>JAUNZO010001105.1:0-1200000 GCA_031894775.1 Chloris gayana | reverse complement strand
AATCGGCTGCATGCGCCTAGGACAAGTCAACTATCGCAAAGGCAAACACAGGACACGTCAACTGAATCCGCACAATCGAATCGGCCAAGATGTAAAAGAATTCTCATAGTGGCTACCGTGACTCGAACGACCAGATCCGAGCCAATCGGCGTTGGGAACAAAGGCTGGAACGGGAGGCAGGACAAGTCAAACTACCTCCACCACGAGCCCGGACCAGGTCAACTTGACTCATCCCGCCGATACTCACTACGCCGATCAGGGACAGATCTAGTCGCCGGATAACTAGCAATTAAGCCATCTAATTACGAACAATGCGCCGAGAACTAGACAACATAATTACCTTGTCAAGCCAACTTGTTGTCGACCGGAGCCCCGAAGATCCCCGCGCAAAACAAGAAAGACTTGACAGAAAATTAGGGTTTGGCGATGCGCCGAAAGTTGTATTGGATGTGAATCGAGTTTACATATTACATCCGAGTACGTATTTATACTCGGCACAAAGAATCCTACTCGGACCCTCTTCGGGCCGATTTCCTAACCGACTAGGATCTTTTCCAAAATTAAACTATTATTTCTAATTTTACGACGTGGGCCAAGCCCAATCAATGTTATGCTCTTCTCGTTGGCGTCCGCGCACGATTCCCGGGAGGGACGCGCCTTTACTCGCCCAAGCGGCCGTCGGCCTTCCGCCCACCGGCCCTCTTTTGACCTATAGTCGCCGACAATGGGTCCCTTGGTCAAAAACCGGCGTCAACACATGTCCCCCGGTCCGGGGTATGCAACGCATGCGTCGGACCGATTTATCCTCTTTTACTCGCGCCGGTTTTACCGCCCATCACTTCTCCATAAAACCCAGGGCCACCCCCGGTCATTTCCCATCCGTTTCTTCTCCTTGGCTTTCATCTTCACCTGTTCTAGCGACCTTTGCCTTCTCGAGCCTTTTCAACTTCTCACCGCGCCGCCGCCGTTTTTTCTTCTCTCGGCGACCATGAATCCTCGCTGTTGCTGCTGCTGCGGCTGCCGCGCACGGCCGCGTCTGCCGCCACCACCAACGCCGTTCCGGAGGTAATGTACATCCGAGCATCCCTCTTTTCTACCTTTGCAATTTTCTTCGTGTTCTTGTTCTTGTTCATTTTCTCAATTTATTTCTGTTCCGCTTCTCATTCTAGCCCTATTCCTTGTTTTTAGGAGATCCGGAACCAAGTTGTTATTCCATCCAATATCCCAACTCATTTCTTCCCGGGTCCTATGGGCGATCCCGACCCCACAGATCTCATCCGTGCCGAAACGAACCGGGTTCCGTTTCGGCAACAGCCTCCTCTATCGGCCGAATGGGCCAACAGCTTTCGATCATGGCCGACTCCCGTTGCAGGATGGCGTGATTGGTATAACCGGGTATCGGCCGTCCATCCGCAAGGTTGGACCAACATCGGCATCGCCCACGCCATCAAACTTTCTCTGGCCGATCACCACAAGAATGAACCCTTGCCGGCGGCGGCTTCTTATCTCTCGGTCGATGCTCCCGAATCGCTTCATGTTCGGCCATGGTCCGGCTACCATGACCCTCTTGGACACGGTCATGTTGGCCGATTTGAATATTACGGCAGAGGCCACTCCGCATGCCATCCGCATTAAGTCCGCCCACCGGATCAACCCTAAGGACACCAGGGGCTGGAAGGTCTACATCCGGACCTACAACAAGGGGCACGGCACGGCCGATCGCCGCGAGCACGTTGCCTTCCTCAACATGTGGCTTGACCACTTCTTCTTTTGTGGGGTCGGCGTGAGCCCCACAAACAATTTTCTCGCCGATAGCCGATAGGCCGGCCGACGCCTATGCCCTTCCCATGGGCAAGTACCTTCCGGGATCGGCGTACCTCCTTCTTCACTAGGTTTCGGTGGAGTTGCGCTCCGGCCGATCAGTCAAGAACCCGGGAGGCCCTTGGTGGTTCATCCAAATGTGGTTGTCCCTTCATACCACCAAGGCCAACGATCCGGACCTCGTTGTCCTCACCTTCCCGGCAACTATGCCGAACCGGCCACGCCCGATCCAGCCGATGTATCTCTTTCGGGAAGCGTTATCCATGGCACCAGGGGCGGCCATGTCGATGACAACTTGGCGTATTGGTTCGCCGCCCTCTACAAGGGCCTCAACAACGAAAGTACGGATTGGTACCCGTACATCATTTTCTTCGAGAAGGGGTATGACACTCCTTTCCTAATCGACCCCACCTTCCCAACGGCCGACGGGGAGGCGGTCAAGATCTTCACCACCCGCCTCCGCCCCTGTCTCGCTGCCGACGGGACTCATTGCCGGGAGCAAGGCTTTCTGCTCCTATGAGTTCTACCATCCGTCGGTGGCGGCCCGCCAACTCGGCTTCGCCGCTTGCCCCCGACCTCTTCTATGTGGGGCAAATAAAGGCGCGGGCTACCGTCGACAACGCCATTCGATGGAATTGGCTCGTCGGCCGCACCGCCGAGGTCGTCACCGGCGATTTAACCGGATTTTCTCCGGCGCCCGGAGTACCCGCCTTTTCGACCGTTGGTGGGCGAGTGGAACCGGCACCTCCGCAACCGGAACACCGCATCCTTCTTCTCCGGCTTAGTTCCGAGAGAAGCTTTCGCCGAGGTACGTGTAGCCGATTTATTTTATAAGGCCGATTTTTAAAATGAAATCGGCCACTCCAAATGCTCACCCTTGTATATTCTTTTTCAGTCGGACACGGAGGAGCCGCCGACCCAAAGTATCGCTGGCCGCCCGATTGCATACTTAATGCCGAGCCCAATTGCTCCAAATATCGGCTTCACCGATCGTACTCCTGCCCAAGCTTTTGCGGCGATGAGTCGAGGGGCACCAGCTGCCCGCAAGGCCAAGACTAAAACAGCCGCCCTCAGCAAGAGGAAGGCTAATGTGCCACCTGCAGGGCCGACTCAAGCCCCGAAGCGACACCGCGCGCTGCTAAAGCAGCTCAGTGCGCCCGTCCGACCCGGACTACTTCGATGAACCATCCCCGCTGCGTCAAGGTTATTATTGCATGATTGCCGATTCCTTTTCACTTTACATGTCTGTCTAACTATGAGTTCTTAACAGGAATCGGCGGTTCTTCCTCCTCGGGCCCGTACGCCAACGCCCGATAGGCCGATCCGCCCGTCGACTCCTCCACGGGCCAGGACGCCGACGCCCGAAAGGCCGATTCAAACAGCTCCGGAGCTTGAAGTCATACCAAGCCAGTGCCGATCCAAACCCTACGGAGAGCCAAACTCGCTCGGATCGGCTCGCGTCTTCCGAGGCTGCCGCCGAAGTTGAACAAGCTATCCATGTGTCGCCCATCGCTCCCCCAAAGGCACTATTGTCTGTCGAAGAATCGGCCGGCCAGGAGCCGCCCGCAGCCTTCTCCCGTAGATACCGCTGCCGATGAGCTCGCCGATGAGCCCGCCGAAACCGAACAAGCTGGCCATGTACCTAATGCCGTCTCCGAGGATGCCGCCGGTGAAGGGGGATCGGCCGGCCGAGAGCTGATTGGAACACACGAACCCGTGGGTTCCATGGCGCAGCCGATAGACGTCCGGCCACTTCGCATCGACGCTTCGCAGGTTTGTTTTTACTATCTCTTTTTTGATTCGCCGCTGGTCATTAGCTTCACTTTATTTCTCTTGGTATTTCGTGCGCTCGCCTTCCCTCGTCCCGCGCCGATTTTGGTATCTCGCTTCTGGTCTTACCACCATGGCCGAAATCGCGCGCAGGCTTGAGGCTTCTTCGGTTGATCGCTTGGTGGCCGACGCCCACCCCATAAGGGCCCGGTACTTGGAGGTCCGGACCGAGCTCCCGGAGGATGTTCGCGACGCTCCGCACCGTGTGGCATACATGGAATACCGGCAAATGGACTTCATCCGTGCCCAGCAGCGTCCGGCTCGCCACGGGAGCAGCAGCAAGCCGCGTTACTTGCCGAGGACTCCATCAAGCGTTCCGAGGAGGAGGCCCACAAGACCCAAGAGATGCAAGAGCAACTCTCAAATCGGCAGGATGAACTGCAGGTAATCAACCAAGAGATTGCCGATTTGAGAGCATCGCCGGCTCTCAAGGAGAAGGAAGCGGCGGCCTTGGAAGCCACCATTGCACAGCCTGTCGGCTGACGTGGCGGCTCAACGAAGACGACGGACGAAGCAATTCAAGCGGCCGAGAAGATGGCTGCCGCGGCGCACGCCGATGTCGGCCCCATCGAGGATGACCCGTTGGTCATGGCCAACCTCGACTCCATGCCGGCCCGTGCACTATCTCGCCGTCCAAGACTTCTTGTCTCGTGCCGAGGCCGTCGATTATGCTTAGGTGTAATAGGACCTTGAACAAAAATTTGTTATAAATATTTTTTGCACTAAGGGCGATATACAATCATATCGGCCATCCGAAGACGATGTTTAAAACATCGGCTAATTTATCGGTGACTTCTATGTTTTTTCTTTCATATTTTTTGGCTAAGGGCGATACTCTCGGCATCGACCGTCTCAAGGCGATGTGCATCGACATCGGCCGTAGTCTCTTTTAGGCCGAACACTATGAGTTAATCCAAATACTAGGATAATACCGCTTCAAATACTTTCCATTAAGTGCTCGGCCGAATTCTTCTCCTCGCTAACTCTTTCAAAATATATGCATTACCCGGTGCCGATCGGCTAATCAAATAGGGTCCTTCCCAATTAGGCGACCATTTACCAAACCGGTTGTCTTTCACACCGATCGGCATCCTAAGCTTCCGCACCAAATCGCCCTCTTTAAACTGTTTCGCACAACCTTCTTATCATAATGGCGGGCAACCCTCGCCTTATTCTCGCTCTATTTTTTCCAAGGCATCCAGCCGATTTTGTACTACATCTTCTAATTCATCCATCATCAATCCGTAGTATTGATTGGCCGAAAGCTTTTGTTGCAATTCAATCCTCCCGGAGCCGATAGTCTGTCTCCCATGGCAAGCACGGCTTCGTGCCCATATACAAGTTGATACTGGCGCGACTTGCATGGCCCCATGCCGTGACATACGATAAGCCCACAAAGCGTCCATCAATTTCATGTGCCATTTACGAGGATACTCCCGTATTTTCCGCTTGATCAACTTGATCGTACTCTTATTTGCCGCTTCAGCTTGGCCATTGGCTTGGGCATAATACGGCGACGAATTAATCAACCTAATCCCCATCTCCTCAAGCAAAAGATTGAAATTCATCCGACGTAAACACCGATCCTTGATCCGTCGTGATTGTTTCTGGAATCCCAAATCTATAAATGATATGCTCTTTAACAAACGTTATCACGTCGCCCGTCGAAACTTTACGATAGGGCGCCGCTTCAACCCACTTCGTGAAATAATCTGTAGCTACCAATATGTATTGGTGTCCTTTGCTTGATGCTGGATTTATCCGGCCGATCATATCCATGGCCCAGCCTCCGAACGGCCAAGGTTTGATCACCGGATTCATAGCCGACGCAGCGCCTCTCGTATAGGCCCGAATTTCTGGCAATCTTGGCAACTTTTACAATATTTAAAACAATCGGCCAACATCGTCGGCCAGTAATAACCAGCTCGCCTTAGCAACCACTTCATTTTATGGGCCGATTGATGCGTTCCGCAAATCCCATCATGTACTTCGCTCATTACCACTCTGCTTCGGTGTCATCAATACATTTGAGAAGCACCCCATCAATTGTCTTGAAAAATAATTGATCATCCAACAAGCACATACTTCAAGGCTTTATATCTTATCTTCTTATCTCGTAGGTTGGGATGGATTGCTCAAAAAATTTTGAATTTCTGTGCGCCAATCGGCCTTTTCAATATCGGCTATTTCCAAGCTATTTCTAGCAAGCCGATATCCGGATGCTAGTTGAGCCAAGTTATTTGCTTCAAGTTCTGCTCTCTTGGTATATGGCTGATTTTAACACACTTGAATCTTTTCATCAACTTCTGGCACTTTTTATGATATTGCAACAATATTTCATCTTTACACTCATACTCATCGGCCAGCTGACTTATGACCAACAAGGAATCGCCGAAAATTTCCACAAAATCAGCCCCGGCATCGATGAGTAACTCCAGTCCTTTTAATATCGCCTCATATTCGACTTGGTTGTTGGTGTGCGCCTCTACTGTAATAGAGTATCCACGTATTGCCTCCCGAGGCGACACAACAACCAAGCCGATTCCACTTCCTTCCTTGCAAATTGAACCATCAAAGAATACCGTCCATGGCACCGGTTCAACGTATCCGGCCGAGTGCTCACCGTGCTGCACTATTAAATCAGCCAATACTTGTGCTTTTACCGCTTTGGCCGATTCATAACCTAGATCAAATTCCGCAATTGCCAACATCCATTTGCCCAACCGGCCTTTGGGGACCGGGGCCGATAGCATATATTTTACGACATCGGCCCGGCAAACCACAAGTGCACTCTTCGGCTAACGGATAATGCCTTAGTTTGGTACATGAAAAATACGGACAGAGACATAACCTTTCCACCTCTCGGATACCGTGTTTCTGCATCAATCAATTTGCGGCTGAGATAAAATATAACCCGCTCTTTTCCCTCCTCGTTCTTGAGTCAACGCCGAGCCGATGCACCTATCATCGGCCGATAAATATAACTTAAAGGGTGTGCGTGACTTTGGCGGAACCATCACCGGTGGGGACACCAAATACTTCTTGATATCTTCTAAAGCCCTTTGATGGATCGGCTCCCACCGAAATTCTTGATTGGCCTTGAGCTTTAATAATGGCGTAAATACATCAAGTCGACTGCACAAGTTTGAGATAAACCGCCTAATAAAATTTATCTTGCCGATCGTGGACCGGAGCTTCGTCTTGTTCGTTGGTGGTTCCAGCTTTCGGATAGATTCAATACTCTTAGGGCCGACTTCAATTCCCTTTTCATGCACAATAAACCCTAGAAATTGCCCAGCTCGAGACACCAAACGCACACTTGAGCGGGTTCATCTTCAAGCCGTATTGTCTTGTTCTCTTCAACACTTCTCCGAGATCAGCCACATGACTCCCAACCGATTTTGATTTCACCATGACATCATCAATATAAATTTCCACCAATCGGCCGATCAAATCGTGATATATAAAATTCATGGCTCTCCGATATGTAGCACCAGCATTCTTTAGCCCGAAGGTCATGACAACCCACTCATATAGTCCCAACGCTCCAGGGCACCCGAACGCCGTCTTCGGTATATCCTCTTCGGCCATAAAAATCTGATTGTACCCAGCATTTCCATCCATAAAGCTCAAAATTTTGTTGCCGGCGGCTGCATCAACTAACAAATCGGCGTTTGGCATTGGGTACTCATCTTTCGGGGTTGCTTTATTCAAATTTCTCAAGTCAATGCAGACCCGCATCTTTCCATTTTTCTTTTCCACCGCACAATACTCGGAAACCCACTCGCATATCGGCATGGCCTCGATAAAACCGGCTTCATATAACCTCGATAATCTCTTCTTTAACGGCTTCATAATACCTAGGGTCAATTTTCCGAGCTCCCCGCTTATACGGCCGATATCCAGGTTTGGTGGGTAGCCGATGTTCAACGATCGATCGGCCGAGACCAGGCATCTCACTATAATCCCAAGCAAAACAATCTTTATATTCTTTCAATAAGGCCACTAACTCATCTCTTACTTTTTTACACACTTTCTTGCTAATATATGTCGGCCGAGGCTTGTCTCCATCCCCTATGTCTACCTCTTCTAATTCATCGGCCGACACAAAACCGTGGCCTAATTTCCCATCTTCTGGTTCGTCAATCGGCTGATTCATTATATCTTCAGCGTGAGTGTCGATCGGCCGATTGTCCGTCAATTCTCCCGTGGGGCCCATCGAGCAGCCGGGGTACCCGACCCCCGGTCACAATAACTCCGTCGTCTCGTAATGTTTATGGCCTCCGCATCCCAATATGTGCCCGATAAACAAGGCAAGCTCTCCGCACCGGCAAACTCGAAATCGGCGGTTGCAATGGTTACGTGACTTATCGGCCCGCACGATTTCAACCTTGTTGCCGACCCATTGAATCAAACACCGGTGCATGGTCGATGGGATGCAACAATTAGCATGAATCCAGCCTCTCCCCAACAAAGTTGTGTATGCACCTTTCCCGTCGATGATGAAAAAAGTGGTGGGTATGGTTTTGCTGCCCACAAGTGATCTCCATTATTGTGGCCCCACGCACATCTTGGCTTCTCCCGCCGTAATCCTTGAGCGTCGATTAGCCTTCATCATTTCTTCCGGCGTATTCCCAAGCTTGCGGTATGTAGTAATCGGCATGACGTTGACCGCTGCTCCTCCGTCGACCAACATCTTCCTCATCGGTGACCCGTTGACGTAGCCGCTAATATACAATGCCTTGATATGCAAATGATCGTAGTTGATCGGCTTATCAAATACCGCCGATTCCGGCGTCCAAAGAATCTTTGAAGTCTCCCCAACCGGTTCTTCTTCACCTGAATTTTCATCGGCCGATTCGACAATCCCGGGCATCGTGGACATCATATTCACCGCGGCTTCAGCCTTGGACCACCCGAGGCTGCACTTTCGGCCTCCATTCCCTCTTGGGCTTGGGCTCATCATCTTGGTCATCTCTATGATGCTCGTTTACCCTTGATTTCTCGACAACGCATTCTTCGAAGCCTTCTCTTTTGGGTTTTGTCGAGCAAACCACCGGGGCACCACTGTTCTTCGTTCTCGGTTTGATCACCTCTCGAATCTTCATGGTATTGGTAATCAAACCCTTCTTCATCATTGATTGGCCCCGACCGATCGTGAACGGAAGTTCTCTTTGGCACTACGTATCTTCGTTCATCATATCCGTGATCATAACCGATTGCTCTTCTCGGGGGCCGATTGTTGTGATTCGTAGTTGCGACCAATCGGCCGTCCCCGGTAACTTGATGACCCGCCATCACGATACTCTTTCCGCCGATGCACTCGGGTAGTTCTCGATAGATGGAAGCTTCATGTTTTGGTCCCAAGCAGCATCGAAAGAAAGGACAATCCCAGTGTGGGTCAAAATCTTCTCGGCGGATCACGCCTTGCCTCGTATCGCCGACTTTGACCGATAGATTCCTGTTCATGTGCCATCCGATCTCTTTCTTCCCTTTCTCTCTTCCTCTCATATCGGCGTATGAAACCAGCTGATCCACCGCCGATGGTATTGATGTACATTGTATTAGCCGGAAAAGGGTGCCCATCAACTTTCATCTTCTTCTTTACATCACCTGCTCGCAATACCCCACTCGTCAACCGCCTTCTGGATCTCATCTCTCATAGCATAACAATCAACGGTGTTATGATGTGAATTTCCATGCCACTTGCACCACTTAGCCATTTTCTTCAATTCCTCGGCGTAGGAATTTTGTGATGAGGGGAAAGCTGGATTTTCTTTTCCCGCAGCAGCTGATCAAATATCTCGTCGACCTTGGATAAATCAAAATCATATTTCCTCTCCTTAGGATTGACATGTGGAGAAAATATCGGCCGTTTGTTATTAGTCCACTCAACTGCATTAATTCCCTCTTCATCATCCTCACCGTCGAAATCAGCATAAGCTACCCGATACCGCCGATTCCCGGTGAGCCGGAGATTCTCTTCCTCGGCCAACCGCCCTTCGTGTCACCTGTGCCAGCCCATCAAACTCATGCGGGGTAAATTTTTCTTTGATGTTGGAGAATAGCCCCGCATAAGCAATTTCGACCAACCGTTGCTCGTCAGGTTCAGGTTGTAGCATCGTCCCTCGCAGTCCCGAACCTCTCGTATATAATCAGCCACCGATTCCCGGCTTTCTGTTTCACCGCCATTAAATCGGACAAACTAAGCTCGGTAATGCCCGTGAAGAAGTACGAGTGAAACCTTTTCTCCGTATCGGCCCAACTCGAATAGAACCAGGCGACAGCGAAGCAAACCATGAAAAGGCCGATCCGGACAATGACAAGTGGGAATAGCCTAACCCGCAAAGCCTCCCGAGTAGACGCCTCACCAAGCCGTGCGTCATATCGGCCGATGTGCTCCATAGTTGATGTGTTATCTTGCCCGTAAAATTTGGAAAACTCAGGAATTTTATACTTATTGGGCAAAGCCACGGAATCCATCCAATCGTGGTAAGGTCGCCTATACAATGCACTCTTCTCTTTAGGCTTCAAATCAAACCGATCTTTCATCATATCGGCGATCTTAGCCATGAGGCTATTCATATCATTGGGTCCAGCAGCTTGCTGATCCGGTCCCCGTCATATAAGCGGTGTTGGGCTGTCCCCGCCGGGTGTATCAACCGGCTGTTCCCGGAAATCCCAGTGCGTAGTCGGGAACGGTGTACTGCGGCGCGATTCCATAATTCATGGTCGATTGGATCGGTCGTCCGATCATGAATCCTCGTCCCCACCCGATGCAGCTTGGTCGTGGAATACCGGATATCGGCCTTACTATAGTGGGTGAGTTCTCAATTCTACTTGGGCCGGTATTTGGTACGTAGAAGAAATTGGGCTGCTGTGCCATCTACGGGGCCGCTGCCACATTGGTTGCTGCCCCTAACTCGTAAGTCGGCTGTTGTACATCTTGTCCGTCGCCTTCTTCCGTTACCGACTTCTTGGGGCCACCGTCATCTTCTTTGCCCGGCTGGGTTGCACCGGTATTTGCGTTTGCATTGTCCTTGCCAGGCCATAGGTGAGGTGGCATGCCGTACAGGGCTGAATCCCCGCTCGCGGTGTGGTACTCGGAGGCTAATTCCCCGATTCGACCGTACAGGAGTGCCGAAAGGCCGAGTGTATGCAGGTCCGTAATACCCTTCGATGAACAGCCTCGCCATCAATTGTGTCCTTGATCAAATTCCCGATGGTGTTGGTCAACACGCCCGATTGATTGATTAGGGCCCGATGAACGGACGAGTTCACCATATCACCGAGTTGGTTGGCATCCGGCAGCTCTCGGGCTTTGATTTGGTCTAGTTCTTCCGGATGCGTAATCCGAGGGAAGTCTCCTTTTGTGGCCACTCCGCCACGTGTCACCGTCGAGCTTGAAAGTACTTTTTCATTGCTTCGGCCAGGTATTCCCGGTACTGCAGTTTTTGTTCTGTCGTCATCTTTCCCCGAGCCGAAACCCCGTTATCATCGTAAACTTCTCCATGCCCTTTGCCATCCGTCCCGAGAGGTACCGGAACCAAAATCGGCCGATTTTCAGCATCGACCATTGGTGTTCCGTCCTCCCCGACAGCTCGTATGTATGACATCTTGATCTTGGTTGCTTCTGTCCCACCGGGCGTGCCAAAAAGTGTGTTGACGTCAAAAGTCGCCAATACACCGTTGTCCGGAGAGTCCACCGAAACTCCGGCCGACGCAGAGTCCCGTGCTCCCAACGGACCGGCTCGGCTCGCCGATGTTCGTATGCGCCGGTGCGTGCGCGATGGTTTTCCTGCAAACCAACAAAGACAATAAAAAGTGTAAAATTCCAGTGTCATCGGCCCGGATAGACCGATGTGCAGCCGTGGCCGATTATGGCGTAAGATAGACAAAATCGGCCATATACGAGGAACAAGCACGGCCCATCCATTTATGTATTAAATGCCAGGCGAACGAACCGTGATACGAATGATACGGAATCGGCCGACGCTATAACATGCAATCGGTGGCTAGCAGCTCGATTTCGTCGATAAGCGATCAAATCATTAAGACTTTGCAGGGATATATTATCGAATAAAACGTAAACAAGGCAATTGTCAATGGGAAGTAACTAATTTGATAACAAGAAGATGTTTTAAACATCAATCGGATCCGTGAATTGGCCGATCGGGTATTCGGCCGATTCTGCCATTGATTATAGCAGTGAATTATTTAGATCTATCTAAATGTATAATGATGATCAATAAAATTATACTAATAACTCCGATTCAAAAGCAGCTTTAACAGATTTGGCACTAATTAAACATAAAACAGCTAATGAATGTGATAAGCAATCGGCTAAACACTCCGAAAGAACAAGTAAGACAAATACAACCACGCAGATCCCAAATCGACCGATCGCTCCAACAGACAAGTCAACCGATGGCACGCGATCGGACCAGGTCTAACGGCCGCGCACGCCGGCCGATTCAGGACAAGCACAATCATAAACGCCTTAACTATGAAAGTAAATCTACACCCTAGCCAATCGGCTGCATGCGCCTAGGACAAGTCAACTATCGCAAAGGCAAACATAGGACACGTCAACCGAATCCGCACAATCGAATCGGCCAAGATGTAAAAGAATTCTCATAGTGGCTACCGTGACTCGAACGACCAGATCCGAGCCAATCGGCGTTGGGAACAAAGGCTGGAACGGGGAGGCAGGACAAGTCAAACTACCTCCACCACGAGCCCGACCAGGTCAACTTGATTCATCCCGCCGATACTCGCTACGCCGATCGTGGACAGATCTAGTCGCCGGATAACTAGCAATTAAGCCATCTAATTACGAACAATGCGCCGAGAACTAGACAACATAATTACCTTGTCAAGCCAACTTGTTGTCGACCGGAGCCCCGAAGATCCCCGCGCGAAAACAGTAAAGACTTGACAGAAAATTAGGGTTTGGCGATGCGCCGAAAGTTGTATTGGATGTGAATCGAGTTTACATGTTACATCCGAGTACGTATTTATACTCGGCACAAAGAATCCTACTCGGACCCTCTTCGGGACGATTTCCTAACCGACTAGGATCTTTTCCAAAATTAAACTATTATTTCTAATTTTACGACGTGGGCCAAGCCCAATCAATGTTATGCTCTTCTCGTTGGCGTCCGCGCACGATTCCCGGGAGGGACGCGCCTTTTACTCGCCCAAGCGGCCGTCGGCCTTCCGCCCACCGGCCCTCTTTTGACCTATAGTCGCCGACAATGGGTCCCTTGGTCAAAAACCGGCGTCAACAGTGATTTTGCTGTCGCCCAATTCTTGGGTGCCATAGGGAAGTTGATCGCGAGGAATGCCTCGATGAGGAGGAAGGATTGGCGGCGGATTTCTTCTTGCCCATCCCGAAGATCGAAAAAGGACAATTGGAGATTGGTTTATTTGGGAAGGGAGGACCACGATCACGATGTCCGAAGAACAAGGAGATATTGTGGGCGCGTATGGAGTTTCGGGAATGGGTTTAACCTAGGTCGACCCTTCATATCTTTTTATAGATACCCGAGCTGGGCTCGAAGCTGAAAAGTTATTGGGCCATTTTTTACAGCCTAATAAACTTGGCATTAATGATTTATATTTGTCGAGTCTTAAACTCGGCACTAGTACTACCCGGTCCCTCACGAGCGTGGAATTCGATGGTGCAACACACGAAACACACAAGAGCACGCAATTTTAGACAGGTTCAGGCCTCTCGATGGAGAGTAATACCCTACGTCCCGTGTGTTATGTATTGCCTTTAGCAGATTGCTAATTGCAAGAAGTCGGAGAGTTTTCGTGGGGTCCCCGCTCCGCCTTATATATCCGGGGGAGCTAGGGTTACATGCGAGTCCTAGTCGATTACATGGATTACATATTAGGGAGCTCTATCTCTAAACTTTCCTTGCTAATTCGTAGTCGTAACAGATTACGAACTGTTCTTTTACTTGTCGCTCAAGTCATCATACGTCCGTCTTGACGCTCGCCTTATTTCCATACCGATATATGGAATCTTCTGTTATTCCATACTGGTCAGGAACCACTCGTGGGCCATTTCCGCGAATCCAATCTTCATCGATTTGTCACCGTATCTCTAATTATCCATTCATTTATCATCTCGTATACCCGTAAGGTAAGTATACGACAACAGCCCCGAGCAATTTTTGATTTGACCTTGAATAAGACCGACCAGTCTTCCGCATGTAGGTCCGATTCCATGGTAAACTTAAAAAGAACTCCAATCTTCTGCAATACCTTTTCTTTCTTCAAGACGCTTCAAAAAGCCAAAAAATTGGTGTTTTATCCTCCATACCACCTAATTAGGTGTGTAAAAATAAAAGTATTTTCCTTCCAGTGCGCCGGTTAGGTGCACCCAATTGGGTATAGCCCCGACTCTTGGATCATTTGAACTCCTTTCAAATAATGCAAGAGTCCACTGGTTGATTCTTTATTATTTCCTTCAATATGCAATCTCTACAGACCGCTCCTTTCAATTTCCATTATTTTCCACTTCCCGAGATCTCTGCAGACCGCTCTTGAACACGAGTGCACCGGTCAGGTGCACCTAATTAGGTATAGCCCCGACTCTTGTATCATTTGAGGATCGCAAATAATGCAAGAGTCTTTCTTGATAGACTATGATTTATTATTTTTCATCAAATCATATTCCTCTCAGCAATTTCTGCCAAGAACATGTTTTTTAGACCGGTCGAACCAGTCATGCCGCATATAACAGACCGCTTAAATGAGTATTAACTTTAATTTACTTAGTTAGTTTTAACTAAGAAGCAAAATCCTGGTTGATCGGACCGGTTTGTTCCCTATATTCTTACATCGACTCGAGTCTCCAAGGCCTATAATCAGCCGGATGATTAACACCGATAGCCTAAGGCATCCATTAAAATTGAGTTAGGCAAGATCCAAATTATCTTCGATCTAACTCTTTCATACCGCCAAATAATTAAATTCAGCACTATATTAATTCAGATATCTGAAAATTTCACATTTCGGACCGATTTTTTTCACAAAAAATCTCTCATGATTGTAATAATCATGTTGATTTATCCTTACGACCGTTAGGTCATAATTGCACAGATAAAGCCATAAATATTTAATGCTAAATTTATCGGGCCGTAAAAACGGCCCAATAACTTTCCAGCCCCGAGCCCAGCTCGGGTACCTATAAAAGAAAACGAAGGGTCAACCTAGGTCAAACTCATTCCCGAAGCTCCACACGCGCCCATCATACATCCTTGTTCTTCGGACATTGCGAGCATATCCTTTCCTTTCCGCATAAACCAATCTCCGATTTCCCTTTTCCATCCTTCAAGATGGGCAAGAAGAAATCTACCTCCAATCCTTCTTCCTCATCTGCTATTCCTCGCAGTCAACTCCCTTTTGGCATACAAGATTTGGGTAGTAGCAAGATTACCGAGATGTCTCTTAATGAGGCGGTTCGCGATGGATATCTTCCCCGCAACCCATTCCGAATTGGAGCGCTCCCACTCCTGGCCAAATTCCATGGGGAATAGAAGATTCCCAGCATTTAGTTTTCAAATCCTTCTTCCTTCGGGGCCTTGATCTTCCTTGTTGCTCCTTTTTTAGAGGATTGCTTTTTTCTACGGATGGGAGTTAGTGAATTTAAACCCTAATTCCATCCTTCGAGATCGCGTTTTTATTCATTTATGTGAAGCTTTCCTTGGAATCCGCCCCCATTTTAAGCTTTTCCAATACCTTTTCCAAATCCATCCACTTCCTTCATTAGACCGCCAGGCTGCAGTAGGTGGGGTAGGAATACAATGCTTGGAGCACCGATGAGTACTTCTCCCTATCTTTGAATAAAAGCTTGTCTCACTCGGAAAAATGGGTGGTTTTTCCGTGACAATCCCCAACCTGCACTTCCCCCTTTCAATGCCAAAGTAGCCAAAAATTTTCCTTCCCAAGATAGCAGGGTCAAACTCAAAGAAGATGAAGAAATCCTTGCTCTCCTGGCAAGTATCAAACACCCGAAGGAAGTCAAAGGTGTTAACGCTGAGACGGTTCTTTGGACTTTCATCGTTCGAGGAGTTCAACCATTGAAAAGGCAGGAGCGTCCGGCATGGTCCTTCAATGAAGATGTCGCTAATCCATTGGATGGAACACCTCTTCCTGATGTAAAGCGATTAGAGAAGTGCATAAAGAAGATGCTCCAGCCGAAGCAAGACTTAACGAGGTTGCCGGAAAGTGGGTCCGGCATTCGAGTATGTCAAATCCTCGAGACCCCGTAAGTATTCTTCTCCTTCTTCAATTCCAGTATTTTTGGTCATCATTCCATTATTCATATATTGCTATTCCATGTAGAAAATGCACAACTACAGAAGTCATCCCCCACTCCCTCCCAATGATACTTGGAGAGAAGATTATGAAGCCAACACCGCTCCTCTTGTCTGTTCAAGCCGGTCCGCCTCCCCCCACTCGACTCATGGGACTTCGGACCGGTCATTCCCTCTACCGACCGGGGTAGCTCCAAAGATCTCTACGTCCGGAAAGATGGTCCAAGTCCCCAAGCACAAGAAAACGTACTACTGCATTGACCATAGTCAAATCAACAGCAACTCCTGCTTCCGTACCGGGTGACACTCGTACGGAAGCACGAAACTTGAAGACCAACGGAAAGAGGAGGAGGCCGTCGAGAGAGATCGCCAAGCCACTCTTGCCGCATTTGAAGCTACTACTGGGAGGTCTCGGAAGCCTCTCAATTAACAGATTCTCTTGCAAATATCCCCAAAAAGTCCCGATATGGCACTCGGACCGGTTCTTCAGGGAGTGCTTCGAAGGACCGATCCCAATGCCGCAAGTCCAACCAGCGGCAAAAGGAGTGCGAGAGGGTTCAAGCGGGGACACTCAAGGACCCCCAAAGAAGAGCAAGACCTCCTTTGGCTTTAAAAAGGCAACTTCATAAGTCTTCCGCAACACTAATACATTCTTAGTTACTTTCATCCAAGTCTTGTAATATATGCAATTCTTCCGCAGAATTCCTTCCAATCTCCAAGCTAGTATAGCTAGCTTGCTGAGAAATAAACCTTCTACCCCGGCCGCGACTGGTAGCGCATCCTCGATCTCGCTTCTTCGGCCCCCATTACTGAAAAGGCTTATGAAGTCGGGAGTGCGACATCCGCAAAGGAAATCCCTGCCGCCTCTTCCGTAGAACCTTCCTCCCAAACGATCGAAGAACAGGTCGTCATTGATGTCGATGACACATCTATAAGTGACTTCCCTCCACAGGCTACTTTATCCCAAGCTGCACCCGAACTCCCATTGGGACCGGTCTAGGTCGAAGAAATTCCCCGCCGGCCTAGGACGACACGTAAAGCTCCGGGGGGACCCGGACTTGCCGGGATGGTCGTAGGAGACGTGGAAGTCGACAAGCACAAACGGAGCCGGGAAATTCACAGCTACGGCTCAATGGGATTCCCTTCAAGAGGAGGAGGCTTTAAAGAATTTCTCCGAATCCGACCAGGTATGTCCGCTCGCCTCTTCTAGTCCTTTCTTAATTTCATCACAATATAATCCGACTATTCATTTCTTCTATCTTCTAGGTTCTTCTTAAAAATTCTGAGGCCAAGAGCACAATCATAGCTCGTTTAGAGGAAGAGCTTCATCGGAATCAAGAGCGGTTAGTCGAGCTTGAGTCTCGGACCGCCGATCCGAAGTCCAAGGAGAATGATCTGCTAAAGAGAGAAGCAAATCTGCTGAATACTCATCGAGTGATGGAAGAACGCCGACAAGAGATCATCAAACTCCGAAAAGAAATCCAAGGTAAGTTTTTAATCTTAATGTCAAATTCTTTAATCAACTTTTTATTCTGCCGACCAGTATTGTTTGCTCCGAGCACTCGAAAATCTTGTTGCCGCTCATAAAAAGGTGGAGGAAATTCTTTGTGAAAAGACAACTGCTCAAAAACAAGCTCTTTTAGAAGGCTCTCGGGTTGAAGAACAGCAAGCAACTCGGATTGGTGAACTGGAAGGTGAACTTACTGCCATGGATAACATTCGGCACAAACTCTGCGCTCCAACAAGTTGCTAGAAGCCGACAACGCCCGCTTGAAGGCCGAACTAGCCGAAGCTCCGGAAGCGATCAAGACAAGCGCAGACGGAAAAAGAAAGCGCTCCGAGGACTGCCCATGAATCTGCCCAACTTGCTCTCAAAGCAAAAGAGCATGAGATTCAGCGTCTGCTGAAGGTCGAGACTAAGCCGAGGGCTTCGAATGTCAACATGAAGGGCAGACTCGGAGCCACGGACATTAGGCACGGACGTAAGTTACTTCTTTCTATTCTTCCTTTGAAAACACTTTCTAATACCAGTCAAGCATCTTTAATCTTTCCTTATACTTTTTCGTCCTCTTCGGAGCTTGCTGCAGGCGGTATGCGAACGCTCGAGTATCCGAATGGAGGTCAACCCATTCGCCAAAATGAGGTGGATCTTGAAACCGCTATCCGGGATGTCCCTAGAAGGATCGGAGATCATTCTAAGATGATCGCTGCAGCAGGAGGAGGGCACATCGCTGCTATAATCCAGTCTTGGACTACGGTCGAAGACTGCAATTTCAACTTCATTAGAGATGGCGCTCCTCCGGAGACAACCGAAGACCGGTTCGATGAGTTAAAAAATTCACTCATTGGTACTGTTTCTGAACTAATTGAAGACGTTCCTCTAGATCCGATCGGCGTCCCATTAAATGAAGCTGCAGCACTCGCCGCTCCGGGTCAAGCTGCTCAAGATGCCGCTGCTGCCTTCGGACAATCAGCAGAAGATGAGTATGAAGATCTTGATGCAGATTTAGTACTCTCTTCCTCCGACTCTGAAAATACGCTTGATGATCAGCTGATAGAAGGCCCCAAGACTAAAGATACCGGCGATTCCCGTGGACCTGCCCAGTAGCTAGCCTTTGTAGTACCAGTCTTCTTATTTGCTAAACAGACAATTTTATCATAATTCGTTGTAATATAAATCTTTATCCTTATGCTGAAGTTTTAATGTCTTCTCTTTCGTTTGATTACCGGTTATAAAAAATTCACCATCTTATTCCTACTATTAAATTCTATATCTAGGCAATGATGGTTGTTTCAGCTTGAATCAACTATGATTGAATACCGGCTCTAATCAGCACGGATCACAATACATAGCAGTAGCTTACTTTAACAAGATCATGCTATATAGAAAAAACAACCAGTCTTTAAGGTTTAAGATCACGTAAAATCACAGACTGCTCTTAAAATAGCAGCCTACAGACCAATATTCAAAAGAGATGCTTAAAATTTCCCTTCCTAAATATGCCAGTCGAAGCTGAGGTTAACAAACAATCTCATAGACTGCCCTTAATGCAGCAGTCCTTTGACTAAATGACTAGTTCTAATATTCAGGAATATCATAATATCACAAACTGCTCTTAATACAGCAGCCCCCGACTCGATAAGTTAATTCAAAATTAAAATATCGAGACACAAGAAACATAAACACATGCATATCAAACATCAAGATCACTTTATTATAATATAAAAGAATGTACAAGAAAATCTTTTAAGTATAAAAAATACGAAGGTGCTCAATATTCCAAGAATTTGGAATTTCTTCTTCCTCCAAGGTCATAAGCCTATAAGCCTCCGGTCCGGAAACCGATTTAACCACAAAAGGTCCTTCCCGGACCGGTGACAACTTATGTCTGTTTTTGTTAGACTGAATCTTCCGAAACACCAAATGTCCTAATTGAAATTCCCGTGTGCGCACATTGTGATCATGATATCGACGCAGCCCCCGATGATACTTAGCTGCTTGAATTAAAGCCCGATCTCGTAATTCTTCCGCCGCAATCAACTTAACTCTGGCGCTGATCTTCATACTTCTCTTCATCATAATACATCGATCTGGCTGACACCATATTCACTTACGTAGGCAACATGGCCTCGGTTCCATAAACTAGGGAAAAAGGAAACTGCCCCGTAGCCCGACTAACGTTGGTACATAGTCCCCAAAGTACCCAAGGCAATTCCTTAACCCACTTTCCCGCATATGGCTTGAAGCGGTAAAAAATTCTAGGTTTAAAACCAGTTAAAATCATTCCATTGGCTCGCTCCACTTGTCCATTACTCTGCGGATGTGAAACAAAAGCATACTCGTATCTTAATTCCCAAACTTTCAGCATAATCCCTGAAAAACTCCGAAGTGAATTGAGGCCCGTTGTCGGTAATGATACTATGCGGGACTCCAAAACGCACGAAGATATTCTGTAAAAACTTAATCGCCCGAGCAGTAGTCGTACTGGTGACGGCTTTTGCTTCAATCCACTTGGAGAATTTATCAACTGCCACAAAAATGTGCGTAAATCCTCCTGGCGCCTTTTTGAACGGTCCAACAATATCGAGTCCCCAAGTTGAAAAAGGCCAAGTCATCGGAATTATCTATAATTCACGAGCTGGAGTATGAGGCCGTCGGGCAAAGAATTGACATCCTTGGCAATTTTTAACTACCTTATGCGCATCATCAGCAGTTGTGGGCCAATAAAATCCTTGTCCGAATACCTTCCCAACTAGTGTCTTCGAAGAAGCATGATTGCCACAAATCCCCTTATGAACGTCTTCAAGCAATTGAACACCAACGAAACCGATACACACTTCATCAAAATATTAACCCCACATCGGTAAAGCTCTCCTTCAAGAATCAAGTAACTTCGTGCCCGGACCTCCGGTCTTTGCTTCTCGACCTTATCTTCCGGTGTTTTACCAGATTGTAAATACTCGAGATACGGGGTACGCCAATCGGAATCAATGATCATAACCTCGGGTAACCGAGTTTCTTGTTGCAAGACCGCTTCCTCGACCTTGGCCTCTAAGACCGCTTCCTCGGCCTTGGCCTCCAAGACTCGCTTCGTCGATCTTGGCTTCCAAGACCGCTCCCTCGGCCTTGGCCTCCAAGACAGCTTCCTCGGCCTCTATTTCTTTAATAGTGGCTTTGCATTCTATCTTAATGGATGACTTATTCAATACTTGAAGAAAAACACCAGGCGGAACTGCTTGTCTCGAGGATCCCGGTCGGCTAACTCATCTGCAGCGAGAATTATTTCCACGCAAGATATGAGAAAACCGCAGGCCATCAAACTTGTCTTCAAGCTTTCCGACTTCTTGACGGTAAGCTATCATATGATCATCATGAGCATCCCATACCATGTTAACTTGAGTGATTACAAGCATCGAATCACCATATATGTCTAATCGCTCGACTCCTAACGAAGCAGCCACCCGAAGTCCGTGAAGCAAAGCCTCGTACTCCGCAGTATTATTTGAAGCGCTGAAATGCATTTGCAAGACATATCTTAGTGGTTCTTTTTGCGGGGTAAGAAGTACAACCCCAGCCCCGCGCCTGAAAGCTGCAGGGACCCATCAAAAAACATCTCCTAATACTCCGAGTCCGAATCGCCTGCGGGACTTGCGTCTTTAGCCATTCAGTAATAAAATCAGCTAAAGCTTGTCCTTTAATAGCTGTTCGCGAAGACAAGGTAATCTCATATTGTCCAAGTTCTATAGCCCATTTGGCAACTTGGCCAACTGCCTCTCGATTACATACAATATCCCCAATGGCAAACCCAGTCTTGACTTCAATGGGATGCGCTTGAAAATAATGTTTCAACTTTCGAGAGGTTATCACTACAGCATATATTAATTTCTGTAACCGGAGATATGGCATCCGAGACTCGGTAAGGACCTCACTTACAAAGTATACTTGGATGTTGTACCAATTGCAGATGTCCTTCCTCCTTCCGGTCGATTGCTAATACCGTGCTCACAACATGAGTAGTTGCGGATATATATAACTGAATGGTCTCATTAGGTTCTGGAGGTACTAAAACCGGAGGATTACTAAGGTACTCCTTGAGTTTGTCAAACGCGGCTTGCGCCTCATCTGTCCACTCGAACTTATCCTGCTTCTTGAGCAATTTAAAGAACGGGAGGCCCCGACTCCCGGTCTTGAGATGAATCGGCTAAGCACAGCCATACTTCCAGTCAACTTCCGTACATCCTTCAAACAGCTTGGAGGTTTCATATTAACAATCGTCTGAATCTTTTCTGGGTTAGCTTCAATACCTCGCCACGATACCGGATACCCCAAGCAATTTTCCGAACAAACCCCAAACACACATTTTCCAGGATTAAGTTTTATGGAAAAACTCCACAGATCATCGAAGGTCTCTGCCAGGTCGGAGAGAAGATCTTCGACTTTCCGAGATTTTACCACTATGTCATCGACATAAGCTTCTGCGTTCCTTCCAAGTTGCGAATCCAGGCAAACGCTGCATGCCATGCTGATATGTGGCGCCTGCATTCTTTAATCCGAACGGCATCGTTTTATACCGATACGCTCCAAAGGGGTGATAAACGCAGTCTTTATCTCGGTCCTCAACCTTCAGGGGAATCGATGGTATCCCGAATAAGCATCAAGAAAGCAAAGACGCTCACAGCCAGCGATCGAATCAACAACTTGGTCAATCCGAGGCAGCGCGAAAGGGTCTTTGGGACAAGCTTTGTTGAGATCGGTATAATTGACACACATTCTTAATTCTTTAGTATTCTTTTTTGGTACAAGGACTGGATTGGCGAGCCAATCTGGATGGTACACCTCTCTAATAAACTTAGCTGCTAACAATCTAGTTAACTCCTTCTTAATTGCCTCCTTGCGGTCTTGAGCAAACCTCCGGAGCTTCGCTTGACCGGCTTCGCATCGGAACGCACCAACGGTGCGTGCTCAATCTTCTCCCTAGGAACACCCGGCATGTCGAAGGCTGCCATGCAAAGATATTCCTATTTTCCTAGAGGAAAAGAATGAGCGCGCTTTCCTATTTGTCCCCCAAGTCAGCCCCTATATGGGTGACCTTGGAGGGATCCGACTTGTCAAGCTGAATAGTCTTGGAAGCAACCGCATCGGTCTTCGGCTTCTCCTTAGCAATCTTCTTGGCCGGAACTTCGTCTTCCAGTCGTGCTCGTGCTTCTAGAGTATCAGCTGCTTCTCCGATTTCTCGACGTTCTTCCTCCGAATTGACTCGGGTAGCCAACTCGGTGCTATGTACTTCACAAGCGTACGCGGTCTTGATATCAGACCGGAACGATAAGACCCCATTTGGTCCTGGCATCTTTAGCATCAAATACTGGTAGTTGGGGATAGCCATAAACTTCGCCGAGCCGGTCTCCCCAATATAGCATGATATGCTCGAATCAATGTCGACTACCTGGAAGATAATGTTCTCCCTTCCGTAATTCTCCTTCGTCCCAAAAGTCACCGCGGAGAAATCTGCCCCAAAGGATAACTGTTTCGACCGAGTGTTATACCATGAAACGGCGAAACGCTGCAATCCAAGTCTGCTACTGAAAGGCCAAGCTCGGCAGGATTTTAGCAAAAAGGATATCTAAACAACTTCCCCCATCAATGAAAGTTCTCTTCAAGCGTACCTTCCGGACAATGGGGGCTAGAATGAGCGGATATCTACCAGCTTTGGGTAGGACCTCCGGATGATCGGCCCTGCTGAATGTGATCGGTACCTCCGACCATCGTAGATACTCGGGAGTAGCGGGATCGATGGCGTTGACTTCTTTGAGCGCCAACTTTTGCTTTCGCTTTGACTCGTACGCATCCGGACCTCCGTGGATGAAGTTCACCTCTCTTGCCGGCTCCTGAAAGCCTCCGTCATCTTCGTTATCATCATGCTCCTTGTCTCTCGCCCTTATCCTCCCACCGGTTCCGATGTCCGGACTAGGGTGCTACCTTTAAAGCGAACTAAGCAAACGGTCTTAGCAGGAAGCATTCTTTGGCCTTATGATTCCCATTGTGAATCATGCAAGGGCCTTCCGAGTAGTGTCTCAAACGAAAGTCGTTCTCTCGGGCCTCTCTTAGAAGGTGCCGGCCGATCCCTTCCATGAGATTGGTCGACAGCTGTTGGCATCTCTTAAGGTCACGCGGAAAGAAACACGTGACCGCGGGAGAGCCAAGGGTTTAAGTCACTTGCACTATTTAACCAAATAATCCACATCCAGTACAAGTACTAGATATGTATTATAAGGTGGGTCATGAATATCCGCAAGCGGACGGATAACCCGTTGTAGCATTTCACCCGAGAGTATTCAAGGGTATCGTATTTATATTTTCCCAAAGGAAGACATGGTTGATAAGAGTACTTATGTTCATGGTGTTACAAAAGAATGATGAAGTATTCACATTCCAATGCAGGGGTTAGGAGCAATAAGTTGAGGATAGTGTGACACACACCAAGGCGATGCATTCTCTTATAAAAGGGATAGAGGCGATCCTAGATAAAGCTAAACTAGACTAGCGAGACCACTACTCCTAATGATACAACATTCATATGAGTGCGCAGCTTCTACCTAACATCCAAGATCATGCAAGCGCAAGCAAGCGTCTAATGCCTAGGCATCATCGGGAGATCCGTCTTACGCGAGGTCCGCCTCGCGACTCCGGCTTTTTAGACTCCTATGCCATGCCCGAACGTGGAGGATTACTTTGGATGACAAGGCTGTCACTTCTTGTCACCTACCTCTACAAACCGTGGGACACGAAGCACATTCAACGGTGGGTAGATAACCCCGAGCACCGTGCCGGCGTCACTAACCACAACTCTAGATCCCTCGAGGCACCGACATGGTGGTAAATCTAGAGCACCCTTGCGGGACGATGAACCCGAAGCCTATTCATAAGAACACTAGCCTAACTAGCATAAGCTAGACGAGAGGATCAAAGCTAGCACTAAGTCATGCAAAGGCGTTCGTCGCTCAAGAATGAGCGACGAACGGCAATTAATCAAGTAAGATCGGGAGTAATCGGTGATCAAGTATGAACGAACGAAGAACATTCGATATGAGTTCATCTTCTATTAATGAAGAACGAAGAACGAACGACGAACTTATATGAACGAACGATGAACGATCAAACAAGATCATGATTACTCTATAAAGCTCATGACAAGGATATGAACGAAAGTATTCCATAGATGAATGATCAAGTCTCATAAAGAGGGGATACAAGAGCTATACCCAATTCTCCACAAGACTTTGGGAGCAATGAGGCAGCCCACTACTAAGCCTAGCACTACCTAGAAAGCCTCTAAACTTCTAGTGTGAGGAGAGAATGATCCTTGTGTTGTTGTGTGTGTTAAGGAGGGGGGTACCCCTCCTTATATAGGCTTGAAAGGTCGGCTCCTGGAGGCGGTTTCGTAGGTCGGTGGCATTTAATGCGCGTGGAACCGACCTCCGGAGGCGGTGGGCAAACCGCCGAGAGAAAAGTGGGCCGGGGGGGCCACCATGACGGTTCGGCCGAACCGCCTTGTTGGTTCGGCCGAGCTGCCACCGGCCCCTCCTGGGCTGGGCTTTGGCGGTTGGCTCCCCACCTGGATGTTGGTCTTTGATCCGGGTGCGTGAGGCCTTATTTGTGTTGGATTTCGTGGTCGTTGGCCTTTTATCTTGGAGTTGATTCCCGCGGCGAAGTGGAAGTTTTGTAAAAGTGTTGATTTGTCGCCTCGGGGCCTGGAATTCATCATTTTCCACCTGCACACTAAAAATCTAGAGGTACACGTGGAACTAGGTTATTTCTAAGTAAAATGCATGCAAGACATGCCTAGTCCTTCTCATTTATTTGACTAATTGACGGTCGAAATTGGTCAGTAACGACCGTCAACAAGCCCCCCAAGCTTACCCCTTGCTCGTCCCGAGCAAGTAGTAGAACTTTAGGTTGTTGATCGGGAGTTGCTACAATGCCTACTTCTCAAAGGTACCAAGTGTATAACAAAGATACTCATCCTTGAGTTGAATAAGTTGGCAATGGTGACTCACCCTTCCCCTTAGTCCTCATGGGGCTTTGTGCTTTTCACTTTACCTTGGGCGGTTGAGAGAGAGAACGGTGTATAGAGCATTTATTTTCTCTTCCCTTGTCTTGCTTTTTATTCTCCGGACGTTTTCAAAAAATATATTTTTTTTTTTCAAGTAAAACCACGTTCCACAAGTGATGCTCTCGAATCGCTCTAATGGTGTTTATATTCCTCACCAAGGCATGTGTATTGCCTCATCCTACATCTAATAGGCTTTTGTGGAGCTCAAGGTAGGGTATGAAATGAGGCATACTTGCATTCATATTTTTGCGAAACCAAAAGAGTGGATCCATGGAGATAGCAAGTCATACAATCGTAGATCAAGATGTGCAAGTGTGAAGATGATGGTGGTGGTGTATTTGACTACTCCTCTTTTTGTTTCACCTCTTTTTATTTTGGATTTTGGGCATGGCTATCTTTTCTTCTTTCTTTTTCTATGCTCGAAATGAGAGCAGCATCTTTTCTTGCTCATCTTTTGTGAGCCTTATTTTCTTTTTCTTTTGCATAGCCATGCCTTCTTTTGATATTTTAAGAGAGGTGATAAAATGTGAGGAGTGTCTTTATTTTGGGTGGATGGCATGACATGTTGCTAACTTCCGGTGTAGAAGTGTAGCATATGAGGTGGAGTGTGTACGTGATCTTGATCATGAGAGTATGAAAAGCATCTCACTAGGGTCACACAATTTTGATAAAGCTCAATGAAGTAACAAGTAGCAAATGAGTAAGGTTTTCAAGGGAAATTTGCATATGGCTTTGGTAGGAATTTATCATCACTTGGGAACTTATAGATTTTGCAATTTTTGGGAACAGAATTCCGGAGATTTTAAGCTCAACTTAGGACAAGATCATAGCAGCTCTTTTTACCATATCATCATCTCACAACAACTTAGGTGCAGCTCAAGCATGTGCAGCCCACAAGTTTCAGGTTCTAAGCAAGTTTTGCTAGCCACCAAACTCAAAACTAGGAGAGTTCTAAATTATAGACTAGGCACATGAGAGAAATAAAACAGAGCAACTATTCATCATCTCAACATAGAAAGACTAGCAACATACTTGCAGCGTATAAACGGGAACTAAGCTACTTCTTTTTGTTCTTTTTAGTTTTATCATTTTTATTTTGTTTTTCATATGAGAGGCAAGAACAAGCAAAAACAAGAGACAATAAAGGATACAAGTTGCGATACATGATACCTTAGCGGGGGTGCTGCCCCCAAGCTTGTTCTTGCTCATGGGTTTGGTGGAATGAACCCCATGTGACGGAAGTAAGCCAAAAGATCGGCTCGTTGTTGCTCCGTCATGTTGGTGAGGGCGGTGAGCTGGGTGTCGGTGCGCTCTTGCCATTGATGAGTTTGCAAGATGTGTTGGTTGAGCGCATACTCGGTGTCTTCCGCCGTGGTTTGGAGTCTTCCCATTTGTGAGGAGAGGTTGTTCATCTCCTGCACAAAGTTGTAGCCTTGGGCTGATCCGGAGTCGGTGGAGTGTTCCTCCCATTGTTGTTGTGGAGAAAACAGCCCCGGGCCATATCCCGGAGTTTGCCACGCCGATCCCCGGCCATGTGAGGTGGCGGGGCTGGGTACCCACCGGGAGAAAACCCGGGGTGGCTGTACCCCGGCTCGCCATGAGTCGTGGGGTGCGGTGTGGGCATCTCGGAGGTAGATGGTTGTTACGATCTGTGCGCCCCCTGCGAGAAGATACACTCCTGCGAGACCGCTGCGCTTCTTGGAGCTCAATGGTTAGATTTTTGAGAGTATACAAACGAAGGTCCGGGTTAGGTAACCGAAACTCGTTTGCATATCCCACAAAATAATATATGAGGGAATCGTTCGGACCATTCTTAAGAGAGTGACCTTGAATAAGATAATCTTTATTTATAAGAGAGCGAGGTGTAGCAAGGTATTCAACATTAGCATCATGTAAAGCTCCCACCCGCATGGCAATTCGTGTCACTAGAGAGGTACATTCAATTGGTCCTATCGTCCCAAGATTTTCTATCCATTGGCAAATCATGGCTTTCACGGGAGCAATCTTAATCTTATCGACCGCAGCAAAAGAATTTTTAGCTCATCCTCGCGCACAATTCGAATATCACTCCTTGGAAAAAGAGTGATAGCAATCCACATGTGCATAAAACGCAAGGTAGGATGATGGATGTGATTAGTTCTAGGTCGCACGCAACTAGGAAGACCCGTAATCCTTTCCCAAAAAGCATGCTTTGAAAACTGAGGAAGGGCACCATCCAAGTCGGTATTGCAGCGAGTATTAAAGCCAAGAAGAGTGCTAAGTTCTTTCCAAGTCAAACGGTAGGATTCACGGAAAAACCGAAAAGAAATTCCTTCATCTACCGTTTGTAGGGTGCATAAAAACTGAAGTGTAAGCAAGCGGGAACCCGGCTCATTTACACTAGCAAAATCTGTCCACCCTAAGGCTTTAAATACTTGAGCAAATTCAGCATCCATACCTATTTTGTGCAGCAGCTCCGTGTCAAATGCTCGCGTAGGAGCAAAGAGACGGTGTTGGAGAAGCGTGTAGGTGCGCGTCTCGTGCTCGCCCACTAAGTCGAGGTCGGTGTCGGTGAGGAGACGATGCTCGATGTTGCCCTCTTGCCCTTCTTCCTCGACTTGTGGTGGTGAACTTGGCGGTGACTCGACTACGGGGCGTGCGCGGGTGCTTCGACGTAAAGAGCTTGAACTTGAGCGTGAGCTCAAGGACCTCTTGATTGACCCGAACAGCTTCTTGGCACCGGTCATGGCTGCACACAAAGAGAGCAAGAATGCAAGAACAAAAATTCCGAACGGGTCATGTGAGGGAAAAAATCAAATTAGCGACACCGTCGGTTGTTCATGTGAGCAAGAAATCGCAACTCGAGAAAACCAAACAAAAACAAATCAAACCAAAAACTAGACAGCACACCAAGAGCAAAAGATTTATGCAGAACTTTTAGGCAATGAGCAAGTGAGGACAATGGAAAACTTGAGAGTAATGAGAATGAAGTGAGTGAGGAGTGGAAATGATAGTGTGAGAGGGGAGAGAGCTACGGCCGGGCCACCTCTACTTATAGCTCACGAAGTAGCCGTTTTTGAGCGTTAGGAGGGGCATATGACCGTTGGGAAAAAGGACGGACCGAGCAACGGTCATGGCGGTTCGGCCGAACCAAGGAGGTGGGTTCGGCCGACCTGCTGTGGGTCCCTTTTGCTCCCCCTTTTGGCCCATAGCTCCCAACGGCCAAATGATCATTGACCATGGTTGCTACGTCCGAGATATTCCTCGGAAATTTTTGCTCAAGAAATCCAAAGAAAGTTGCCTCAAATTCAGCTTTATTCGAAAAATCAAATCTCGAGAAAAAGTGTTGGAGAAAATTCCAACATGCAAAAATTGTTTTTGGATTTTGTATAAGGATACAAGGGTTGTCCAAAAGTTTCAAACAAAGTAGGAAAATTTGGACGTAAAAGGATTTTGGTTTTCAAATTTTCTATGCATGGCGAGTGAGAAAAAAAAATCAAATATGCTGGCGGAAAATCCAAATAAATGAAATGAAAATTATCTTGTGATAAAATAGAATATGCAGGGAGATGCATGTGGTGGAAAACAAAAATCAAAAGAAATCGAAAGATAATACCGATTTATCCTGTCGACCGGGGCTTTGCCATTTTAAGTGCGGCGGCGAGGACTTCTCCATTTCTTTTCATCCTTGTGGTGCAGGCCCTTTCCCTGGAGAAGAGGATGAAGATGGCTGCACCTTCTTCACTTGCCACACTTGTTTGGTCTTTGTTGATGTAGGTGGCTTTGTGTCTTGAAGGAGTCGGCTTCTTGGCCCATAATCCCGGCCTTGCTGTTGCGAGGCTTCTTGGGTTGGTACCATGACGGATTCTCAATTTTGTCAAGTTGCTTCCAAAAGGCGACGAGACTATCCGTCTTTCTTGGCGTCACTTCAACTTCACGGATGTTTGAGGGATTTGGCCCATACTTGATCTTGATCATTGAGCATTGTTCTTTTCTTGGTTGGAACTCAAACTTTTCCTCCTTCCCATTGATGTGGAATCGGATTTCTCCATTCCCAACATCAATTTGGGCGTTGCGGTCTTGAGGAAGGGACGTCCCAAAATGAGGGCGTGTTCTTGTCGATATCCATCTCAAGCACCACAAAGTCCACCGGTATGAAGTTGCCTCGAATTTTTGCGGCACGTCTTCGGCTATTCCCGCGGGGTAGCGGACCGAAGAGTCCGCCAATTGCAACCTCATTGGTGTAGGAGTCAAGGTTGTGTAGCTCAAACGATCAAAGACTTCTTTGGGCATCACGCCGACGCTTGCCCCAAGATCACATAAGGCCTGGTCGAAGTGGTGTGCCCCAATGGAACATGATATTGTGGGGCAGCCGGGGTCCTTCTTCTTTTACGGAAGCCGATTGAGTATAGCTGCGCTACACTCCTCTGTGAGCTTGACCATTTCCTCGTTGGGTAGTGGCCTCTTGTTGTTGAGGATGTCTTTAAGGTAGCGTGCATATGTGGGCACCTGCACCATGTCCAACAATGGCACGTTGACATGAATCCTTCGGATGGTCTCGACGAATCGAGCAAATTGTTCATCCTCCTTTGGCTTCCTGTTTACGTGAGGGAATGGCAAAAAGCTTGTGTCTTGAAATTCAATTCCATTCTTCCCTTCACTTGGCTTCGGTTCTTCTTCTTTTTCTTTGGTAATAGAAGGGCTTTCCTCCTCCAGGTCGTTCCTGTTCTTCTTTGCTTGCATGGTTAGGATATGGCGGATCCCGAGTGGATTTTCCTCCCTCGTGGTAACCGCATTAACATTTTCCAAAGAAGACTCGGGTTGCCCCGGGATCTTCCCGAATTAGAACCGGGAATAAGAGCAGCTAGCTGAGCAACTTGGGTTTCAATCATTTTATTAAAGCTCAGCTGATTTTTGAAAGCGAGAGGAGAAACCTTCTATTTGTGCGGTTATGTTTTCTAAGACTTTATCATTGGCAGCAAGCTTTTTGTTGATAGATTCGTTAATTTTAGCTTGGCCATAAACCAAATCTTTCAAGGAAGGTTGATTATTGTTAAAGCCGAGAAAAATTGTTACCTCCTTGATATGATGGTCGGTTTTGGTTGTACCCTTGTCCTCCGTTTGGACGATACCCGTTGTTGTTGTTCATGTAGAACACCTCTTCATGGGTATGGGGGCAATCCTTCCCCATATGGCCGGTGTTCCCGCACTCCTCACACGTCATGTGTGAGTCCAATGCATGAACACCACCATTTGCGTTGTGTTCGTCCAAGCGTTTTATGAGGAGGTCAACCTTGGCGGACAGCATGTCCACCTCCTTGACGGGGTGTACGCCTCTTGCGCGTGTTTGGAGTCGATCATCGCTCCACCCTTGATTGGAGACCATCTTCTCTATGAGTTCTTTTGCTTGGGCAATAGTTTTGGAGAAGAAGGCTCCTCCAGCAGCGGCATCCATATGTCCACGGGTTGTTGGTGTCAACCCGTTGTAGAAATGTTGAAGAATGAGCCATTCCTCCATCCCATGGTGAGGGCAGGCGAGAATGTATTCTTGAAGCCTTTCCCATGCCTCGGGCATGGATTCGTTTGTCGCTTGCTTGGAAACTTGCAATTCTTCCACGAAGGGCATTGGTTTTGCCCATCGGGAAAAACTTGGCGAGGAACGCCGTGGAACATTTGTTCCAAGTGTCAATGCTTGCACGATTGGCATAAAACCACTGTTTCGCCTTCCCAAGGAGGGATAGGGGAAACAGGCGGAGTTTGATAGCATCTTGGTTGGCTCCGGCCGTGGCTGATGTGTTGCATATTTCCGAGGAACTGTTGGAGATGAGAGTTGGCGTCCTCGGAGGCCTTTCCACAAAAGGGAATGGCTTGCACCATAGTGATGAGGCTGGACTTGATGTCAAGTCCTGCAGCACCGGCGTCGACGTTGGGCCCAATGGGCACATTGGCGACGGAGGGCGCAGAGTAGTCACGAAGGGTCCTTTCAGCCATGAGTGTTGAGGTTGATGGTGCGGAAGATGCGGGCTCGCTTGTCGTGGGTTCTTGAGGAGAGACAACGACGCGAGGTCGAGTCTTTCTCGCAAGAGCCTCGGGATTATCAACGAAGTTTTCCGGCAAGTCGAATCCACGCATGCACTATCCTGTTTTCACATTGAAGAGAAAACAGATCAAGGTTAGCCTGCAAAGGTAATGATTAAATCATCATCAAGTGTAATCATGAACATTCATTGTATTCTTATTAACCAATGTCTTCCCCAGCAACGGCGCCGGAAATGCTTGTTGGCATCTCTTAAGGTCACGCGGAAAGAAACACGTGACCGCGGGAGAGCCAAGGGTTTAAGTCACTTGCACTATTTAACCAAATAATCCACATCCGAGTACAAGTACTAGATATGTATTATAAGATGGGTCATGAATATCCGCAAGCGGACGGATAACCCGTTGTAGCATTTCACCCGAGAGTATTCAAGGGTATCGTATTTATATTTTCCCAAAGGAAGACATGGTTGATAAGAGTACTTATGTTCATGGTGTTACAAAAGAATGATGAAGTATTCACATTCCAATGCGGGGGTTAGGAGCAATAAGTTGAGGATAGTGTGACACACACCAAGGCGATGCATTCTCTTATAAAAGGGATAGAGGCGATCCTAGATAAAGCTAAACTAGACTAGCGGACCACTACTCCTAATGATACAACATTCATATGAGTGCGCAGCTTCTACCTAACATCCAAGATCATGCAAGCGCAAGCAAGCGTCTAATGCCTAGGCATCATCGGGAGATCCGTCTTACGCGAGGTCCGCCTCGCGACTCCGGCTTTTAGACTCCTATGCCATGCCCGAACGTGGAGGATTACTTTGGATGACAAGGCTGTCACTTCTTGTCACCTACCTCTACAAACCGTGGGACACGAAGCACATTCAACGGTGGGTAGATAACCCCGACACCGTGCCGGCGTCACTAACCACAACTCTAGATCCCTCGAGGCACCGACATGGTGGTAAATCTAGAGCACCCTTGCGGGACGATAAACCCGAAGCCTATTCATAAGAACACTAGCCTAACTAGCATAAGCTAGACGAGAGGATCAAAGCTAGCACTAAGTCATGCAAAGGCGTTCGTCGCTCAAGAATGAGCGACGAACGGCAATTAATCAAGTAAGATCGGGAGTAATCGGTGATCAAGTATGAACGAACGAAGAACATTCGATATGAGTTCATCTTCTATTAATGAAGAACGAAGAACGAACGACGAACTTATATGAACGAACGATGAACGATCAAACAAGATCATGATTACTCTATAAAGCTCATGACAAGGATATGAACGAAAGTATTCCATAGATGAATGATCAAGTCTCATAAAGAGGGGATACAAGAGCTATACCCAATTCTCCACAAGACTTTGGGAGCAATGAGGCAGCCCACTACTAAGCCTAGCACTACCTAGAAAGCCTCTAAACTTCTAGTGTGAGGAGAGAATGATCCTTGTGTTGTTGTGTGTGTTAAGGAGGGGGGTACCCCTCCTTATATAGGCTTGAAAGGTCGGCTCCTGGAGGCGGTTTCGTAGGTCGGTGGCATTTAATGCGCGTGGAACCGACCTCCGGAGGCGGTGGGCAAACCGCCGGAGAAAAGTGGGCCGGGGGGCCACCATGACGGTTCGGCCGAACCGCCTTGTTGGTTCGGCCGAACTGCCACCGGCCCCTCCTGGGCTGGGCTTTGGCGGTTGGCTCCCCACTGGATGTTGGTCTTTGATCCAGGTGCGTGAGGCCTTATTTGTGTTGGATTTCGTGGTCGTTGGCCTTTTATCTTGGAGTTGATTCCCGCGGCGAAGTGGAAGTTTTGTAAAAGTGTTGATTTGTCGCCTCGGGGCACTGGAATTCATCATTTTCCACCTGCACACTAAAAATCTAGAGGTACACGTGGAACTAGGTTATTTCTAAGTAAAATGCATGCAAGACATGCCTAGTCCTTCTCATTTATTTGACTAATTGACGGTCGAAATTGGTCCGTAACGACCGTCAACAACAGCTGCAATAAGGTGATCTACCTTGCGCTTGTTGTTCTTGGATCCAGACCGGTTGCCTTGGTCATACGTCGACTCCGTCCCTTTGTTCCCACGCAAATTGACCACGTTTGATTCTCCAACAAGCATAGTCATCTGCTATCTTGAAGCACTCGACGCCGTCATGGTAAGGTTTCGATTACGCCTCCCAATCTTGTGGACTAATGCTTCACTTCGGACGCCGACTTGATCGGGAACATTGGGGATTAAGGCTTTCTTATTATAGAAATGCTCGATGAACTCCGTAAGGGTCTCATCGGGCTTCGCTTCAGCCTGTTGAGGTCGAAGTAGTTTCCTGGCTTCTCACAAGTCGCCTGAAAATTCTCCACGAACTTTTTGGTGAGGTCTCGCCCCAAGAAGAGATAGATCTCTCGGGTAGAGATTGTAACCACAAGCGTCCAGCCTGCTCCATGCACATGGGGAGATAATTTGCTAGCACAAAAGTATCCCCTCCTGCTGATCGGATGGCGGTAGTATACATACGAAGCCACTCGGCAGGAGGCGCTTTACCATCATATTTGTCAATGGCCCCGGGCTTAAACCCCCTGGGGTATTTGCAAATGCGCAGATCCCGCGTAAAAGCCGGGATTACGGAGTACTCATCGTCCTCCGGACCGGTCCATACCGGCGACGGCGAGCGCCAACCGGGGTAATGTCGGTAGTTGCGGTCCCCATCGTCGTCCGAGTAGTCATAGTAGCGATCATCCTGGTTTCTGGTTCCCTAGCCGTCATGACGATCATTGTTGCCTTGCTCCGTGGGCTGTGTAGGAGGAGGCGGCGGCGCCGCATGATGGTCATTATTGTGTTGTCGGGGCTCCCCGTCTCTTTCTCTCGTTGTCTCGTCCCCGTCGATCTCGATTATCTCGTTGATCGTCTCTTCTTATCGGTCATCACGATGAGCGTAGCGATTGCCATGCACTCGACGATCATCGCGTGGATGATTTCCGCCCGGGGTGGCGCTGAAGCAGCCGACCCATATCTGTTCAAACCAGTCATGCGTGGGCGGGGGGGGAGCGAGGATCCCGCGGACGATCATCCACATGACCGGTCCGTCATCGCTCATCTTCATCTCGTCTCCTGCGCTCCTCCGCCCTCTCTCGCATGACGATCGATAAGCACATTGCGAGCGTCTCTATTACCATTAAGGGGTACGTGTAGGTCTTGATTTGGAGCACGTTCATGCTCGTCCGCGATCGGGGTATGTCGAGGTCCAATTCTTCCTCCGGAAGAAGCTCCTTCCGACCGGGCTCTTGCGGGCTGCTCCGAGTAGGAGTGCGACCGACTGGAAGATTCAGCTCTGTCATGAACAAGCTGGTTAGTTTGTAAAGCTACCGCATCCACTAAGCTCGAGCATGCTGTAGCCCCGGCGTTGAGTTGAATACTTCCTCCGGGATTGTCTCAAGAATCTGCTTTATCCCCACGATGTTGTGGATCGGTGACGTGAAAACCCGGGCGCCATTTAATTCGACCTACATAGAGCTCAAATCCAATGCCCTGCCGGAAGAACGATGGCGTCTACCACTGCAGCATCCGTGTCGGCTATTATAACTTGGCGACGTCTTCGCCGGGTCTCCGGACCGCTTCGGTAGTGGCCCGGTAGCGGGCGCAGCCGTGGTAGGAATACCTCCTCCGTCTTCACTCGGTGCCAACGATGTTTGCGCGAGGGTTTGCAGTCGAAGGTCGTGGGGGTGGATCTTCCACGTCCGCTCCGTCTGCTTCGCGCCGGCGGCGGTTTGCTTCATCTCTCGCCATCCTAGTCTCTTCAGCAGCGGCTTCCTCGAGGGTGAGTTCTTGAAGAATTGGGCTCGTCATGAACACTTGGAAGAAGGCTGGATATCCTTCCTCGAAGTCACTACTAGGAAACACCCCCTGTAGACACGCTTTATTTAAGGTCTAGATACGTTTATTTTGTCTCAATCAAAAAATAGAGACGTCTTCAAAAATCGTGTCCGAGGCATCTCCGAACGTACCGTGTCAAAGCTTGGTAAATATGATTGTTGAAAACATGTCTATTGAAGTATAAGACGTTTAATAGGGATGCTATAAAGCATAGATATGTTTATAGTTACGTTTTTACGAATGTGTTGTATGTATTAGAGTAGACACGTTTCGTGACATGTTAATAATCTTAGACACGATTTTATTGATACGTTTAGACTGTGTTTCCATCAATATAGACACATTGTATACGAGTGCTTCAAAAAATATTATTGTAAAACTTGTTCTAAACAATTGACTTATTCATGCAATTAGTAGGAATTGAACCTGCGAGTTCGTCATTTTCTGCAACCTCATCTAACCAACTCACCTAGGAAACGAAGTTGATATTCTTTGACCATATATTCTTTTCTATGCATGTTCTCTTAGTGCATTAACGTCTATAGGATTTTCAATAGCATGTCAAAAATATCCCTAAACGAGGGTAGATACGATAAAAACATGTCTAATATCATCTCACTTTTTATACAGTTTCAATAACGTGTTAGAAAACATGTCTAATGTCGTGGGATACGATTAAAGCATCTCTCAATATCATATCATTTTGAGATTCCCTCTAAAACATGTCAACAAACGTCTTTAAGTTGGATATCGATGGTTCAAAGCGTGTCTAAAATCGTAGCACTTTGTGATGTTTCACAAAGCATGTCAAAAAATGTGTTTATCATATTATTTACGTTAAAGTATCTCTAAGATCATGTCATATTGACACATTCTCAAAATCGTGTAAAAAGTGTCTCCAGCTATCGATGTAGACACGCTTACAAAAACATAGCAACATAAGCGTGTCTAGAGGCCATTTTTCTTGTAGTGGGTCATTATCGGGCTCGAAAGAGCTGCCCATTGTCGCAGACCGGGTACTGTCTCGAAGCGTAAGCGGTCCGATGATTCGTGCTAAAGCTGCTTCGATCCTGTTGGGTTTCATGTATGAGGTTTCGACCGCATCGGGTGATCGCGCTTCGGAAGCTGCGGCCCGATCACGAATCGGATTCATCAAGCATAGCTTTCCGGCGGAATCGGCTTCAAAGTCGAGGGACCCGAAGCGGATCTTGAAGCCGAGCGCAAAGTCGACGTCGAACGAAGCAGCCATCGAACTCGCTGGGAACTCGCTGGTACCCTTTCCTGGCGCGCCAAATGTCGAGTCTTAAACTCGGCACTAGTACTACCCGGTCCCTCACGAGCATGGAATTCGATGGTGCAACACACGAAACACACAAGAGCACGCGATTTTAGACAGGTTCAGGCCTCTCGATGGAGAGTAATACCCTACGTCCTATGTGTTATGTATTGCCTTTAGCAGATTGCTAATTGCAAGATGTCGAGAGAGTTTTCGGGGGTCCCTGCTTCGCCTTATATATCCGGGGAGCTAGGGTTACATGCGAGTCCTAGTCGATTACATGGATTACATATTCGGGAGCTCTATCTCTAAACTTTCCTTGTTAATTCAGAGTCATAACAGATTACGAACTGTTCTTTTACTTGTCGCTCAAGTCATCATACGTCGGTCTTGACGCCCGTCTTATTTCCATACCGATATATGGAATCTTCTGTTATTCCATACTGGTCGGGAACCACTCTGTGGGCCCTCTCCGCCAATCCAATCTTCATTGATTTGTCACCGTATCTCTAATTATCCATTCCTTTATCATCTATATACCCGTAAGGTAAGTATACGACAATATTCATTAAAGGCTTGATTATGCAATTATGACCTAACGGTCATAAGGATTAATTGACGTGATTAGTATTATCACGGGGGCTTTTTGTGAATAAAAGGTGGTCTGAAATACGTAATTTTCAGATACTCGAACTAATGTTAGTGCCAAATTTAATCATTTGGAGGTATGAAAGAGTTAGATCGAAGAAGGTTAGATCTTGCCTAACTTAATTTTGATAATGGATGCCGTAGGCTATGGGTGTTAATCATCCGGCTGATTAATAGGCCTTGGAGACTCGAGTCGATGAGAGAAAATGGGAAAAAACTGGTCCGATCAGCCAGGATTTTGGTTCTTAGTTAAATGTAACTAAGCTGATTATGAATACAGACTGATTTAGGCGGTCTATTATGTTAACCTGGTGTGAATCTTCAGGAGATATGAAGTTATGACCGGTCTGAAAATATGTTCTTGGCAGAAATTGCTGAGAGAAATATTATTTGATGGAAAATAATAAAGCGTAGTCTCTTAAGAAAGACTCCTGCATTATTTGAAAGGAGTCCAAATGATTCAAGAGTCGGGGCTATACCTAATTAGGTGCACCTAAACGGTGCACCGTGTTCAAGAGCGGTCTGTAGGAATCACGGGAAGCAGGAAATAATAGAAATTGAAAGAAGCGATCTGAAGAGATTGAATATTGAAGGAAATAATGAAGAATCAGCCAGTGGACTCTTGCATTATTTGAAAGTAGTTCAAATGATTCAAGAGTTGGGGGCTATACTCAATTGGGTGCACCTAATCGGTGCACCTTATTTTTAAGAGCAGTTTGTGAAAATTGCAGGAAGTATACATAAATTTTGCATACCTAATTAGGTGGTATGGAAGAAAAAATACTAATTTTTTTGGCTTTTTGAAGTCATCTTGAATAGAAAAGAAGTATTGCAGAAGATTGGAGTTCTTTTTAATTTTACCATGGAATCGGACCATCGAAGCGGAAGACTTGTCGGTCTTATTCAAGGTCAAATCAAAAATTACTCGGGAGCTACTGCCGTATACTTGCCTTATGGGTATACGAGATGTTAAAGGAATGGATAATTAGAGATATGGTGGCAAATCAATGAAGATAAGATCGGCGGAGAGGGCCCATAGAGTGGTCCACGACCGGTATGGAATAACAGAAGATTCCATATACCGGTATGGAAATAAGACAGGTGTGAAGACCGACGTATGATGACTTGATTAACAAGTAAAGGAGCAATTTATACTCCGTTAGGGCTCTGAATCAATAAGGAAAGCTTAGAGATAGAGCTTCCGAATATGTAATCCATGTAATCGACTAGGACTACGCATGTAACCCTAGCTCCCCGAATATATAAGATGGAGCAGGGACCCCCCCCCCCAAAGCTCTCCGACAACTCAATTAGCAATCTGCTAAAGGCAATATATAACACACAGGACGTAGGGTATTACTCTCCTTCGAGAGGCCCGAACCTGTCTAAAATCACGTGTTCTTGTGTGTTTCATGTGTTGCACCATCGAATTCCATGCTCGTGAGGAACCGGGTAGTTCTAGTGCCGAGTTTAAGACTCAACAGGGATGAATTTAGAAAAGATTTGGAGTTTAAATTTGGAGCAACACTCATAAACAATTAAAAGAATTTTAAAACAAGCAATCACTTCTCAAGATAAATTTCATTATTCATAAAATATCGAATTTTCTCTCTAGTTTAATTTATTTAATGGTGTTTTGTTTTCCAAAAATTTATGAGTCGATAAATAAAATCCTAAATATTTAAATTTGTCGTAACTCGTTGAATTTAATTTAGGTTTTAAAAGTTTGGGGTGTTACGGATATACCCTACTTAAAAGAATCTCGTCCCCGAGATTCGAGATAGCTGAGGAAGGGGAGAAGAAATCGAGATCGGAAGTCGGTGCGAAACTTAATCCGACGCAATGAGATAATCTTCGAATGAGTGAAATCCGAATAAAATTCTCGGAGGTGCGAGGAATCAAGAGGATCAAAGGATTCCAAGGTAGCTCAATTCTCTATTGCCGGATACACCGAGATACCTAGATTACAATCCGCACTGCGGCGGGGATTCACGGAACGAGTACTACCAGCGGCTGGTTGCAATGCCTCCGCACGAAGTAAGCCAACCGCAACAGGTACGCGACGATGATCCGGATCAGTACTTCGCAGCAAGACTCCATGAGGGTCGTGGCTTGATGAGCTTCCGCCGGCGGTTGGGCCGAGGAGTTTAGATTGGATGGGGATGTTGGATTGGTATTTCAGGTTGATGAAGGGGCTGACTGGGGTGGTGTGGGTTTTATGGTTGCTCGCCGAGATGTGGTGATGTGGGTGCGGGATAAGGCTGGAAAAAGGAGATGCTTTGGTGCGTGATTGACGGACGGTGGTCCGGACGGGATGGCATGCGTGCGATGCACAAAGAGTGGTGGTTCGGCATGAGTGGGGGTAGAGTGCGGGCACCGATTTAGGAGTCTGTTCCCGACAGGGTGATGGAGGCGCTATAGCTGCTACACCGGCTAGTGTAGGGGCAGGGGAATCGAGCTTGTGGCTTGGACACTTGTTGAGCTGGGGTGGTGCTGTCGGAGGGGTACTCCGGCGGCGGGGAGGTAGGGTTGCCGCGGTGTGAGGAAGAAGAAGGGGCTCGGGACTAGGGTTGCGAGGTCGGGCTGGAGAAGGGGGTAGGTAGGTTGGGCTGATAGGCGGTGATGGGCTCGGCCTCGCTGACGGGAAAGGCTTTGGGCTTGGTGGAGGTGGGCTGGAGTTGGCTTTTTTATTTTTGAGAGGTAGGTGGTATTTGGGTAGGTATCGGATGGTACGTATTTGGTGAAATTTAAGTAGGGGCATACCCTACTTAAAAGGATTCTAGCTAGGGGTTTGGCATAAGGATTTGGGTCACGGAGATATTTAGTAGGGTGATACCCTACTTAAGAATTTGACTAGGGGATGCAAGGAGAGAGGTGGCTTTATTATAACGAGTGTAGAACAACACACTCGGTACAAAGGTACAATGGATTTCTTTCCCCGAGTGACGCCGTGGTAGGGTGCCGACGGGTTCTAGCGCCTATGTTGGTATTCGCTAGCTCCGAGGACATCCATAAAGGCTTGGTCATGGTAGAATATTTGGTATAGGGCTTTATAGGGGTCGGTGCTATTGGCAAGGCTGTGGAGGATTCGGTCATTGATCTTTGCGGCCTGGTATAGAGATTTGCCAGCGGCAAGAGCTGCCATCTTGGTTAGGACGGTGATAGCGGCAGTCAAACTCTTCTCTGCCTTGGCGGCACGAGCGTCGGCTTCTTCGAGCTGTTGGCTTAAAACTTCACAGCGTGCTTTGGCTATCTCTTCGCGCTGTGAGTGCACTTCAAGGAGGGTGGCTTGCTGGTCGCAAACGTCGTCCAGCGTATGGGGCATTTGGTGGTGAAAACAAGGGTTGGGTCTTGCCCTGTGGAGTCGAGCTCGGCGAGAGTCGCGATTCGGGACTTCCATTGGGGTAGGCTTTTGTTGCAGAAGGGAAAATATCTCATGATCGAATGGGCGAGAGGGGATTCGTAAAGCTCGCTCGGGAGTTTCAGAGCTTTACGGAGACTGCTTGGATGGTGTCCGCGAAGTGGTTTCGATAGCGGTCACGCTAAAAGGTGGTATTGTGGGGAAGTCCGGGCTAGTGTCGATATGGACGGAAACGACATAGCTTGAGTGAGTGGTTGTTTGAAATTCCTTGGCAACATACCAGGGAAGGATTTTAATGCCTACGAGCATCATGGCGGTTTGGAGGAGGTGAGGGAAACCAGGTCCGTCTCGGCAGTTGGTGACGATCCATGGATTGTCTTCGAGGGAGGATGCTTGGGACTATGGCGGTGGAGGAAGAGGGACTGGCTTTGTGGGAATCCATGGGTGTTTTAGGGATGTGATGGATGGAGTTTAGGGCTGTGAGCTTTGGTGGTCGGGTAGATGGGATACTGGTGGTTGAAGTCATTTTATAGGTGAGGATGATTTGAGTCTTTTGGGAGAAGGATCACGGGTCCTATGGGTTAGGGCCCAAGAGATGTGAGGTGGGTGCTGGTTTGACTTATTTGCACGGTAAACGTGGCACTCGTCACTTTGCTGCGACAACCTCTACAACGGTTGACTCGTGGTTCGAGGGCTTGGTCGGTCTTGTGAGACGTATTGGGCGATTTGACGGCACATGGCAGTGGAGTGACTAGGGAAAGAGATTTCTAACTTTTGGTTCTTCTATGGCAAGGAAGGGAAAGGATCCAAAGTTTGCTAGAAGCTTAAAGCGGATACGATATACGAGAGTCTAAGTACGGGTAGATCTTCTTTTCTTATTTAATAAGTGTGTTATTCTTTGTTTAGAGATCGCAACTATTTCATGACTCATATTTGTGTTAGTGCTCTTTGTTAGTCTAAACACACAACAACACTCAATCAAAGATCCAATCGAACAAGCAACAATTCACTCAAACATGGTTGAATTACACAACTAGGCGCACTAAACGGAATACAAAGAGGGGCTAAGCTACACTAGGGCTGCTGCTTGGTCCGGACGACGAGGAAACTGATTAGCCGGCGATAACGACTACCAATGCTGCTGAGGCTACTATTACTGCTGCTACTACTACTACCATTGCTACTGCTGCTACTACTACTGTTGTCGCTACTACTGCTGCTGCTAGTACTACTACCATCTTCGTATTGTGCTGCTTCTCTCTCGCGGGGCCTTCTTGACTTGGTGCGGGGTATGGTCGTTCTTCACTCGACGGTGTCCTCGAGTTTCTTGGCTGGCGAATGGTGTGGAGTCGGGAGTCCTTCCTCACTATCGGGAGCTGGCTGGGTCAAGGGAACCGACTCAAAAGGTCCTTCATCGAGTGGGCCTTGGGGAGACACTTCTCTTCTTACTTCAACAGACAAGGGAGGCACGGATAGTCGTCGTCGTGTGCCGATGGACTGGTTGACAGGCAATCCGTTCAGGATCGGAACCTCCGTCTCTTCGGTGGTGTACCGAGCCTCCGGTGGGTACAACCGGTGAGGTATGCGAGGTTGAGGGCACGCGTGTGGCGGTGCTCCATCTTCCTCTCGAGCTGCTTCTGCGGTTGTGGCTTTGAAATGAGCTGCTGCGGCGTGAGCCTCTACTCGTGGCAGGACCGACTTGCAGGCACTCAAGTTGTTCTCCGGCTTTCTCCGTTTGCTTGACATGGGCTTGTTAGCTGCTCGGCTTGCTTGTCGAACAACGCATCAAGGGGGAGGAGGTACTGCGTCAAGACAACGACAATGGGGTTGTCCTCCTGGCTTTCCAAGGTGTTGATGCGAGCTCTCCAAGTAGGACGGTCGGCGTCCAAAGGCGGGAAGTACTGCATGCTGGTACGACCGATGGGCGTCTCGAGCATCCGGCTCAAGTACCGTAGGGCCTTGCGAGCGACTAACCGGTAGGTGTCCGAGAAACGGAACCCAATAGCTGTCACTCGCCATGGCTTAATGCCGGGAGTTTCTATGCTCGCGGCAACCTAGACGGTGATCCGACAGACACTCGGTGCCGGACTCTTCATACTCTCCGCCCACATACTCGGGCGCTCAACGATTCCAAGCTTTCGGTGGTGGCATAGAGGATCTTGGGGAATCCAGGCTCATCTAGGCGATGGCCGGTGGTCCAAGCTACGTCTTTCATGAGCGAGGTGGGGGACTGGTTGGGATCCGGTAAGGGTAGGATAGCTGGTGGAGGATTCGGGCCGAGAGTGGTGGGGATGAGGATTGGCTGGGCGACATTGGGGTTCTTTTATAGGCAAGAGAAGGCTTGCTGAGGCTTGGCCGAGACTAGTTGAGAAAGCTCGCAGGAAGGCGTATGGTGGAAGGTAGCTTCCCACGCAACCCTTCGGGTGGCTTCTCTAGTAAACCGGCTCCCCTTAACCACGCGCGACATGGTGTGCTGTTGGTCGAGCTGTAGTGGTTGGCACGCGCGTGTACGAGTAACATACACGAGCGAGTGCTCCACGATGTTGGGGGTTGTCGGTTGCGTCCGGGATTCAGGGACCGATGGCGGCAAGTGTGCAACTGTCGACCGACCGGTCAAGGTACGAGTGTTCGACGCACGGGTGCCGAGGGCGGCACGCAAAACTGGGATGTATTTAGCGAGGAAAGCAGGGCGACAAGAATCTTGGCCTTGGAACTTGCATACGACCGCGTGCTCGTGGAAGCATTACCTCGGGTGATGGTTCTTCCTCACTCGGTCGTGCAACGTGTAAGGACAAGTGGTCTTAAGGGTAAGGTAAGGTTTGAGAGTTTGGGTTGTTAAACAGGCTGGTTTAAGGCTAGCTACTGTTTACGAAGTCAAGGTCTTGCTAATCACTATACGTATGGCTTGGGTGTCCTTAAGTTTCGTCCTATGGTCAAGTATGGCTCGATACCATTCTCGTGACACCCCTCCCTCGGAGGAGTATCGTGCATCCTGTACCAATCCCTGGATCAGTAGTTGGTACGCACAACGGATAGTCTCAAATCCATATCGTACTAAATACGAGTATATACGAGAGAACTTACCAAACAAGGTTAAGTGACAATCCGAGTTTGCAGCGGAAAGGGCAACAACTGATCACTTCAATCATCCACAGGCAACTTGAGCATACGACGAAACTTAACCGTCTCTATCTCTTCCGGAGTTTATTCACTAAAAACGACAATGAACAAACCGTGAGTACATAAGGTACTCAGCAAGCTCCAACACTACTTAAATGGGTATAATTAGGCATGGAGGATGTAGCAAGGATATAGGCAAGGGTTTGATATTTGCGCTAGCAACTAAGCAAACTAAGAATAGATATCAAGGAAAGAAGGACCTGTCAATATTTTAGTTGGTAGGCCCTGGAAAGAGTATAAATCCTTCTCGCCAGTTCCTGAAGTTTTAACAGTGATGGATCTCCAATATCCACACCAAACACCTTTCCAAAACTCACGGACACAAGGCTGCCCACTCACACACATCAAGGATTTCATATTAGTGGCTAATCAACGAGAGCTCAAGATTTGGCGTGTCAATATACCGTGGCAACGGACATCCGGATAGTTTTATACACTCTGCAGAGGTTGGTACACTTTACCCACAAGGTACATGTTCTTAGCTACGGAACACATAACGCTGCCACCGCAACTAGGCACGCCCACAAGTCCACCCCGAATGCCCAGGGATCCAACGCGTATGACACAAGCATACCGTCCACCATATACGTGCCAAGTACTGGACTTCACCAAATAAACGATCCCTGGACCTCCGTCATCTATTACACCCGGTGGAACTTCTTGCTGCGTAACCCAAGGTTTGGTGCACAGTCCTGCCCATAACAGGTTCTGTGGTTATACACTAAATCACCAATTTGGGGTCCGAAGAACGGGTCGTTATATGGCAGGGCAAACACTCGTCTATCGCAAATGGATAACACCTAATCATCAAGTACTCTACACCAGCACTAGGAGTTTCACCCACAGCCAAGTAACATTTTCCACCCAACTTCACCTTAACACAGTTGGTCTAATCACCCACCCATCAACACATACCAAGCAAACGCATTTTAACACATTTTCACAAAATAGATATATGGTATAGTGTGGCGATCAGTATCATCGCAAAGTTCCTAAGCGCTTCTAAGCATAGGTATATTCCATACATTAGGCATCTAATGTCGGTATAAGTGGAGTTTATGCAGTGTCGGGGTAAGACAATCAAGGTGGGGTTATGGTAACAACAACGAAATTACCAAGTAAGCAATTAGGTGATATTACATGCAAAGCAAACAATAGCACTCAAGAGAGCATGCTATATAGAGTAGGATAAATATGATCAAAGGATAGTTAGAGCTTGCCCGGCAACGCTATATCCTTAGTTGTCGTGCCTCACGTCGTTACTTGGCTTGGCGTCGGAATCCATCTTGAGACTTGGGCCATCGGACGTCGTCTCCAGCGTGGGGCTCCTTTGGATTCTCCGCCTCTATCATACGCGAAGCTAATACGAAAAAGAAAATAAATGGGTCTATGGTGGACCGAAGGGCTAGAGTGTAAATGTGCACAACTATTATAGGAGGTGGGTTGATTTGTAAAAAAGACAGGGGGTATATTGAAAAATGGATTTTTCTCACGTGTACGGAAGGCTAGCGCCTTCTTCTACCTCTAGCCGCACGCCATGGATGGCCATGGAGGTTGCGCCCACGGGGAGGATATGGGGAAGGCGGCCGGGAAGGTGGGGAATCAATGGAAGGGGACGACGCGCATCCGTCCGCGAGTGGAAGGAGAAGGGGAGGTGGCCGGGAGGCGGCGTATTTTGGATGAACGGCCATGGTCATGGAGCTTGGGAGAAAATGGGGAAAACTACGATTGCGGGCAGCTCGGTGGGAGAGAGAGGGTGGTGCTGGCGCCGATGCGAAGAGGAGAGCGAGGCGCGTCCCTTTATAAGCGCGGAGCGACGGGGAAGCATGAAAGCATCTCCGGGACAACAGCTCGCCTCCAATGGTGCTCTGTTCGTGCGTTCGTCCGGGAGCGAGCCATGGAGGGGGTCCGGTATGGCGAGGCTTGGGGAGGTTGCTTGGCCCGGGAGGCACGCTTGTCCGGGAGCATCACGGGTTGAAGATTGAGTGGAGGAGGTGGGAGAAGCATGGAACTTTTCTCGCCGGAGGAGGAAGACGACATCTTCTCGTACGAGAGGAAGACGATGACCACCCGAGTAGAGGCGGTGGCGTGTGCCTAGGCTGGCCGCGCCGGGAGCTGGCCACGCGCCCAGGTGGGCTGCGCCCTGACCGGGCCGCGCGCACTGGCTGGGCCGTGGGGATGAGGTGGCTGCGGACTACGGTGGGCCGAGAGAAAAAGAAAAAAAAATGGCTGGGCCTGAGAAAGAAAGGAGGAGGGCTCGGCCGAGGAAGGAAAAATAGCCTTTCTTTTTCCAGGAATTTCCTATTTGGTTTTGGGATGAATTTAGAAAATATTTGGAGTTTAATTTTGGAGCAACACTCATAAGCAATTAAAAGAATTTTAAAACAAGTAATCACATCTCAAGATAAATTTTATTATTGATGAAATGTCAAATTTTCCTCTCTAGTTTAATTTATTTAATGGAGTTTTGTTTTCCGAAAATTTATGAGTCAATAAATAAAATTCTAAAAATTTAAATTTGTTGTAAACACAACACTAGTTACAAATCTAAAACAATAATTAGTTGTAAACACAACACTAGATACAAATCTAAGATTTGATTTTAGGTGGGTTTATTATACCACAAAGAACCTAACCAGCTAAACCTGTGTGCTTGATTTGCATATTTTGTTTCAAATTTGTGCCACCAGTGAGAAAAAAAATATACTACAATATGTGGCGTCGTCAGAGTATGAATGACTACATATATAGTTGTCGTGTAGTTTATAATAGATGCAACAACTAAGAATAATGTGTAATAGTTTGATACATAGGCCACGTTTTTATCATATTTTCTAATCTCCATCGATCAGTCAGGACGATGACTGCACGGGCTCATATCATTGTACTGTACCAATTGAATAATAAAGATGTTTGCGCGTACCATAGGTCATATTAGCATTTTTTCTTAGGGGGTTGATATAGGCGCCCAAAGAACCAGTTCAACACAACAATACATTATTGAACTTGTTTTTATGCCATCTATTTTAAGCATATATAAACTTAGCTGTAAAACTACTAGTCACCGTGTATTTTGTTTTTCTTCTGGGAAACAGGATGGCATGTGTGATCTATATACAGACAGAAAGGTGCGTGCATTTCCTACAAAATTTCCAGTGTTATTACAATTTATACTCCAGAATTACTGACCAGTTATCGAACATATCCATTTATTGATGCTCAGAATCCAAACAATCATTTCGAAGAAGCAAGTACTATTCAAATATGATGACTTTTAAGCCAGCTAGCCAAACTTCTATACTTTATCTGTTGAGAAAACATTTATATACGCAACAAATTCAAAGTATTAAACTATCGTTGGTTGACAACAATATATAGTGATTAGCATTGTGGCAGGTCTGCTGGAGGCGGTGGCACCGACGTTTCTGCTGTTGTCCCGTCCTGGACTTCAAATACCATTCCCAGCCCCAGATCAAGATGCGCATCAAAGTGGCAGTGCATGAACCACATCCCTGCAGAACATTTAAAATTACCAACCAGGTAAGATAAGTCTATATATATATGCCCTGATGAGTAATTATGTAAGAGGAAATAAGGTAGCATTTTGACAAAAAAAAACATTGTGAGCAACAGTATTTATTAGGTACCAGGGTTGTTGGCCACGAAGCGGATGACAGCCCATCCACCGGTGGGGACGGCGATGGTGTTGCGCTCCTGTGGGTTGACCAGGTTAAACTTCTTCACCGCCGTGGCCTGGTCATAGTTTCCGAAACCCTGCGCGAGCACGAAGAAGTTGAAGCCGTGGAGGTGCATGGGGTGGCTCTCCTTGGCGATCAACCTTGTGTTCTGCAGCACCATCTCCACCGTCTCGTTGTACCTCAGCGTCCTCACCTTGGTGGACTTGGTCGTGTACTGCGTCGTCGCGTTGTCACTGGCATCGGCGGTGTAGTCGAAGATCACCGGAGGCCTGTCGGGGAAGTCCCGGGTGTAGACCCCGGCAGGTGCGTTCCGGTAATGAGCCTGGAGCATCGAAATCTGTTTGGGGAGAACGAAGGAAGCATTGTTCATGCTCGCTGAAAACACGGTGGTGCTCCGGTTGCAGAAAAATTGATCTGCCTGGCAGTCTGAGACACCGAGTCCGACGGTGACGAACATGCGGTGGTCGACGGTGAGGGGCACTGTCGGGAAACCCGGGAGAACCATCGCTGTTAGGTTGGAGAAGAACCGGAACGCCGTGTTGGTATCGGTATACGCCGGCATCGGCGGAAGCACCAGTGGCTGATTCCCAGTGGAGCCAACATACTCTAGTATTGCAGTTCCGGTGGTCGTGCTGAAGGGTGGGCCCTGTGGGACGGCGCTGTCGTACGGGGACGCTGCCATGTAGTAGCGCCCCACAGTGGCGCCGGCAAGCATGAGCGCGTCCACGGTCTGTCCCGGCGCGATCACCACCACGTCGGTGTTGTAGGGCGTCGTGTAGGCCGCGTCCGCGCCGACCACGGTGAAGTTGTGGTTGGCAGCCTTGAAGAACAAGGGCGTGTTGAGCGCAGCGTTGATGATCCGGAGCAAAATCCTCTCGTTTTGGCGCACCTTAAACTTATAAGTCTCTGCATGCACAAAAAAACTTTCTTAGCCTTGAAGAGATAGAGCATCTAGAAAGCTATGCAAAGGCCTTAGACCGTCTAGTGGGTTTTATTGGACTTAAACTGGCGAACTTTTCTTCGAATTAATTATACTAACGCACTGAAATTGGCTCATTTTGTTACAGCATGTGCACAATCTATGAAATTAAAATAATCCACTACTCGTTCCATTTATTTGATTCAAATCCTGATGTGATCAGAGTTTTGTGTATTTTTTCAGTAGGGCAAGGATGTGCTTCTCTATCTATCATAGGAAACACTAACTCACCCAAATTGATTTAAGTAACATCTTAGACATGCATGATTATTTATGAACGGAATAAAGGATTTCCCGTGAAAAATCATTGAAATAATGGAGAAGCGTCAGATGTCATACGGTTGGCTCCTGAGCAGTTATAGAAGTCCCCGGGCTTGCCGTTGATGGTGTAAGCATCGGCGGGCGGCGCCGGGATGCCGGTGAGGTATGCCATCCGTTCAAGGTCGTAAACGTTGGCGTTCCACCATTCGCCGAAGATGACTGTCTCCTCTCTGTTGGGCTTGTTGGGGAACGGGTAGGCGGTGGCGCCGCCCCGCGGTTGGATGACAAGCGCACCATACACGGTGGCACGAAGGAAGGAGATGTGGGCGTGCCACCACAGCGTGCCCTCTTGGCCCTTCACGTTGAAGCGGTATGTGTAGTTGGCGCCCGGCTTGACAGGGCACTGCGTCACCATTGCCGGCCCGTCTGCCCATGGCGTGCCGCGCTGGAAGACGCCGTGCCCGCATAATAGGTCCAGGAAATAATTCTTAAGCGTGATGGTACATTAATTATTACTACTAGCTCGAAAAATATTGATTCTTTTAGCATAATCATTCTGTACTCTCTCAGCTGGTAATAAACCAGTGATAGTTACCAGTGAAGGGTCATGTTTGTAGGGCGAGTTATTAACGAGGTGAACCACCACCGTGTCTCCCTCACGGGCCCTGATCGTCGGGCCGGGGAGCTGCCCGTTCACTGCCGTGATGATCCTCGCCGGCTGGCACAGTTGGCTTATAGACAGGTTACCAACCTGATGTGACATGAAACAACATATAATTAGTTAGCTGATAGTACATACCGTGACTGATGGTAGGTTATATGAAAGAATAAAGACGACACACATTGTTGTTGTGTTAGCAGATGAATTCAACAAATGATATAAGTACGGTATAATATATACATATACTTGAGATGTGCACGGCAGACTCTGCCGGTGAGCACCGAGAAGTGCAAGAAAAATGCATGGATTCTATTGTAATACGAAGCAAGATGTGAACAGCTAACATATATGGTTCTACAAATCCTATTTTATCTAGCTGTTCATATATATGCTGAATAAAACTAAGATGCAGGGTCGAGGTGCATGGATAAGAATATATATGCATGCGTACATATATCACTGGATTACATTGAAAGTGTGCTCCACAATAGCAGCTTGGGAGAGACAGGCAAACAACGCGATGAGACCAAAAGGAAGTAACCAACAAGGGGGAGCCATGGCCGTGTGCAAGACTTGATGGCGAAGAATATCTGACAGGTTTGTTAGAAGAAAATAAGAGGGTTTGCCTGGATCAGATTTGCATGTGAGAAGGATGTTAATGGACGAGGTGTGTATATATAGGGGGAGATTATGTCATTATGAGACGAAGTGGACTAACACATTAGTCATTCAGTTGGAACACGCAATGTATGTAGCATCAGTGTGTAGGGGGCACGTGCTTCATAGCTATATTCAAGGGTAGGATATCTTCTAACACAAGAAACATCACATGATCGGCAAACAGATACAGGTTCCCTTTGGATAGATTTTTTCCCTTGTCAAGTTCGCATTACTTGTGTATCAGTACAAAATCAAAATTATATCAACTCTGTATTGTACTAATAAAGTACTACAATGTCTCCAATAATGCTTTCTGTACGGTCTCAGATGTATGGTATTTATTTTCATCACCATTCGTTATAGATATTTTTATGCTTTCCAAACTGTTCAGATAAAAACCTAAAGAAAGTTGTCCTCTACATAACGAGACAATTTTTGATCGAGACTAATCAATCATTTACTCTGAGAGCAAATTATGGTGCGATGGGTGTTAATCTATTCATGTTGATCAACAGGCAAGAGGTTTAAAGCTCTGACATCACCCATTAGCTTTAAAGCTTTTTCTACTTTCACAGGTTACAGGAAAAGCGGATGGTGGTTATATTGACGAACTTGGCAACTGCAGCTAGCTATTGGACTTTCCTTGAGGACCGAGCGTTAGCTCGGTTGGTCGGTTCGCTGGTGTGCGAACGACCGGTCGTGGGTTCGATCCTCGGATCAACCACGAGCCTCACCGCTGCACTGTTGCAGCACGCGGCACTGTAGCGCGCACAGTGCGTGGCACTGCTGCTGCGTTTGGTGCTGCTGTGCGCATAGTGCAGAAAAAAATCCCCTCGTCCTCCCCAGTCAAAGCACAGGTAAAGACTCGCGCCACAGCTCACAAGGCCAGCTGAGTCCCTGTGTATGGTTGGGGGGAGGTTCGAGGGTTTTCTCGGCCTGCGTGAGAAGGCTCTTCTTCTTAAGCAATGCCGTCGGGGTGGCTCTTCCCCGGCAGGTCGAGTTTTTTTTTTTTTATTGGACTTTCCTTGAATGAGGAAATAGATTCCTGTAAGCATATGAAAAATTCGTTTTCACTCGAAAAAAATCACTTAGCCACACATATATGGTTCGAGAATTCTTGTTGTGTCATTTTCAGGCCTTTTGCTGCCTTTATTCTCTTTATTTCCTGCTATAAATATAGTGCCGAAAATTCTTGCCAGGAACATTATTTTGTCGAAAACAACTACTATTATTTGTGGTGATTTCATATAGGACCCTAAATTCTCCAGTTCTATCCTAGTTATTCGCGCCTACTATGGTTGAAGACAAACGAAGACATAGGTCAGAGTCGTGGACGAAAACATATCTTTTATGTTGAGCAGTAAGCATCGTACATTTAGTTAAATAGATTGTCTGGTACAACTATACACCCCCCCTCCCCCTTTCAGTCTGGATGCTATGGTCTTCGCTGTTATCACAACATATTCCTTTGTATTTTTGTTCTCTTTGAAAGTGACTATCGAGTTTGGATATTATACCTTTCTGCATATACGATAGGACATACGTGAAAATATATACTCCCTCCGTTCAACAATAGATGTTATTCTAGAGTTCTCAACTTTTCTCAAATTACATGTCATTCTCGCTTTCCAATACACATTTTCCTCTTCCTAATACAATATTCCCTCTTTTAACTACATATCTATCTCTATATCTCTCCTCCTCGTTTTTAATGCATCCACCTTTTTACTTCTCCTTAATTCCCGTGTCCAACTCCAAAACGACATCTAAAAGTGAACAGAGGGAGTAAGTAGCTTAGAGCAAGGCTTACGGTTTCGCTAGCTGCAGGCGAAATAAACGCCAGCGTGGAGAGCCAACGCATGCAATGGCTGCTGGTCCCGGCTGAGAATTAATGATGTCCGTGTTTGTAGGAAGGAGTGGAACGAATGGCAGCAGCCCAAGAGACTTTTCGCCAGCTCCGGCCGGCGTTTCATCAGTCGCCCGCTCCACTCTCTCTCTCCTTTTCTCGTTCTGCCAGCGCTGAATTTTGTTGATGTGGCAACTCATTTCGCCAGCTGACTGTACCTATAATACTTGCTCTTAGCCACAACTAGTGACAAAAGAATACTTTGAGACAATCTTAGAAATATTGTTATCCTTTTCATACCTCTTCATGATCCTCTCTCTCTATATAGAGAGAGAGGATCATGAAGAGGTATGAAAAGGATAACCCTGCGCTAATGGGCACCCTACCCAGGCCAGACGAACGCACCCAGCCTTGCCAGGGTCAGGCCGGAGGCACGAGCACCCACCGCACCAGCTATTAATGAGTCTGGATTGGATTAGATGAAATAAATCACAGGACTCATGGCACCACCTGTTAAGGAAACTCCAGCGATGTGATTTAATACCTATTTACACGATAACACCTACCATCAATGGAAAAAGCTTCATTGGTGCATGACAAACTTTTATGGTTTCAGCTGCATATAAGCTAATAAATCATGGGCTAGAGTTACCGGGCCAATTGCTCTGCTAGTGCTATATAAATGTGTTGTGCATGCATAAACATGGAGGCACCAGTAAAAAACTCATTTTTTGATTCACTAGTAACAATCCAACCCCCAATCCCACATAGCGCACCTAGTCTGGCAGACAAATATGATTATTAGTACGTGCACTGAAAATCCGGTTGTGCATGCATGCAGAGCTTGTTACCTGCCAGACCAACCAATTACTATTAGTTTCATCCTGATTGACACCGGATGCCTGAGTTTGATGAACCAAAGCATATAATTTCGGAACACTATCTTGTGTAGAATAAAGGTTCGCGGTAAATATTTATACTCTATCTGTAATATTCTTACTATTTCAGCATGAGAGTTTTAGAGTTAGAATATACGCTATTTACAATATAAAACGGAGTCAGAATTGTTCACCAGTCCTATGGGTTGTAAAAAAATTCATGGTAATCATAAACACCCGTCATTTCAAATAGTATATTAGTGTGTAATGATGTTTGACTCAAAAACCAATTCACTTTGAAGCATAGAAACCTCTTCAAGATTTTACTTTCAGATAGAAGCAGCTTAAATAAATTTTCTTGGTTCAAAGCTCGAGGGTGCCAATTTTTATTATTGCAATGCAAGAATGAAAAGGTAAATTCCACACTTCCACAAAAAAATATATTCGCCAATGATTCAACATTATTTGCTGTTTATGATCACTGTATGTTTTATCGGGATGTAGCTAAGCATACATTTTCTATTGAAACATGATTGTAAATATAGTTCTCGGGGATCATAAATTTCAGTTCCTACAACCTCAATATGCATCAATAATTTACTTCCTGGACCAAGACCCACTAAAGTTTGTTACCCGTTATCACATTTTTTTGTTGTTGTGCAAGAGTTTTTCTTTTCAGGAAGAAATTTTACCACAAAAGTTTATTGTTTTTTATGACTGCTACTAATTTATAAATTAGGAATGTTGCACATGATATATTATTCTGCAAATCATTGTTACATGTAGAGAAGAACCACATATATCTGTAACACATCTGATCTTGTAATGCCATTGTTTTGTTGTGAATAACTCTTTCAAAATGGTTAGGGAATGAATTGAAATAGTTTCAAGAGCAACTGATTCATTCGTTTGGGATTGCGAAATTGTAATTAATTAAGATCATTTTGGCTGGGATACATATAGAAGGTCATGAAACTATATGCATGTTATGATTTTTAGATGGGGTGGGGTGAGTGGGGCTTGGTAAAAGTTAGGGATGTAAAATCATAAATTCCATGTCCCAACTCATAGAAATATGATCTGGTACTGTGACATGCAAATAGTCAGATGGTCATGGTGATAAGTTGAAGTAAATAAAGTCACATATGTCATACATTTTAAATCATAAATTAATACATGAGGAACCATAAACCAGAGTTGAGAACATAAATTTTCATTTGTGTATGTCACAAAAAAGTAGTGATTTTAATTATAAATTTAAGGTTGTCCAAAACAAAAGTTGATCATTTGGAAGCTAGTCATATGTGCATGTCATAAGACTGATTTGATAACTTGAAATATTACTTATGTGTTTAAGTCATAAAGAGTTACTGCATTGCCGTATAAAACAAGAGATGATGAATCTTAAAATCTTTGTTTGTTGGTAGCAAAAATCCTAGAACCTAAAAATCATAAATACTTATTGCACCAGACCGTAAAACTAGTAATCCCAACCCGTAAAGTGTCAACATGTTTGATTGTTCGTTTGCCAAATACCTAGCTATGGCATAAATGACAAGTTTTTTATGCATAAAATTTTCAAAAAGGTGTCCTTGTTTTGGTTGAAAAATTGGTGGCACTAGATCCTGTATCTGGTAGATGGTTCTTGTTAAAAATATCAAATCAGAGCATAAATAACATTGGTACGTAGGCCAGACCAGCATCATTAGTTGGTTTACAAAATATATTGTAGTACATGGGACAGTAAATTCTCAAATGGAACACATGGAGGTTATTCTAGTTCTTAAACAAATTATAGTGCTACAAAAATCATATTTTGCAACGTTAAGTCACAAACAAAAAATTTGAGTACATAGACACCCGCACGTAAAAGAGTTGCATTGTTTGAACAAACAAAATTAGTATTATTTTTTCAAAAAAAAACACAGGAGATCTGTTCTACGTTATATTAACAAGAATATAGACTAGTAATTTTACATCTAAACTTTTTCTTCAATACACAATCATTACAAGTTTGGAACTGCAATTACAATCAGCATCAAAAGTGAACCGGATCCTCGTGAAACAACGGACCATGGAGAACCGATTGTTTTGCAGCTAATTAATAATCATGGAGCTCCTGCACGTGAGACTTTGGCGCCATGGCAGAATCACATGGCCATCGGATTGTTTTCAACTTGCACGTCACTGGTACTCAGTAGGTTACTGTCGATGGAGTTGAATACTAATTGATATCTTCATCTTGAACCTCTGAACGATATCAAAATCAAATAGTAATCTCTATAATAATAACACATGGACGTAGAAAAAGGTGGTGTTGAGGGTCTCCATGCATACCTGATTAGGTCTTGGGTTCCATCGGATTGCCTGCCGAAAGCAATGCTCAAACTTGATGTTGAGGGGTGCACATGGAATCGTCAGACTATAATGCAACGTCCTCCAAATTTTGCATCTCAACTTCAGGTTGCGAGACCACTATCGAAGGCTTATAAAGAGGGAAGAAAACGTGAGAGGATAATTGAGGGCAATGAAAGAGGAGGATTTTTTTTACCATAATTAACCCCACAATCAAGGAGCACTTAATTAGTAGGGAATGACCTTATGCATGCGTTTCTGGGCTAGCTGTTCGTCCCATTGGCTTGATCATGTAGTTGGGAGTGGTGGGATAGTGCGTTGGGTACTGAATAGCTTATTTTGTACCCAAGGTACTCTATAGGAGTTCTATATATATATATATATATATATATATATATATATATATATGTATGTATGTATGTATGTATATGTATATATATATTTATATATTGAAGATGCAACTAGGCCCCCTAGTGGGTTTTGGTGATAAATGACAAAGAATTAAAAACTCTAATGTGTTATTGAGTGTATGTGCAGGATATCAAATGAAGCATACCCACAATGTGAGAAAGTACGCCCCTCATTCAAAAGTGAACAAAGTACTCAAAAGCAAGAGCCTCAAGTTTAGATTTGTTGCTTTTTGAGTATAGGTGTGCCAAACTATTAAGAGGGGTGAAACGATCTTACGTACAGCGAAGAATGTGCTCTAGCTACCTTCAAACAACTTGGAACCAAAATACCAAAATCCAAAGATCAAAAAGCCAAACTAATTCCACTTTTCACCACCTAGGACGGAAGTTCCGTCCTCGGACGGAAGTTCCGTCGGTTCCGGAAAGTTTGGCACGGAAGTGCCGATCGGACGGAAGTTCCATCCTGTGGTTTCTCCAGTTCAAAACTCCCCGACGGAGGTTCCGTCAGTGGCTGACGGAAGTTCCGTCAGTTCTAGAGAGTTTGGCACGGAAGTGCTAAACGTGACGGAAGTACCGTCCTGGAATGTTTCCCAGTTCAAATCTTCTCCGACGGAAGTTTCGTCGTGTCCGACGGAAGTTTCGTCAATTCCGGAGAGTTTGGGATGGAAGTCCAAACTCGACGGAAGTTCCGTCTTGGCTTCTTTCGCCTTTGATTCTAAGGGGTGACGGAAGTTCCGTCACCAACGGAAGTTCCGTCAGGTCAATTATTGACCTACCAACGGCTCCTTGAGAGCCCTCTCTATATATAGCTTTGACCTACCCCGTGAGCAAAGTGGCTGGTGCTTTTGAACTCACAAATCTTGCTCAAGCTCTCTCTCTCACTCCCTTCCATTCACTTTGAGATCCAAGGCCATTTGAGAGAGTTCCCATCTTGATTCCAAGCTTGATAGCATCACCCCAACCTAGAGCACATCTTCCCTTAGCAACTAATCTCGTTTTCACTTGTTACTCTTGGAGATTCGTTCTCCTAGATTGGTTAGGTGTCACCCTAGAGCTCCCAAGCTTGTGTTGAGCCTTAGGAAATTTGTGAAGGTTGTGATTCGCCTCCGCAAGGCAAAGAATCGAAGGAAGAAGAAGAAAACCGAGTTTGACCTTTGTGCTCACTTGGGTGGATTAGGGTTGAGAGAAACCCGGCTCTTTGTGAGCTCCTCAACTGAAATGCAGCAACCTATTTGTGAGGGGTCTGAACTTCGGTGAAAAATCCTCGTGCCTCTCTTCTTCGTTTTGTTGTGTGCTTGCTTGTTTTCCTTCCCGGGTGTTTTATCATCCGATCTACTTGTGCGTTGCGTGTCTATTGAATTCCTTCAGGTACAACACTCTCAAGGCAAGAAGGAAAGTTTACATTCAAGTGGAATCGTGAGATTCCCTCTCTTTAGTCAATCCCTAGCATTTCCTCATCCCACCCTGACGGAAGTTCCGTCGGTGACGGAAGTTCCATTAGTGGCGAATTTGACCGTGTTGTTTTAAGTGTTGTGATTTTCAGGTATTTATTTAGATTGCGTATTCTTGTTTTTGTTGAAAAATTGGTGGCACTAGATCCTGTATCTGGTAGATGGTGCTTGTTAAAAATATCAAATCAGAGCATAAATAACATTGGTACGTACGCCAGACCAGCTTCATTAGTTGTTTTACAAAATATATTGTAGTACATGGGATAGTAAATTCTCAAATGGAACTCATGGAGGTTATTCTTGTTCTTAAACAAATTATAGTGCTACAAAAATCATATTTTGCAACGTTAAGTCACAAACAAAAAATTTGAGTACAGAGACACCCGCACGTAAAAGAGTTGCATTGTTTGAACAAACGAAATTAGTATTTTTTTCAAAAAAAACACAGGAGATCTGTTCTACGTTATATTAACAAGAATATAGACTAGTAATTTTACATCTAAACTTTTTCTTCAATACACAATCATTACAAGTTTGGAACTGCAATTACAATCAGCATCAAAAGCGAACCGGATCCTCGTGAAACAACGGACCATGGAGAACCGATTGTTTTGTAGCTAATTAATAATCATGGAGCTCCTGTGCGTGAGACTTTGGTGCCATGGCAGAATCACATGGCCATCGGATTGTTTTCAACTTGCATGTCACTAGTACGCAGTAGGTTACTGTCGATGGAGTTGAATACTAATTGATATCTTCATCTTGAACCTCTGAACGATATCAAAATCAAATGGTAATCCCTATAATAATAACACATGGACGTAGAAAAAGATGGTGTTGAGGGTCTCCATGCATACCTGATTAGGTCTTGGGTTCCATCGGATTGCCTGCCGAAAGCAATGCTCAAACTTGATGTTGAGGGGTGCACACGGAATGTTGAGGGGTGCACACGGAATCGTCAGACTATAATGCAACGTCCTCCAAATTTTGCATCTCAACTTCAGGTTGCGAGACCACTATGGAAGGCTTATAAAGAGGGAAGAAAACGTGATAGGATAATTGGAATTCATTAAAGGGGCAATGAAAGAGGAGAATTTTTTTACCATAATTAACCCCACAATCAAGGGGCACTTAATTAGTAGGGAATTACCTTATGCATGCGTTTCTGGGCTAGCTGTTCGGCCCATTGGCTTGATCATGTAGTTGGGTGTGGTGGGATAGTGCGTTGGGTACTGAATAGCTTATTTTGTACCCAAGGTACTCTATAGGAGTTATATATATATATATATATATATATATATATATATATATATTTCTATATATATATATATATATATATATTTCTATATATATATATGTATATATGTATATATGTATATATATATATATATTGAAGATGCAACTAGGCCCCCTAGTGGGTTTTGGTGATAAATGACAAAGAATTAAAAACTCTAATGTGTTATTGAGTGTATGTGCAGGATATCAAATGAAGCATACCCACAATGTGAGAAAGTACGCCCTCATTCAAAAGTGAACAAAGTACTCAAAAGCAAGAGCCTCAAGTTTAGATTTGTTGCTTTTTGAGTATAGGTGTGCCAAACTATTAAGAGGGGTGAAACGATCTTACGTACAGCGAAGAATGTGCTCTAGCTACCTTCAAACAACTTGGAACCAAAATACAAAAATCCAAAGATCAAAAAGCCAACCTAATTCCACTTTTCACCACCTAGGACGGAAGTTCCGTCCTCGGACGGAAGTTTCGTCGGTTCCGGAAAGTTTGGCACGGAAGTGCCGGACCGGACGGAAGTTCCGTCCTGTGGTTTCTCCAGTTCAAAACTCCCCGACGGAGGTTCCGTCGGGGCTGACGGAAGTTCCGTCGGTTCCAGAGAGTTTGGCACGGAAGTGCTAAACGTGACGGAAGTACCGTCCCGGAACGTTTCCCGGTTCTAATCTTCTCCGACGGAAGTTCCGTCGTGTCCGACGTAAGTTCCGTCGATTCCGGAGAGTTTGGGATGGAAGTCCAAACTCGACGGAAGTTCCGTCTTGGCTTCTTTCACCTTTGATTCTAAGGGGTGACGGAAGTTCCGTCACCAACGGAAGTTCCGTCAGGTCAATTATTGACCTACCAACGGCTCCTTGAGAGCCCTCTCTATATATAGCTTTGACCTACCCCGTGAGCAAAGTGGCTGGTGCTTTTTGAACTCACAAATCTTGCTCAAGCTCTCTCTCTCACTCCCTTCCATTCACTTTGAGATCCAAGGCCATTTGAGAGAGTTCCCATCTTGATTCCAAGCTTGATAGCATCACCCCAACCTAGAGCACATCTTCTCTTAGCAACTAATCTCGTTTTCACTTGTTACTCTTGGAGATTCGTTCTCCTAGATTGGTTAGGTGTCACCCTAGAGCTCCCAAGCTTGTGGTGAGCCTTGGGAAGTTTGTGAAGGTTGCGATTCGCCTCCGCAAGGAAAAGAATCGAAGGAAGAAGAAGAAAACCGAGTTTGACCTTTGTGGTCACTTGGGATGATTAGGGTTGAGAGAAACCCGGCTCTTTGTGAGCTCCTCAACGGAGATGTAGGAACCTCTTTGTGAGGGATCCGAACTTCGGTGAAAAATCCTCGTGCCTCTCTTCTTCGTTTTGTTGTGTGCTTGTTTGTTTTCCTTCCCAGGTGTTTTATCATCCGATCTACTTGTGCGTTGCGTGTCTATTGAATTCCTGCAGGTACAACACTCTCAAGGCAAGAAGGAAAGTTTACATTCAAGTGGAATCGTGAGATTCCCTCTCTTTAGTCAATCCCTAGCATTTCCTCATCCCACCCCGACGGAAGTTCCGTCGGTGACGGAAGTTCCGTTAGTGGCGAATTTGACCGTGTTGTTTTAAGTGTTGTGATTTTCAGGTATTTATTTAGATTGCGTATTCTTGTTTTTGTTGAAAAATTGGTGGCACTAGATCCTGTATCTGGTAGATGGTGCTTGTTAAAAATATCAAATCAGAGCATAAATAACATTGGTACGTACGCCAGACCAGCTTCATTAGTTGTTTTACAAAATATATTGTAGTACATGGGATAGTAAATTCTCAAATGGAACTCATGGAGGTTATTCTTGTTCTTAAACAAATTATAGTGCTACAAAAATCATATTTTGCAACGTTAAGTCACAAACAAAAAATTTGAGTACAGAGACACCCGCACGTAAAAGAGTTGCATTGTTTGAACAAACGAAATTAGTATTTTTTTCAAAAAAAACACAGGAGATCTGTTCTACGTTATATTAACAAGAATATAGACTAGTAATTTTACATCTAAACTTTTTCTTCAATACACAATCATTACAAGTTTGGAACTGCAATTACAATCAGCATCAAAAGCGAACCGGATCCTCGTGAAACAACGGACCATGGAGAACCGATTGTTTTGTAGCTAATTAATAATCATGGAGCTCCTGTGCGTGAGACTTTGGTGCCATGGCAGAATCACATGGCCATCGGATTGTTTTCAACTTGCGTGTCACTAGTACTCAGTAGGTTACTGTCGATGGAGTTGAATACTAATTGATATCTTCATCTTGAACCTCTGAACGATATCAAAATCAAATGGTAATCTCTATAATAATAACACATGGACGTAGAAAAAGATGGTGTTGAGGGTCTCCATGCATACCTGATTAGGTCTTGGGTTCCATCGGATTGCCTGCCGAAAGCAATGCTCAAACTTGATGTTGAGGGGTGCACACGGAATGTTGAGGGGTGCACACGGAATCGTCAGACTATAATGCAACGTCCTCCAAATTTTGCATCTCAACTTCAGGTTGCGAGACCACTATGGAAGGCTTATAAAGAGGGAAGAAAACGTGAGAGGATAATTGGAATTCATTAAAGGGGCAATGAAAGAGGAGAATTTTTTTTACCATAATTAACCCCGCAATCAAGGGGCACTTAATTAGTAGGGAATGACCTTATGCATGCGTTTCTGGGCTAGCTGTTCGTCCCATTGGCTTGATCATGTAGTTGGGTGTGGTGGGATAGTGCGTTGGGTACTGAATAGCTTATTTTGTAGCCAAGGTACTCTATAGGAGTTCTATATATATATATATATATATATATATATATGTATATATGTGTGACACCCCTACCTCGCGAAGCGAGAGGGATTGTCAAACAGGATCGTATCGGGAGACATTCGACGAAGCGAACGTACATTGCACATACATCGGGGTTCATTCGTCATTTTATTACATCGGACGAGCACTTGAGTATCAAGTTCTTATACATAATCTCTTAAATATTACAAGCCATTGTTCAGATTTCAGATTACAATACATAAGTGAAGTGTTAATTTACAATACTTGGTAATGTCTTTGCGGAAGCGTAAACATCTCGACGATACATATATATAGTTAACTAGGAGAACCACACCGGCCCATACGGCATGGCCTCACTCTTGAGTCGGTGAAGCGGGAACCCACTCCACGGTTCATTCCTGAGGTTCCTCGCTTTGACACACATACTTCCCGCAGCAATCACAATAATCGGGCTGCGGGAATCCTGAAAATAGTTTCAACACAAACCCCGAGTATCTAATATACTCCGCAAGGCTTACCCGTCAAAAATGGTTCTAAGAACCCACCCTAACATGCAGGGGGCTTGACCTGGCTTGCGGAAACTTGCAAAAACAGCACCTAAGGAATTTGTCTAACTCCTATTTGAGCCAAGTTAAGAGGGTGGAAACATAATCATAAATTTTTGTGAGCAAGACTAACAAGCATGGTTGCAATACATGATTTGAATATTCAAAAACAGCAAGCTTAATCATCATGTTCTCTTATTACTACGATGCAATCTGCTCGAGACAAGTGGTACTCATCACCGCGAGGGACGGCGATATATATCGATTTACACCCTGCAGGGGAACCCAAATGCACGACATACGCATCATTTAAGAACACGTATGGCCACCTTTCACAAGATTATCATAGATATGAGCCGGGTCCGCCCTCCGAGTGTGCATTCCACATGCAACCACAGTAGCGTCGGGTCCAAGGGTAATAACACACCCTCCATCTACTCACAAACCCGTGCATCCACCGTGACCAACACTTTGCACAAAGGGTGGAGCGACCGTCCAACACTACGACTCTCAAGTTACACCAGTTTACCAACTCCCATACGAAGGTATGCATTTGGTACACAACTCAATACTTGCTCGCGGAGTCACAACGAACGGTCCTTAACCGACACATACGGGGCTATGGCAAACAAGGGCCAACCTTGTCACCGCATCCTACACATGCTCTTCCCCGTACGGTCTCCAATTAATCATGTGAGGGTAACCAAATTTAATCCCTAGACCGGGTGATCTCCAAATCACTCGGTGTTGCTACCGATGAAGTTATTAAGCATAGCACTAGCGATTAGGCTTATACTTAACCAAGACCACAGGGTATAGAAAGCTAGTGCAACTAGGTTTCCGAGCAACTCCTAAACTTAAATGCACAGTACACCATAGACGTATGTGAACATAAAGAGACTTTAAAACATAGGTCATGCTCCGGGGCTTGCCTTGATTCGGCTCGTAGTCAGCACACTCGAACTCGCTTACTTCAAGTTGGTGCCCTCCTTGATCTTCAGCTCCGGTCGGGATTCCTATATGAGTGCATATGAAGTGTATGAGTAATGGATGAATTCGTATTTATATAGTTCATGGAACTTCCTCAATAACATAGTGTAACAAGACGTTTGCATAAATTAAACATGTTCGGAGTGGTGATGATATGGTCATGATGATGGTAAGTGTGGTTAGTTTCGTGGGGACAACCTTCTAATTAGGTAAACTTTCCATCATTTAGTATAAATGTACATGCTGGTTTTTGAGATCAAGAAGATAGGGTATAATTCCTTATTACTTAGTATGCAAGAGGTTGATGCTCATTTCTTAGGATGAAGTTTTATCACTTCGTTATACATCGTGCACCACTAGTACTCATCATTTCATGTGGGTTTGCTATGATTAACCTACACCATATCTGACCGTTCTTGCCCAAAAAGATAAACGTGACTATGACCTGTTTAATTGTGCCATGTAAGTGTGAAAAATTATCTAGCCATAACAGAAAGTAAAAAGGCAATTTGAGCTTAGCCCAAACTCAGCCATTTTATCTAACTAAGTCGGGGTTGACAGGCTGCTTGTGAAGCCATCTTAAGGTGTCCAAATCTTAATATTTGCTATAGAACTTAGGTAACTCATGTTGGTTAATGTAAAGTACATAACTCAAGGTTTACAACGAGCTTATAGCTGTTTCATTTGGAGCTGTATTCAAAAGTTATTGAATTTCGAAAACGGCAAGTTGTCACGCAGGCATAACGGATTAGCATCTTAGAGTGCTTAAATCTTTATTTTTCTACACATGAAGTACTGGGATTATGTTACTACGTTAAAGTACAAGTTATCTACTTTCCAAAGAGCCCTTGCTCATGAAGTTTGAATCCGGGGTCCAGAAGTTACATCATTTTTAAAATGCAATCTTGTTAAGCAGCTTGGTCGTGATAGCATTTTCATCTTGCTCAAACATTAATTTTTACTATATAACCTTAGGTGTTCATGTACATCATGATGTAGTACAAGTTATAAGCTCTCCAGTGCACTTTGAATCGTTCAAAACCGTGGCGTAAATTTAAAGTTACGCAATTTGTAAAACGCTTGAGATCCACGGTTTTCACCCTAGCCAGCACGTTCGAAAATTTTCTAAGTGTCGGGGCGTGCCTAGTGCAGCCGCGGCGTGCACGTCGTGCGCCGGACGCGGCGGCGTGGCGAGGCCGCCGGCGGCGAGTCGAGGCGAGATAGAAGGGGGCGCGGGCTGGTGAGGACCAGGGAGGGCCCGCACATGCGCCGCGGGGCCCCGAAGCCTAGGAGGCTCACCGTGGTGGCGAGTCGTCGGGGAGATGGCGGTGGGCTGCGGTGCGGCGCGACGACTCGATGGCGTTCCCGGCGATTCACTGCATGGAGCAGGGAGCCAAGCTTACAGGATGGAGATTGGGACCAAGGGATGCTACTAGCGAGAGGAATCGAAAGCTAACTCACCGTAGAGGGAATGCGACCAACAATGGCGGCGGCGGGGTTGGTGGGGAAATCGGGGATTACTCCCGAACCTCTCGCGGGGTTGGGGGGCTCGTGCTCCGGAGAGCTTGCTAGGGTTAGGGCGAAGGTCCTGACGCGCTAGGAGTAGGCGGAGTCGGTCCGGACGAGTGGGGCGGCGGCTAGGGTGCGGACGGCGGCGACCGAGAAGCTCTTCTCTTAAGGCGGCCGTGGACGGTTGAGCTCTTCGCGTGAAATCGACGCGACCATGGCGATCGCGGACGCGTGGGGCGGCGCTGTGCAGGCGGGCGGCGCCTCGTCCGGCCGAGATGGGCACGAACGCCGGAGCACTCTCCGGCGGTGGCCCCGAGCTCCTGTGCGTTCCCTGTTGTCCGAAAGTTCTTTCTATTTACGACTTTGCCACTGCACTGCCGGTTCTGGTTTGAGCCATAACATCCGTTCTGTTGGGCAATTTTGCAAACCAAAATTTTGGTGTGTTCAGTGAGTTGTGACAAGCAACTTTCGTTATAGACAAAAGTTTAAATTTTGCTTTTACAAATTTACAAAAAAATCAGGAACAAGTGCTGTTTTAAACCTAGTTTGGATTTTTCTAGGAAATTGTGCTGCTCCAAAAATTCAAGAAAAATGTCCTAAATTCATGTCTTGATATGTTCTATCAGATTGTGCAAAAATTTGGGGTTACCACTTTGGAGAAAGTTTGAGATCTCAAGAGCTAGGGTTTTGGGAGCAATAAAAACCCTAATAGGACTTTAATCTATTATTTCATGTGACTGGGCAGTTGATTACTGTTTTATATATGCAAAATTTTATTTAGTACAGTAACAACCTGATTTTTGTGTCACGGGGTGTCACAGCCCTCCCCCTTAAAGAAATCTCGTCCCGAGATTACGGTTGATAAAAGAGCGGTCGAAGGGAGGTGCGTCGTTACCTCGATTGTGAAGCCATGAACTCGGGGAAATGATTATCCAGGAATTCCTCCTGTTCCCAAGTGGCTTCATCCTCAGTGTGATTACTCCATTGCACTTTATAGAAGGTGATAGTGCGGTTGCGAGTAACACGATCCTTTTTATCGAGGATCCGGACGGGAGTTTCCGGATAAGATAGATCATCTTGCAATTGCTCGGTGTCGGAGATGACCACATCGATGGGTGGTTTTAGACACTTCTTGAGTTGTGACACTTGGAACACGTTGTGCACACGTTCCAAGTTTGTCGGCAATTGCAACCGGTATGCCACGGGGCTAAACTTCTCCACAATTGGGAATGGTCCAATGTAGCGGGGAGCAAGTTTTCCTTTTATACCAAAACGTGACACACCTTTATTGGGAGAGACCCGAAGATAAACCTGATCATTCACCTCGAATTCCAGCGGGCGTCTCCTTTTGTTTGCATAACTTATTTGGCGGGATTGAGCAGCTTTCATATTAGCTTGTATCTCTCTCACTTTTTCCTCGGCCTGCTCAACAATATCCGGACCAAATATTATTCTTTCGCCCGACTCGGACCAGTTTAACGGCGTACGGCAAGAATGTCCGTATAACGCCTCAAAAGGAGTGACTCCAGAGCTTTCTTGATAGCTGTTGTTATAGGAAAATTCAATGAATGGTAACTGATCATCCCAATTTCCCTTTTGCGTCAAAGCACAAGCTCTCAACATATCCTCCAAATATTGAATCAACCTTTTCGATTGTCCATCTGTTTGAGGATGATATGCAGAGCTCCGGATTAGGGTAGTACCAAGACTAGCATGCAATTGTTTCCAAAATCGAGAAACAAATTGCGGACCGCGATCTGAAATGATGGTCTTTGGCACACCATGTAAACATAGCACACGGGCAATATACAATTCAGCATACTTCTTAGCACCGTAGGTGGTGTGTACCGGAATAAAGTGTGCTGATTTCGTCGATCTATCGACGATTACCCATATGGAATCATGTTTCTTGGAAGTGGGAGGTAATCCAACAACAAAATCCATGGCTATGTCTTCCCATTTCCAAGCGGGAATTTTCAATGGGTGCAATAGTCCGGCTTTCTTTAGATGATCAGCCTTGACTCGTTGGCAAGTGTCGCACTCGGCAACGTAACGAGCCACTTCTCGCTTCATGCGAGTCCACCAAAATTTTTCTCTCAACCCACGGTACATTTTGTTACTACCGGGGTGTATGGAGTATTTAGAGAGATGGGCTTCATCAAGAATTTTCTTCCGTAGTTCCATGTTCTTAGGAACAACGAGACGGTTATTAAACCACAGAACTCCCTCCTCATCTTGACGGAAATACTTAGCCTTTTCGGTACCCAACTTCTGTCGGATGTGTTCCATACCTTCATCCGTTTTCTGGGCAGCAATGATTTCTTCTCGGAGAGTAGGGATAAGAGCCAAATTATGTAATGCACCATAGGGAATGATATGAAGACAAGGATTACTCTCATTTTCAGATTTGCTGCAGTTTTCCATAGAGCAGATTTCAACTTGGTTGCATTGGTGTTTACGGCTTAATGCATCGGCAACCACATTAGCCTTTCCGGGGTGGTAATGAATTTCCAATTCATAATCTTTTATCAATTCTAGCCACCTTCGTTGTCTCATATTTAATTCTTGCTGCGTGAAAATATATTTGAGGCTTTTATGATCGGTATAGAGATGCACCAGATTTCCCAAGAGATAATGTCTCCAAGTTTTGAGAGCAAGAACTACTGATGCCAATTCAAGATCATGAGTAGGATAGTGCTTCTCATGTTTGCGGAGTTGGCGGGAGGCATAGGCAATGACTCGGCCTTCTTGCATGAGAACACAACCCAATCCTATGCCGGACGCATCACAATATACGTCAAACGGCTTGTTGATGTCGGGTTGAGCTAGAACGGGAGCGGTGGTTAAATGCTTCTTCAAGGTTTGGAAGGCATTTTCACACTCCGGGCTCCACTTGAAGGTAGAGTCCTTCTCCAACAATTTGGTCATTGGCTTGGAGATGATAGAAAAATTTGGAATGAATTTCCGATAATATCCCGCAAGTCCGAGAAAACTACGGATGTGCTTGACGGTCTTGGGAGTCTTCCAATTTAACACGTCAGCAACTTTACTTGGATCGACGGAAATTCCCTCAGCTGAGATGATATGACCCAAGAATGGAACTCGATCCAACCAAAATTCACACTTGCTGAATTTTGCATAAAGTCGATGATCTCGTAGTCGTTGAAGCACAATGCGGAGGTGTTCGAGCATGTTCTTCCTCCGACTTGGAATAAATGAGGATATCATCAATGAATACCACCACGAACTTGTCCAGTTCCGGCATAAATACCGAGTTCATGAGGTACATGAAATGAGCCGGTGCATTTGTCGATCCAAAAGACATTACGAGATATTCAAAAAGTCCATATCTCGTAGAGAAAGCGGTTTTAGGAATGTCCTCCGGCCGAATTTTAATTTGGTGGTAGCCGGAGCGAAGATCGACTTTCGAGAATACTTTTGCACCGACTAATTGATCGAATAGCATATCAATGCGTGGGAGGGGGTATTTATTTTTGATGGTCACCGCATTGAGGGGTCGATAATCAACACATAACCTTAGTGATTTATCTTTCTTCTTCACAAAAAGGGCGGGGCAGCCCCAAGGCGAAGCACTTGGGCGTATGTACCCCTTGTCTAGAAGTTCGTTGAGTTGCTCCTTAAGTTCAGCTAATTCGTTTGGAGCCATTTTATATGGTCTTCTAGATATCGGTGCGGTTCCGGGTTGAAGTTCAATTTTAAATTCTACTTCCCGATCAGGTGGCATTCCCGGCAAATCATCCGGAAACACATCGGGAAACTCACATACTACCGGTATGTCTTCTAATTTCTTTATTGCTAGGTGCTGAATTTGGTTTCTAGAAAATTTTGGGTATGGCAATGATAGGATAGCCGGGCCGTACGGAGGTGAATTTAAATATACTTCCCGGGTATCTATGTGTAAGACAGCTCTATGTCGTTTCATCCATTTCATTCCTAATATCACATCTATGCCTTGCCCATTTAGAATGATTAGTGTTGAGAGGTATGTATTTCCGGCAAGTTCCAGGGGAACGTTTCTTGCTTCACGGTTTGTGTGAATGAGGCCACCAGGAGATGTGATAGTGTATGGGGTTTGCAAAATGGTGGATGATAGATGCAACCTATCCACACATGCTTGACTGATGAAATCATGTGTGGCGCCGGAATCGAAAAGAACGAGAGCGGAATATCCGGATATAGAAAACATACCCGAGAGGACCGGTTCTCCGGCTTGCACATCTTCGACCGTAGTAAAATTCACACGGCCGGTCTTGGTGGGGGTTTTGTTGTGATTGTTGTTGTTGTTGCCGCGGTTATTATTGTTGCCATTATTGCCGCGGTGGTGCTGATGCTGATTATTCCCACCGTTGTTGCCATTGTTGCGGCGAGGATGTGGGCATTCTCCGATGAAGTGACCAATGCCACCGCAGTTGAAGCATGGCTGCTGCGGGGATGGCCTGGCACCTTGGTTATGCTGCTGCGGGGTGTGCTGGTGACCACGGTGCTGATAGGAGTGGTGGGGCGCACGATAAGGCTGCTGGAAGGTAGTGCGTTGCCCACCCATTGGAGGCACTGGGACACGGAATTTCTGACCGGTGGGGCTGGTCACTGCAAGCTTGAACTTGTGAGGTGGCGCACCGGATGAACTTCCCGCGGTGCGCTTCCTCTTCTTGTCATCCTGATTGACGCGAATGGCGTCCTCTTGCACAATGGCTGCACTAACCAATTCATTGAATGTGCCATTCAAGAGAGCGAGGCGGTCTTGCAATTTCGGATTTAGACCCTTCCGAAAGCACTCACGCTTCTTAGCATCCGTGTCAGCATGATAGGAAGCATACTGAGCAAGATAGTTGAATTTCCGAGCATACTCTTGCACAGTACTGGAGCCTTGCTTCAGGTCAACAAATTCCTGAAGCTTCCTCCTCATGACACCGTCGGGAATGTGGTGTGCACGGAAGGCTGCCGAGAATTCCGGCCAGAGCACCTGGTGATCCGCGGGGAGTGCAGCGGTGTAGTTTGCCCACCACGCACTAGCCGACCCACGGAGCTGCTGTGCTGCAAATAGAGTCTTCTGGTGCTCGGTGCAATTCAGAAGAGCAAACTTGGACTCCACGATACGCAGAAAATTATCTGCTTCCAGGGGGTCCTTGGCTTCGAGAAAGACGGCGGTTGAGTCGCCCAGAAATCCCCGTAAGAGGTGGGACGGGGCTGCGGTGGAGGAGCTGCTGCCTGGGCATTATTGTTCTGGCTCGCCAGGAACAGCCGAAACATCTCGTTCTGATTATGAACAAGTTGCTCCACAGCAGTCAACGGTGGTGGAGGAGGTGGCTGCGATGAAGCACCCTCCCCCGAATTATCCACCGTGCGACGAGTGTTCACCATCTGCCACACAATTTAATTACACCATTAGTCTCAGCGTTTCGGAGCCATAGACAATGATAGTAATTAAGGGACATGATATGAACATGAATTTCAGAATGCAATCCATAGGAGGAAAATTTCATCAGGTGCTGAAATTGATGGAGTAACAGTTTCGGTATGAAATTTTCAGATTGCATAACCTGGGAGGTTTAATTTCCATGATCTGAAATTGATAAAACCAGAAAATTTTACTCACAATTTCAGACCATTCAAACTTAGTAAAATTTTCTTATGATTCTGAATTTGACAGAACGAGACATATATTCATTAAACATAAGCTTAGTGGTTCATATATATTTCAAGGTGCAACCCATTTGTACACAAAAGCGCGCGATATTAACACTTCTTAGCGCGGGGTTATACGTCCAGGATTTTCCGGCCTAGCTAGTCATCCATACCTCCTATGCTGTCAACCTACCCAAAACACAGCGACCACTACGTCCTTACGTACGTACAAGCCACTAGTTCTTGTTCTTTAGTACACTACCATTAATTTTACAAGTTCCTTTCTTAGCACTAGCTAGTAGTCTAAGCATCGCTGTCGGTGTCTTCCGGGTTGTTCACATCGGAAGCATCGCTAGCAGCGTCGTCACCATTGTTCTCCGGCGGTGGTGGCTGTAACAGGTTCCAGTGAGCTGCCAGCAACACCTGGTGGTGCTGCTGTAACGCGGCCAACTGGTGCTGAAGATTCCCTATCTCCGTGAACAGCTGGTCCATGTTGGTCTGTGCGGTCTGAAGCTGTCCATGCAGGAATTGCATGGTGGCTTGCTGAGAGTAAATGGTCTCATCCTTCTGAGTAATAGATGTCTTAGCTGCATTCAGCTCATTTAGCGCCTCAATCCGTTCCTCATCACAGAACGTAGCCATCTGCTCATGTTCTGCCTTTTCCTGCTCAGCTCTTTCTTTCGCCCTATCTGCGACGACACGTAGGTTGTCGCTGAAGATAAGGTCATCCTGCACTTCCTTGATACGTGCAGTCAGGGCAGCATTTTCCTGCTCCAGCTCGGTGACACGGGCGGTCAGCTGCTTGTTCTCCTCTTTTGCTGAGTAGTAGTCGTCCGTGACATCGGTGAGACGATCAGTGAGGTCTTCCACCTCAGATCTCAGCTGATTCCTTTCAGTCATAAGTTGTCTTGCATCCATCTATAGATCATGGTTAGGGACATATTTTAAGCAGCATTATTATCAATAATTTGAGTAAATAAAAGCTCAATTGACATGCTGAAAAGAAGACAGAAAGAAACTGACATCCTTTACAACGTAACCGGTTCTGAACCCTCTCTGTTTTTCCCCAATTTCGTCTCTGTTTGTACAGGAAAATTTACCAAAATTTATAACCAGATGCTAGAGTATTTCCTAAGCTTTCCAACGCATCCTAGAACACGGAAAAATCTTAAGCGGATCAAAAGATATGGCGATTTCCGGCTCGACGGATTTTCTGCCAGATTTTCTGGAAACGGCAGAAACTCAGAATTAGCTCTCTGTTTTTGCTTATTTGACCGGCTTAACGAATTTTCCTTGCTGACCTGATATTAGATGAAATGTGGGGCATAACACGAGCTTTCCAGAATGGGGTAGATCGTTTTATTTGGATCAGTACTTCAAAAGTTATCGCGATTTTTGTGAGGCACCCGAATCTGCCAACCCGGCGATTCGGTGAAAATCTGGCAACCTGTTGCCAGGTTTTTTTTCGGTAAGTCATTTTCAGTATGATTCCACTCTACTTTTACTTGGATTATCATGCCAGGGTGATGGTACGTGTTATGAGCTTTCCGGATTGTTTTTAATCGTTTCGTTTGAGTGAACGATTTAAAAGTTGTGACCGTTTTCGTGAAAACGATAATCGGTTAGGGTTTAGTTCTCGATCGGGTGGGGTTTTCTGCCCGATTTTTGGATATCATGCACGACTTGTGTTGAGATTTTAGTGAGTTGTTCGAGACCGTGTTTTTGCATTCTTGATCGATTATCTCATGCAATTTGTGATGCATGGCATGAATGATGACATGAAATGCCGTTAACCTACGTCCTTTCCAAAATAAAACACGTGATCGGTCTATATATAGCCGACCACTCGCTTTTTGTGGCAACACACACACGATCTCATCACGGGAACTACACGATCTAAATTTCGTGGTTAGCGTACCTGCAAGAGACCATTTCAGAAACATTACATCAAATTCAAAAGAAACTATGAAAACAAATGTTCCACAATCTCATCATCTTCCTCATCATCATCATCTTTCTCCTAGTAACGGTTCATAGAAAGAACCGCCCCGTGGATTGCCACGAGCCAACATTGTCCCGTATTATTACTTCCGCGGGCACGGAGCGCTAATTTAAATTGCAAACATACCTGGGCCGGGCCGTAGTTGCAAAAATTTAAACAAGCATAACCCAGGGTTAGTTTGCCACTTCTATTTCTACTGTAGACCTTACTTGGGCTTTCTATGTCGTTCCTCACCGTATAAATGTGTTGGTGATTTTTAGTATGACCCGTAGTGTACGGCATATCCCGACACGGCTCGATACCAGCTGTGACACCCCTACCTAGCGAAGCGAGAGGGATTGTCAAACAGGATCGTATCGGGAGACATTCGACGAAGCGAACGTACATTGCACATACATCGGGAGTTCATTCAGTCATTTTATTACATCGAGAACGAGCTACTTGAGTATCAAGTTCTTATACATAATCTCTTAAATATTACAAGCCATTGTTCAGATTTCAGATTACAATACATAAGTGAAGTGTTAATTTACAATACTTGGTAATGTCTTTGCGGAAGCGTAAACATCTCGACGATACATATATATAGTTAACTAGGAGAACCACACCAGCCCATACGGCATGGCCTCACTCTTGAGTCGGTGAAGCGGGAACCCACTCCACGGTCCACTCCTGAGGTTCCTCGCTTTGACACACATACTTCCCGCAGCAATCACAATAATCGGGCTGCGGGAATCCTGAAAATAGTTTCAACACAAACCCTGAGTATCTAATATACTCCGCAAGGCTTACCCGTCAAAAATGGTTCTAAGAACCCACCCTAACATGCAGGGGGCTTGACCTGGCTTGCGGAAACTTGCAAAAACAGCACCTAAGGAATTTGTCTAACTCCTATTTTAGCCAAGTTAAGAGGGTGGAAACATAATCATAAATTTTTGTGAGCAAGACTAACAAGCATGGTTGCAATACATGATTTGAATATTCAAAAACAGCAAGCTTAATCATCATGTTCTCTTATTACTACGATGCAATCTGCTCGAGACAAGTGGTACTCATCACCGCGAGGGACGGCGATATATATCGATTTACACCCTGCAGGGGAACCCAAATGCACGACATACGCATCATTTAAGAACACGTATGGCCACCTTTCACAAGATTATCATAGATATGAGCCGGGTCCGCCCTCCGAGTGTGCATTCCACATGCAACCACAGTAGCGTCGGGTCCAAGGGTAATAACACACCCTCCATCTACTCACAAACCCGTGCATCCACCGTGACCAACACTTTGCACAAAGGGTGGAGCGACCGTCCAACACTACGACTCTCAAGTTACACCAGTTTACCAACTCCCATACGAAGGTATGCATTTGGTACACAACTCAATACTTGCTCGCGGAGTCACAACGAACGGTCCTTAACCGACACATACGGGGCTATGGCAAACAAGGGCCAACCTTGTCACCGCATCCTACACATGCTCTTCCCCGTACGGTCTCCAATTAATCATGTGAGGGTAACCAAATTTAATCCCTAGACCGGGTGATCTCCAAATCACTCGGTGTTGCTACCGATGAAGTTATTAAGCATAGCACTAGCGATTAGGCTTATACTTAACCAAGACCACAGGATATAGAAAGCTAGTGCAACTAGGTTTCCGAGCAACTCCTAAACTTAAATGCACAGTACACCATAGACGTATGTGAACATAAAGAGACTTTAAAACATAGGTCATGCTCCGGGGCTTGCCTTGATTCGGCTCGTAGTCAGCACACTCGAACTCGCTTACTTCAAGTTGGTGCCCTCCTTGATCTTCAGCTCCGGTCGGGATTCCTATATGAGTGCATATGAAGTGTATGAGTAATGGATGAATTCGTATTTATATAGTTCATGGAACTTCCTCAATAACATAGTGTAACAAGACGTTTGCATAAATTAAACATGTTCTGGAGTGGTGATGATATGGTCATGATGATGGTAAGTGTGGTTAGTTTCGTGGGGACAACCTTCTAATTAGGTAAACTTTCCATCATTTAGTATAAATGTACATGCTGGTTTTTGAGATCAAGAAGATAGGGTATAATTCCTTATTACTTAGTATGCAAGAGGTTGATGCTCATTTCTTAGGATGAAGTTTTATCACTTCGTTATACATCGTGCACCACTAGTACTCATCATTTCATGTGGGTTTGCTATGATTAACCTACACCATATCTGACCGTTCTTGCCCAAAAAGATAAACGTGACTATGACCTGTTTAATTGTGCCATGTAAGTGTGAAAAATTATCTAGCCATAACAGAAAGTAAAAAGGCAATTTGAGCTTAGCCCAAACTCAGCCATTTTATCTAACTAAGTCGGGGTTGACAGGCTGCTTGTGAAGCCATCTTAAGGTGTCCAAATCTTAATATTTTGCTATAGAACTTAGGTGACTCATGTTGGTTAATGTAAAGTACATAACTCAAGGTTTACAACGAGCTTATAGCTGTTTCATTTGGAGCTGTATTCAAAAAGTTATTGAATTTCAAAAACGGCAAGTTGTCACGCAGGCATAACGGATTAGCATCTTAGAGTGCTTAAATCTTTATTTTTCTACACATGAAGTACTGGGATTATGTTACTACGTTAAAGTACAAGTTATCTACTTTCCAAAGAGCCCTTGCTCATGAAGTTTGAATCCGGGGTCCAGAAGTTACATCATTTTTAAAATGCAATCTTGTTAAGCAGCTTGGTCGTGATAGCATTTTCATCTTGCTCAAACATTAATTTTTACTATATAACCTTAGGTGTTCATGTACATCATGATGTAGTACAAGTTATAAGCTCTCCAGTGCACTTTGAATCGTTCAAAACCGTGGCGTAAATTTAAAGTTACGCAATTTGTAAAACGCTTGACATCCACGGTTTTCACCCTAGCCAGCACGTTCGAAAATTTTCTAAGTGTCGGGGCGTGCCTAGTGCGGCCGCGGCGTGCACGTCGTGCGCCGGGCGCGGCGGCGTGGCGAGGCCGCCGGCGGCGAGTCGAGGCGAGATAGAAGGGGGCGCGGGCTGGTGAGGACCAGGGAGGGCCCGCACATGCGCCGCGGGGCCCCAAAGCCTAGGAGGCTCACCGTGGTGGCGAGTCGTCGGGGAGATGGCGGTGGGCTGCGGTGCGGCGCGACGACTCGATGGCGTTCCGGCGATTCACTGCGTGGAGCAGGGAGCCAAGCTTACAGGATGGAGATTGGGACCAAGGGATGCTACTAGCGAGAGGAATCGAAAGCTAACTCACCGTAGAGGGAATGCGACCAACAATGGCGGCCGGCGGGGTTGGTGGGGAAATCGGGGATTACTCCCGAACCTCTGCGGGGTTGGGGGGCTCGTGCTCCGGAGAGCTTGCTAGGGTTAGGGCGAAGGTCCTGACGCGCTAGGAGTAGGCGGAGTCGGTCCGGACGAGTGGTGCGGCGGCTAGGGTGCGGACGGCGGCGACCCGAGAAGCTCTTCTCTTAAGGCGGCCGTGGACGGGCCGAGCTCTTCGCGTGAAATCGACGCGACCATGGCGATCGCGGACGCGTAGGGCGGCGCTGTGCAGGCGGGCGGCGCCTCGTCCGGCCGGGATGGGCACGAACGCCGGAGCACTCTCCGGCGGTGGCCCCGAGCTCCTGTGCGTTCCTCGTTGTCCGAAAGTTCTTTCTATTTACGACTTTGCCACTGCACTGCCGGTTCTGGTTTGAGCCATAACATCCGTTCTGTTGGGCAATTTTGCAAACCAAAATTTTGGTGTGTTCAGTGAGTTGTGACAAGCAACTTTCGTTATAGACAAAAGTTTAAATTTTGCTTTTACAAATTTACAAAAAATCAGGAACAAGTGCTGTTTTAAACCTAGTTTGGATTTTTCTAGGAAATTGTGCTGCTCCAAAAATTCAAGAAAAATGTCCTAAATTCATGTCTTGATATGTTCTATCAGATTGTGCAAAAATTTGGGGTTACCACTTTGGAGAAAGTTTGAGATCTCAAGAGCTAGGGTTTTGGGAGCAATAAAAACCCTAATAGGACTTTAATCTATTATTTCATGTGACTGGGCAGTTGATTACTGTTTTATATATGCAAAATTTTATTTAGTACAGTAACAACCTGATTTTTGTGTCACGGGGTGTCACAATATGTATATATGTATATATATATATATATATATATATATATATATATATATTGAAGATGCAACTAGGCCCCCTAGTGGGTTTTGGTGATAAATGACAAAGAATTAAAAACTCTAATGTGTTATTGAGTGTATGTGCAGGATATCAAATGAAGCATACCCACAATGTGAGAAAGTACGCCCCTCATTCAAAAGTGAACAAAGTACTCAAAAGCAAGAGCCTCAAGTTTAGATTTGTTGCTTTTTGAGTATAGGTGTGCCAAACTATTAAGAGGGGTGAAACGATCTTACGTACAAGCAAAGAATGTGCTCTAGCTACCTTCAAACAACTTGGAACCAAAATACCAAAATCCAAAGATCAAAAAGCCAACCTAATTCCTCTTTTCACCACCTAGGACGGAAGTTCCGTCCTCGGACGGAAGTTCCGTCGGTTCCGGAAAGTTTGGCACGGAAGTGCCGGATCGGACGGAAGTTCCGTCCTGTGGTTTCTCCAGTTCAAAACTCCCCGACGGAGGTTCCGTCGGGGCTGATGGAAGTTCCGTCGGTTCCAGAGAGTTTGGCACGGAAGTGCTAAACGTGACGGAAGTAGTTCCGTCGTGTCCGATGGAAGTTCCGTCGATTCCGGAGAGTTTGGGATGGAAGTCCAAACTCGACGGAAGTTCCGTCTTGGCTTCTTTCACCTTTGATTCTAAGGGGTGACGGAAGTTCCGTCAGGTCAATTATTGACCTACCAACGGCTCCTTGAGAGCCCTCTCTATATATAGCTTTGACCTACCCCGTGAGCAAAGTGGCTGGTGCTTTTTGAGCTCACAAATCTTGCTCAAGCTCTCTCTCTCACTCCCTTCCATTCACTTTGAGATCCAAGGCCATTTGAGAGAGTTCCCATCTTAATTCCAAGCTTGATAGCATCACCCCAACCTTGAGCACATCTTCTCTTAGCAACTAATCTCGTTTTCACTTGTTACTCTTGGAGATTCATTCTCCTAGATTGGTTAGGTGTCATCCTAGAGCTCCCAAGCTTGTGGTGAGCCTTGGGAAGTTTGTGAAGGTTGTGATTCGCCTCCGCAAGGAAAAGAATCGAAGGAAGAAGAAGAAAACCGAGTTTGACCTTTGTGGTCACTTGGGAGGAATAGGGTTGAGAGAAACCCGGCTCTTTGTGAGCTCCTCAACGGAGATGTAGGAACCTCTTTGTGAGGGGTCCGAACTTCGGTGAAAAATCCTCGTGCCTCTCTTCTTCGTTTTGTTGTGTGCTTGTTTGTTTTCCTTCCCGGGTGTTTTATCTCCCGATCTACTTGTGGGTTGCGTGTCTATTGAATTCCTGTAGGTACAACACTCTCAAGGCAAGAAGGAAAGTTTACATTCAAGTGGAATCGTGAGATTCCCTCTCTTTAGTCAATCCCTAGCATTTCCTCATCCCACCTCGACGGAAGTTCCGTCGGTGGCGAATTTGACCGTGTTGTTTTAAGTGTTGTGATTTTCAGGTATTTATTTAGATTGCCTATTCACCCCCTCTAGGCAACTTTCAATTGGTATCGGAGCAGGTCTTCTCTGAAAGAGCTTAACCACTTGAGAAGAAAAGATGTCGGGAAAACATGAGGAATTTGATGTTGATCCAACCAAGAGAGGGGACTTGAATCCTTTTGCTAAGGATGGCACTAGTGGTGGGAAGTTGGACACAAGGTACAACTTCAACTATAATGATGTGGCCAATGTGAATGGTGGTGGTTGCGGACGACTACCTTGGTTTGATGGAAAGGATTTTAGTTGGTACTAGCATAGGATGACGATGTACTTGCTGTCAATTGGTCCACCCGTGTGGGAAGTCGTTGAGAAAGGATATGTGATTGAGGATGAGGAGAAACATACCGTCATGGACAACATCAACATACACCGCAATGCGCAAGCCGTGTCGGCGATGCTAAAGAGTACTCTAAGGTATCCCGACTCGAGAACGCCAAGGCTATTTGGGACAAGTTAATTGCGGTTCATGAGGGAGTTGATGTGGTGAAGAAATCAAGAATGCAAGTTTTGAAGAATCAGTTCAACTTCTTTGTGATGAAGAAAGGTGAAGACCCCCAACAAACACATGATAGGCTCTTGGAGATTGTGAATGAGCGAGAGGTCACTTGGGGATGACGTGAGTGAACAAGAAGTGAATCTCAAGCTTCTAATGTCACTAAGAGTGTGGAACTCCACTCTTTGCACCATCATTGAAGAAAAGGAAGGATTTGATAGATTCTCCATGGATGAAGTGATTGGGAGAATTCTTGCTCACAAGAGCCGTGATGATGAAGGAAAGCGAGTGAGGGTGCTAATTGGAGATGAGAGCACAAGCAAGCAAGATGTGGCACTCAAGGCCAAAAAGAAGGAGGTTGTGGAAGTAGACCAAATTGAGATTGAGGAAGACAATGAAGAGCTTGCTCGATTTGTGAACAAGTTTGGCAAGTTCATGATCAACAATGGATTTATCAAGAAGAGCTTTGACAAAGCAGAGGCAAGAAGATCAACAAGGAAGTGCTACCATTGTCATGACCCGGGCACCTCATTGCGGAATGCCTCAACTCAATGGAAAAGAAGAAAAGAAGGAGAAGTTCGTCAAGAAGAAGAACTTCAAGAAACCGTACAAGGGTCAAGCTCATATTGGCCAACAATATGTCTCCGATGATGATGATGATGAAGATGAAGATGAAGAAGAAGGCATCGCCAATCTTGCCTGTGGTCTAACACCGGCCAAATCATCACTCTTCAACAACCTCACCGACGAAGAGGATGACACCCCCAAGTGCTTCATAGCCAAAGAAAGCAAGGTACACACTAAACCTCTCGTCAATTCCTCTAACCATGATAATGAGGAGGAGCTAGTCCCCTCCTTGCAAGATATGGTGAAAATGTTAGGGATAATGCAAGAGAAGGTTGAAGAGAGTGAAGAGATGGTGGATAAGCAAGAACACATGCTTATCAAGAAGCTTGATGAGATCAAGGAGTTGAAGGCTCTCCTTGAGCAAGAAAGAAAGAAGAACGAGGAGTTGACTCTATGCCTTACAAAGGTAAACAAGTCAAATGCTAAACTTGAAGACATCAACCTCTCACTCCAAACAAAGTGTGAATCTCTTGAAGAGAAACACAAGTTGGAAGGAGAGATTGAAGCCCTCAAGATTAGCACATTGACTTGTAAAAGCAAGGCCGAGTCAACGCAATCCTCATCAAGCAAAGGATGTGCAAGTTGTGAAGGTGTTGACATTGACAACATTGCTACCGATAAGGTGGCAATCAAGCATCTCACTAACAAGGTTAAGAATCTTGAGAGAGCGGCTCAAATTGAGCTAGCTAAGAAAATTGTTAGTGAGGAAAGAAAGTTCAATGGCAACAAATGCATTGGGTTCAAGGAGCAACCCAAGAAGAAATACAACAACACGAATCAACAAAAGCAAGTTGCTCAAGTCAAGCACATGAAGAAGGCCAAGACAACACAAGAGCTCAAAAAGAAGAGCTCACCCGTATCCTTCTATGTGTATGATCATGCAACATATGAGCTAACCCATGGTGCTCATGGGAGAGTAGTTGCAAGATTTGTTGGGCCACACTATGCAAGGTGGAATCCTTGTGTGTGGGTGCCCAAGAGTGTTGTTTCTAAAGTTAAGGGACCCAAGCAAGTTTGGGTGCCTAAATCTTGTGCTTAATTGTGTGTAGGGATACTTCTCGGGCGGTTCAATATGGGTGCTCGACACCGGGTGCTCAAATCATATGACCGGAGAGAAGAAGATGTTTTCCACACTTGACAAAAAGACAATCTACCAAGTGGGAGTATATCTTTTTGAAATGATCAACAAGGAAAGGTAATTGGTCGTGGTGGAATTCAAATCACCCATGACCTTTCAATTAGTAATGTGTTTCTTGTGAAATGTCCATATCACAACTGTGTGGAATGGGCTTTAATTGTCTCTTTACCGATGAGGGCGTGACCGTCTTTAGAAAAGCGGATTCCTCAATTGCATTCAAAGGGTACTTGGAGGATAAGATCTATCTTGTTGATTTCACCAACAAAGAGGGTCCAAATCTAAGTGCTTGTTTGATAGCAAAAACCACATTGGGTTGGTTATGGCATCGTCGACTAGCTCATGTTGGGATGAGGAATCTTCACAAGCTTCTAAAGGGTGGCCACTTCGTTGGACTAAAGGATGTTGCTTTTGAGAAGGACAAAGTGTGCAGCGCATGTCAAGCCGGAAAGCAAGTTGGAGCCAACCATCCATCCAAGACGATGATGACAACGACAAGACCATTGGAGATGCTCCATATGGACCTCTACGGACCGGTCACATACTTAAGCATTGGCGGTAACAAGTATGGCCTTGTCATTGTTGATGATTATTCCCGTTTCACTTGGGTATTCTTTTTGAAGGATAAAAGTGAGACACAAGGTGTTGTAAAGAGCTTCTTGAGAAGATCACAAAATGAGTATGATGTGAAGATCAAGAAGATTAGAAGTGACAACGAGCACCGAGTTCAAGAACACACAAGTCGAGGAGTACCTAGATGAAGAAGGTATCAAGCATGAGTTCTCGGCACCATACACCCCACAACAAAATGGTGTAGCCGAGAGGAAGAACCGTACACTAATTGAGATGGCAAGAACCATGCTTGATGAATACAAGACTCCCGACACCTTTTGGGCCGAAGCCATCAACACCGCTTGCCATGCAACCAACCGGTTGTATCTTCACAAGATCTTGAAAAAGACACCCTATGAGCTTCTCACCGGTAAAGTTCCTAACGTGTCGTACTTCCGTGTCTTTGGGAGCAAGTGCTTTATTCTTAATAAGAAGCTAAGGTCTTCCAAGTTTGCTCCAAAGACCAATGAAGGTTTCTTACTTGGGTACGGATCAAATGTGTATGCATACCGGGTTTTCAACAAAGCCACCGGCATTGTTGAAATCACGCGTGATGTAACATTTGATGAATCTAATGGCTCTCAAGTATAGCAAGTTAATCCAAGTGATGTAGGTGATGAAGCTCCTTGTGAAGCAATAAGAAACATGGCAATTTATGAAATAAGACCACAAGATCCAACTCAAGTGCAAGACGATCCATCTTCTCCAAGTCAAGATCAAGATCCTCCACAAGATCCACAAAATGAACAAGATCAAGGTAGTGGCCAAGATCGTGGTGACGATCAAGATCAAGGCAACAACCAAGATCAAGAACAAGATGGTGGAGGTGATGATCAACAAGACGAACCACAAGAAGAAGAAGAAGATGCACCTAGGCCCCAACAACCCCGAGTGTGCCAAAGCATACAAAAGGATCACCCCATTGATAACATTCTTGGTGGCATTCAAAAAGGGGTAACCACTAGATCTCGAGTCGCTACCTTCTGTCATCATTACTCGTTTGTTTCCTCTTTGGAACCTCTTAAGGTGGAACAAGCGTTGCAAGACTCGGATTGGGTGGTGGCTATGCAAGAAGAGTTGAACAACTTTGAAAGAAACAAGGTGTGGTCATTGGTGGAGAGACCCAAGCAAAATGTTGTGGGAACCAAGTGGGTGTTCCACAACAAGCAAGATGAACATGGTGTGGTGGTGAGAAACAAAGCAAGACTCGTTGCAAAAGGCTACTCACAAGTTGAAGGCTTGGACTCGGGGAGACGTATGCACCGGTAGCAAGGCTTGAGTCAATTCGTATATTGCTCGCCTATGCTACACATCATGACTTCAAGTAATACCAAATGGATGTGAAGAGTGCATTATGACTTCAAGTAATACCAAATGGATGTGAAGAGTGCATTTCTCAACGGTCCAATACAATAAGAACTCTACGTGCAACAACCACCGGGTTTTGAAGATCCGAAGAAGCCTCACCACGTGTACAAGCTCCATAAAGCTCTCTACGGGCTCGGGCAAGCGCCAAGAGCTTGGTATGAACACCTCAAGGGATACCTCATCGACAAGGGCTTCGTAATGGGCAAGGCCGATCCTACCCTCTTCACTAGACAAGTTGGGAGTGATTTTGAAGGACCGAGAAGGCGACCGAGAGGGGGGGTGGGTGAATGGGAGCCTATTAAAATTCTCGAGGAGAACTTGGCCTATATCCCAATTACGACCCAACAACGCTCTCTTCCGATCTACCACAATTTCGTAGTCACAGCGGACATACAAATCATAGGAATAAATCAAAGATATCTCAAGGCAATACGAAGCGAAAGCAATAAGAAAACAAAATTAATTCAACTAACAAGCTGAGTGCTTGGTCGAGTGTAAGCACAAGCTAGTTAATCAATTGATTAAATGATTCCCAAAACAAGATGTACGTGAGAGGCTGATGGCTGCCAACAGTAGTACACAAAACATCTTCCGTAGCAAGGTTCAGGAAAAGAACTATTTTTCTTTTTGTTTTCTATTTTAGCAACAAGAAAGAGGCACACGTTAAGAGCTCCAAAGGTGATAAGCACACCTAATAGCAGCAGTAGCAGGCAATGATTATTTAAACACTGAGATAAGCATAGAAACAGACAAGAATACTAGCTGTAGTCTGGATTAGTCACAGACCGGTCAATCAATGCAGAAGCCAACCGAAATAGCTGCTCAACTGGTTACTCTTATCTGCACATAAACATTTTGAAGAAGAAAAATTGCAGGATGATTGGTAAGCTGAAAAGCGAAACGTAACGGCTGGTGAAACAATATGAGAAGTCAGCTTTTGTAGTGTTCAAACAGACCAATCTAGAAAAATGAGCATCAGAAAAAGTCACGGCATGAAACCTGTAGGAGCTTGCTCGACCTTGCCTCTGTTCTGAACAGAGCGTCCAATAACGGCTCAAGCTCCACGGAGAAAATATCAAATCCACAGCAGAATAGCTCCTAAAATCACGAAACAAAGATCAAAGCTTCAATTCATCGTGCGAGATCTGTTCCAAGTGAAATCCCCCAAAAGGATTTAGCTTTTCACATCAATTTCAGGAAATTCGTGGAACCTTAGCAAAAGGGGAAAAGTTGAGGAATCTGAAATTAAACCGTGCTCGTGAGAGGATTCAACAAATCATTGACCCAGATGTATTCTCACATGTCCTAGCAGCAAGATCCCCAACAAATCCGACTCAAATCTTGGCCAAATCGACGAACCAAAAATTAAGAGAAAATAGCTCCGAAAATAGAGAAAAAGGAAAAACTCGGGAACCAGAGGATGAGCACATATTCGAATCTCATTTCATAGATTCAACCATGCCCTACGCATGGATATACAAGGCTAGGAAGCCACCCTCATCCTCCCACTATTTGGAAGCAAAGAGTTGTCTCACTCAACTCTCCTCCTCTCTTTCTCTTGAAGCACAAACCCTAGCACAAGAATACAAAAAGACTAGATGGGAAGAGACGCCTCTCCATCCACTCACCCTTCCTTATATAGGCACTAGTCCCATGACTAATGTCCATACTACCCTTAACCAACAATAGACTCCCACCTACCACCAGGGGCAAAGTCGTCCAACTCTTTCATCATCGCCCAAACGCCATCGGGCCCTTCACATCTTTGCTTTGCCTCGACGCAAGCTTCACGATGGTGCCACGTGCACCACCAATCGTCGCCACCGGTTTTGAAGCCCAAACCGGAAAACCATCTTGCACACTCCTCGAAGCGCGGCTTTACTCGATGTCGACGCGTGCCACCTCGTCCTGCGATCTTGACCACCGGCAAGTCTCTCCCGGTCCCGCTGCATCGGGCCCCCTTGTCACTTGCGCCGGCCTCCCTTTCGCCTTTACTTGGTCAACACACCGTCTTCATCACTCTCACGGTTTTGAGGCTCAACCGTGAAACCGTCTCGTGCTTCTTGCCTTCTCCACGTGTACGGTGTGGATCATCCTTGACCTCACCCGGTCTCCCGATCGTCCGGCACCAAGTCCCCATTTGTGCCCGATCCTCTCGCCATTGACCCCCAAGTTGACTCCATTGACCTACACATCAAAAGACAAGCAAACACATTTCTCTACTCCTCCAAATCTGCCAACACCTTTACCAACTTCGTTAGTCACAAGCATAAATAACAATCCTCAAAATCCTGCATTTCAATTCAAACACCAAATCGACTCAATGTCAATTACTCATCACAATGTCGAGCCATGGCACATCTCAACATGGCTTCTCAATCTCCCCCTTGATGAGTACATTGACAACACCAAATGCACAAAGTTTTGAATTTGAAATGTGAAACCAAGGAAACTCATCTAAATGGCCCAAAACCATAAAAAGGGTAGAAAATGGCCATCTAGCATCAAAAGGATCACAAAAACCGAGAGTTGGCAATGAAAGCGGCTCAAGGACGTAAAAATCACAAGAAGCTTAAGAAAGAGCTTAATGTCCATGATATCCTCCCCCTCAATTTGTGGTAGATGTTATGTAAGGAAAATGCAATATATTTGGCTCATTTTCATGTTTTGACAGGATTTGTGCATGAACCCTCAAAATTCTTCCCCTTTGGCAATGAACTCATCAAAGAACAAGAAAGACAAAAATGCAAAACATGAGGATGCAAATCTACAGAGCTTCAACAATTAGGCCAAAAGGCATTTAACTTTGCTACAACCAAATATAGAGCCATGAAGTGTAGAAGCAAGTGCTCACAATCACACAGAGTCTATAAAAGATAACATTGCACAAAGGCAACGAGCTACCAAGCTAAGCATGAAGATTGACTGGCTCATATAGATTGAGATTAGTTAAACATGATAAAGGCTGTCACCACATGTGTAATTACTTCGACCTAAGTCCAAACCAACATTAAGTTAATCAAAGAAGGCTAGTTAGTCTCAATCCGTATCAAGGCAACAAGCATTCGAGAAAATAAGTTTTGTAAACGCTCATATATGCAACAGAGACTCGGTTTGATCAAGTGAGTAAACAACATATGAGATACATATTTGAAGAATCAAATTAGTTACTTCAATTTTCATTTATTTCTTCCTCAGGTGTCTTCTTATCCACACGGAGAAGCACTTGTTTTTGGATTTAGCATTATTATTGATTGATCAAACAGATTGAACAATTAAGCACATCATAAGCGTTTAAGCACAAGACAAAAAGAGCATGCCTTTGCGGCAAAAGGAACACACATTCCCACAATGTCCCATCATGAGCTAAACATTTGCAAAGCATTCCATTTCCAAACACAAGGGGCCAAGAGCAAGATATCCTCTAGACTAGCCTTAACGCAAGTTTGAACGAAGAGAAAAGCAAGTATACATATGGTGAGCAAGCGTCTATCAAGTTTAAATGATAAGTTTCACAATTTGCCTAGTTTCATCTTTGAGATTAGCATGTTGCTCGAAAAGAATTGTGACAAGCCATCTAGAAAAGCCTAAGTTTGTAGAGTTCACAACTCACAATTACACAACCTAGCTAAAACTCAATCATAGCAGCGACAAATGCAAGAAGGCATAATAGGAGAAGCTCATCTAACAATGCATATATTACATGATGAAATGCAATGCGGAAAGGTAAGATACATATGTACAAGAAGCATCAACTCTCCCTCAAACAATGCCATAGGGATGGCAAACACCAAGTTGCCCACGAATAAAAGCAAATCTCGTAGCATCTAGGGGCTTGGTGAAAATGTCGGCCAATTGTTTTTGTGTGTCAATGTATGTAAGCTTGATGCCTCCTCTCTCAACATGGTCTCTCAGGAAGTGGAATCTCACATTTATGTGTTTCACTCAACCATGTTTAATTGGGTTTTTGGCTAAGCATATGGCACTCGGAGTTATCACACATAAGTGGGACGCTCTTGAAATTCAACCCATAGTCTCTCATGGTAAACACCATCCATAGGATTTGAGAACAACAACTAGCGACAACAACATATTCGGCTTCGGTGGTGGATTGGGCTACACTAGATTGCTTACGAGATGACCAACTGTAACACCCTGATTTTCAAAATTTTGCAATAAAATAAAGTTTCATTTTATTTTATTAGGATGCTATTAAATGTCCTAGGTTAGGTAATTATTTTCTAGTAAAAGGAATTATTTTATTATTTTTAAAATAATTGTGTGTTGCATTCATGCTGCATAGATGTGCATTAGGTTTTATTGGATGAAAAAGTATTTACAAAATCAAGTAGAAATTCGATTAGAAATTATTTTCGGCTAATAGAAATAAAGAAACTAGAAAATAGAAAAAAGAAAGGAAAATAGAAAAGAAGAAGTCAAATCCCTGGCCATGGGCCGTTTCTTCCCGGCCCACTCCCCTCCTCTCCCCTTTTCTCTCTCCCTCTCTCTGTTTCTAGCCCAGCTCGCTCCGCAGCTTCAACCCTCGCAGCCCAACCCGCAGCTCGCTCGCGAGCCCGCCCGAGCCCGTCCCCTACCCGAATCGAATCGGAGCCAAATCCAACTCCAATCCGGCCAACCTTGACGTGCGTGCCACGAACTCGAACTCCCGCGACCCCCTATTTATGCGCTGCACCTTGTGCTCTCGCTCCGCATCCCAAAACTCGCAATTTCCCGTGCCCTAGCTCGCCACCGCCGTCGCCATCGCCGCCGCTTGGCCCAACGTCGACGCGCCGTCGCCGGGAGACGCCGCATCGCCCGTGGACCCCGTGCCGGCCTTCACGACGATCCGCCGCCGCCGCCGTGAAGCCTCCCGCCTCCTCGACGACCAGGACGTCCCCGCGACGAAGCCGAACACCGCCGCCGCCCTTCACCATCACGAGCTGCCTCCGCCTCTCCCGCCGTCGCGCATCATCACCGGTAAGCTCGCCACCTCCCCGGCATCGCGTAGAGCCTTCTCGCATCAAAATTAGTGCACCGGAGCCGCCGTTCCGCTAGTTCCGGCAAGCCGTGAATGGCGCCGCCGCTCGCCGGCGTCCACCTTCCGTCGCCGGCCGGTCCGATTGAATCCCGACCGTCCGATCTAGGTTGGACGGCCTAGATTGGATCCATCCAACCGTTTTTTGGAACTTTTACAAATAAGCCCCCGCCGTTTTAACAAATTAATAAAGAACCCTTCCCCTTTTACATAATCGACCCTAGATTAATTTATATTTATGTTTTAGTCCTGTTAGGCGCGAGTAATGTAAATTTTGCACTTTAGCCCCGAGTAATTTTATAATTATGTTTAGGTCTTGTAATTTTACATAAACACCCCTAGGTTTTTCCTAAATTACATTTTAGCCCCGTACTTTTTCATTTAGGCCCCTAAACTTTTCCATAATTACAATAAGGTCCCTTTAATTTTTAGTAATTACAAGTAGGTCCCTATAGCTGCTGTTTTACAATTTAAACCCTAGATCTTAAAACGTACATAACTTTTAGCTCGTAACTCCGATTTATGTGATTCTTGCGCTCACGAGTTCGTAGTGACGAGTACTATTTAATGGTACTGTTTTCATAGATAGTAGGTACTGTTTGGTGTACTATTTTCTTATTTGCTATGTATGTGTGGTTTTCCGGTGTGACGTTAATAGACAAGGAAGAGTACGAGAATCTCCAGGACCTAGAGTTTGAGCAGCAGCAGCAAGAGGAGACAGAGCAAGTGTCCTTGATGCACATTGCACCTACATTCATACTTTCTGAATTTACATTTCATGCATTGCAGTTTAATTTGAATCCTATTTGTGTCATACCCTGTTCCATAATATACCTTGTCGCCTTGGTTATGGTGTAGTAGGCTAGGATGGGTACGTCATTGCTAGTTGCTTATAATGGGGTTCAAACTGAACTAAATGCTAATCTTGATTAATCATTCACTTGAACATAATGATCATGAATTGGGGATGCTTTTTAGCAACATGGAACCGAGGTGATCCCGACAGGAGGATGTGGATGATGGTGCGGGTATGCACGGTACTAGATGTAGTACTGTCGGTTTGTGGTAGTACCTGTGACATCCCGTGTCACGATTAAGGTTAAGTAGGTAATTAGTACACTAAACACTGCGCTAATGAATCACTAAGCACCAATGCTAATTACCCAAAGAAAAATAAGAAGTATAAAAAGAAATAAAGGAAAAACCTAACTAAAACCCTAACCCTAACCAACCCCTAAGGGAAGTGCAAAAATTATAAAGACACCACCCCTATATTTTTGCACCACTGCATTGCTCATGTCAAAAGATGAATTTACAACATTTTTACAAAATTTTTGAGTAAAGTTTTGAATGCCCAAAAATTCAAATTCAAATCTTAAACGTTCCTGTTTAAGAATTTTGTATGAATTTTTGGAGTCACTTTTAGAAGTTCGAACTTTAAGATGAAAATTAAAACCCTTCGTGCTGAAGCTCCACATATTTTTGGTTTCATTTTTGAAGCAACGGAACTACGAATTTTAGTCAAAATACCAAACCGCGATTCAAATTCAAACTCGCCTCGAGCTACGGTGACCGCCGGACAATGGCGCCGTGCCCGCCCCGGCACACGCGCGTCTGCTCCCGCCCCGTCCCGTCACTCCCCACACCCCAACGCGCCTTCCCAACCACCTGTACCCGCCGCCCAACCCCGGCCGGCCGGAATTGAATGGCTCGCACCCCCGGCAGCCCTCCACTCGCCGCCCTCTCGCCTCCCCTTAGAAAAATCCCGCGCGGAGGCCAAGACCACACCTCGCCAGCTCCTCGTGGCTCACACCGGACCGCAGCACGTCCCCACCCTTTTCCCCTCACTCCCGAGCGCGAGTAGGAGGAGTTGGGAGCCGCCGCCGCCATTATCGCCGCCGCAAGCTTCCCCGTCCGTGCAAGACTCCGCCCTCCCTCCAAACACGTGCGCAGGCACCCCTGCTAACCCCCTCTCGCTCCGGCTCTCTCTCGTGCAGCCGCGACCGCGAATTTAGAGGAATTTGAGCTGCCGCCGCCGTCGCCACCATCGGCTCCCGTCGAGCCCCCACCTCCGGTCCTCTTCATCGCCGCCCAAGCCAACGCCGTTGTTCCCCAAGGTGAGGCGGAGCCTTTGCCCCAAGCGCGAACCCCCTCGTCCCCTGTTCTTCACGTGCGACGGTGCCGAGTTGGCCCCCGTCCGCCGCGCCGTGGCCACCGGCGTCCGGCCGCCGCGCAGGTCCCGGCCTCCCCCGGGCGCGTTCCCCACGCCGCAGCGCCCTATGGCGCCAGCGCCGGCAAGCTCGGGCCGCCTCCGGCGAGGTCCCGCCGCGGGCCCGGCCCCATTTAAAAATTAACCTCGTGGCAGATCCGTAAATAGATCCAAACTTTATTCAAGTTTGAAAATTTCATATCTCGCGTTTGAAATGTCCAAAAATTACAAACTAAAATATTTTGGAAACTAGAAGATCTGTACTTTTATAAAAGTAACATGAGCTGGTCAGATTTGCATGTTTTCATATTTTTACAAAAATAACAAAAGCCAACCCCTGAAAATGTAGCTAAGCCATAACTTTAAAACTATAAATCTAAAAGAGATGCCACTTGGCCAAAACCTTCACCCAGGCATACAAGAATTTTTGGCACTGGAAGATCTGCATTTTATCTCATATTTTTCAAGTTATTGCATTTCTTGCATTCTCTGTATTTAATTTTTAATTAAATCTGTATAATTTATTTTTGCATGAAACTTGGTAATTAATTTCCTCTTAGTACTGTTCATGTGTAGAAAAGTCCATGTTAATTTTTGAGCAAGTTAAATAATTAATTTGGCAAACCCTAGATCTGAATCCCTAAAAGGTCATTTTGAGCACATATGTAATTAGTTTCATATCTCTAAAAATTATGTTTCTGCATGTTTATGTAATTTCCAGGGTTCACCATGTCCTCTAACACTTCATGGCAGGGTTAGTCAAAAGGTTTCACCTACTTCACATATGTGTTAATTTTGGGATCAAGTTCTTGTTTAAAAAACGAATTCGTCATTTCATGTGATGCTAAAACCCTAAGCCTAGGTTTCTTCATTTTTGCATTTTAAAAACTTGCTAAAATGTTAGTGCTAAACCTGCAAGCACCACAGCACTCATGTCTATGCAATCAAGTCATTGCTCATATATTAGTAGGGTTATGTTTGTTCGTGTAATTGATTTTCTTAAAAGAAAACAAGAGGCATGTTTATGATTGCTAGGGTTTGAGCAAACAAAACTTTTGATTAACATATTCATATACATCTTTACAAAAACAGCACACATGCCTCACCATCATCATCGACCTTGTCTTCATGCCACTTATGCATTGCATTTCATCTTATAGGTGACGACGTCGAATTGATTCCGCCGGAAGACACGATTGCAACCCTTAACGCTTGTGAAGCTAGTACTAAGTCCGATCACTCTCAAGGCAAGCCCCGGTGCATTCCTATTATTTGAAATGTCTTTCTTTTATCACTATATTAAGGATGATGAATGTGCATTTAAGTTCTAGGAATTGATTGGAAATCCACGTGCATAAAATTCCTATATGTCCTATGTTCATTTCGTGTCATATCCTCGTTAGAAATGCTATGCTATGCCTATGGAGTCAACGATAGAATGGGAATCTCACTTATGGCTTATGATTAAATTTGAACATGATGAATTGGGTTAAAAATTGAGAACACCCCATTGTGGCTCCGCGAACAAGTTTGAGTTGTGTACCACTTGCATATCTTTCTTATGGGGATTGGTAAACTTATGTAGCTTGTAAGTTGTAAAGTGAGCCGGATATCTCACCGACCCAGAGGTGATGTGTATGGCACGGTGGTTGCACGGGTTGAGGACCGTTGGAGAGTGCACGGGTTAAGCCTTGGGCACGTTGTCGAACGGTCGCAAGGGGGACGTGTACTCGGGGTCGGTGGCCCCGTGATTTACTTTATGATGAACTCGCGAACGGTGGCCATACGTGTTCTTAAATGATGCGTATGTCGTGCATTTGGGTCTTTTCCTGCAGGATTAATAATTCGATAATTATCGCCGTTTCCTCTCGGTTAATGAGTACCACTTGATTCGAGCAGTTCGCAATGTGTAGAATGGAAAGAGATTGAATAGCTTGCTGTTTTATATTGATATTAACTTGTATTGCAAACTCTTGTATTGTTAGCATGCTCACTAAAGTTCCTTTTATGCAACAACCCTATTAATTTGGCTAAGTAATAAAATTGCCAACCTAATTAGCATAGGTGCTATTTATGCAAAAAGGCCAAGTTAAACCGGTCAAGCCCCATGCATCTAGGAGTCGGTCTTAGATGACCAATTTGACGGGTAAGACTTGCGGAGTATGTTAGATACTCGGGCTTTGCCACTACATGTTGATTTACGGGTTTCCGCAAGCCGGGTTTTGTGATTATTGTGGTAAGGTGGCTTGGGATGGAGAAGAGCCCAAAGAGTGGACCATTGAATGGGTCCCTAGCTCTCCGACCCAGGATGAGTGAGCCATGGCTTAGGCCGGCATGGTTCATTTAAGTTATCCGTGTATCGTCGAGTTATGTATTTCGCTTCCGCACTCTAATTTCGAAGAAAAGATCATGGCTATGTAAGACTTTTATTCGAACCTAATGTATCTTTCATTCGAACTCTACGTTGTAATCAAAACTTAATTATGGAACCTTACAAATCGTGTATGTTTGTTAATGTGATGCTATGTATGGTTGCTTCGTCAATCATCTCCCAAGGCGATCCGTACCACACTTAACTATCTTTCGGGATAGGGGTGTGACACGTGGTATCGAGCCGATTTGGGATTTGCGTCACGCTAACACTCATTCTAAAAATCTTAAACCCGTTTTTGTGTCACGGTGAGGTACGAGTCTAGTTAGAAAGGCCAACATAAGGACTATATAGAATGGTGGCAAAACTAACCCCGTGCACCGGAGCCGCCGTTCCGCTAGTTCCGGCAAGCCGTGAATGGCGCCGCCGCTCGCCGGCGTCCACCTCCCGCCGCGGCCGGTCCGATTGAATCCCGACCGTCCGATCTAGGTTGGACGGCCTGGATTAGATCCATCCAACTGTTTTTTGGAACTTTTACAAATAAGCCCCCGCCGTTTTAACAAATTAATAAAGAACCCTTCCCCTTTTACATAATCGACCCTAGATTAATTTATATTTATGTTTTAGTCCTGTTAGGGCGCAGTAATGTAAATTTTGCACTTTAGCCCCGAGTAATTTTATAATTATGTTTAGGTCTTGTAATTTTACATAAACACCCCTAGGTTTTTCCTAAATTACATTTTAGTCCCGTACTTTTTCATTTAGGCCCCTGAACTTTTCCATAATTACAATTAGGTCCCTTTAATTTTCAGTAATTACAAGTAGGTCCCTATAGCTGCTGCTTTACAATTTAAACCCTAGGTCTTAAAACATACATAACTTTTAGCTCGTAACTCCGATTTATGTGATTCTTGCGCTCACGAGTTCGTAGTGACGAGTACTATTTAATGGTACTGTTTTCATAGATAGTAGGTACTGTTTGGTGTACTGTTTTCTTATTTTCTATGTATGTGTGGTTTTCCAAGTGTGACGTTAATAGACAAGGAAGAGTATGAGAATCTCCAGGACCTAGAGTTTGAGCAAGCAGCAGCAAGAGGAGACAGGCAAGTGTCCTTGATGCACATTGCACCTACATTCATACTTTCCGAATTTACATTTCATGCATTGCAGTTTAATTTGAATCCTATTTGTGTCATACCCTATTCCATAATATACCTTGTCGCCTTGGTTATGGTGTAGTAGGCTAGGATGGGTACGTCATTGCTAGTTGCTTATAATGGGGTTCAAACCGAACTAAATGCTAATCTTGATTAATCATTCACTTGAACATAATGATCATGAATTGGGGATGCTTTTTAGCAACGTGGAACCGAGGTGATCCCGACAGGAGGATGTGGATGATGGTGCGGGTATGCACAGTGTACTAGATGTAGTACTCGTCGGTTTGCGGTAGTACTCGTTTGGGATCATAAGGACCGGTTCTTGGAGCGGCAACCCAGGACTTCCGCACAAAGCACAGGGCTGATAATTGATAGGTAAGGTTTAGTACCAAGGTTGCTTCCCACTTCGCGGGCGTTGAGGAAGGATGATGGAAGGGGAGCTTCTAGATTCGGGCGAGGAAAGGCAGAGTACTTGAAGCCACGGTGCAAGAGGGGGCCTCCGGGTGATGTGTCACTTTTACGGCGGTGAAACCTTAGCATGGGCGTTCCGCAAGCCGGGAAGTCCTTAGAAAGACCTTGCGGTGATCTCTTGGCCTCACACCTTAGGAAGTGTGCTCGGTATAATGGAGGTTTTAGTCACCGAATAGTGATGGAATCACCGACTCGTGAGTAAAGTTGTGCAACCTCTCCGAGTGTAAAACCGTTATTAACAGCCGTGTTCACGGTCACGAACGGCCTCGGATCCTCACGAGAACTAGAGGGATGGTTTGGGTGGAGTAACCCTTAGGTAGCTACAAGTGGGGTAACTTGTAGTGAGGCTGGCTGCAGATGGGGCAATCTGTAGTGTGGTTTACTCGTAAGTGGGGTAGCTTACGGTGGTAAACAGTGGGGTAACCTCGTTGGTTTATTTATCACATAGTAAATAGGTTGTTTAATTAACTTGACTAGTATAGGTGCTTCTATTGCAAACCCTATGTCGGCTTTCCTTTTATTCAGCTTGCATGTCATTTATTTCCCACACTTGCTGAGTACTACATTTACTCACTCTTGCTATTTCCTGTTGCTATACACTACCGCTGCTCGTAAGCCGACAGGAACTACATTGATGAAGACTACTACTAGGCGTGCGTTTCCCCGCTGATTGCCCGTGGCGCATGGAGTCTTCCGTTGTGTTTAGCTTAGTCTTTTGAGACATTTAATCAGGTTATGTAATAAAGATACGATTGAGACGATGTAATAAGTTATACTATGGCATTGGTTATACTCGTTATTTCAATATTGTCTCTATATGTGTGATAAATTGATCCCGGCACACATATAGCTATGCATTTGGTCTTGGCCTTAAGACTGGGTGTGACAAAGTGGTATCGTAGCCGTGTCGACCGTAGAACGCTAGTTTAGTTAGAGTCTTCGTGTCTTAGCTTTAATTTGAAAACCTATTCTCAAAATTATATATATTGTTTATAACTTGCTTATCTATAATCATCCTGCTGCATCTACTACCTTTTGTTTTTAAAAACATTTTACTAACCTCCTCTATTCAAAACTTTGTAGATGGCTCGTACTAAGATCACCCCGCGCAAGAGTGTCGTTGTTCGGCCCGCACACGTTCCCGAGGGCACCGCATGGATGTACCAGCCTGCCATGTGGCCCACTCCACTGGACTACACGCCGGCTACTACCCCAACACTTTGTTACTTCGCTACAAGGGCTCGGCTACCACGACGGCCCTCTCTACGTTGGGACTAGGACAACGCTGCGTGGAAGAGGCTACCGGTGGAGAGTATCGGTGATCCTCTACCGCCAGGCAACCGACGACGGCATGCGCCGCACCCTTCATGAGCACCACGCCACCGCCCCAAGATCTACCTTCGATGCTCGGGATTCGCGATGCTGCTCGTCAAGCTCTTCTTGTGCTACGCACCAGGAGGGACCCCACTATGTGCACTTCCCAGTATGCTCACTTTCCGTACGGAGAGAGCTGCAGCTTGGACACTAGAGTGATGCCCGCCCCGCTAGAGACACCGGTGATCGACTTCAGGAGCAAGTGCGCCTCACTAGAGCTATTGACCTCATGCCGACCGAGGCTTTGGATGAGGTTGACGATCTGCACCGCCATAACGAGGAGCAAGAGGAGAGGATCATGTCTCTCCATGAGATGCTGAACTCGATGATGAAGAGGAAGAGGAAGACCCCGAGGAGGCGCCACCATCACCCACTATGCCGCCTAGCTCCCTTCCCCGCGGAGAGCTCCTTCGCTTGGCAGCTGCGCCGCCCCCACCACCTCCGGAGGAGTAGTTGTCTATGAAGGTCATCATTTAGGTCCATGAGGATAGACCGAGTAGTTAATCGAGTTAGTTAAAGTTTATCGTCGAGAGTTAGTCTTAGTCTTAGTACGTCCTCATGCTTAGTTGCTACGGTGTTTGGTGTGATGCTTGTCATTTGGATTTTTGCTTGAGTGTCGATGGGATGTAAGGCCTGTCTTACAACCATCCGTTTATCATACATTAATGAGTTAATAAAGGACTAGTTTGGGTTATATTCTTTCTTGAGTTCTTTTACCTATATCCTTGTCATCCCTCTATATCATTGCACCCTTTATTTATGCTCAATCTTAACAATCTGTTTCCATCCTATGGAATATCTCGTGACATCTCGTGTCACGAATTAGCACTAATAGCGTAATCACACGTTAATCACCTCCCTAACGAAACCCTAATGCTAATCCTACAAAAGAAAAGCAAGAAAAGGAAAATGAAAAATATTAAAAAGAAAAAGGACAAACCTAGGGTTAAACCCTAACCCTAAGAGAAATGCAAAAAATTATAAAAGTACCACCCACATATTTTTGCACCATTTCATTGCTCATGCAAAATAATGATTTTACAGCATTTTTACAAAATTTTTGAACAAAGTTTTGAATGCCCAAAAATTCAAAAATCGAGCTTGAGCTCATCGCCCGGGGGCAATGGCGGCTCGGACCGCCGGTCCGGCGCCACCGTGGCCGCCCGCGCGTGCCCCGCCACGTCCCATCGCCACGCAAGCCCCGCCACCCTACCCAACCGCCCCTGTACCCGCCGGTCAACAGGAGCGGCCGGGAATTGAAGGCCCGCGCCCTCTCCCTCGCCGGCCGTGCGCCGCCCCCGCCACTCCCTTTAGAAATTGGCGCAAGGGCCAAGGAGCGATCTCCACCTTGCCTCACACCGCTCCCCACCTCCCTCTCGCTCCTCCCCGCGCCCCTGCCTGGCCTCCTCTCCCCGCCCTTGCGCGCGAATCGAAGGAACCGCCACCGTCGCCCGGACGACCGCCATGGCCGCCACCACGGACCTCCGTGTCTAGGCAGCCTCTCCCGCTCAATCTTCACCGCCAATCGGTGCGCAAGTACCCCTACCAACTTCCCCTCACTCCGTTTCCCCGCCTCGCAGAGCCGCCGTCGGAATCGGGGAAGAAGGAAGAACCCGGCCGCCGCCGTCCATACGTCGCCGTCGAGCCCCCATCCCCGGCCTCCTCTCGCACCGCCCGACCCCACGCCGCACTTCTCCACACTCGGGTGAAGCTCTCGGGCCCCGCCCCGCCTCCTCTCATCCTCTCGTGCTGGACGCGCGCCGCCGCCGAACCCCGCGAGCTCCGCCGCTCACCGTGCCGCCTCTCCGGCCGCCGTTGAGCCCCACCGTCCCCACCATCGCACTCCCCGCACCATGCGCAGCATTTCCACCAAGTCCCACGCCATGCGCCGCCCTGTAGTGCCGCCGCGAGCAAGCTCACCGGCGCCGGCCGCCGCTCGCCGGAGCGCGCGAACCCTAGGTTCAAAATTCCGGCAGTGGCATTTCCATAATGTCTGCGAACTTTATTCGATTTTTTGAAAATCCATATCTCCCGATTTAAAAGTCCAAAAATTGCAAACTAAAATGTTTTGGAAACTAGATGACCTATAATTTCATAAAAGTAGCATGAACTCGTCAGATCTGGTAATTTGCATATTTTTACAAAAATGTTAAAAGTCAACTGATGAAAAATCACTTAAGTCATAACTTTAAAAATATAAATCCAAATTTGATGCCACTTGGTCAGAACCTGCATATGGACACACTTGAATTTCTGGCACTGGAAAATCTTCATTTCAATGCATATTTTTCAAGTTATTGCATTTATGGCATTCTCTATATTTAATTTTTAATTAAATCTATATAAATTATTTTGGCATGAAACTTGGTAAATCTGCTCATCATAGTTCTGTGCACATGTAGAAAATCCCATGTTCAATTTGGAGCATGCTAAGTAAATATTTTGACTGCCCTTAAATTAATTCAAAAAAATGTCAATTTCAGCCTAATTAAAATTGTTTCATGTTTCTAAAAATTACACTTTTGCATGTTTATGTAAATCTCACTCTCCATAATGTTACTTAGTCCCTCATGGCAGGTTTAGTAAGAAGTTTTCGTTAATCTTATGCATGTATTAATTTTGTAAGCAAATTCTTGATTTAGAGCACGATCGTCATCGCATGTGATGATGAACTTCACTTAACCCTAGTTACCTTGGTTCGCATTTAAACTTTGCTAATCTTTTAAAATCTGAACATTTATGTTTGAACCACAGCACTCCTGCCCCTTGGATGAAACCATTGCTCATGCATGTTAAGGCTACAATTGGTGATTTATTTAACCCCATTAAAAGAGAGCGAATTTATGTATTATGCATGCTAGGATTTTCAAGAAGCTAAATTTTACTAAACATATGCATCCGCACTCATGCAAAACAGCACCCATGCATTACCATTTTCATCAACCTGGTATTCTTTTATTTACACATTGCATTTCATCTTCTAGGTGACGACGTTGAATTGATCCCACTGGAAGAAACAATTGCAACTCTCAACGCGTGTGAAGCTAGTACTAACTTCAATCACTCTCAAGGCAAGCCCCGGTGCATTCCTATTATTTTGAAATGCTTTTCATTTATCACCATATTAAGGATGATGAATGTGCATTTAAGTTCTAGGAGTTGATTGGAATTCCACGTGCATAATTTCCCTATATGTCCCATGTTGGTTATGTGTCATATCCTCGTTAGGAATGCTATGCTATGCCTATGGAGTCAACGATAGAATGGGAATCTCACCTATGGTTTATGATTAAATTTGAACATGATGAATTGGTTAAAAATTGAGAACACCCCATTGTGGCTCCGCGAATAAGTTTGAGTTGTGTACCACTTGCATACCTCTCTTATGGGGATTGGTAAACCTATGTAGCTTGTAAGTTGTAAAGTGAGCCGGATATCTCACCGACCCAAAGGTCATGTGTATGGCACGGTGGTTGCACGGGTTGAGGACCGTTGGAGAGTGCACGGGTTAAGCCTTGGGCACGTTGTTGAACGGTCCCAAGGGAGACATGTACTCGGGGTCGGTGGCCCCGTGTTTTGCTTTCTCGATGAACTCGCGAACGGTGGCCATACGTGTTCTTAAATGATACGTATGTCGTGCATTTGGGTCCTTCCTGTAGGAATTAATAATTCGATAATTATCGCCGTCTCCTCTCGGTTAATGAGTACCACTTGTTTCGAGCAGTTTACAATGTTTAGTAAGAGGAGAAGAATGAGAAGCTTGCTGTTTTATATTGATATCAATTTGTATTGCAAATTCTTGTATTGCTAGTATGCTCACTAAAGTTTCTTTTATGCAACAACCCTATTAATTTGGCTAGGTCATAAAAGTGCCAACCTAATTAGCATAGGAGCCGTTTTATGCAAAAAGGCCAAGTTAAACCGGTCAAGCCCCATGCATCTAGGTGTCGGTCTTAGATGGCCAATTTGACGGGTAAGACTTGCGGAGTATGCTAGATACTCGAGCTTTGCCGCTACATGTGTATTTTTAGGATTCCCGCAAGCCGGGTTTTGCGATTGTTGTGGTAAGGTTGTGTGGGATGGAGAAGAGCCCAAAGAATGGACCATTGAATGGGTTCCTAGCTCTCCGACCCAGGATGAGTGAGCCGTGGCCTAGGCCGGCATGGTTCACATAAGCTATCTATGTATCGTCGTGTTATGTAATCGCTTCCGCACTTTCTTTCGAACAAAGATCATGGTTATGTAAACTTAAATTCGAACATAATGTATCTTTTATTTGGAACTCTATGTTGTAATCAAGACTTAATTATGTAAACTTGCAAATCGTGTATGTTTGTTAATGTGATGCTATGCATGGTTGCTTCGTCGATCATCTCCCAAGGCGATCCGTACCACACTTAACTATCTTTTGGGATAGAGGTGTGACAATATCTATGTTGCCCTTTAGATATGTCCAATTTCCTACACTTATGTTCACATCCTCGCTTAATTCTTACTACCTTTTCTTTCCTTATGACTTAACTTGTTGTTCTATTGCTATCTCCACCATGCCCTTGATTATCTTTACCATGATCATTTCCTTGTTCGCCGTGCAAGCATGAAGTGATTTCTCATCCCGTTTGACTCAACGGATGGCGAGGCGCAGCAACACCAACAACAACAACGACAACGATGGGGATGCACCACCACCACCACCCACTCGGAGCAAGTTTTGGCCATGCAAGCTCAGATCCTCCGGACCATGCAGCAGAATATGATCCAGATGCAGCAGAACCGGAACAATGTACTACCACCTCCGGCACCACCCAGGGACAAGTTGGGAGAATTTCGGAGGACCAAGCCCGTACCATTCTCGCAAGCTAAGGATCCTCTTGATGCTGATGACTGGCTGAAGACCGTTGAGAAGAAGCTGCTAGTTGTCCAAGTGCAACGACAGGGAGAAAGTGTTGTACGCTTCACACCAGCTTGAGGGCCCAATCGCTGAATGGTGGGAAGCATTTGTGAATGCTCATCAGGACCCGAGTAACATCACCTGGCAGGAGTTTGTGACCAGTTTCAGTGGCTCACCATGTTCCTCGTGGTGTCATGAAAGTCAAGAAGAAGGAGTTCCAAGACTTGGTGCAAGGCTCCATGTCCGTCGGTGAGTATCCGCACCGTTTCACCCAGCTCTCACGCTATGCTCCTAGTGAAGTGGGCACCGATGAGAAGAAGCAAGAGCACTTCCTGGAGGGATTGAATGAGGGTCTTGTTTATGCTTTGGAGTCTAGGGACTTTGTGAATTTCCTGTCCCTAGTGGATCGTGCACCGATTCTAGAGAACAGGAGGGGTAGAATGGATCGCAAGCACAAGCTAGAGCGCCGAGCGCAACAGGAAAGGAACAACACCAAGCCCCGCTTTAGCTCCTCATCTCGCGGGACCCGTCTACCGTCCGGTTCAACAATGTGGACAGCAGAGTGGTCAGCAAAGGACCCAAGGTGCTGGACAAGGCTGTGGCACTCCTTAGCGTCGGATGTAGTGTCCCAACAACAATCGGTACCTCCAACTCAGCAGAGGCCCAACAATGGACAGAACACTAGAGGCCGTGGACCCTGTTTCCATCGTGGACAGTTAGGACATTTTGCTGATAAGTGTCCTCAAAATCGCCCAGCTCGGACCCCAACTCAAGTCACCAATAATACTCCAAGCCGTAATGCTAATACTGCACCTACTCCAGCCAAGCGGAACCAAGTCCGTGCACGTGTCAACCACGTGGAGATTGAAGGTGCTCGGGAGGCTCCGGACGTCATGATTGGTATGTTTTCTCGTCTATGATCAAAATGCAGTTGTCTTATTTGATACTCGGAGCATCGCATTCATTCATAGCTGCCGTTTTTGTTCAAAAACATAATCTACCCATGTCAATGCTTAAGAACCATATGGTAGTTACTTCCCCGGGGGAGAGATGCATGCTAGGCAAGTCTGTCCTAAGATAAATCTTAGCATAAGGGGGGTAGATTTCTCTGCAAACCTAGTCGTTCTCGATTCAAAGGGGATTGATGTCATTCTTGGAATGGATCTGGTTGAGTAAGCACAAAGGTCCGATTGATTGTGCTAAGAAGGCAAGTGAGGTTGACAATTGGTTCAGGAGAGGAATTGGAATATGTGGCTGAGGCACTCATCACTACCGGAGGGGCAGCTAACCGCATTGTGTTGAACAACTTGGAAGGCACTTCGGTTCAGGAGATCCGAGTGGTCGGCGAGTTTCCCGATGTCTTCCCGCAGGAATTGCCGTGTATGCCACCCGACCGTGACATTGAATTTCTTATTGAATTAGTTCCCGGTACAGCTCCCATTTTTAAGCGACCCTATCGGATGGATAGTGAACAATTATCTGAACTTAAAACCCAATTGCAAGAACTCCTAGATAAGGGTTATATCCGTCCTAGTGCATCACCATGGGGAGCCCGAGTTATTTTTGTTGATAAGAAGGGAGGTGATCGAGAGAATGTGTGTGGACTATCGTGCACTCAATGAGGTTACGATCAAGAATAGATACCCTCTGCCACGGATTGATGACTTGTTCGATCAGCTGAAGGGAGCCTGTGTATTTTCCAAGATTGATCTTCGTTCGGGATATCACCAATTGAAGGTTCGAGCCTCTAACATCCCCAAGACGGCTTTCATCACTCAGTATGGATTGTTTGAGTATACCGTTATGTCCTTTGGTTTGACCAATGCTCCAGCCGACTTCATGTATCCGATGAACAAGGTCTTTATGGAATATCCGGATAAGTTTGTGGTGGTTTTTATTGATGATATCTTGGAATTCTCGAAGAATGAGGAAGAACATGAGGAACATCTTCGTCTTGTTCCGCGAAGCTTAGGGATAATCAGTTGTATGCTAAGCTTAGTAAGTGTGAGTTCTGGTTGAAAGAAGTTGCTTTTCTTGGTCACGTCATCTCGGAAGGAGGAATATCCGTGGATCCTAGTAAGGTTGATGATGTGTTGAGTTGGAAGTCACCACGAATGTCTCGGAGATCGAAGTTTCCTTGGTTTGGCAGGATACTACGGACGGTTCATTGAAGGGTTTTCCAAGGTAGCAAAGCCCATGATAGAATTATTGGAGAAAGGAAAGACTTTCGAGTGGACACCTCAGCGGGAAGCTAGTTTCCAGGAGTTGAAGAAGAGGCTTACCGCAGCACCCGTTCCGACCATGCCCGATATGGAGAAGCCTTTTTCTCGTTTATTGTGATGCATGTGGTCAAGGAATAGGATGTGTATTCATGCAAGAAGGACGAGTCGTGGCATATGCATCTAGGCAGTTGAGGAAGCATGAGGAGAAGTACCCCACGCATGACTTGGAATTGCTAGCGATAGTTCACGCTCTCAAGATTTGGAGACACTATCTCATTGGGAAGAGGTGTGAGATCTACTCGGATCATAAGAGTTTGAAATATTTCTTCACTCCGTCGATTTGAATCTGAGGCAAAGTCGATGGTTGGAACTCATCAAGGATTATGATCTGGAGATCAACTATCATCCGGGCAAGGCAAATGTGGTCGCAGATGCACCGAGTAGGAAGTCTCATTTGAACACTTTGGCTACTAGAGAGTTACCGCCGGAGATATGTGAACAGTTTGAGAAGCTTAATCTTGGTCGGGTGACTAACATGGAAGCCGTTGCAATGGAAGTGGAGTCTACACTAGAGAGTGATATTCGGAAAGGACGAGCTTGAGGATGCTGCCATTCAGGAGATTAAGTTACGAGATCTAGGAGAACAAGGCCCCGTGTTTCACTCGTTGACGATCAAGGAACACTTTGGTACAAGCAACGGATTTGTGTGCCGGATGTTAAGGAAATTAAGGAGTTGATACTCCGAGAGGCCCACAATTCAGCGTACTCTATGCATCCAGGAGGCACTAAGATGTATCATGATCCGAAGACTCGCTATTGGTGGTCCGGAATGAAGAGAGCAGAGTAGCGAGTATGTGGCCTTGTGTGATACATGCCGGAGAGTCAAAGCGGAGCGACAAAGGCCAGCTGGACTCCTACAACCACTCAAGATACCCGAATGGAAGTGGGAAGAGATTGCAATGGATTTCATTGTGGGTTTACCTCGGACTCGGGGAGGTTATGACTCTATATGGGTTATTGTGGACCGACTAACAAAAGTTGCACATTTTATCCCTCGTTAAGACCACCTATACTGGGCAAAGACTTGCAGAGCTGTACATAGCAAGGATAGTGTGTCCGCATGGTGTTCCAAAGAAGATTGTGTCGGATAGAGGTACGCAGTTCACCTCCAGGTTTTGGAAGAAGTTACATGAATCATTGGATACAAAGTTGAATTTTAGTTCAGCCTATCATCCCCAGACGGACGGACAGATCGAGAGGGTGAATCAGATTTTGGAGGACATGTTGAGATCGTGTGCACTCCAATACGAGTAAGAGTTGGGATAAGCTCCTTCCGTACGCAGAGTTCTCTTACAATAATAGCTACCAAGAGAGTATCAAGATGGCACCGTTTGAGTTCCTATATGGCCGCAAGTGTAGAACACCTTTGTTTTGGGATCAAGTAGGAGAGAAGTTACTTGTTTGGTCCCGAGATTCTTCAAGAGGCTGAGAGACAAGTTCACATCGTAAGGGAGAATTTAAAGCTTGCTCGGTCTAGACGGAAGAGTTACGCAGATAATAGGAGAAGAGATTTGAGTTTTGAGGTTGGTGACTTTATATACCTCAAGGTATCTCCTATGAGAGGTTTGCGACGTTTCAAGGTCGGAGGCAAGTTAGCTCCTAGATACATCGGTCCTTTTAAGATCATTGCTCGGATGGACGAGGTAGCATACCGGTTGGAGTTACCTTCACACATGTCGGATGTCCATAATGTTTTTCATGTCTCTCAATTAAGGAAATGTCTGCGAGTGCCGGAGGAACAGTTGCCTATGGAGGAATTGATAGTAGGAGAGGATCTCACTTATCAAGAGTACCCAGTGAAAATTCTGGATATCCTTGAGAAGGTCACAAGGAATAAGAAGTATCGTATGTGCAAGGTTCGGTGGAGCAATCACACGGAGGAGGAAGCTACATGGGAGAATGAGGATTATCCGAAGAAAGAGTTCCCTAATCTTTTCTCCGATCCATCCGAATCTCGAGGGCGAGATTTATCTTAAGGGGGTAGGTTTGTAACACCCTGATTTTCAAAATTTTGCAATAAAATAAAGTTTCATTTTATTTTATTAGGATGCTATGAAATGTCCTAGGTTAGGTAATTATTTTCTAATAAAAGGAATTATTTTATTATTTTTAAAATAATTGTGCGTGGCATTCATGCTGCATAGATGTGCATTAGGTCTTATTGGATGAAAAAGTATTTACAAAATCGAGTAGAAATTCGATTAGAAATTATTTTCGGCTAATAGAAATAAAGAAACTAGAAAAATAGAAAAAGAAAGGAAAATAGAAAAGAAGAAGTCAAATCCTCGGCCATGGGCCGTTTCTCCCCAGCCCACTCCCCTCCTCTCCCCTTTTCTCTCTCTCTCTCTCTGTTTCTAGCCCAGCCTGCTCCGCAGCCTTCAACCCTGCAGCCCAACCCGCAGCCCGCTCGCGAGCCCGCCTAAGCCTCGTCCCCTACCCGAATCGAATCGGAGCCAAATCCAACTCCGATCCGGCCAACCTCGACGTGCGTGCCGCGGACTCGAACTCCCGCGACCCCCTATTTAAGCGCCGCACCTTGTGCTCTCGCTCCGCATCCCAAAACCCGCAATTTCCCGTGCCCTAGCTCGCCACCGCCGTCGCCATTGCCGCCGCTTGGCCCAACGTCGACGCGCCGCCGCTCGGAGATGCCGCATCGCCCGTGGACCCCGTGCCGGCCTTCACGACGATCCGCCGCCGCCGCCGTGAAGCCTCGCACCTCCTCGATGACCAGGACGTCCCCGCGACGACGCCGAACACCGCCGCCGCCTCTTCACCGTCGCGAGCCGCCTCCGCCTCTCCCCGCCATCGCACGTCGTCATTGGTAAGCTCGCCACCTCCCGGCATCGCGTAGAGCCTTCTCGCATCAAAATTAGTGCACCGGAGCCGCCGTTCCGCTAGCTCCGGCAAGCCGTCAATGGCGCCGCCGCTCGCCGGCGTCCACCTCCCGCCGCCGGCCGGTCCGATTGTTCCCGACCGTCCGATCTAGGTTGGACGGCCTAGATTAGATCCATCAAACCGTTTTTGGAACTTTTACAAATAAGCCCCCGCCGTTTTAACAAATTAATAAAGAACCCTTCCCCTCTTACATAATCGACCCTAGATTAATTTATATTTATGTTTTAGTCCTGTTAGGGCGTAGTAATGTAAATTTTGCACTTTAGCCCCCGAGTAATTTTATAATTATGTTTAGGTCCTATAATTTTACATAAACATCCCTAGGTTTTTCCTAAATTACATTTTAGTCCCGTACTTTTTCATTTAGGCCCCTGAACTTTTCCATAATTACAATTTGGTCCCTTCAATTTTTAGTAATTACAAATAGGTCCCTATAGCTGCTATTTTACAACTTAAACCCTAGATCTTAAAACATACATAACTTTTAGCTCGTAACTCCGATTTAGGTGATTCTTGCGCTCACGAGTTCGTAGTGATGAGTACTATTTAATGGTACTGTTTTCATAGATAGTAGGTACTGTTTGGTATACTGTTTTCTTATTTTCTATGTATGTGCGGTTTTTCGGTGTGACGTTAATAGACGAGGAAGAGTACGAGAATCTCCAGGACCTAGAGTTTTAGTAGCAGCAGCAAGAGGAGACAGGCAAGTGTCCTTGATGCACATTGCGCCTACATTCTTACTTTCCGAATTTACATTTCATGCATTGTAGTTTAATTTGAATCCTATTTGTGTCATACCCTGTTCCATAATATACCTTGTCGCCTTGGTTATGGTGTAGTAGGCTGGGATGGGTACGTCATTGCTAGTTGCTTATAATGGGGTTCAAACTGAACTAAATGCTAATCTTGATTAATCATTCACTTGAACAAAATGATCATGAACTGGGGATGCATTTTAGCAACATGGAACTTAGGTGATCTCGAAAGGAGGATGTGGATGATGGTGCGGGTATGCACGAGTACTAGATGTAGTACTTGTCGGTTTGCGGTAGTACCTGTTTAGGATCATAAGAACCGGTTCTTGGAGCGGCAACCCAGGACTTCCGCACAAAGCACGGGGCTGATAATGGGTAGGTAAGGTTTAGTACCAAGGTAGCTTCCCGGTTCTGCGGCATCGAGGAAGGATGAAGGAAGGAGAGCTTCGGATTCGGGCAAGGAAAGGCGGAGTAATTGAAGCCACGGTGCAAGAGGGGGCCTCCGGGTGATGCGTCACTTTTACGGCGGTGAAACCTTAGCATGGGCGTTCGCAAGTCGGGAAGTCCTTAGAAAGACCTTGCGGTGATCTCTTGGCCTCACACCTTAGGAAGTGTGCTGGTATAATGGAGGTTTTAGTTACTCGAATAGTGATGGAATCACCGACCTGTGGGTAAAGTTGTGCAACCTCTCCAAAGTGTAAAACTGTTATTAACAGCCGTGTTCACGGTCACGAATAGCCCGGATCCTCACGAGAACTAGAGGGATGGTTTGGGTGGAGTAACCCTTAGGTAGCTACAACTTGGGTAACTTGTAGTAAGGCTGGCTGCAGATGGGGCAATCAGTAGTGTGGTTTACTCGTAAGTGGGGTAGCTTACGGTGGTAAACAGGTGGGGTAACCTGTTGGTTTATTTATCACATAGTAAATAGGTTGTTTAATTAACTTGACTAGTATAGGTGCTTCTATTGCAAACCCCGTGTCGGCTTTCCTTTTATTCAGCTTGCATGTCATTTATTTCCCACACTTGCTTGAGTACTACATTTACTCACTCTTGCTATTTTCTCGTTGCTATACACTACTACTGCTAAGAAGCCGAGAGGAACTACATTGATGAAGACTACTACTAGGCGTGCGTTTCCCGGTTGATTGCCCGTGGCGTATGGAGTCTTCCGTTGTGTTTAGCTTAGTCTTTTGAGACATTTAATCAGGTTATGTAATAAAGATACGATTGAGATGATGTAATAAGTTATACTATGGCATTGGTTATACTTGTTATTTCACTATTGTCTCTATATGTGTGATAAATTGATCCCGGCACACATATAGCTATGCATTCGGTCTTGGCCTTAAGACCGGGTGTGACACCAACAAACCAAGGAAGTACCCAAGAAATGGCAAGTACCCGAAGTGCTCTTACTATCAATCCCACACCCGAAGAAAGTCTCGCATCCGAATAGCCACAAAGGTCAAGAGAGGATGATGCAGAATACCAAAGACCAACCTCAAGGGTGTATTTGAGATAGTTGAGGACGCGCTTCACAGCTTTAAGATGAGACTCCCTTGGTGAAGCTTGAAATCAAGCACAAAGACCAACAGCAAACCGTATGTCGGGTCTTGTCGCCATGAGGTACAAGAGGGAGCCGATCATGCTCCCGTACTCCCTTTGGTCTACGGCTACACCATCTTCATCCGGATCAAGCGTCACGTTGGTGGCCATCGGTGTCGCCACCGGCTTTGCATCGGTTATCTCGAACTTCTTTAGAAGGTCCTTTGTGTACTTTCCTTGATGTACGAAGATACCTTGCTTGCATTGCTTCACTTGAATCCAAAGAAAGAAGGTGAGCTCGCCCATCATTGACATCTTGAATTCATTTTCCATTGCTTCCTGAAATCTTGACACAAGAGCATGAGAAGAACCACCAAAGATGATATCATCCACGTATATCCGAACAATTAGAAAGTCATTGCCACGCTTGAGAGTAAACAAGGTTTTGTCGACACACCTCATGACATACCCGCGCTCTAGCAAGAAGGTCTTAAGCCTAGCATACCAAGCCCTAGGAGCTTGCTTTAGCCCGTACAAAGCCTTCTGAAGTTTGTACACTCGGTGTGGGTATTTGGGATGCTCAAAGCCCGGTGGTTGTTTGACATAGACCTCCTCTTCTATGTAGCCGTTTAGGAAAGCACTCTTGACATCCATCCGATAAAGCTTAAAGCCCTTAGACGCAGCAAAGGCTAGCAGGATCCTAATGGCTTCTATGCGTGCAACCGGAGCAAAGGTCTCTCCATAGTCTAAACCCTCCACCTGGCAAAAACCCCGAGCCACTAGCCTAGCTTTGTTTCTCACCACAAGGCCATCCTCACCATGCTTATTTTTGAACACCCACTTGGTTCCTATGACATTAACATCAACAGGAGGCTCTACAAGGGTCCACACTTTGTTTCTCTCAAAGTTTTTTAACTCTTCATGCATGGCATTGACCCAATGTTCATCCGACAGAGCGTTCCAACATCTCGAGGTTCAAAGGTGGCAACAAATAGAGAATTGGTAAAGCAAGCTAGATGTGCAGACCTTGACCTTGTTGTCCTCTCATTGAGATTACCGATCATTTGTTCAGGCGGATGTTGACGTTGAATATGTCGAGGAGCTTCCCTCTCATAGTGCACCTCCCCGATGTTGATGTAGAAGCTTGTGGACCCTCTCGCTGGAGTAGTGGAAGCAGCTGGAACCGGCACGAGTGTAGAGGAAGTAGTAGGAAGTAGTGGTTCATCCTCATCATCATCTCCACCCGGTAGGTCTTCTTCTACAAAGATGCTCTCCTCCATGTCCCTATCACCTGCAGCCTCACCAACATTGCTTGCACAAGAATTTGATTCATCAAAGGTTACATCGCAGGACTCCACGATGGTGTTAGTTTCCAAGTTCAAAACTCGATAAGAATGTCCATGCAGAGTGTAACCAAGAAAAATGCCATCGGAAGATCTTGACTCAAACTTATCAAGATTGCCACGTTTGAGGATGAAACACTTGCAACCAAAAGCACGCAAATGTGAAACAGATGGCTTCCTCCCAAAACGTAGCTCATATGAGGTCACATTAAGAATTGAGCGCAAGAAAATCCGATTTGACACATAGCAAGCAGTGTAAATGGCTTCAGCCTAGAACCGGCTCGAGTCCTATGCTCACCGAGCATCGTCCGTGCCATCTCAACTAAGGTTCTGTTCTTTCTTTCAACAACACCATTTTGCTCGAGGAACACGAGGTGCGGAGAATTGATGCTCAAGGCCATGTTCACGACAGAAAGCATCAAAGGAGGAGTTCTTGAACTCGGTGCCATTATCACTACGAATTGCTCGTAATGCACCAAGGAGTTCCTTGAACAACCTCAAGGTCAAGCTCCAAAAGTGATAAAACACTTCATCCTTGCTTTCAAGAAAGTAGACCCAAGAGTAGCGTGAATAGTCATCAACAATCACAAGCACATACCACTTCCCACCCGCCGAACGAACCCGTGAAGGACCAACGATGTCCATCCGAAGCAATTCCCCGGATGTTCCGACATCACCAAATTAATTGGTGGATGAGAAGCGGCAACCATTTTGCCATGATGACAAGGAGCACATACCAAATGCTTCTCAAACTTGAGCTTAGGCAATCCTCGGATCAAACCTAGGCCACTTAAGCGACAAAGCAAGTCAAAGCTCATGTGACCTAGCCTCCTATGCCATGTCCAAAGCTCGGAAGAAGGTTGAGCAATTAAACACATGTGAGAACCATGAGAATTGGAGAAATCAGCTCGAAAAACCTTGCCAATGTGAGAAATCCCGAAACCAAATTTCCAGCTTGAATCACGAACACGACAAGCATTTCTCTTAAAGCGTACTTCCAAACCATCATCAAGCAATTGAGAAACAGACAAGAGATTGTACTTGAGATGCTCAACCAAGGCCACATCTTTGAGAGTGAAGTTTTCATTTACCTTTATCGCGCCCCTAGCCTTCACTCTTCCTCTTTTGTCATCCCCGAAGGTCACATACTCATGGCGCTTCAAGGGAGTGAGGCTGGAGAACCATTTGTCATCTCCGGTCATGTGACGCGAACACCCGGGTCCATCAACCACTTGTTCTCCAAGCCTCCATTTGCTGCCTAAACAAAATGAGAAGGAAAGGTCGAAGGCTCGATCTGTCGGGTTAGAAAGAAGGCTCTTGGGAATCCAGGACTTCACCACACGACCCGAAGAGGTAAAAACAGCTTCTTTGCACGTTTTCACTAGAACGCATGTGACGAGAACCACGATGGGGAAAACGTGGACTGTCAAAGCATCTCAACTCAAACTTTGTGTTGTGTGGATAGAAGCCATTTGAGTGATACCCGTATCCACGTAAAGGGCGAACACCACGATGGGGAAAACGTGGGTCGTTAAACCGTTGTGACACAAAGCCTCCGTATTGTGACCCACAGCCATATGAGGAATGACCCCGTCCACGAAAGGCACTAGTGGTGGAGCGAGGCTGAAAGTCAACATAGTCATCGTGGAATGCATTCCTAGTCAACTCAGCTTGCCTCCTTTCAAATCTTTTACGCCTATAACGTAAATCATCCAGATGACCCTTGCGACCACAAAACATGCAAATGTAGACTCCCTTAGAATTAGGTTCGGGTTGCTTAGAAGGGTTGGCCTTTTGTTTGTCGACTTGGTTAGGTGGATAGTATGTGTCTATAGGTTTGAGAGACTCTTCCTCATCCTTGAGGTTGGAGCTAGGCACAAACTTACCCACGTTCTCACTCACTTTGTCACATCTCTCAAAACCCAAACACAAGTGACGAAGTTGATCTAGAAGCACTCTCCTTCACTCTTGACAAGCCACTCTCAATCTTCTCTTCACTTACCAAGGTTCTCTTGAGACGGGAAGTGAGGTATTCATTTTCATGAACAAGGTTTTGGTTTTCCTCCTGGGTTGTGGCTAGCTTTTTCTTGAGGGAGACACACACTTCACAAGGTGGTGAGAGAATTTTGTAGCGAGTCTCATTTTTCAATTTTGACTCAAGCTCTTTTACTTTGAGCGATTGAGCATCCAACTCAATCATGAGATTGGGGCAATCGCTGCATGCACCCAAAAGAGTTGGTCTAGCTTTGAATTCATTGAGTTCTTTCATGGCACTCTCAAGTTGACTCGCAACTTGAGCATGCTCATTCTCTTTCTTTTTGGCTCAATCAAGGCACTCTCAAGTTGATCGGCAAATTGAGCATGCACACTTTCCCTCTCGGACGGATCGCTCACCACAACTTGACACGACTCACACTCAACCACCTGTCTTAGACTTAAGCGAAGCAACCTCAACATCAGCACTCTCTAACTTGGTCTTAAGCTCTTTGTTTTCATGAACAGCCACACGGAGTTTCTTATCTTGCTTGAGAAGAACTTCATGCAAATTTTCAATTTGAGAAGAGAGCTCATCGAGAGTGGGTGTTACCTCGCTTGTGTCGAGTCGGAGTCGGAGTCATTCTTTCCCATGAAGCAAAGGCCATTGAAGTCGTCCTTCTTCTTGGCCCGTGGCTTCTCCACCTCCTCCTCGGTGCTTGACAAATCTTCACATGATGAGAAGTCGACATCGCTAAGTGCAACAACACAAGCACGCGCCACCGCCTTGGCAAGCTTCTTGGAGTTCTTGCTTTTCTTGGGAAAGTGGTCCTTCTTCTTCTTGACTTCATCGTGATTGTTGTCGTGGTAGCCGAACTTCTTCTTCTTGGGGCGATCGGCGATGTAGTGTCCTGGATCGCCAAATCGAAGCACCCTCGAGAGCCACCACTTTATCTTTTCTTGCGGTTCTTGTAGAATCTTCCGAACTTCCTTGCAAGCAATGATAGCTCCTCGTCGGGTATGGTATCACACCCCTATCCCGAAAGATAGTTAAGTGTGGTACGGATCGCCTTGGGAGATGATTGACGAAACAACCATACATAGCATCACATTAACAAACATCCACGAATTACAAGTTTACATATTTAAGTCCTGATTACAACATAGGGTTCAAAATAAAGATACATTAGGTTCGAAATTAAGTCTTACATAGCCATGATCTTTGTTCGAAACTAAAGTGCGGAAGCGAAATACATAATTCGACGATACATAGATAACTTAAATGAACCATGCCGGCCTAGGCCATGGCTCACTCATCATGGGTCGGAGAGCTAGGGACCCATTCAATGGTCCACTCTTTGGGTTCTTCTCCATCCCAAACCACCTTACCACAACAATCACAAAACCCGGCTTACGGGAAACCTATAAATCAACATGTAGTGGCAAAGCCCGAGTATCTAACATACTCCGCAAGTCTTACCCGTCAAATTGGTCATCTAAGACCGACTCCTAGATGCATGGGGCTTGACCGGTTTAACTTGGCCTTTTTGCATAAATAGCACCTATGCTAATTAGGTTGGCAATTTTATTACTTAGCCAAATTAATAGGGTGGTTGCATAAAAGAAACTTTAGTGAGCATGCTAACAATACAAGAGTTTGCAATACAATTTAATATCAATATAAAACAGCAAGCTATTCAATCTCTTTCCATTACTACACATTGCGGACTGCTCGAATCAAGTGGTACTCATTAACCGAGAGGAAACGGCGATAATTATCGAATTATTAATCCTGCAGGAAAGAACCCAAATGCACGACATACGCATCATTTAAGAACACGTATGGCCACCGTTCGCGAGTTCATCATAAAGTAAAACACGGGGCCACCGACCCCGAGTACACGTCCCCCTTGCGACCGTTCAACGACGCGCCCAAGGCTTAACCCATGTACTCTCCAACGGTCCTCAACCCGTGCAACCACCGTGCCATACACATCACCTCCGGGTCGGTGAGATATCCGGCTCACTTTACAACTTACAAGCTACGTAGATTTACCAATCCCCATAAGAAAGGTATGCAAGTGGTACACAACTCAAACTTGTTCGTGGAGCCACAATGGGGTGTTCTCAATTTTAACCAAATTCATCATGTTCACATTTAATCATAAGCCATGAGTGAGATCCCCAATCTATCGTTGACTCCATAAACATAGCATAGCAATTCTAACGAGGATATGACACATAAGCTGACATAGGACATATAGGAATTTATGCATGTGAATTTCCAATCAACGCCTAAGAACTTAAATGCACATTCATCATCCTTAATAGTGTGATAAAGGAAGACATTTCAAAATAATAGGAATGCACCGGGCTTGCCTTGGGCTTGATCGAAGTTAGTAGCTTCACTAAAATTAAGATTAACACCGGGCTCCTCCGAAGCGTTCACTTCGTCTTCGTTGCCTAATTGAATGAAATGTGTTGCGTAAGCATAAATGCATACAAGGGAGATGCATAGAACTTCATTCATAAACATGAATGATTATGCGATGCTCGTGATCATGTCATGCTCATGGATAAATTAAAATGCTCAAACTCATGCATGAAATGATAACTCGTAGCACAAACAAGTAAAGCTTCTTTTATATAAAACCTAGCAACGTTGCTATGTGAACCTAAAGAATCAATAAATGCTTGACATGAACAAGATAAATACTGTGGTGACAGTCACATTAATTTACAGGGATAAATATTTAATAAAATTTTAAGCTAGTTCATTTTAATTCCTAAGGAATAAATAGATCTAGCTCTATTATCGCATGTAAACTATAAGTGAAAAATATAATCTAACTACAAATGACGTATGAGAAAATGATATGGTAATTTGTGCTTACTGAATATAAGAGTATAATATTCTGGATGAACAGTACCAGAGATGAAAATGACAATAAATAATTATCTTATATGTATATAAGGCATTATTCCTATAGAATCTCTAGTCTAGTTTTAAATTAAACAAATCAATAGTAAACTTTATACTTATAATGCTCAAACTTTTTCATGAGAATAACCAGTCACGTATTATGTAATAAACAGCAGTAATGCAAAGTACCATGAAGAAATTCCTAATATAAAAATGATAAGAATTTATTTACTAAAAACAAGAGATGATGCAATAACTTTAAAAATATACAACAAATTAAGATGTGAATGTGCAGAGGCTTCATACATGCCATGAGTGATTTAATGGCCAAGTTTCATGCTCATATGATTTATATATATTTATTTATGAATTTATAACTCTTAAAAGGGTTCAACTTTAGGGAATTTTTATAAATATGAAAACAGTGAAAACTTAGGTGCTCATCCTACTTTTTGGAAAGAGGGGATTGTTATGAATCCAACAAAATTTAGTTTTCTCTTTTTGGCCTTGTGGTTTGTGAGATATGATTTTTTGAATAAAAATGAAAGTTCAGCTATATCTACGAATTTGCCATCAGGTAGTTATGACTTCGCAGTAATTACGAGATTTGCCACTGTCGCGATTTTTACTGCCTCCAGGTGCGACGGTGCTTGGCGACGGGGAAAAATGAGATTTCTGGCCAGATCCTTCGATACAAGGAAGGGGAAAGAGGTCAAATCTGTTGGTGATTGAGTTTCGCATGTTTAGGAAGGAAAATCAAGCGAAGAGGCTCACCGGTGATGGATAATTTTGCAGTGGCGTCGGATGTGTGCGACGAAGAACTCGATGGATGATTTTGCCAAATACTCCGCGCTCGGTGCACGGATTCGAGTGAGGTTTGCTCCTACAGCTTAAGCACACCGAGGCGCACCTTCGGTTCGTGGTGGCTCGCGATGAGATGCTGCGTGGTGGTGGGGCGTCGAGCTACAAGGGAGGCACGACAATGGCGGGTGGCTCGCCCTTGCGTCTGGAAAGAGAGGGAGCAGGGCGCATGCAGGGGGTTGAAGGCCGGGCGCTGCTGCTGCTGGCCTAGTGCCGAGCTGAGGGGGTGGGGAACGCCGCAGGCGAGAGGTGAGGGCTCCGCCTGCTGCCGTTTTGCGAGAGGAGATGCGCGGGCGGCCGATTCAAAAGCGGATGCGGCAAGGACGGTGGTTGACAGGACGGTGGGTGCGGGTCACGTCCGGGGCAGCTCGCCCATGGCGTTAGGCGGGCAGGTTTTGGCGAGGCATGGGCGGCGGTCCGTGGAGGAGGACGGCCCGAACGGCCATTGATCCGGCGGTCCGAAGAAGAAAGTGGATTCCCTGTCGACTCAACTGTATCTTCTATATTCTAGCTAAAAGTCAACGCTACAGTGCTCCAATATCTTCAGCGTGATGTGTTCTTCAACTTTGCTTTTGGGGTCGGGGTAAGATTCTGATTCCATAATATTTTAAAAATTTGAGAACAGGGACAGTTTCTGGCATTCAAACGAATTTTTAAGGCATTTAAATGATTGCTAAAAATTCAGCTAAAATACCCTAAATTCATCTTTTGATACATTGGCACCCTATCATTGTAATTTTTTATGCGGGTGGGAGTTAGTGTTTTACCCGATTTAATTACTTGATTTCTCTTTTACTTGATTTTTAATTAAGCGATTAATTCTTGGTCAACCTAATTGACAATTTGCATGTGCCATTAGCATAATTATCCTCTTCGTGACATGGGATGTCACAGCGCTCCCTTAAAGAAATTCTCGTCCCGAGAATTGTATATAATTAAGAGAGGGAGCGCGAAAAATTAACGATTCTTGTGACGCAAGGAACTCGGGGAAATTGGTTTTCAGAAATTCCTCTTATTCCCAAGTTGCTTCATCTTCGGTATGGTTACTCCATTGCACCTTGTAGAAAGTGATCGTGCGATTGCGAGTTAACCGGTCCTTTCGATCGATAATTCGGACAGGGTATTCAGGGTAGAACAGATCTTCATCTAATTGCTCGGTGTCGGAAATAACCACATCAATTGGAGCCTTCAAACATTACTTGAGTTGCGAGACGTAGAATACATTATGGACTCGAGCAAGACTTTCCGGCAATTGTAATCGGTAAGCAACCAGGCTATATTTTTGAACAATTGGGTAAGGTCCAATAATGCGGAGTGCTAACTTGCCTTTAATTCCAAAGCGTGAGACACCTTTATTTGGAGAAACACAAAGATAAACATGATCTCCCTTCTCAAATTCTAGTGGGCGTCTCCTTTTGTTGGCATAGCTAATTTGGCGAGATTGTGCGGCTTTCATATCTACTTGAGTTTGTCGCACTTTCTCCTCGGCTTGTGTAACAAGATCCGGTCCAGCATTAATCCTTTCACCCGATTCCGACCAATTCAAGGGTGTACGGCATGAGTGACCATACAATGCCTCGAACGGTGACATTCCCGAACTTTCTTGGTAACTATTGTTGTACGAGAATTTAGCGAATGGGAGACAATCATCCCAATTTCCACGATTATCCAAAACACATGCTCTCCATATATCTTCCAGCTATTGATTTAATATTTCAGTTTGTCCATCCGTTTGTGGGTGATATGCGGAACTTCTAATAAGAGTGGTACCTTGGCACGAATGCAATTGCTCCCAAAAGCGAGATACAAATTGTGGACCTCGGTCGAAACAATGGTTTTAGGCACACTATAAGCATAGCACTCTTGAGATATAGAGCTTGGTGGGGTAGGTTGTATGCACGGGAATAAAATGTGCGGATTTTGTCAACCTATCTACAATAACCCAAATTGAGTCATGCTTCTTTGATGTGGAAGGTAACCCAACAATAAAATCCATAGCAATATCCTCCCATTTCCATGCGGGAATTTTCAGTGGGTTTAACAAACCAGCCTTCTTCAAATGATCCGCCTTGACATGTTGGCAAGTGTCACATTCGGCAACATACCGTGCAACTTCACGTTTCATACGCGTCCACCAAAATTTTTCCCTTAATCCATGATACATTTTGTTGCTACCGGGGTGTATGGAATATTTGGACAAATGTGCTTCATCCATTATTTTCTTCCTCAATTCCATATTCTTGGGAACAACAAGACGTTCGTTGAACCATAGAACACCATCGGCGTCTTGTCGGAAGCAAGTGGCTTCATCTTTTGCTATCCTTTGCCGAATAAATTCCATTCCTTCATCTTTCTTTTGTGCCTCAATAATTTCTTCAGGAAGGGTAGGGATCGGAGCCAAATTGTATAACGTGCCATATGGAATAACCCGAAGGCTTGGTTCAACACAATCTGAAATTTCAGGATGGTCCATAGAGCAAACGGTAACGTAATAGCATTGATATTTGCGACTTAATGTGTCAGCAACCGTATTAGCTTTTCCGGGATGATAATGAATTTCCAAGTCATAATCCTTGATCAGTTTCAACCATCTATGTTGCCTATATTCAGTTCTTGCTGCGTGAATATATATTTGAGGCTCTTGTGATCAGTGTAAAGATTGACAAGATTACCTAGAAGATAATGTCTCCAAGTCTTAAATGCAAGAACAACCGATGCTAGTTCCAAATCATGGGTGGGGTAATTTTCTTCATGCTTACGGAACCGACGGGAAGAATAAGCAATAACGCGACCTTCTTGCACTAGCACACAACCAAGACCAATACCAGTACGCATCACAATATACATCGAACGGTTTTGTGATGTCGGGCTGAGCTAAAACCAGAGCGGTTGTCAAGTGCTTTTTGAGAGTTTGGAAAGCTTCTTCACCGTCATTACTCCAGTTAAACTTAGCATCCTTCTCTAATAATTTTGTCATAGACTTGGATATGCTTGAGAAATTAGGAATGAATTTCCGATAATATCCGGCAAGACCAAGGAAGCTTCGAATTTGTCTAACCGATGTTGGAGATTTCCAATTCAGCACCTCTTCAACTTTGCTCGGGTCAATGGCTACACCTTCTGCTGATATTACATGACCCAAGAAAGGAACTTGTTTTAGCCAAAACTCACAGTTGCTAAATTTGGCATACAATTGGTGATCACGAAGTCGTTGGAGAACGATATGAAGATGCTCGGCGTGCTCTTCTTTGGACTTTGAATAGATAAGGATATCATCGATAAACACCACAACAAACTTGTCCAATTCCGGCATGAAAACAGAATTCATCAAGTACATGAAGTGTGTTGGAGCATTTGTGAGACCAAAGAACATGACAAGATACTCAAAGACGACATACCGCGTAGAAAATGCAATTTTTGAACATTCTCGGCTCCAATTTTAATTTGGTGGTAGCCCGAACATAGATCAATCTTGGAAAAGACCTTAGCACCAACTAATTGATCAAAAAGAATATCAATTCTTGGCAGCGGATATTTATTCTTGATCGTCACTGCATTTAAAGGGCGATAGTCTACACATAGACGTAACATATTGTCTTTCTTCTTCACAAAAAGAGCGGGGCATCCCCACGGAGATAAACTAGGGCGAATGTAACCTTTGTCCATAAGCTCTTTCAGTTGCTCTTTTAATTCTGCTAACTCATTTGGAGCCATTTTGTACAGTCGACGAGAGACCGGTGTCGTTCCGGGTTGGAGCACAATTTTAAACTCGACATCCCGATCAGGTGGCATACCCGACAAATCATCCGGAAACACGCCGGGAAACCCACACACAACAGGGATATCCTCAATTCTTTTCCCTTCTATGTGGTAGATTTTTGAAGTGGTGATTTTGGAACATGGAAAATGAAGAATAGATGGACCATATAGTGGTGAATTTAGATGAACCTCTCGCGAATCAATATGCAAGACGGCTTTATGTAGCTTCATCCACCTCATGCCAAGAATAAAATCTATGCTTTGTCTTCCTAGGATTATGAAAGGAGAATAGAGGGATCCTAGGTTTGGGATATGGCCAATAATACCAATGAGTCTCTAAGCACAACGTCTTTCTTTTTGGTTGCGTACCTCGAGTAATACACCGTCCGTCCGTAATGACGTAATACTTAAATTATCTTACCGACTTTCATAAAGAAGCGTGTTCTCCAGTATCACCTATATTTTGGCTTTGGGAAGCGCCTGGGCAAACCGGCACAATTCAAAGACAAACCGGCAATTTAGAAACACATATCCTTCACAAAACTCGACTCTCGGTAGAATCTAGCACATTAGGGAGTGAGATGGTTGCTTGTCTCAAGATCAAGTTACTCGGAAGGTTTTGCAAGAAACCAAGGTTGTGATACAATGGGGTCAAGGGATAAGAACAACCTTCATTTCATGATGACTCGGGTTTCTGTTGATCAGTTTGCAATGTTGAGAAGTTCCCGTGGTGTTGTGGTTTCGAGTGTGCTTCGGCAATCTACAATTCTCCACCAAAAGATTGTGCCTACCACGGTGGTGGCGGGGCTGCTACAGAAAGGATTGATGAAAACCTCCCGTTGGCGGTGATGCGGCCCAAAACTTATGTCCAAACGGGGAAGTGATAGCCAATTTGTGCTTGGGTGGTGCAGAGCAGGATGAATTTCCTATAGTACACTTTCTTGTCTTGTCCCTTTTTTTCCAAGAACGAATGCCATCTCTTTGCAAAATTGCGATGCTCATCAAGTCAAATGAATGGCCTTACATTAGCTCGACCATATATTTAGCTATGGTGGAAGGTACCAAAATGTTCGAAAGAAAGGACAATGAAATAGACACAAGACATAGACGAAACGCATATTTCATCAATTCCGAACATAACTGCCATCATGATAGCGATAGAAATTATTGATACAAGGAGATGCAACATCCTGAGGGAGGATGGTCAGTAGGTTACATCTTGATAGGCACCTAATACGAACAAATTATCTCGGAGAGTTTAGGTTCATGAAAACATGAAAGGGTTGATACTACGAACATATGGTTCTATGCCTCCCGAGATTAATTCCTATGTCGACACATTAGTACTCCGACATACACCTATGCTTGTGGCATGTGGAGGTCACCATCGGAGGACAATCCATGTCATCCGACGACGGTGGGGCCTTAGAGTCGATGCCGAATGCACCATTAATAAACAACTTGTTGTCCAACTTAGCTTTCTTTCCTTTAATGCGATCACTATGGCCTTGGGAGCCTCTTAGAACAAGAGTTGAACTGATCATAGACGGGCAACAATAGACTTGAGGTTATGACACTTGCAGTCTCGGTCCAAAGCGTGATCTCCAATCACGGATACGAGCAGTCAAAAACGATGCCTCTTTAACGTGAGCTAACCAACACTCATTTGTTGGAAGTTTTGAAAAAGGAAAGTCAAAACTTCATATCCAACAAAAAGACATGCTTAACAACAGAGCACAAGATGGAAGTGGAACTATGGTGCAAAAACTTGCAATCTTGCTCACACGAACCAAATGGTTTGCTGTCCTGTTATTGGCAGAACCGACAGGTTTCAAAGGTCGACCGATTAAGTGGGTTTCTGGACAGAATTTTATTTCTGTATTGTTACAAAAGTTGTAGATATTTTCCTAAGATTTCCAACGCATACTTATACAGCTCGATCCGATTTGTCGTTTGGGAGTTATGATCGACCAAAGACAGCGGACAGAACCGGAGCAAGTTCTGAAAGTTTCAGGAAATGCTCTCTGTTGTTGCCTAATTCGACTCTGATCCAGATTTTTAATGACAGTAACCCTAGCAGAACCTTGTCGATCATATTACCAGCTTTCCAGAAAGTACTCAAACGCCTTAATCCATTAAGTAACGAGAGAGTTATGACCGTTTTTCTAAGTCCGGAAGGTTATGAAAACAGCAAGTTTTCGGTTTGAGCTTTTACAAAACGGTTGAGTTGTGTGACCACTTTTAGAATTGTTGTTCACTTCATTTGAGTTTGTAGGAATGCATGAGACATGATTATGAAGAATGCATGAATGATTGATGCTCAACATGTCGTTCCTACATCCTCACAAAATAAACAAAAACTTGACCGATATAACTACCGGCAAGAAATCAGTGACAACACACACCTCTCACACGTTTTCTACACGAACTAACAACGTGGTTAGCGTACCTGCAAGAGATAGATTCCAGAAACATTACATCAAATTCAAAAGAAACAAGCCAAAAATAAATCCATGTCACCTCGCCTCACATGGAGAGCTCTCGAATAAGAGTGTATTCGAGTCACACCAATAATATCATGCGAAAATTGACAACACTCAATCACATACCTTTGCCAAAGCCGTAGTTGCAAAATATTTAAACAATCATAACACGGGATTAGTTTTGCCACCATTCTATATAGTCCTTATATTGGCCTTTTTATCTAGACTCGTACCTCACCGTGACACAAAAACGGGGTTTATGATTTTTAGAATGAGTGTTAGCGTGACGCAAATCCGAAGTCGGCTCGATACCACGTATCACACCCCTATCCCGAAAGATAGTTAAGTGTGGTACGGATCGCCTTGGGAGATGATTGACGAAACAACCATACATAGCATCACATTAACAAACATCCACGAATTACAAGTTTACATATTTAAGTCCTGATTACAACATAGGGTTCAAAATAAAGATACATTAGGTTCGAAATTAAGTCTTACATAGCCATGATCTTTGTTCGAAACTAAAGTGCGGAAGCGAAATACATAATTCGACGATACATAGATAACTTAAATGAACCATGCCGGCCTAGGCCATGGCTCACTCATGATGGGTCGGAGAGCTAGGGACCCATTCAATGGTCCACTCTTTGGGTTCTTCTCCATCCCAAACCACCTTACCACAACAATCACAAAACCCGGCTTGCGGGAAACCTATAAATCAACATGTAGTGGCAAAGCCCGAGTATCTAACATACTCCGCAAGTCTTACCCGTCAAATTGGTCATCTAAGACCGACTCCTAGATGCATGGGGCTTGACCGGTTTAACTTGGCCTTTTTGCATAAATAGCACATATGCTAATTAGGTTGGCAATTTTATTACTTAGCCAAATTAATAGGGTGGTTGCATAAAAGAAACTTTAGTGAGCATGCTAACAATACAAGAGTTTGCAATACAATTTAATATCAATATAAAACAGCAAGCTATTCAATCTCTTTCCATTACTACACATTGCGGACTGCTCGAATCAAGTGGTACTCATTAACCGAGAGGAAACAGCGATAATTATCGAATTATTAATCCTGCAGGAAAGAACCCAAATGCACGACATACGCATCATTTAAGAACACGTATGGCCACCGTTCGCGAGTTCATCATAAAGTAAAACACGGGGCCACCGACCCCGAGTACACGTCCCCTTGCGACCGTTCAACGACGCGCCCAAGGCTTAACCCATGTACTCTCCAACGGTCCTCAACCCGTGCAACCACCGTGCCATACACATCACCTCCGGGTCGGTGAGATATCCGGCTCACTTTACAACTTAAAAGCTACGTAGATTTACCAATCCCCATAAGAAAGGTATGCAAGTGGTACACAACTCAAACTTGTTCGTGGAGCCACAATGGGGTGTTCTCAATTTTAACCAAATTCATCATGTTCACATTTAATCATAAGCCATGAGTGAGATCCCCAATCTATCGTTGACTCCATAAACATAGCATAGCAATTCTAACGAGGATATGACACATAAGCGACATAGGACATATAGGAATTTATGCATGTGAATTTCCAATCAACGCCTAAGAACTTAAATGCACATTCATCATCCTTAATAGTGTGATAAAGGAAGACATTTCAAAATAATAGGAATGCACCGGGGCTTGCCTTGGGCTTGATCGAAGTTAGTAGCTTCACTAAAATTAAGATTAACACCGGGTTCCTCCGAAGCGTTCACTTCGTCTTCGTTGCCTAATTGAATGAAATGTGTTGCGTAAGCATAAATGCATACAAGGGAGATGCATAGAACTTCATTCATAAACATGAATGATTATGCGATGCTCGTGATCATGTCATGCTCATGGATAAATTAAAATGCTCAAACTCATGCATGAAATGATAACTCGTAGCACAAACAAGTAAAGCTTCTTTTATATAAAACCTAGCAACGTTGCTATGTGAACCTAAAGAATCAATAAATGCTTGACATGAACAAGATAAATACTGTGGTGACAGTCACATTAATTTACAGGGATAAATATTTAATAAAATTTTAAGCTAGTTCATTTTAATTCCTAAGGAATAAATAGATCTAGCTCTATTATCGCATGTAAACTATAAGTGAAAAATATAATCTAACTACAAATGACATATGAGAAAATGATATGGTAATTTGTGCTTACTGAATATAAGAGTATAATATTCTGGATGAACAGTACCAGAGATGAAAATGACAATAAATAATTATCTTATATGTATATAAGGCATTATTCCTATAGAATCTCTAGTCTAGTTTTAAATTAAACAAATCAATAGTAAACTTTATACTTATAATGCTCAAACTTTTTCATGAGAATAACCAGTCACGTATTATGTAATAAACAGCAGTAATGCAAAGTACCATGAAGAAATTCCTAATATAAAAATGATAAGAATTTATTTACTAAAAACAAGAGATGATGCAATAACTTTAAAAATATACAACAAATTAAGATGTGAAAGTGCAGAGGCTTCATACATGCCATGAGTGATTGAATGGCCAAGTTTCATGCTCATATGATTTATATATATTTATTTATGAATTTATAACTCTTAAAAGGGTTCAACTTTAGGGAATTTTTATAAATATGAAAACAGTGAAAACTTAGGTGCTCATCCTACTTTTTGGAAAGAGGGGATTGTTATGAATCCAACAAAATTTAGTTTTCTCTTTTTGGCCTTGTGGTTTGTGAGATATGATTTTTTGAATAAAAATGAAAGTTCAGCTGTATCTACGAATTTGCCATCAGGTAGTTATGACTTCGCAGTAATTATGAGATTTGCCACTGTCGCGATTTTTACTGCCTCCAGGTGCGACGGTGCTTGGCGACGGGGAAAAATGAGATTTCTGGCCAGATCCTTCGATACAAGGAAGGGGAAAGAGGTCAAATCTGTTGGTGATTGAGTTTCGCATGTTTAGGAAGGAAAATCAAGCGAAGAGGCTCACCGGTGATGGATAATTTTGCAGTGGCGTCGGATGTGTGCGACGAAGAACTCGATGGATGATTTTGCCAAATACTCCGCGCTCGGTGCACGGATTCGAGTGAGGTTTGCTCCTACAGCTTAAGCACACCGAGGCGCACCTTCGGTTCGTGGTGGCTCGCGATGAGATGCTGCGTGGTGGTGGGGCGTCGAGCTACAAGGGAGGCACGACAATGGCGGGTGGCTCGCCCTTGCATCCGGAAAGAGAGGGAGCAGGGCGCATGCAGGGGGTTGAAGGCCGGGCGCTGCTGCTGCTGGCCTAGTGCCGAGCCGAGGGGGTGGGGAACGCCGAGGCGAGAGGTGAGGGCTCGCCTCGCTGCCGTTTTGCGAGAGGAGATGCGCGGGCGGCCGATTCAAAAGCGGATGCGGCAAGGACGGTGGTTGACAGGACGGTGGGTGCGGGTCACGTCCGGGGCAGCTCGCCCATGGCGTTAGGCGGGCAGGTTTTGGCGAGGCATGGGCGGCGGTCTGTGGAGGAGGACGGCCCGAACGGCCATTGATCTCGGCGGTCCGAAGAAGAAAGTGGATTCCCTGTCGACTCAACTGTATCTTCTATATTCTAGCTAAAAGTCAACGCTACGATGATCCAATATCTTGAGCGTGATGTGTTCTTCAACTTTGCTTTTGGGGTCGGGGTAAGATTCTGATTCCATAATATTTTAAAAATTTGAGAACAGGGACAGTTTCAGCATTCAAACGAATTTTTAAGGCATTTAAATGATTGCTAAAAATTCAGCTAAAATACCCTAAATTCATCTTTTGATACATTGGCACCCTATCATTGTAATTTTTTATGCGGGTGGGAGTTAGTGTTTTACCCGATTTAATTAATTGATTTCTCTTTTACTTGATTTTTAATTAAGCGATTAATTCTTGGTCAACCTAATTGACAATTTGCATGTGCCATTAGCATAATTATCCTCTTCGTGACATGGGATGTCACATATGGACTCCATCTGTTCATCGAGGCTGAAACAAGAGAAGACAAGGCAAACTCCAAAGAAGACTTGTTTTGTGAGGAGTTAGTCCCAAGCATAGCATTTTCACGACTAACAACTTTAGAACTAGAGAGCAAGGCCATGCTAGAAGAAGCACCAACAGGATTAGGACAAGATTTCTTAGAAAGCTCATGAGATTTCAACTTGCTAAACAACTGCTCGCAATCAAGAGTGTTGAAATCAGAAATTTCTTCCAAAGCAGCAATTTTAACACCCCAAATATTTTCATCAAGAGAATAAAGCAATTGTTTGGCTCTTTCATTGACGGTATAGACAAGTTCAGCACAAGCTCTCAAGTTGGAAACAATAGCCTCAAATCTAGAAAAAGTATCATACGAGAGATTCACCAGGGTTTTGTGTAAATGTTTGGTATTTTCTATTGTAAGTGTCTTTACGCATAGACTTGACCTGGTTAGTCCCCTCATGGGTTGTGCAAAGCTTTTGCCAAATGGCATGAGCGGTGCGAAAGTGAGAAACACGATCAAACTCCTTTCTACCAAGAGCAGAAAATAGGATATTGACAGCTCTATTACTGTTTTGATACATGGTAATCTCGGCTGCAGTAGCGGATGCACCCTTGGCTTAGGAGATAAGCCCTTGTTCGTGATTTCCAATAAGAAAAGTCTTCCCCATGGAACATCACGATCTTGACCGCTCCTTTCTCCATGACGCCATCGGATCACAAAGCCGGTTAAGGTCAACTAGTGATCACACCGGCTCGATACCAATTGCAGGACCGAGAAGGCGACCAGAGATGGGTGAATGGGAGCCTATTAAAATTCTCGATGAGAACTTGGCCTATATCCCAATTACGACCCAACAACGCTCTCTTCCGATCTACCACAATTTCGTAGTCACTGCGGACATACAAATCATAGGAATAAATCAAAGATATCTCAAGGCAATGCGGAAGCGAAAGCAATAAGAAAACAAAATTAATTCAACTAACAAGTTGAGTGCTTGGTCAGAGTGTAAGGACAAGCTAGTTAATCAATTGATTAAATGATTCCCAAAACAAGATGTACGTGAGAGGCTGATGGCTGCCAACAGTAGTACACAAAACATCTTCCGTAGCAAGCTTCAGGAAAAGAACTATTTTTCTTTTTGTTTTCTATTTTAGCAACAAGAAAGAGGCACACGTTAAGAGCTCCAAAGGTGATAAGCACACGTAATAGCAGCAGTAGCAGGCAATGATTATTTAAACACTGAGATAAGCATAGAAACAGACAAGAATACTAGCTGTAGTCTGGATTAGTCACAGACCGGTCAATCAATGCAGAAGCCAACCGAAATAGCTGCTCAACTGGTAACTCTTATCTGCACATAAACATTTTGAAGAAGAAAAATTGCAGGATGATTGGTGAGCTGAAAAGCGAAACGTAACTGGCTGGTGAAACAAGATGAGAAGTCAGCTTTTGTAGTGTTCAAACAAACCAATCTAGAAAGATGAGGATCAGAAAAAGTCACGGCATGGAACCTTTAGGAGCTTGCTCGACCATGCCTCTGTTCTAAACAGAGCGTCCAATAACGGCTCAAGCTCCACGGAGAAAATATCAAATCCACAGCAGAATAGCTCCTAAAATCACGAAACAAAGATCAAAGCTTCAATTCATCGTGCGAGATCTGTTCCAAGTGAAATCCCCCGAAAGGATTGAGCTTTTCACATCAATTTCAGGAAATTCGTGGAACCTTAGCAAAAGGGGAAAAGTTGAGGAATCTGAAATTAAACCGTGCTCGTGAGAGGATTCAACAAATCATTGACCCAGATGTATTCTCACATGTCCTAGCAGCAAGATCCCCAACAAATCCGACTCAAATCTTGGCCAAATCGACGAACGAAAAATCGAGAGAAAATAGCTCCGAAAATAGAGAAAAAGGAAAAACTCGGGAACTAGAGGATGAGCACAAATTCGAATCTCATTTCATAGATTCAACCATGCCCTACACATGGATATACAAGGATAGGAAGCCACCCTCATCCTCCCACTATTTAAAGCAAAGAGTTGTCTCACTCAACTCTCCTCCTCTCTTTCTCTTGAAGCACAAACCCTAGCACAAGAATACAAAAAGACTAGATGGGAAGAGACGCCTCTCCATCCACTCACCCTTCCTTATATAGGCACTAGTCCCATGACTAATGTCCATACTACCCTTAACCTACAATAGACTCCCACCTACCACCAGGGGCAAAGTCGTCCAACTCTTTCATCATCACCCAAACGCTATCGGGCCCTTCACATTTTTGCTTCGCCTCGATGCAAGCTTCACGATGGTGCCACGTGCACCACCAATCGTCGCCACCGGTTTTGAGGCCCAAACCGGGAAACCATCTTGCACGCTCCTCGAAGTGCGGCTTCACTCAATGTTGACGAGTGCCACCTCGTCCTGCGATCTTGACCGCCGGCTTCATCACTCTCACGGTTTTGAGGCTCAACCGTCTCTCGCTTCTTGCCTTCTCCACGTGTACGGTGTGGATCATCCTTGACCTCACCCGGTCTCCCGATCGTCCGGCACCAAGTCCCCACTTGTGCCCGATCCTCTCGCCATTGACCGCCAAGTTGACTCCATTGACCTACACATCAAAAGACAAGCAAACACATTTTTCTCGCTCCTCCAAATCTGCCAACACCTTTACCAACTTCGTTAGTCACAAGCATAAATAACAATCCTCAAAATCCCGCATTTCAATTCAAACACCAAATCGACTCAATGTCAATTACTCATCACAATGTCAAGCCATGGCACATCTCAACATGGCTTCTCGGATTTATTTGTGTGCCAAATTTATGTCGATGACATAATATTTGGTTCTACTAACCGATCTTTTCGTGATGAGTTTGCTAAGATCATGACTAGGAAATTTGAGATGTCGATGATGGGGGAGTTGAAGTTCTTTCTAGGCTTTCAAGTCAAGCAACTAGAAGAAGGAACTTTCATAAGTCAAACCAAGTACACCCAAGACATCCTCAAAAAATTTGACTTGAACAAGGCAAAGCCAAGCAAAACTCCAATGAAGACAAATGGTCATCTAAGATTGGATGTGAATGGAAAGGCGGTCGACCAAAAGGTATATCGCTCCATGATTGGCTCTTTGCTTTACCTTTGTACATCTAGGCCCGATATCATGCTTAGCGTGTGCATGTGTGCAAGATTTCAAGCCGCTCCAAAAGAGATCCACTCGGTGGCCGTTAAAAGAATATTGAGATATTTGGTTCACACTCCAAACATAGGGTTGTGGTATCCTAAGGGCGCCAAATTCAAGTTAGTTGGCTATTCCGATGCCGACTACGTCGGATGTAAGGTAGATAGAAAAAGCACCTCCGGGACTTGCCAATTCTTGGGTAGGTCTCTTGTGTCATGGTCTTCCAAGAAACAAAATTCCGTTGCCCTTTCCACAGCTCGAAGTGGAGTACGTTGCAGCCGGTAGTTGTTGTGCACAACTCTTATGGATGCGACAAACTCTAAAGGACTTTGGATACTTTTTGACCAAAGTTCCCCTCCTATGTGACAATGAGAGTGCCATCATGATTGCATATAACCCCGTTGATCACAATAGGACTAAGCATATAGATATTCGGCACCACTTCTTGAGAGATCATTCAATCAAAGGGGACATTGAGATTAGTTATGTGAGAACCGATAAACAACTAGCCGATATCTTTACCAAGCCATTAGATAAGAAAAGATTTTGCGAGCTTAGGAGTGAACTTAATATACTTGATTCTTCTAATGTGGAATGAATTCTTGCGCATCTTTATGATATTGGTTGTTGTTGTCTCTTTCTCAAAAATGATTTGCAAAAATTTTGTTTGTTTCCGTATTGAAAATATTTGAGGTTGATCAATTGATCATGTTGCTCATCTTGTGGATATTGTTTCACGTGATTGATTGTTGGCTATCTATAAGTGAAAGCAACCCCAAGTTCCAATCTAGGATTTCCAAATCAAAATTCATACAAAATCCTTCATCTCTCCTTCACACCAAATTGGCTGAATCAGGATAGGACGGAACTTCGTTCCTTGACGGAACTTCCGTGCAAAACTCTCTGGTTTTGACGGAACTTCCGTCATGTGCGGGTTCAAAGGGGGCCCAACCCCTTCCTCCTCTTCTTCTTCCTCATAACTCGTCACATTTTCTCTCTCCTCCCAAACCCTAGCCCGTGAGCTCCATTGGCGATCTACCTTTTCAACCAAGGAAAAGCTCAAGTGATCCGTGGGAAAGCTTCTCCACCCCACGGCACTTCCGTTCCCCTACTTCTTCGTCGATTCGCGCACTTCTTTGCGTGGATTTGGTATGGATCTTGAAACCTTATCTTTTTCAAATCTTGGTCAATACTAGTAGCTTGTTGGTCTATCTTGAGTAGAATAGGGTCTAGTACTTTAGAATACTCAAGTTTTGTCAAGCTCTAGTGGGTAGAGTAGATCTTGAGTCACTTTGGCTAACTTCATGGATGAAGTGCTGCCAGGACGGAAGTTCCGTCGTCCCCGACGGAAGTTCCGTCCTGACTGAACTTTGGCCATGAAGCTGTCCAAGTTGACCCATAACCTATACTATTCGACCAATTCCTTATCGATCCTTTTTGTTTCTTGTCGAGTATGACTCGCACCAAGCACGCTGGGCAGGAAGAGCGGTGGACCAACTATTCGGGAACCACGGAGTGATGAGGAATTTGAGGAGGAGGTCGAATCATTGGAAAGTGAGGAGGATTTGCCCTCTCGCTCACAGCTCAAGAGGAAGCGAGTTGTCAAGCGTACTCCTCAACCCGACAAGCGAGACAAAGGGAAAGGTCTTGCTAGTGGTCAGTCCGGGTCACGGGTGATCAATCGGTGGGCACCGGTGGTGAGATAACCGGAGTTCGGGTGAGAGCACCCGTGTACATTGGAGCTTATGGGAGATGTGATATGAGGAAGCACCCTCATATGCTTGATGAGCTGAGAAGGAAGGATCCACGCAGTGTGCGAGAGAGGGAAGCATCGGATCCTAGGTTCCATTTGTGGGGACAACAAGACTACTATCACACTTTCTTCATTAACATGAAGAAAAAGTCCCACAGGCTGCATGTGCATCAATGGATTGATTGGAAGTATATGGAGGACAAGAATGATGCCATCTTTGATCAAGTGATCAATATCTCGTAGAGCTCGTGGTGTGTATGATCTCATGGCATTTCGCCATGATTGGAATGAGGAGGTCATCCGTCGGTTCTACGCCACTCTCTACATTGACACCAACCGCCACAAGATTCTTTGGATGACTCAAGGGCAGCGAGTACGAGTGCAGCTAGAGAGTTTTTGCTTCCTACTTCTTTTTGCAGCATCCGACAGGGATGATGATCACCGAGCATCACCAATAAGCAGTACCTTCCCGAGACCGAGTTGGCATTCATGTATGAGGATGGACCATGCATTTATGGACAGATCATGGGACTCTTGCCCTACTACTTCTACCTCAACACGATTCTTCGACGGACTCTTGTGCCCAAGGACGGGTACAATGATCGGATTGCTGCTTGGTCAAGAAATGTGTTAGCAAGGTTTGCTCCCGATGCCACTCCCTTCTGTGTGATGGGTTTCATCTTTGAGGAGATCGATCGGCGCAGTGTCAACACCAGGATGACTCTACCTTATGCCCCATGGATCATGGCTATGATTGAGGGAGTCACAAAGTTGCGCTTTGAAAAGGAGTGCAAGCATCGCCGTTTGCAGCTCAAGCTCAAGGGTAGATCAAAGAAGAAGCGCAGCACCCCTCCAGCTCCACCTCCTGTTGGCGCATCTAGCAGTGCAGCTCCTCGCCGTGGTGGCTCTCCTACTTCTCGCATCATGGGAGCCCTCAAGTCCATCTTCTCCGTGTGCACCAACAATGCTGTTGAGACGTACAAGAACAAGCAGCGCACCAAGAAGAATGCCCGGCGCATGAAGAACTTTATGAGGGCACAGGGTGTGGAGGTCTCTCCTCCAGGATCCGAGGAAGAGGAGGATGCACCTCCTCCCGTCTATCGGTGGCAGCCTGAGGACTATGCTCAGTACTTTGGCGGTGATGGTGGCCAAAGCTCTCATGCAGCTCATGCAGATGAAGAAGAGGAAGAGGACTTTGGAGGCCGGGAGGGTCATGAAGAAGACGTGTTTGCCTTCGGGGATGACGAGTGACTCTCTCTCTTGCTCTCCTTCCTTTCTTCCTTTGTTGGTGCCTTGATGCCAAAGGGGGAGAGAGTGAGAAAAGGGATCACTTTATCTATTATCGTTGCGTCTTTTTCCTTTATCTTAGTTGGAACTTATGGGAACGTTATGTATGAGACTATGTGAGTGTTGCTCTATTGTAATAGGGCTTAGTTTTAATTTCGTTGCAAAACTTGTGCTTGGATGATGGAATGGTTGTTTTATTGCTTTAATGTGTGAATTATCGTTATCGATGATATTTGTGGCTTGCGTTTTGTGGTATGCAGCTTTTTGCGCTTGTGTTGCTTTTATTCTTCACACTTACTCATGTCACTTGTGCACTTTGTTTTAGGCACCCCACATGCACAAAATATAGGGTGAGCTCTCTCACATGTTTATGTGACCCATGCATCTCTTTAGGGGTAGCTCCGCTATATTTTGTTTGTTTTGTTCTTTCGTTATTTGATATCCCTCATCCCTTTTTAATTATTTGTCATCAATCACAAAAAGGGGGAGATTGAAGATGCAACTAGGCCCCCTAGTGGGTTTTGGTGATAAATGACAAAGAATTAAAAACTCTAATGTGTTATTGAGTGTATGTGCAGGATATCAAATGAAACATACCCACAATGTGAAAAAAGTACTCAAAAGCAGGAGCCTCAAGTTTAGATTTGTAGCTTTTTGAGTATAGGTGTGCCAAACTATTAAGAGGGGTGAAACGATCTTACGTACAGGGAAGAATGTGCTCTTGCTACCTTCAAACAACTTGGAACCAAAATACCAAAATCTAAAGATCAAAAAGCCAACCTAATTCCACTTTTCACTACCTAGGACGGATGTTCCGTCGGTTCCAGAAAGTTTGGCACGGAAGTGCCAGATCGGACGAAGTTCCGTCCTGTGGTTTCTCCGGTTCAAAACTCCCCGACGGAGGTTCCGTCGTGGCTGACGAAGTTCTGTCGGTTCTAGAGAGTTTGGCACGGAAGTGCTAAACGTGACGGAAGTACTCGTCCCGGAACGTTTCCCGGTTCAAATCTTCTCCGACGGAAGTTCCGTCGTGTCCGACGGAAGTTCCGTCAATTCCGGAGAGTTTGGAACGAAAGTCCAAACTCTCATGGAAGTTCCGTCTTGGCTTCTTTCGCCTTTGATTCCGAGGGGTGACGGAAGTTCCGTCAGGTCAATTATTGACCTACCAACGGCTCCTTGAGAGCCCTCTCTATATATAGTTTTGACCTACCCCGTGAGCAAAGTGGTCGGTGCTTTTTGAACTCACAAATCTTGCTCAAGCTCTCTCTCTCTCACTCCCTTCCATTCACTTTGAGATCCAAGGCCATTTGAGAGAGTTTCCATCTTCATTCCAAGCTTGATAGCATCATCCCAACCTAGAGCACATCTTCCCTTAGCAACTAATCTCGTTTTCACTTGTTACTCTTGGAGATTCGTTCTCCTAGATTGGCTAGGTGTCACCCTAGAGCTCCCAAGCTTGTGGTGAGCCTTGGAAAGTTTGTGAAGGTTGTGATTCGCCTCCGCAAGGAAAAGAATCGAAGGAAGAAGAAGAAAACCGAGTTTGACCTTTGTGGTCACTTGGTAGGATTAGGGTTGAGAAAAACCCGGTTCTTTGTGAGCTCCTCAACGGAGACGTAGGAACCTCTTTGTGAGGGGTCCGAACTTTCGGTGAAAAATCCCCATGCCCCTCTTCTTCGTTTTGTTGTATGCTTCTTTGTTTTCCTTCCCGGGTGTTTTATCACCCGATCTACTTGTGTGTTGCGTGTCTATTGAATTCCTGCAGGTACAACACTCGTCAAGGCAAGAAGGAAAGTTTTCATTCAAGTGGAATCGTGAGATTCCCTCTCTTTAGTCAATCCCTAGCATTTTCTCATCCCACCCCGACGGAAGTTCCGTCGGTGGCGAATTTGACCGTGTTGTTTTAATTATTGTGATTTTCAGGTATTTATTTAGATTGCCTATTCACCCCCCCCTCTAGGCAACTTTCATATATATAAACAATTATTTGTAAAAATCCTACTCGGTACTCACCATATTTCTTGCTAGTTTGTTTCAGAAGTAACAAAGTCTTTCCCTTGGTTCTCTAGTTACCAACATATGTGATATGTTTTTATCGTCTTCCCGGGCAGTTTCACCCGGAGGGAACACTTCTCTGCGGCCACACGGTCCTTACTACCCTAATACAGGGTTTAACTTAGGACTACCGCGGAGGTTTCTCCTATAGGATCCCTAGCATAAAAACTCGTCCCATATGAAAGTACTTAGATAAACAAGAGATTTTCAAAGACAACACTACTTCATTTCTACAAACATAGCTTACATATGGTTTTCTCTTTCGGGAACCCCCAAACACTTACACTATATATATATATATATATATATATGCAGTCGTTCTTGTAGTCTTTTCATGCTCAACTACATAGAGTATTGGATTGGGGACTCATTATCTTACATCTTCACTCAGGTATTATAAAATATATTAAAGCATGCTTTAAGAAATATTGTTTAGGTTTGTAAGACTTTTTATAAACAAACACAAAATATATCATGAGGCTGATATAACAAGTTCAGGATCAAACTGGCAGCGTTGGTCACATGCCAACAAAACAACATTGATGAATTTTGTGAAGAAAAAGTGCAGTGTTGAAGTTCAATGGCCATATGATGTGATTTTTTTTGGGGACTGCATCTGACTTGTTCGGTACACCGCAGTCTATTATTGGCAATCCAGAAATGCACACCAATATGGAAGAAAATAAAAATACAATAGTATTTCATAGTCAATTTGTTTTGACAATTAATGATATTGTTAATATATTCTAAATGGTTACAACACTGTTGTATGTTTCAGGAAGGTAATGAAAGTGAACAAACATCACCCAACAAAAGGAAGAGGAGCCCTTTAGTATGCGGTCTACAGGGAGGTCGCAAAGAAGTGAAACCACAACTTGTTGATGAAAAGGCCTTTGACGATCCCATACCTGACAAGGAATATTCCTTATTCTATCTTTGACTATTTTAGAATTTCTATGTATTGAACTAGACTCTTTAATATAAGGTTTTTCTTTGATTCCTCGTCTTGACCATAGCTTCAATGAAAGATGTTAATGTAATGACTGATCACCTTTGAAAATATCACTTCTCTAGATGTTTTTAATGGAATATTTTAAGAAAATAAAAGAACATATTTATAGGAGTCAAAGCTTTGCCATTGTGTTTCAACAAATTCATGATGCTTAACAAACTGAATGTGTTTGTCACCGCCATAAAATTATTTTTTTCTATTGAACTTCTATGTAGTTATATTTATTTCTAACTTGTTAATAAGTGAATCAGTGAGCTTGATGAGACCATCTACAATCCCATTTTTTGTTCATTCAAATAGGCTACAATGGTGTTGTATGTTTCTGGAAGCTAAGGAAAGTGAACAAACATGACGCATCAAAGGAAGCAAAGCCCTTTTCTTCGTGATGTACAGGGAGGTCACAAGAAGTGAAACCACAACTTGATGTAAAGGCCTCTGATGATCCCATACATGACTAGGTACATTCCTTATTGGATGCCTTTTACTGTTTTAAATTTTTTATGTGCTGAACTGGACTCAGTTCTCTATGCTATTGTGCTTAACTGAACTGTTTTATATAAGGTTTTTCTTTGATTCATCTTCTTGACCATATCTTCAATGAAAGCAGTTTAAGTAGTGATTGAGTCACCATTGGAATCCAAACTTTCTCCAGATGTGTTTTTACTGGATAATTTGAAAAAAAAATACAAGAACATATTTGTAGGAGTCAAAGCTTTGCTATTGTGTTTCAAGAAATTCAGGATTCTTAAAAAACTTAATGTGTCACTATCATGAAATTATTTTTATCTAATGAACTTCTTTGTAGTTATAATTATAGCTAATCTCTCAATAAGTGAATCAATGAGCTTGATGAGACCATTTACTATCCCACTTTTTGTTCATTTATATTAGCACTGATGAGGCAATTGCTAATGTGTAACCGAATAAATTTTAGGATTCCATGCACAATGGCGACTTAATTTGTTTCCTTACACAGTATGAGATTGATCATTGGGATGATGTGTGTGCGCATTGGAAAGAGGATAAAGCTCCTAAGAAATAAGAGATAAAAGAAGTGCAACCAAGTGGAGATGACTATATTATGATGTTGTGCAACAAATTAGAGAACACAAATAAACCACAGCATCTAGAGTAAGAAAAATTATTTATATTTGTATAACCATAAAGTGTGTTTTTCTTTTGGCATAATCTTTGGTGTGGTCTCTACAGGACAATGTGGTTTTTAAACAGTGATGAACCTCAAACAAAGTTCACAGTGAGGTAGCTCAAAAGTATTTTGGGTGAAGATACATCCATGTCCACTGACTTCTTCTAGCTTGGAATTAAGATTATAGCAAACAAGAAACTAATAAATTATGGTGCTTCCATCGAAAGGCACTACATGGACCTGAAACTGAGCGTAAGTTATTTCTCTATTGTTAGTTATATACAAAACACAGATAGGAAATTGTAGCTCATAAATAATTTATATACAAGCTATTGTTGTTCTCAAATGAATGTTTTTTTGTGTGTGTAGAACATGTGTCCTTTTTGGTATCCCTCAGGAAAAAGAGTGCAACCTGATGAGATGAGTTTGATGAATGATTTCAGAAGCTCAGCCAGTGTGAATGCATCCCAATGCACCTTTGTAAGTAACTCCTGTCACCTTCATAATGTTTTAGCATTTTTATATAATTTATTAGAGTACTGATGTATAATATATGTAGGTTCTTATGCCCTTGCAGAAGGGTGGACAATATTCTCTGCTCATTTTGTAATTGGAGCATAACAAAATGCTTTTGTTTCATCCTAATCCATTCCCATCATGGAGCCAAAATGTCCATTTCAAAAGATGGATCCAAAATCTAGATGCTTTATTCCCAATATACATATTTGCCATGGCTAAGCTGACCGGAAAGAATGTGAGAGATTATTGGTACTGAGAGACTTTGGTTATGGATAATGGATGGCAAGAAAGAATTAGGTACATGTTCCTAGAATCATATATTAGTTACGCTTTCGTAACAAAATCTTATCTCACTAAGACTCATCGTCCACTATGTAATTTGTAGCCCACCGTCGTGGTACCATGTATTGTCGGCCATTGATGGATGAAATGGTCAAGATGAAATTGTGGAGGCTAAGGTATAAGTTAAGCTAATTAAATATCATGTTTCATAAAATTCATTAAGAACTCAAATCCTATTAAGCCCCGGGCCAGGATGTTACACACTCACCCCTTAGAAGACCGACATCCTCGTCGGTCAACCCTAAGCCAGGAACTTCCTCTTTTTGCCACGTCCATGTGTCCATCGCCAAGCACATGTGCCATGCTGTGTGACCACTCGGGCCCACACCAGCCATGCACACCATGCCTGCACACGTGCAACACACGCACCCGTGAAACCGCGAGAGTCGGCTCGATACCAGCTGTAACGTCCCGCCACTCCGGCCGGGCCCACATGCACCTGGCAGCTTAATATGCCCTCAAGACTTACCTCACGGACTAACACTAGTCTTTTCTGCGCACTTTTATCCTCACTCATGTATATCCGGGAAACACTTCCCGGTCGGTCACCGATCCCTAAATTGCTTCAAACCAAGCACGATTAACCCCGAGTTCTCTAGTCTCTATTATGCAACAAAAAAACCATTTGGTCTTGATATTGTTAATGAATAGAGTTCAACAACAAATTGGAATTTGTATGTTATGGAGTTGGAGAGGAAAATATCGATGTGATCATAGAGGATATGTTATTTACCGATGGGCATATATGAGGGCTAGGCAATTAAGGAAGAACACATAGGATAAAGGTTAGGAATTATTCGTGAGAGTTTGTGGCAAATCATATGGGTCACTATATGTCGGTGCTCCGAAACCAGCTAATAAATTTGTAGTTCTGTGACATCCCATGTCACGATTAGGTGCTAATGACCAGTTAAGACCCTAAACACCCATTAGATGAAACCTTAATGCTAATCACCCAAAAGAAATTAAGAAAAAGAAAATGGGAAAAATCAAAAGAAAAAGGCAAACCGTAGGGCTAAACCCTAACCCTAAGAAAAATTCAAAAATTACAACAGCACTACGATCATATTTTTGCACCACCATGTTGCCCATGCAAAATCATGAATTTACAGCATTTTTACAAAATTTTTGGATCAAGTTTTAAAAGCTCAAAAATTCAAATTTGAATTCAAAACAGCACTGTTTATGAATTTTGTATGAATTTTTAGAAACCGATTCAAAACTTTGACCTAAAACAAAAGTTGTAGATCATAACCCTAGGAGTCGCCCTGTATTATTGGTTTAATTTTTGGAGTACCAGAAGTGTCATTTTTATTCAAAAAACCAGAAACCCATATTTGAATTCGAAATTTCTTCATTCGAGCTCATTGCCCAGTGGGCAATGGCGGCCCTACCCACCGGTCTGCCGCCTCCGCGCCTGCCCCGTCCCGTCACCCCCATGCCCCAAGGCAGCTCCCCAACCACATGGTGTACCCGCCGGCCAACAGAGAACCGGCCGGAGTTACTCCTCCCGCCCATGCTCGTCCTCCATCCGTTTGATCGTCGAGCGCTCCTCCTCCCATGGAAGAAACCAGCAGCAAGCCTAACTCTCCCCCCATCCAGTGCTCCCTCACTCCACTCCACTCCTGTGAGCACCCCGGCAAGCACCTGAAACACCCTCAACCCCTTCTCCCTTTTGCTGGCGAACACAGGACAGAAAGGAAGGGAAACCTCCCCTGTTTCGCACCGTCGCAGGCCGTTTTTGCTGCTGCTCCTCCACGGTAAGCTCCAAGGCACAACTCCACCTCAATTCAGTGCGCAAGGTCCCTAACTAGTGCCCTACTTGAGGAATTTCACTCTCGTGCAGTAACGCGGACGAATTTGGCGAAGCCCAAGTCGCTTCCCTGCTGCCCATCGCGAGCAACGCGGCCTCAACGATGAACTCCTCGCTTTCTAGCCTCCTCGACCTCTAGTTACTCCGTGCCGGTCTTCTAGACGCTTCCGTGAAGCTCCTCGACGAAACGACACTCAATTTGGTGCATCCTACCGAGTGCACGACCGCGCCGAACTTCGTCGGACTATGTACTTCGCCGCCGGCCATCCTCCGGTGAGCTTCTCCGATGGGGAATCCCTCGTTCGTGCTCGCCATCACGGGAGCAACCTCGTGGGTGGTAGTTTTGGGCCTACCGAGCTGCGAGGCACACTACGGTAAGTTCCTCGGCGAACTGCAGCCGTTTCCGGCAAAGACCCGCCGTCGTGCGTGAGTCTTCTCCAGTTTAATCCGACCAATGGCAATTTCGTAAAATAGTTCGAACTTCGTTGCACTTTAAAAAGAAATCATAACTTCAGATTTAAAAATCCAAAAAATTGCAAACTAAATGTTCTGGAATCCTTGGGACCTGTACTTTTCGAAAAGTAACATGAACTTGTAATTTTGGGTCATTTTTGTATTTTTCCAAAAATGTTAAAAATGCAATCCTTGTAAACTCATTTAAACCATAACTTTACAAATATAAGTCCAATGGAGATGCCACTTGTCCAGATCATGCATATTGGTACCCTTGAGCATCTTGCACTGGAAAATCTCAATTTCAATGCATATTTTTCAAGTTATGGCATTAATCGCATTTCCTGTAATTACTTTTTAATTAATTATATATAATTTATTTTGGCATGAAACTTGGTAGATCTGCTCTCCATAGCTCTGTGCACTTGTATAAAATTCCACGTTTAATTTTGAGCATGTTAAATATTTATTTTGCTGTCTCTTCGTTTAATTCAAGAAAAGATTAATTTCAGCATGTTGAATATTGACTTATGCTCCTAAAAATGATATACTGGCATGTTTAGGTAATTCTCACTCTCTATATTGTTAATTAGTCCGTCATGGTTGGTATGGTAGGAAGTTTTCGTTAATTTCATGCATGTGTTAATTTCGTAGGTGTTTTCCTAAGTCTGTAGGCACACCGTCATCACATGTGATAATGAAACCCCACTCCAATCCCTAATTACGTTTGATTTATGTTTAAAACCTTGCTCATCATTTTAAATCTGATTACTCATGTTGACCACAGCACTCATGTCCTTTTGGTTAAACAATTGCCTTGCCTATGTATGTCTACTAATGGTAATTTAACTTAACTCCCTTAAAAGAGAAGAAGTGCATGTTCATGCATGTCATTAGTCCCACGAAATTAATTTTTCTAAACTTATGTACATGACATTCATATGAAACAGCACCCATGCATTACCATTATCATTGATCTTCTATTCTTTTTACTTATGCATTGCATTTCATTCTCTTGCGACCCGTTCAACAACGTGCCCGGGGCTTAACCCGTGTACTCTCCAACGGTCCTCAACCCGTGCAACCACCGTGCCATACACATCACCTCCGGGTCGGTAAGATATCCGGCCCACTTTACAATTCACAAGCTACATAGGTTTACCAATCCCCATAAGAAAGGTATGCAAGTGGTACACAACTCAAACTTGTTCGCGGAGCCACAATGGGGTGTTCTCACATTTTAACCAATTCACCATATTCAAATTTAATCATAAGCCATATGTGAGGGTCCCATTCTATCGTTGACTCCATAAGCATAGCGTAGCATTTCTAACGAGGATATGACACATATTCTACCTAGGACATATAGGGAAAATTATGCACGTGGATTTCCAAACAATTCCTAGAACGTAAATGCACAATCATCATCCTCAATATAGTGATAAAAGAAAGCATTTCAAAATAATAGGAATGCACCGGGGCTTGCCTTGCGAGTGATCAAAGTTAGTACTAGCTTCACAAGCGTTGAGAGTAGCAATTGCTTCTTCCGGCGGAATCAATTCGACGTCGTCACCTTGAGGATGAAATGCAATGCATAAGTAACATGAATACAAGGTCGATGATGATGGTATTGCATGGGTGCTGTTTTGTATGAGTGCGTAATTTAGTAAAACTTAACTTCGTGGATTTTCCCTAGTAGTCATAAACACATAACTTTGTTTCCTTTTTAATGGAGTTAATTAATTTACCAAGTGTAGCCCTAACAATACATGAGCAATGACTTAATCCAAGGACATGAGTGCTGTGATCAACTCAAGTGTTCAGATTTGAAATGGTGAGCAAAGTTCAACGTGAGTCGATGCAATTAGGGTTAAGGGCGGGTTTATTATCACATGCGATGACGGTGTAACCCTAATTCAAGAACAAGGTTACAAAATTAATACATGCATGAATTCAATGGAAACTTCCTACTAAACCTGCCATGAGGGACTAAGTAACATTATGGAGAGTGAGATTTACATAAACATGCAACCATGTAATTTCTAGAAACATAAAACGATTTTTATACATGCTGAAATTTACCTTTCCTTGAATTAAACATAGGGACAGAAAAATAATTATTTAGCATGCTCAAAATTAAACATGGGATTTTATGAAAGTGTACATGACTATGATGAGCAGATCTAGCAAGTTTCATGCCAAAATAATTTATATATATTTAATTAAAAATTAAATACAGAGAATGCCATAAATGCAATAACTTGAAAAATAAGCAATGAAATGTAGATTTTTCAGTGCCAGAAATTCAAGGGTGCTCATATGCAGGCTCGAGGTCGAGGTCGAGGTCGAGGCGGCGGCGTCCATGGCGTTCGACGGAGGCGACGGCCCAAATTTTTCCTCGTGCGCGCGCTGCGGAGGGGAAGGGGTCAGGGCGGCAGTGCTGGGAGGTGCAGAGGTAGGTGCTGGGGCGAATGGGGGTGAGTTTGGGATGCCATCTTGGCTCCAGTGCCATTTTCTAGGGGGCGGCCGGACGGGCGGCGACGAGGGCGAGGCGCAGTAACTCCGACGGCCCTCGCATTGGCTGCCGGGTACAAATGCGGTTGGAAGCTGGCCAGAGGGGGCATGGCGATGTGATGGGGCAGGAGCACGCGCGGGGCGGTGGCCAGGCTGGCCGGACCGGCGGTCGGGCCGCCATTGTCCGGTGGGCAATGGAGTTTGGTTCGAAATTTTGAGATTTGAAATCTGCCTTCTGAAATTTGATCAAAAACTATGGTTCTGGTGCTCAAAAATTTAAAACAAAAATATGGGGAGCTTCAGAATGAAAAGATCCAACTTTTTCGGTTTAGGTCAATGTTTTGGTTCGGCTTCCAAAAATTCATATTAAATTCATAAGCAGCACAGTTTTGAATTAAATTTTGAATTTTTGAGCTTTTAAAACTTTGTTCAAAAATTTTGTAAAAATGCTGTAAAATCATTATTTTGCATGAGCAATAAGATGGTGCAAAAATATGTGGGTAGTTCTTTTATGATTTTTGCAATTTTCTTAGGGTTAGGGTTTAGCCCTAGGTTTTTCCTTTTTCTTTTGATTTTTTTCCATTTTTCTTTTTCTTGCTTTCTTTTGAATGGTTAGCATTAGGGCTTCACTAATGGGGTGATTAGGGTCTAACTAGGTCATTAACGCTAATTCGTGACATGGGATGTCACGGAAGCGAGCACGGGAGCAGAGCACCGGAGCGAAGCGAAGTGAAGGCCTGGAATGCGTCCCAGCTAAGCAGCCGGCTAAGACGCTAGCAACGCGGTTTCAGCCGGCTTCCCGGAATTCCCCAAGAGTTACCGCCTCGTAGTAGAACTAGGGCATTCGGCCAAGGGTAGAATGGTCTTGTAAAATGTGGCTCCCTAGACTATGAAAGGAGCCCAAGGGTCACTTGTAAACACACATGTAATCCGCATGTTAACTTCGCTTATACTAAGAGTTTTTATCTTGCCACTTCATTCTTTTATACTCCACACATCCCATTCTTGTGTTCGGTGTGTTAAGTAAGCATTATCCTCGCTGCTTAGCACACCAACAACCGACATAGGGAAAAACGGTGGTAAAGAACCGAAAGTGCATCTAGTCCTCTCATTTTATTTTGGATGATTGATATCAATACAATTAAATTTGGACTAATGCTTTCATGAGCATGTGTGTAGTGAACATCTAAAGAACATGAAAGCATAGCAAGTTTGATCAAAAAGAAGAAAAGAAATGAGAAATATAATAAAGAGGAAAATGAAGAGATCTATCTCAAAGCTTGAGCCTCCTGTTTTTATCTTTGCTTTGAGTCATACGGATTGCGTACTATAAAGAGGGATGCAAATCACAACCTTGGCAAAGAATGAAGATGCTCACAAAATCCAAGAAAAACCATCCCAAGCCTATTCTTTCGGGACCCACCGGAAGTTCCGGTGTGGTATCGGAAGTTCCGGTAGGCTAACGGAGAGTTTGAGCTCTCCGGAAAGCCATACCGGAAGTTTCGGTCCCCGGTACCGGAAGTTCCGATAGGCTAACAGAGAGTTTGAGCTCTCCGGAAAGCCATACCGGAAGCTCCGGTCCCCGGTACCGGAAGTTTCAGTAACGAGAGTTTGAGCTCTCCGGAAAGCCATACCGGAAGTTCCGGTCTCGGTACGGAAGTTCCGGTAGGCACTCGGAGAGTTTTGAACTCTCCGGAATGCCATACCGGAAGTTCCAATAGAACACCGGAAGCTCCGGTGCGGCCCCGTTTTCTAACCCTAAACCTACGTACCGGAAGTTCCGGTGCGGGCCGAAAATCAAGAACTAACCCTAAATCTAACCATACCGGAAGTTCCGATACTCCATCGGAAGTTGCGGTGCGGGTCGTTCGGACAGGCCAACGACTCTTTTTGGAGCTGTGGTATATAAGCCACACTCCACCCCTCACTCATTCTCTCTTGCACATTCCGAACTCCAACACACTTGAGCCACACTCCACTCACTCCAAATCCTCTCCAAAAGCAAAAATTCCATCCTTGAGCTGGGATTCGAGTGAGAGACTTCTAGCAAGAGATTGAGAGACTTGATTCCAATCTTGAGCATCTTCACTCCCGTCAAGCTTGCGATTTAGATTTGTTACTCTTGGAGCTTTGAGCTCCTAGACGGTTAGGCGTGCTCATGAGCTCCCAACTTGTGTGGTGACGCCCGAGAAGTTTGTATTGCCCGTCCCGAAAGGGGCATTAATAGTGGAAAACTCAAGCTCAACCTTGGTGGTGACTTGAGCGAGAAATAGGGTTGAAAGAAACCCGGTCCTTGGTGGACTTTCCCAACGGAGACGTAGAGTCCTAGGTGGACCCGAACTTCGGTGAAAAATCCGTGTCTTGTATGCTCTCTCCTTTTAATTAAGCGCGTTGTTCTTTACTTTGTTAGGTTGCTTGTTAGTTTCCCTTTGTGCGTTTAAATTCTTAAAATTGCATAGGGTTGTGTCCTTCCATCTTGCAAATCACTAGATTTGTGTAGGGTTTCATTTCGCATTTTTTACCCTACACCGGAAGTTCCGGTATTTGACGTTTTCGTCTTAGTCTTATTTCGTAGAAATTTTTAGGATCGCCTATTCACCCCCCCTCTAGGCGACTTTCAATTGGTATCGGAGCAGGTATCTTCATTGAAGCCTCACCGCTTGAAGATTAAAGATGACTAACGACAAAGATGCAACCGCTAGTGGTAGTGGTGAAGCTCCACCAAGACCAACCGGTGAAGTGGGTAATGAAAACTCACCGGATGAAGCAATTCCCAAGGCAAGAAATGAGAGTGGTAAAGGAATTGCCAAGGATGGAGATGTTTTCCATGCATTGCCAATACACTACAACAGGAGACCCTACACCTACAGTGATGCAAAGGATGAGCACATTGGTCCCGGCTCCGGAAGACTTCCCTATTTCGATGGTCAATACTTTAACCATTGGAAAACCAAGATGCTCCTACACTTGGACTCCATGCATCAAAATGTGAGGAATGTCACTCAATGTGGATTCTTGTGGGAATGTAGAAGCAAACCAACCGCACAAGACTTGTTCAATGTAAGATGCAATGTGACAGCGGCAAGTGCTCTTGTGTCCGCCCTTAGTCCCGTCGAGTATGAAAATATAGCCGGATTGGAAGATGCTCATCAAATTTGGTTGAAGCTTGAGTTGGTTCATGAGGGCAATGATAGCGTAAAGGAGTCTAAGCTAGAAGGTCTTAGAGAAGAGTTCAACTACTTTGTCATGAAGTCGGAAGAAGGACCAAAGGAAGCACATGAAAGAATGATGAGGATAGTGAACAACAGGAGGGCACTTGGAGAAAAAGTGCCGGACTTGGAGGTCAATAGAAGGTTGCTACAAGCCTTGCAATCATGGGATGCCAATATAGTGTCCAACATAAGAGATAAAGATGGCTTTAGATATTTCACCAGCAATGAAGTAATTGGGAAAGTGCTATCCCAAAAACAGCAAATTGATCAAGGCAATAGGATCAATGCTTTGCTTAGGAACAAGGAACGAGCTAGTGGGAGCAAAAATGATTTGGCTCTCAATGCCGAACAAGAAAAGAAGAAGAAGGTGGTTGAGGAGAGTGATGATGAAATGGCTCTCTTTGTGAAGAGGTTCAACAAGGTCATGTCAAAAAGAAGCTTCAAGCGAGAATGATCAAGACAAGAGCAAATTGAGGAAAGCCAAAAACAAGTGCTACATTTGTGGAGACAAAGGTCATTTCATGGCGGAGTGTCCGGAAAACTACAAAAACAAGCAAAACAAGAAGAGTGACAAGAAGTACAAGAAGCATAGAAAGTACTGTCGGGGTGAAGCACACATTGGGCAAGAATGGAACTCCGACGAATCATCTTCCTCCTCCGAGTCGGAATCCGATGAAGAGAAGGGTGGCATTGCATCACTTGCCATTGGACTCACACCGACCAACACCTCCTTGTTTGGAAGCTTGACCGATGATGAAGATGACACCGGGCACAAGTGCATGATGGCCAAAGGCTCGAAGGTAAATGTCAATGGAGGTTCTCAAATTCCTAACATGTTTGATTTGTTGGACATCATTGAGCAGGAAAATGAGACTAATGAGAGGCAAGGGGAGCTTCTTGAGAAACAAGAGGAAATGCTTGTTCAAGAGAAGCAAAGGGTGCTTGAACTTGAGAAGCTCCTAGAAGCTGAGAGGAAGAAAAATGAGGACTTGGTGAAGTCTCTTAAAGTGGCTGAAAAAGATAGTAAAACACTTAAAGTCACAAATGTGTCACTTCAAGAGAAGTGTGATGACTTGCAAAAGGCTCACAATTCTCTTAAAGTGCAATTTGAGGAAATTAAGTGTAACACTACTTCGTCTCAATCTTCGACTTGCCCCTCATCTAGCAATGAGTATGCTAGGTGTCACAAAATTGATGTTGATGCTTAAAAAGAAACGTCAAGATCATCGACGACTTGAAGAAGCAAGTACAAGTGCTTGAAGAAAAAGCAAAAGAGAAGGTGAAGGCCATTAATGATGCCAAGGCCGAGTATGCAAGAGGTGCATACACCAATGTAAGTCGGCCCCATGTGAAGGATGGCATTGACTACAAGCAAGGTGACAAGCACAATGCAAGAACCAACAAAAATGGCACCGATTTCATCAAGTTCACCAAGAAGGGTGAATACCAAAAGAAGCAAGTCAAGAAGGAGAAGCCAATCAAGAACACTAATAAATCTTCTCTTATTTGTGATTTGCGTACTAATGTGCCTAACCCCTCTTGTGCTCTCTTTAATGATTTTGATACAACCTATGTGCTAATGAGGAACAAGCATGGTCGTGTCCATACAAAATATGTTGGGCCACGCAACAAAACCCACAAATCTTGTGTGTGGGTGCCCAAGGCACTTGTTACTAATGTAAGAGGACCCAAGCAAATTTGGGTACCTAAAAACAAAGCCTAAATTGTTTTGTAGGAATACTCCTCCGGTGGTTCATCTTGGGTGGTGGATAGTGGATGCACCAATCATATGACCGGAGACAAGAAAATGTTCGAATCATTTGAGCCAAGCAAAGAAAGAAATGAGTACATCACCTTTGGAGACAACGAAAAAGGCTATGTGTTGGGTTATGGTAACATTCCTTTAACTTTTCCGCATTCACTTTCGAAGGTTATGCTTGTGATAATGTTGACTTCAATTTGTTGTCTATTTCACAATTTTGTAGAATGGGCTACAATTGCTTGTTCAACGATAAGGGTGTGATTGTCTCAAGGAGAAGTGATGGCTCGATTGCTTTTGAGGGTGTGCTTAAAGGAAAGCTTTATGTTGTGGATTTTACCGCGGATAAAGCAAAACTTCACACATGCTTAGTTGCATAGTCCGACATGGGATGGTTGTGGCATAGATGACTAGCCCATATCTCGTATGATAAATCTTCACAAGCTCGAAAAAGGCGGTCACATCCTTGAACTAACGGATGTTTGTTTTGAGAAAAATAAAATTTGGAGTGCATGTCAAGCCGGAAAACAAGTTGGAGCACCACATCCATCCAATAACATTGTGACAACAACAAGACCGCTGGAGATGCTACACATGGATCTCTTCGGACTCATTGCCTACATTAGCATTGGCGGTAACAAATATGGCCTTGTCATTGTTGTTGATTATTCTCGCTTCACGTGGGTATTCTTTTTGTGTGATAAAGGTGAAGTGAAGGATGTACTCAAGACATTCTTAAAAAGAGCACAAAATGAATTTGAAGTGAAGATCAAGGCCATAAGAAGTGACAATGGTACCGAGTTCAAGAACACTCAAGTTGAAGAGTACCTTGATGAGGAAGGAATCAAGCATGAGTTTTCGGCACCCTACACCCCTCAACAAAATGGAGTGGCCGAAAGAAAGAACCGAACTCTCATAGAGATGGCAAGAACCATGCTTGATGAATACAAGACCTCCGATCGTTTTTGGGCCGAAGCAATCAACACCGCATGTCATGCCTCCAACCGGTTGTATCTCCACCGACTTTTGAAGAAAACTCCATATGAGCTACTAACCGGTGAAAAGCCTAATATCTCGTATTTCCGTGTCTTTAGGAGCAAGAGCTTTATGCTCAACAAGAAACCCAAGGCCTCAAAGTTCTCCCCTAAAGTCGATGAAGGTTTCTTGCTTGGGTATGGATCAAATTGTCACGCCTATCGTGTCTTCAACAAAACCACCGGTTGTGTTGAAGTTGCACGGGACGTGACGTTTGATGAATCTAACGGCTCTCAAGGGGAGCAAGTTGTTATTGAAAATGTAGATATTGAAGCTCCTAGGCAAGCAATTAAGAGAATGGCCATTGGTGATGTGAAACCCCAAGAACATGAAGATCAACCTCCTCCCTCAAGTCAAGACCAACCATACACAAATCATGATCAAGTTGATCAAGATCAAGAAGTTGGCAATGAAGATCATGTTCAAGCACAAAGTGATGAACCTACATCACATGATCAAGAGGTTGAACAAGATGATGGTCAAGCAAGCTCACATCCACCACACCCAAGAGTGCACCAAAGTGTGCAACGTGATCACACCGTGGAGCAAATTCTTGGAGACATAGAAAAGGGGGTAATCACTCGATCTCGAGTTTGTAATTTTTGTGAACATTACTCTTTTGTCTCTTCTTTGGAGCCATTTAGAGTAGAAGATGCACTCGAGGATTTGGATTGGGTGATGGCCATGCAAGAAGAATTGAATAACTTCACAAGAAATGAAGTTTGGACATTGAAAGAAAGACCAAGAGGCAAGAATGTTGTGGGCACTAAGTGGGTGTTCCACAATAAACAAAATGAAGACGGCGTTGTGACAAGGAACAAAGCAAGATTAGTGGCAAAAGGATATTCACAAGTGGAAGGATTGGATTTTGATGAAACCTACGTCCCCGTGGCAAGGCTTGAATCAATAAGAATACTACTTGCTTTTGCCACTCATCACAATTTCAAGTTGTACCAAATGGATGTGAAGAGTGCATTCCTCAACGGGCCAATGAAGGAAGAAGTGTACGTGGAGCAACCAACGGGCTTTGAAGACCCAAAGTATCCTAACCATGTTTACAAACTCCATAAGGCGCTCTATGGGCTTAAGCAAGCACCAAGAGCATGGTATGAATGCCTTAAGGATTTCCTTTTGAAAAAGGGTTTTGAAATGGGCAAGGCCGATGCAACCCTCTTCACAAAGCGTTTTGACCATGATATATTTGTGTGCCAAATTTATGTCGATGACATAATATTTGGTTCTACTAATCAAATGTTTTGTGATGATTTTAGCAAGATAATGACAAAGAGGTTCGAGATGTCTATGATGGGAGAGTTGACATTCTTTCTAGGATTTCAAGTGAAGCAACTCAAGGAGGGCACCTTCCTATGTCAAGCCAAGTACACTCAAGACATATTGAAGAAGTTTGACATGGACAAGGCAAAGCCCGCCAAGACACCCATGGCTACAAACGGCCATCTCGACCTCACCAAGAAGGACAAGCCGGTTGATCAAAAGGTATATCGTTCTATGATCGGCTCCTTGCTTTACCTTTGTGCATCTAGGCCCGATATCATGCTTAGTGTGTGTATGTGTGCACGTTTTCAAGCCGCTCCTATGGAGTGCCACATGGTGGCCTTTAAAAGAATCTTGAGATATTTAGTGCACACACCCAACCTAGGGCTTTGGTACCCCAAGGGTTCAAAGTTCAACCTAATAGGCTATTCCGATGCGGATTATGCCGGGGACAAAGTGGATAGAAAGAGTACCTCCAGGACATGCCAATTCTTGGGTAGGTCCCTAGTGTCATGGTCATCCAAGAAACAAAATTCCGTGCCCTATCCACGGCCGAAGCGAAGTATGTTGTAGCCGGTAGTTGTTGTGCACAACTATTATGGATGCGACAAACTCTAAGGGACTATGGTTACAAGTTGAACCGTGTTCCTCTCCTATGTGACAATGAGAGTGCCGTAAAGCTAGCATATAAACCCGTTGATCACTCGCGCACAAAGCATATAGATATCCGCCACCATTTCTTCGAGAGATCATTCTATCAAAGGGGATATTGAAGTGAGTCATGTGAAAACCGAAGATCAACTAGCCGATATTTTCACCAAGCCACCGGATGAAAGCCGTTTTTGCTATCTAAGGAGTGAGCTAAATATCCTTGACTCTAGTAACGTGGTGTAGATGCGTGCACATCTGCTTGTTGTTTAATCGTTTTTAGATCTTAAGTTGGAAATGCATGCTTTCGAAAATTATTTGAGTGATTTTGAAAACATTTCTTGGTTCTTGACCAAAAGGTCAAATCCTGTCAAAATGTGATCACAACCTTGATTGTTGATTGTTTACTGATCACATATTGTCAAGATGTCTCACTAGTCCTTCAAAACTATCTTTAAAAATCTCTCCAAAATTCTCCTCTTTTCTCTCTGTTTCACCCCCTACCGGATGTTCCGGTAGGCTACCGAAGTTCCGGTATGGATGGTCGAGAATTCATCGGCGCGTCGGGGCACTTAGTGTTTTTCCCAATCGGAAGTTCCGGTAGGACACCGGAAGTTCCGACCGGAGGTCGAACAGAAGATCTTTTCCCTTCCGGTCGGAAGTTCCGGTACCAGATCTCGGAAGCTCCGATCGGGTGCTCACCTGTGCTATCAAGCCCACACCGGAAGTTCCGGTACGCTACCGGAAGTTCCGGTGCGCGGCGTTGACCTAGGGTTTGAGCCCGCACCGGAAGCTCCGGTAGGCTACCGGAAGTTCCGGTGCGGGGCGGCAGATACAAAAGGGGAGCCCGTCCCCATGAAAGGGACGGCTCCCATTTGAATTTTTCTCCTCCTTCCTTCACTCGTTTTCTCCTCCACATCGGTTCTACAACAACCGGAAGTATTCTTCAACTTCTGGTGGCAATCTTCGGCGAGGCTCCTTGAAGTTTCTTCCCCGTTCATCTCCAAGCTTCCTAGCTAGAGGAGAAGGTATTTTTCCCATATCCTTCACTTCTAGATCTAGGGTTTAATCCTTGAATCCCTAGAAGTATTTGTTGCTTAGATGTATCATTAGCAGTTCTAGGACACTAGCATGCTTTTAGAAAGTAAATCCATTGGCTAGATGTCAATTTTTCGCACTGCTAGGGTTAGGGTTGACCCCTACCGGAAGTTCCGGTAGGCTACCGGAAGTTCCTGTACGGGCAATCCGTCGACGGTTGAAGGTCCCGTCGAAGTTCTGGTACCATGTACTAGAAGTTCCGACAGGGAACCTCCTGTTGGCATCTATTTAGTGCTCCTTCTATTGATCGACATTGTGTATGTTGTTTCTTACACATGTATCCTCTCTTGTCGGATGACTCGTGGCAGGGAAGGAAACCGTCTCAAAGCGTCCACCCCAAAGCTACGCCTATTCGGACTTCGACTCAAACTATGACGTGCCGAACCCTCGCCTTACCAAAAGGCAAACCATCGGAGCTGGTCCTCGGTCCTCCTCCTGTGGTTTTGGCCCGAGAAAAGGAAAAGGACTAGGCAAGGGCAAGGGCAAGGGGACAGCAAGGAGACCCTCTCCCGCACCGGTTTCAAGTGAGGAAGAAGAGGATGAGCAGCAGGGGTGGAAATGTGGGCAGGAAGGATTGGTTTCTCCCGATGGCCCGTACTTTGCAGGAGCATGCGAAGTATGAGTTGAGGGCTCCCGCCATGACTAGAAGTGCTGGGTACAATGTTCCTTTTTACGGGGATGAGGTGCAGAAATACAGGAGCAAGTGCCCGTGGATCAAGCCTAAGGAAAGGGGTGTGGATGATATAAGGTTTTGGGACCACACCCAAACAGAGTTGTACAAGGAAGTGCTAAAGCTTAAGCACAAGACCACTAAGATGAAATGGATCAAGTGGGATCTGGATGGATCGTCGGAACGATCCGGTGTTCAATCAAATCAAGTCCGGGTGTGCGAGGAGAGATATGGTGGATCTCATGGGACTTGAGCATGGTGAACTGGTGGTTCGGTTCTATGCCACCCTCGGCTTGAGTTCAATGATGACTCTCGGGAGGATTCCATCATGCACTCGGACGCTTGATGGAAATCACTTTCGGATCACTTATGCAGAGTTTGCTGAGGTTCTTGGTTTTGGTCATGAGGACGCAATCAAGGACAACATCAATGTGTTTGATCCTCCGAGATGATGCAGCTTTGGAATTCATGTATGATAGCCGCTATGACCAGCCTAAGGGGATGATCATTGGGACTCACTTTGGATTGCACCCCTACTACCGTGTCTCGAACAACATGTTCGGGTGGACCTTGGACCCTAAGATAGGGGATGCATCCTCCTTGCTTGCTACTGCCAAGACTCTACTATGTGCTATGTGTCCTGGAGCCGAGCCTTTTCGTGTGTTTGAGCATATCCGGACGTCCATCATCAACCATTCCTACACTCACAAGGCCAGTCTCCTATTTTCTCCCTTTATCATGAAGATGATTGAGCATGTCACTGGGATCAACTTCATTCATGACAAGGACCATCTAGGACTTCGTCCCACGAAGTTCCCTCTACTCCCCACTCCTCACGGATCTCCGGTGAGACAGGCAGCTCCACCTCCTCCACCTTCAGCTCGGGCAGCTAGGGATGCTCTCGCTTCCTCCGCTCGCCGGACTCGCAGCAAGTCGGGTTTTGTCGGCTCGGTCCTCAAGAAGATCTTTTGCATGTGCAAGGCAAATAGTGAGGATATCTATGAGATGAGGATGGAGCAGAGGCGCATCAATGAGGGTCACCAAAGGTATCTTGCTTACCTTGCTCGGCAGCAGCAGCGAGTCTTCTCCCCCTCCTTTGGAGTTTGCTCGGATTGTGCCACGGCGGTGGGAGGATCCTTGGGCTCCCTATCGGCAGGCCGCCGGAGTGGCAGCACGAGACAGCAGCACGGGATGTTGAGGGCAGTGCGACGAGAGGGTGTTGAGGGTGACGAGTGAGGAGGATGTCCCGTCGGCCACCACCTCCGCTCCTCGCTACACCATGCGATTCCACCTCGGGAGAAAGGCAAGGGTGCGGCAAGCCCCGATGGTGATGACGGGAGCGATGGCGAGGATGAAGAAGATGATGATGATGATGAGTGAGTGATCTCTGTGGGCGTCTCCGTTCTTTTCTCTTTTTGGTGATTTGTTGCCAAAGGGGGAGAAGAAATTTCTATCTATCTTTATCGTTATGTTTTACCTTGTGATGGACTATGTGATGGACAATTCCTTATGTTTGAACAATGAATGCTTGTAATGTTAAGGCTCGGTTTATTTATCCATGTGATGCTTTATGTCTTGATATATGGTGTATTGTTGTTCTCTCTTTTTAGATGCATTTGTGTGAAGATGAAATGTCATATTGCATGGTTCTTGTTTTCTCTTTGTTATTCATGACATGGATGCATAGATAAAGGGGAGCTCTTCATGTTGATAATTCAAATGTGCATTTGGCAATGTAAAGGCCATCTCTTGAAATTCAATTTCATGCACATATTAAGGGGGAGCTCGCTTTTTATCTTTGCTTGTTGTGCTTTTTAACCTATCTTTTTAGAAATTTGATTGTATTGGCATCAATCACCAAAAAGGGGAGATTGAAGGTGCATCTAGGCCCCTCATTTTATTTTGGATGATTGATATCAATACAATTAAATTTGGACTAATGTTTTCATGAGCATGTGTGTAGTGAACATCCAAAGAACATGAAAGCATAGCAAGTTTGATCAAAAAGAAGAAAAGAAATGAGAAATATAATAAAGAGGAAAATGAAGAGATCTATCTCAAAGCTTGAGCCTCTCGTTTTTATCTTTGCTTTGAGTCATACGGATGCCGTACTATAAAGAGGGATGCAAATCACAACCTTGGCAAAGAATGAAGATGCTCACAAAATCCAAGAAAAACCATCCCAAGCCTATTCTTTCGGGACCCACCGGAAGTTCCGGTGTGGTATCGGAAGTTCCGGTAGGCTAACGAGAGAGTTTGAGCTCTCCGGAAAGCCATACCGGAAGTTCCGGTCCCCGGTACCGGAAGCTCCGGTAGGCTAACAGAGAGTTTGAGCTCTCTAAAAAGCCATACCGAAAGTTCTGGTCCCCGGTACCGAAAGTTTCGGTAGGCTAACGAGAGTTTGAGCTCTCCGGAAAGCCATACCGGAAGTTCCGGTCTCTGGTACCGGAAGTTCCGGTGAGGCACTCGGAGAGTTTTGAACTCTCCGGAATGCCATACCGGAAGTTTCGATAGGACACCGGAAGCTCCGGTGCGGCCCCGTTTTCTAACCCTAAACGTACGTACCGGAAGTTCTAGTACACCACCGGAAGTTCCGGTGCGGGCCGAAAATCCGGACCTAACCCTAAATCCGACCATACCGGAAGTTCCGATACTCTATCGGAAGTTCCGGTGCGGGTTGTTCAGACAGGCCAACGACTCTTTTGGAGCTGTGGTATATAAGCCACACTCCACCCCTCACTCATTCTCTCTTGCATATTACGAACTCCAACACACTTGAGCCACACTCCACTCACTCCAAATCCTCTCCAAAAGCAAAAATTCCATCCTTGAGCTAGGATTCCAGTGAGAGACTTTTAGCAAGAGATTGAGAGACTTGATTCCATTCTTGAGCATCTTCACTCCTGTCAAGCTTGCGATTTAGATTTGTTACTCTTGGAGCTTTGAGCTCCTAGACGGCTAGGCGTGCTCGTGAGCTCCCACCTTGTGTGGTGACGCCCGAGAAATTTCTATTGCCCGTCCCGAAAGGGGCATTGATAGTGAAAAACTCAAGCTCAACCTTGGTGGTGACTTGAGCGAGAAATAGGATTGAAAGAAACCCGGTCCTTGGTGGACTTTCTCAACGGAGACGTAGCGTCCTAGGTGGACTTGAACTTCGGTGAAAAATCCGTGTCTTGTGTGCTCTCTCCTTTTAATTAAGCGCGTTGTTCTTTACTTTGTTGGGTTGCTTGTTAGTTACCCTTTGTGCGTTTAAATTCTTAGAATTGCATAGGGTTGTGTCCTTCCTTCTTGCAAATCACTAGAATTGTGGAGGGTTTCATTCCGCATTTTTACCCTACACCGGAAGTTCCGGTACCCTACCGGAAGTTCCGGTATTTGACGTTTTCGTCTTGGTCTTATTTCGCATAAATTTTTAGGATCGCCTATTCAGCCCCCTTCTAGGTGACTTTCAAGAACACGGGAAGTGGGGGCTCGACGGCGGGGTTGCGAGTGGAAAGGCCGTGGCAACGACTTCCTTCACGTGATTCATCGGCGTTCCTACGAGAGAGAGGGCGGACATTAGGGACGAGCTGGAGTGGTCCTTTGTGAAGCAAATTGAACAAGAACGGGAGGGTGGGAGCTCGCTTAGCTCGAGCTTGATGCAACGGCGCCCATGGCGACCGAAGCGTGGCGGCGGCCGGCGATCCTTCCTCTCGCTGCGCATGGGAGTGGAGGAGGAGGAAATTTGGCGGTTTGGGGAGCTGGAGAGAGAGGTGCTAGAGCTTGTGGAGGCGAGAGTGAGATGTGGCGTTGGCCTCCGTACCGTTTTCTAGCGAGAGGCGGAGGGGAACGACGGTGATGGTTGGGCGGCATGGGAGGGGAGAGTTACTCCGGTCGGGTCCCCGTTGGCCGACCGGTACAATAGTAGTTGGGGATTTGCTTAGGGAGGGTGCCGATGTGATGGGGTGTGGCACGTGTGCGTGGGCGGCTGGGGGTCGCCGGACCGGCGGACAAAGACGCCATTGCCCACCGGGTTGAAGGGCATATCGAGCTCCAATGATTTTTGTGTTGACTTTTTGCTTCTTTCTGAAATTAAATCGAAAACCCTATTTGCAAAGCTCTTAAAATCGTGCCAAAATTTGTGGTTGCTCGAGAAAGATGTGTTCTCCAAATTTCCTTTTGGGTGGTAGGTACAAATCTGCTTTTGGATTTTTGTAAAAATTCTTGAGTGCATACTAGTTTTGATTTGAATTTTAATTGTTTAGGCATGAAAGACTTCACCAAAATTTTGGTAAAAATGCCCTAAATTCCATATTTGAGGTGGTCAACAATCTTGTGGAAAAATATGGGCACCCTGCTGTTGTAATGTTTTATCCATGTGGAGGTTAGGGTTTTGCCCCCCCCCCTCTATTAAAGCTTTTTCTCATTTTTATGATTTTTTCTCTTAACCAATTACTTAGCATTGCCCTAATTGGTGATTAACTAGGTTGATTAGCTTAATTTCTCCTTTTGTGACATGGGATGTCACACTTCGGACCTCAAATTGGTGATTTAGTGTACAGCTAGAGAACCCGTTATGGACAGGACTCGAACACCAAACCTTAGGTTACGCAGCAAGAAGTTGCATGAGGTGTAGTAGTTTATGGAGGTCTAGGGATCACTCTGGTCAAGTCTAGTACTTGGTACATTATGGTGGATGGTATGCCTTGGTGTCATATTCGTCAGCTCCCTGGATATTCGTGGTGGACTTGTGGGCGTGCCTAGTTGTGGTGGCAGCGTTATGTGTTCCGTAGCAAAGAAGGAACATATAGCTTTGGATAAAGTGTACCAAACTCCGTAGAGTGTATAACTATCCGGATGTCCGTTGTCACGGTATATTGACATGCCAAACCTTGAGCTCTCGTCGATTAGCCACAAATATTACCTCCTTGGTGTGTGAGTGGGCGTCCTTGTGCCTGTGTTTTGGAAATGGTGTTCGCATTGTTTGCCGGAGTTGTTATGACCTCCGATCGAAAGGCTCAACTAAAATTGTGGGAACTGTCGGGATCGATGAATATCTCCCCCAGGTCCAACCAACTAAAATTACAAATGTTTCCCTCTTACAAAAACCCATTGATTCCGTAGTAAGCCCTTGCATACACGCTTTCCGCAAAACCCTTACCAAGTCCTTGACCACAATCCAAAATGCATGTATATATACCCTTTGCTAGTGGTAGAGCTGGTTGAATACCTTATGTACTCACGGTTTGTTCATTGTGGTTCGGGCCGCTGCCCGCTATCGGGCCGTTGCCGGAGCGGTCCGAAGACCCGGCATAAACATCGCAATGTTATAATAGCCGACGTGGATGCCGCAGTGGGAGACGCCATCGTTCTTCGAGCGGGGCATTGGACCCGAGCTCCATGGAGGTTGAATTAAATGGCGCTCGGGTTTTCACGTCGCCAGTCCACAACATTGTGGGGATAAAACAAATTCTTGAGACAATACCGGAGGAAGTGTTCAACTCAACGCCGGGCTACAACGCGCTTTGAGTTTGGTGGACGCGGCTGCTTTACAAACAAATCAGCTCGTCCATGACAGAGCTGAATCTTCCGATCGTTCGCGTTCTCACTCGGAGCAGCCCGCAAGACCCCGGTCCGAAGGAGCTTCTCCCGGAGGAAGATTTGGGCCTCGACATACTCCAATTGCGGATGAGCACGAACGAGCTCCGGACCAAGATTTACGCATACCGCTCAATGGCAATCGTGATGCTCGTAATGTGCTTATCGACCGTCATGCGAGAGAGGGCGGAGGAACGCAGGAGATGAGAAGAAGATGAGCGACGACGGACCGGTCATGTGGATGATCGTCCGCGGGATCCTGCCCCACCCCGCCCACGCATAACTAGTTCGACTAGGCATGGGCCGGCTGCTTCGGCGCCGCCCTCGAGCGGAAATCCTCCGCGCGATGATCATCAAGGGCATGGCAGTCGCCATGCTCACCGTGATGACCGGTCAAGAAGAGATGATCGTCGAGATAACGAGAGATAGAGACGGGGAGTCCCGACGAAATGATAATGATCGTCGGGCGGCGCCACCGCCTCCTCCTCCACCTCCTCCTACACAACCCACGGAGCAAAACAACAATGATCGCCATGATGGTTCGGGAAACAGAAATAAAGACGATCGCTACTATGATTACTCCGATGACGACAGGGATCGCAACTACCAACATTACCCCCGTCGGCGTTCACCGTCACCGGTCCGGACCGGTCTAGAAGATGATGAGTACTCTGTAATCCCAGCTTTTACGCGCGATCTGCGCATTTGCAAATACCCCAGCGGATTTAAGCCCGGGGCCATTGACAAATAGGATGGCAAAGCGCCTCCTGCCGAGTGGCTTCGTATGTATACTACCGCCATCCGATCAGCAGGAGGGGATACTTTTGTGCTAGCTAATTATCTCCCCATGTGCATGGAGCAGGCTGGACGCTTGTGGTTACGATCTGTACCCGAGAGATCTATTTCTTCTTGGGGCGACCTCACCAAAAAGTTCGTGGAGAATTTTCAGGCGACTTGTGAGAAGCCAGGAAACTACTTCGACCTCAATAGGCTGAAGCGAAGCCCGATGAGACCCTTACGGAGTTTATTAGGCGTTTACGTAACAAGAAAGCCTTAATCCCCAATGTTCCCGATCAGCGAGATAATTGCGGCGTTTCAAGTCGGCGTCCGAAGTGAAGCATTAGTCCACAAGATTGGAAGGCGTAATGGAAACCTTACCATGACGGCATCGGAGTGCTTCAAGATAGCAGATGACTATGCTGCTTGGAGAATCAAACGTAGTCAATTTGCGCGGGAACAAAGGGAAGGAGCCGAAACATGACCAAGGCAACCAGTCTGGATCCAAGAACAACAAGCGCAAGGCAGATCACCTTGTTGCAGCTGTCGACCAATCTCATGGAGGGGATCGGCCGGCACCTCCTAAGAGAGGCCCGAGAGAACGACTTTCGTTTGAGACACTCATCGGAAGGCCCTTGCATGATTCACAATGGGAATCACAAAGCCAAGGAGTCCTTTCTATTAAGACCGTTCGCTCAATTCGCTTTAAAGGTAGCACCCTAGTCCGGACATCGGAACCGGCGGGAAGATAAGGGCAAAGACAAGGAGCATGATGATAACGAAGATGACGGAGGCTTTCGGGAGCCAACGAGAGAGGTGAACTTCTTCCACGGAGGCCCGGATGCATACGAGTCAAAGCGAAAGCGAAGTTGGCGCTCGGAGAGGTTAACGCCATTGCTCCCGCTACCCCTAAATATCTACGATGGTCGGAGGTGCCGATCACATTCGGTAGGGCCGATCATCCGGAGGTACTGCCTAAAGCTGGTAGATATCCGCTTATTCCGGCTCCCATTGTTCGGAAGGTACGATTGAAGAGAGCTTTCATTGATAGAGGAAGTTGCTTGGACATCCTTTTTGCTAAAACCCTGCCGGGGCTTGGCCTCTCTCGTGGCGGACTTGGATCGCAGTGTTTCACCATTTCATGGTATAATACCCGGTCGAAACAGCTATCCTATGGGGCAGATTTCTCTGCCGGTGACTTTTGGGACAAAGGAGAATTACGGAAGGGAGAATATTATCTTCCAGGTAGCTGACATCGATTCAGCATATCACGCAATACTTGGAAGAACGGCTCCGGCGAAGTTTAAGGCTATCCCCAATTATCGGTATTTGATGTCGAAGATGCCAGGACCAAATAGGGTCTTATCGTTCCGGTCTGATATTAAGACCGCTTACGCTTGTGAAGTACGTAGCACTGAATTGGCTTCTCGGTTCAATTCGGAGGAAGAACGGCGAGAAATCGGAGAAGCGGCTGAAACTCTAGAAGCACAGGCACGGTTGGAATACGAAGTTCGGCCAAGAAGATTGCCAAGGAGAAGTCGAAGACCGATGCGATTGCTTCCAAGACTATTCAGACTTGATAAGTCGGACCCCTCCAAGGTCACCCATATAGGGGCTGACTTGGGGGACAAATAGGAAAGCGCGCTCATTCTTTTCCTCCAGGAAAATAGGGATATCTTTGCATGGCAGCCTTCGACATGCCGCGTGTTCCTAGGGAGAAGATTGAGCACGCACCGTTAGTGTGTTCGATGCGAAGCTAGTCAAGCGAAGCTCCGGTGGTTTGCTCAGGACCGCAAGGAGGCCATTAAGAAGGAGTTAACTAGGTTGTTAGCAGCTAAGTTCATTAGAGAGGTGTACCATCCAGATTGGCTTGCCAATCCCGTCCTTGTACCAAAAAAGAATACTAAAGAATTAAGAATGTATGTCGATTATACTGATCTCAACAAAGCTTGACCCAAAGACCCTTTCACGCTGCCTCGGATTGACCAAGTTGTTGATTTGACTGCTGGCTACGAGCGTCTTTGTTTCCTTGATACTTATTCGGGGTACCATCAAATCCCCACGAAGGTTGAGGATCAAATAAAGACCGCGTTTATCACCCCCTTTGGAGCGTACTACTATACGACATTGCCTTTCGGATTAAAGAATGCAGGTGCCACATATCAGCGTGGCATGCAGCGTTGCCTGGATTCGCAACTTGGAAGGAACGCAGAAGCTTATGTCGATGACATAGTGGTGAAATCTCGAAAACCGAGGATCTTCTCTTTGACCTGGCAGAGACCTTCGATGATCTGCGGAGTTTTTCCATGAAACTTAATCCTGGAAAATGTGTGTTTTGGGGTTCGTTCCGGAAAATTGCTGGGATATCCGGTATCGTGGCGAGGTATTGAAGCTAACCTGAAAAGATTCGGACGATTGTTAACATGAAACCTCCAAGCTGTTTGAAGGATGTTCGGAAGATGATCGGCGGTATGGCTGCGCTTAGCCGATTCATCTCAAGACTGGGGTTAGGGGCCTTTCGTTCTTTAAATTGCTCAAGAAGCAAGATAAGTTCGAATGGACAGAAGAAGCACAAGCCGCGTTTGATCAGCTCAAGGAGTACCTTAGTAATCCTCCGGTTTTAGTACCTCCGAGCCTGATGAGACCATTCAGTTATATATATCCGCAACTACTCATGTTGTGAGCACGGTATTGGCTGTCGACCGGAAGGAGGAAGGACATCTACAATTGGTACAACATTCGGTATACTTTGTAAGTGAGGTCCTTACCGAATCTCGGATGCGATATCTCCAGTTACAGAAATTAATATATGCTGTAGTGATAACCTCTCGAAAGTTAAAACATTATTTTCAAGCGCATCCCATTGAAGTCAAGACCGGGTTTGCCATTGGGGATATTGTACGTAATCGAGAGGCAGTTGGCCAAGTTGCCAAATGGGCTATAGAGCTTGGACAATATGAGATTACCTTTTCTTCGTGAACAGCTATTAAAGGACAAGCCTTAGCTGATTTTATTACTGAATGGCTAGAGACGCAAGTCCCGCAGGCGATTCAGACTCGGAATATTGGGAGATGTTTTTTGATGGGTCCCTGCAGCTTTCAGGCGCGGGGGCTGGGGTTGTACTTCTTACCCCGCAAAAGGAACCACTAGGACATGTGTTGCAAATGCATTTCAGCGCCTCAAATAATACTGCAGAGTATGAAGCTTTGCTTCACGGACTTCGGATAGTCTGTTTCGTTAAGAGTCGGACGATTAGACATATATGGTGATTTGATGCTTGTAATCAGTCAAGTTAACAAGGTATGGGATGCTCATGATGATCATATGATAGCTTACCGTCAAGAAGTCGAAAGCTTGAAGACAAATTTGATGGCCTGCGGTTTTCTCATATACTGCGCAGAAATAATTCTGCTGCGGATGAGTAAGCCAGACTAGGATCCTCGAGACAAGCGGTTCCACCTGGTGTTTTTCTTCAAGCACTCGAATAAGCCGTCCATTAAGATGGAGCGCAAAGCCACTATTACAGAAATAGCGGCCGAGGAAGAGGTCTTGGAAGCCCGGATCGAGGGACCGGTCTTGGAAGACAAGGCCGAGGAAGCGGTCTTGGAAGCCAAAGCCGAGGAAGCGATCTTGCAACAAGAAACTCGGTCACTTGAGGTTATGATCATTGATTCCGATTGGCGGACCCCGTATCTCAAGTATTTACAATCCGGTAAAACTCCGGAAGATAAGGTCGAGAAGCAAAGACTCGGAGGTCCGGGCACGAAGTTTCTTGATTCTTGAAGGAGAGCTTTACCGACGTGGGGTTAATATTTTGATGAAGTGTGTATCGGTCTCCGATGGTGTCCAATTGCCGGAAGAGGATGAAGAAGGATTGGAGGCAGATTTCTTCTTGCCCATCTTAAGGGATGGAAAAGGGAAATCGGAGATTGGTTTATGCGGAAAGGAAGAGATATGATCGCAATGTCCGAAGAACAAGGATATATGGTGGGCGCGTAGAGAGTTTCGGGAATGGGTTTGACCTAGGTCGACCTTTCGGTTTTTTTTATAAGTACCCGAGCTGGGCCCCGGGGCTGGAAAGTTATTGAGCCGTTTTTACGGCCCGGTGAATTTTGCATTAAATGACTTATGTCGTGATTGTGCAATTATGACCTAACGGTCATAAGAATGAAGCGGCATGATTATTCCGATCATGGGAAAGTTTGTGAATAAAAAAGCGGTCCGAAATATGAGATTTTCACATACTAGATTAATATAGTGCCGAATTTAATTATTTGGCGGTATGAAAGAGTTAGATCGAAGATGATTTGGATCTTGCCTAACTCAATTTTAATGAATGCCTTAGGCTATGGGTGTTAATCATCCGGCTAATTATAGGCCTTGGAGACTCGAGTCGATGTGAGAATATAGGGAATAAACTGGTCCGATCAACCAGAATTTTGCTTCCTAGTTAAAATTAACTAAGAAAATTAAAGTTAAGACTCGACTTAAGCGGTCTGTTACACATAGCATGACTGGTTCGACCGGTCCGAAAGATATGTTCTTGGCAGAAATTGCTGAGAGGAATGTGATTTGATGGAAAATAATAAAGCATAGTATCTCAAGAAAGACTCTTGCATTATTTGCGATCCTCAAATGATACAAGAGTCGGGGCTATACCTAATTAGGTGCACCCGACCGGTGCACTGTGTTCAAGAGCGGTCTGCAGAGATCTTGGGAAGTGGAAAATAATGGAAAACGAGAGGAGCGGTCTGTAGAAATTGCATATTGAAGGAAATAATGAAGAATCAACTAGTGGACTCTTGCATTATTTGAAAGGAGTTCAAATGATCAAAGAGTCGGGGCTATACCCAATTGGGTGCACCTAATCAGCGCACCAGTTAAAAGGAAAATACTTTTTGCATACCTAATTAGGTGGTATGGAGGACAAAATCCCAAATTTTTGACTTTTTTGAAGCGTCTTGAAGAAAGAAAAGATTGGAGTTCTTTTTAATTTTACCATGGAATCGAGACCAACATGCGGAAGACCGGTCGGTCTTATTCAAGGTCAAATCAAAAATTACTCGGAGCTGCTTGTCGTATACTTACCTTACGGGTATACGAGATGATAAAGGAATGGATAATTAGAGACACGGTGATAAATCAATGAAGATAAGGCTGGCAGAGAGGGTCTACAGATCGGTCCCCGACCAGTATGGAGTAACGGAAGATTCCATATACCGGTATGGAAATAAGGCGGGTGTCAAGACCGACGTATGATGACTTGAGAAACAAGTAAAGGAGAAATTTGTAATCCGTTAGGACTCTGAATTGATAAGGAAAACTAGAGATAGAGTCTCCGCATATGTAATCCATGTAATCGACTAGGACTCGCATGTAACCCTAGCTCCTCCGGATATATAAGGTAGAGCAGGGACCCCCGAAAACTCTCTCGACATCTTGCAATTAGCAATCTGCTAAAGGCAATACATAACACACAGGACGTAGGGTATTACTTTCCATCGAGAGGCCCGAACCTATCTAAAATCACGTGTTCTTGTGTGTTTCGTGTGTTGCACCATCGAATTCCACACTCGTGAGGGATCGGGTAGTACTAGTGCCGAGTTTAAGACTCGACACTCATGCCATGTCAATTGCTCTACCTCACTTCTGGTTATCAATGGAGACCGAATATCATCCAAACTTTGAAAATGAGGCAAGACCGGAATTGGAATAGGTAGAGCGAGATGCCATGACTTAAAATTCATTGGGCGGCTCTGTTTCTTTCCTTCTTCATTTGGAATGTCATCAACAACACATAAAGGAAAAGTTGATGGTGATGGTGAGGTAGCACCACTTGTAGTGTTGTGCATCCGGCTCATGATGAGGGCCTCAAGAACCATCGGATCCAACAACTTCTCAAGGGCTATTGGCGGCGAGTGATGCCGGAGGTGCAACAAGCTATCATCAACCATGACGATGGAGCCTCTGGTTTTGTGGTTCGGTGCCTTAGCATCCCCCACACTATGGTTCTGGTGTCTTTTTTTCATGTGTCACCGAGAGAGTTTTGGTAGTGGCAAAACCACTATTTGCAATGTTGCATCTTCTTCCTCTCTCGGACACCATGTGGAAATGTGGCTCCAGCATTGGCAGAACCAACAACTAGATGGATCCCAACATTGAGCGAGTGAAATGATCTAGCGCAAGACAGTTGAAGCACTTGCCTTTCATCCTTTGCAAGTAGGCTATTATTCTCGGTAAGGAATCGCCCTTAACTCTCACCTGCGAATATGTCACCACATTCCTCGAGGCTAGAGGTGTGCTTTGCACGTCTCCTGCATACAACTTGCCAACCAACCTCCGACTCTACCTGCAAGGACCGAAGCAGGGAAGACCGATAAGTCTGGTGCACAACTTTGCTAAATTGGTGACCAAATTATTGGCTAATCGGCTTGCTAACAAACTGCAGGGAATGGTGTCTCCTAATCAAAGTGCTTTTATCAAGGGTCATTTTATACAGGACAATTTCATGCTGGTCTAGCAAACAGCTAGGTTCCTACACCAATAGAAGCAACCTCTAATCCTCCTAAAGCTTGATATTTCTAAAACTTTTGGCTCGTGTCGTGGCCTTTCCTATAGGAGGTCATGCAACAGTTGGGGTTTGGGCAAATATGGCGGGATATCATCTCTCGGTTTACTCTCCACTTCCTCTATGCGAGTCTTGCTAAATGGGATTCCTGGTAAGTTTATTTCTTACCAACGAGAATTGCTGCAAGGGCTTTCGCCGATGCTTTTTATCCTAGCCATGGATGTATTGGGTTACATGTTCTCAAAGGCGGAATGTGAGGGGATGCTTCTGCCCCTCTCTACAAGAACTCCGAGGCACCGCGTTGCTATCTATGTAGACGATGTGGTAATCTTCCTCCGGCCGGTGGTGGATGACATTGCAGTCACCTTGGATATTCTACACTTATTTGGTACAGCCTCCGGGCTGCGCAATAATGTGCAGAAAAGTAGTGTGTTCCCTATTAGATATGGGGAGGATGATATTACAATTCTGGAAGACATGCTCCCATGCGACATCTCTGACTTTCCTTGTCGTTATTTGGGCCTCCCACTCTCTCTAAAAAAGCTCACTAAGGATCAGGTTCAACCAATTATTGATAGAATTGCTGATCAGTTGCCGGGATGGAAGGCTGACTTAATGACGGTCTGGTCGGCGAGTGTAAGTTCAGTTTGTGCTCACTAGCATGCTTATTTATCTTGCTATGGCCATTGACCTTCCAATTTGGGCTCTAAAGGCAATTGATAAAATCAGAAGAGGGTACATGTGGCGTGGTCGAAAGGAGGCCAAAGGCGGACATTGTCCGGTGGCATGGGGCAAAGTATGCCAACCATTAGAGCTGGGCGGCTTGGGCATTTCTAGCCTAAAAGAGCTGGATTGGGCACTCCGTATGAGGTGGATGTGGCTGGAGAGAACTGAACCAAATCGCCCCAGGGCAGCTTTACCTATTCAGGTTCCCGACAAGGTTCGTGCCCTTTTTCATTGGCTTTGCAGACTGAAATTGGGGATGGCGCAAACACGTTCTTTTGGACTGATCGCTGGCTACACAGGCAGCGGATTAGTGATATTGCCCCTCGGTTGTTTGTCATCATGCCTAAGCGAATAGTTAACAAGAGAACTGTCTAACAGTGCACTCACCAATAGGACTTGGATTTCTGATATTCAAGGAGCAATAACGGTTGGTGTAATAATGGAGTATTTGCACCTATGGTACATTGAAGATGCAACTAGGCCCCCTATTGGGTTTTGGTGATAAATGACAAAGAATTAAAACTTCTAATGTGTTCTTAAGTATATGTGCTGGATATGAAAAAAACAACACCCACAATGTGAGAAAGTATACCCCTCATACAAAAGATGATCGAGTACTCAAAAGCAAGAGCCGGAAGAAAAGATTTGCAGCTTTTTTGAGTATAGGTGTGCCAAACTATCAAGAGGGGTGAAATGATCTTACGTGTAGGGAAGAATGTGCTCTAGCTACCATAAGTCAGCTTGGAAACCAAAATATTCAAAAATCCAAGTCCAAAAAGCCAACCAATCTCAGATTCGACCTATCGGGACGGAAGTTCCGTCGGTTCCAGAGAGTTTGGGATGGAAGTCCCAACTCGAAAGGAAGTTCCGTCCTAGGAATCGCGCTTCACCTGTTCTCCACCGACGGAAGTTCCGTCGGTTCCAGAGAGTTTGGGACGGAAGTCCCAACTCAAACGGAAGTTCCGTCCCGATGTTTTTCTTCCTTCGTCCGATAGGGTTGACGAAGTTCAGTCACAATAGAAGTTCCGTCAAGCCCGAGCTTGACCTAGAAACGGATCTTTTGGAGCCTCCACTATATAAAGCTTTCCCCAACCCGTGAGCAAAGGTGCTGGTACTTTTTGAACTCCCAAATCTCGCTCAAGCTCTCTCTCTCACTCCTCTCCACTCTCCTTGAGATCCAAGGCCATTTGAGAGAGTCCCCATCTTGAATCCAAGCTTGAGAGCATCATCCCAACCTAGAGCACATCTTTCCCTAGGAAGCAATCTCGTTTTCACTTGTTACTCTTGGAGATTCGTTCTCCTAGATTGTCTAGGTGTCACCCTAGAACTCTCAAGTTTGTGGTGAGCCTTGAGAAGTTTGTGAAGGTTGTGATTCGCCTCCGCAAGGAAAGGAATCAAAGGAAGAAGAAGAAAACCAAGTTTGACCTTTGTGGCCACTTGGGGAGGATTAGGGTTGAGAGAGACCCGGCTCTTCATGAGCTCCATTCTCCGACATCTTGCAATTAGCAATCTGCTAAAGGCAATACATAACACACAGGACGTAGGGTATTACTTTCCATCGAGAGGCCCGAACCTATCTAAAATCACGTGTTCTTGTGTGTTTCGTGTGTTGCACCATCGAATTCCACACTCGTGAGGGATCGGGTAGTACTAGTGCCGAGTTTAAGACTCGACACTCATGCCATGTCAATTGCTCTACCTCACTTCTGGTTATCAATGGAGACCGAATATCATCCAAACTTTGAAAATGAGGCAAGACCGGAATTGGAATAGGTAGAGCGAGATGCCATGACTTAAAATTCATTGGGCGGCTCTGTTTCTTTCCTTCTTCATTTGGAATGTCATCAACAACACATAAAGGAAAAGTTGATGGTGATGGTGAGGTAGCACCACTTGTAGTGTTGTGCATCCGGCTCATGATGAGGGCCTCAAGAACCATCGGATCCAACAACTTCTCAAGGGCTATTGGCGGCGAGTGATGCCGGAGGTGCAACAAGCTATCATCAACCATGACGATGGAGCCTCCGGTTTTGTGGTTCGGTGCCTTAGCATCCCCCACACTATGGTTCTCGGTGTCTTTTTTTCATGTGTCATCGAGAGAGTTTTGGTAGTGGCAAAACCACTATTTGCAATGTTGCATCTTCTTCCTCTCTGGACACCATGTGGAAATGTGGCTCCAGCATTGGCAGAACCAACAACTAGATGGATCCCAACATTGAGCAGTGAAATGATCTAGCGCAAGACAGTTGAAGCACTTGCCTTTCATCCTTTGCAAGTAGGCTATTATTCTCGGTAAGGAATCGCCCTTAACTCTCACCTGCGAATATGTCACCACATTCCTCGGGCTAGAGGTGTGCTTTGCACGTCTCCTGCATACAACTTGCCAACCAACCTCCGACTCTACCTGCAAGGACCGAAGCAGGGAAGACCGATAAGTCCGGTGCACAACTTTGCTAAATTGGTGACCAAATTATTGGCTAATCGGCTTGCTAACAAACTGCAGGGAATGGTGTCTCCTAATCAAAGTGCTTTTATCAAGGGTCATTTTATACAGGACAATTTCATGCTGGTCTAGCAAACAGCTAGGTTCCTACACCAATAGAAGCAACCTCTAATCCTCCTAAAGCTTGATATTTCTAAAACTTTTGGCTCGTGTCGTGGCCTTTCCTATAGGAGGTCATGCAACAGTTGGGGTTTGGGCAAATATGGCGGGATATCATCTCTCGGTTTACTCTCCACTTCCTCTATGCGAGTCTTGCTAAATGGGATTCCTGGTAAGTTTATTTCTTACCAACGAGAATTGCTGCAAGGGCTTTCGCCGATGCTTTTTATCCTAGCCATGGATGTATTGGGTTACATGTTCTCAAAGGCGGAATGTGAGGGGATGCTTCTGCCCCTCTCTACAAGAACTCCGAGGCACCGCGTTGCTATCTATGTAGACGATGTGGTAATCTTCCTCCGGCCGGTGGTGGATGACATTGCAGTCACCTTGGATATTCTACACTTATTTGGTACAGCCTCCGGGCTGCGCAATAATGTGCAGAAAAGTAGTGTGTTCCCTATTAGATATGGGGAGGATGATATTACAATTCTGGAAGACATGCTCCCATGCGACATCTCTGACTTTCCTTGTCGTTATTTGGGCCTCCCACTCTCTCTAAAAAGCTCACTAAGGATCAGGTTCAACCAATTATTGATAGAATTGCTGATCAGTTGCCGGGATGGAAGGCCGACTTAATGACGGTCCGGTCGGCGAGTGTAAGTTCAGTTTGTGCTCACTAGCATGCTTATTTATCTTGCTATGGCCATTGACCTTCCAATTTGGGCTCTAAAGGCAATTGATAAAATCAGAAGAGGGTACATCCGGCGTGGTCGAAAGGAGGCCAAAGGCGGACATTGTCCGGTGGCATGGGGCAAAGTATGCCAACCATTAGAGCTGGGCGGCTTGGGCATTTCTAGCCTAAAAGAGCTGGATTGGGCACTCCGTATGAGGTGGATGTGGCTGGAGAGAACTGAACCAAATCGCCCCGGGGCAGCTTTACCTATTCAGGTTCCCGACAAGGTTCGTGCCCTTTTTCATTGGCTTTGCAGACTGAAATTGGGGATGGCGCAAACACGTTCTTTTGGACTGATCGCTGGCTACACAGGCAGCGGATTAGTGATATTGCCCCTCGGTTGTTTGTCATCATGCCTAAGCGAATAGTTAACAAGAGAACCGTCTAACAGTGCACTCACCAATAGGACTTGGATTTCTGATATTCAAGGAGCAATAACGGTTGGTGTAATAATGGAGTATTTGCACCTATGGTACATTGAAGATGCAACTAGGCCCCCTATTGGGTTTTGGTGATAAATGACAAAGAATTAAAACTTCTAATGTGTTCTTAAGTATATGTGCTGGATATGAAAAAAACAACACCCACAATGTGAGAAAGTATACCCCTCATACAAAAGATGATCGAGTACTCAAAAGCAAGAGCCGGAAGAAAAGATTTGCAGCTTTTTTGAGTATAGGTGTGCCAAACTATCAAGAGGGGTGAAATGATCTTACGTGTAGGGAAGAATGTGCTCTAGCTACCATAAGTCAGCTTGGAAACCAAAATATTCAAAAATCCAAGTCCAAAAAGCCAACCAATCTCGGATTCGACCTATCGGGACGGAAGTTCCGTCGGTTCCAGAGAGTTTGGGATGGAAGTCCCAACTCGAAAGGAAGTTCCGTCCTAGGAATCGCGCTTCACCTGTTCTCCACCGACGGAAGTTCCGTCGGTTCCGGAGAGTTTGGGACGGAAGTCCCAACTCAAACGGAAGTTCCGTCCCGATGTTTTTCTTCCTTCGTCCGATAGGGTTGACAGAAGTTCAGTCACAATAGAAGTTCCGTCAAGCCCGAGCTTGACCTAGAAACGGATCTTTTGGAGCCTCCACTATATAAAGCTTTCCCCAACCCGTGAGCAAAGGTGCTGGTACTTTTTGAACTCCCAAATCTCGCTCAAGCTCTCTCTCTCACTCCTCTCCACTCTCCTTGAGATCCAAGGCCATTTGAGAGAGTCCCCATCTTGAATCCAAGCTTGAGAGCATCATCCCAACCTAGAGCACATCTTTCCCTAGGAAGCAATCTCGTTTTCACTTGTTACTCTTGGAGATTCGTTCTCCTAGATTGTCTAGGTGTCACCCTAGAACTCTCAAGTTTGTGGTGAGCCTTGAGAAGTTTGTGAAGGTTGTGATTCGCCTCCGCAAGGAAAGGAATCAAAGGAAGAAGAAGAAAACCAAGTTTGACCTTTGTGGCCACTTGGGGAGGATTAGGGTTGAGAGAGACCCGGCTCTTCATGAGCTCCATTCGCGGCCATCTTCCATTGATTCCCGCACTCCATTGCTTGGATCTAAGTATGGCTCGTACCAAGACCTCCGGCAAGAAGAACAACGGCCGGTCATTAGAGAGCCGGTGGAGGATGTTGAAATTGAGGAGGAAGAGGAATCACCGGAAAGTGAGGAGGTGCTCCCTCCTAGGTCTACAATGAAGAGAAAGCGTGCTGCAGGATGAGTCCCTCCACCCGACAGCGAGGGACAAGGGAAAGGGACCCGCTAGTGGTCGACCTGGAGCAGCTAGTGACCAACATTTGGGGGGAGGTGATGTGATTTATGGTTTGCAGGTGCGAGCACTTGTGTATATTGGTGCTTACGGAAGGATTGACCAAAGGAAGCACCTCCATCCGCTTGATGAGCTTAGAAAGAAGAACCCTCGCGAGTGTGAGAGAAAGGGAAGCTTGCGACCCAAGGTTTCATCTCGTGGGGGCAGCATGACTACTATCATATGTTCTTTATTGACATGAAGAAGAAATTGTGAAATCCCATGTCACGATTAGGTGCTAAGGACCTAGCTAAAACCCTAAACACCCCGCTAATGAAACCCTAATGCTAATTGCCAAGTTAATTAAGGAAAAGAAAAATGGGAAAAACCCAAAAGTAAAAAGGCAAACCCTAGCTCTAAGAGAACTTCACAATTTACAACAGTACCACACCCATATTTTTGTACCATCATGTTGTACATGCAAAATCATGAATTTACAGATTTTTTACAAAATTTTTGGACCAAGTTTGGAAAGCTCAAATTCAAATTCAAATTTGAAAGTGTGCTGTTTATGAATTTTGTATGAATTTTTGGAAACAAAATTTGAACTTCGTCCAAAAACAAAAAATGTAGTCATAACGTGCGGAACCACCAGAAATTTTGGTTTAATTTTTGGACCAACCATAGTATGAATTTGAATCAAATTTCAAAAAACAGATTTCAAAATTTGAAACTCCCCTTCGAGCTCATTGCCCACCGGGCAATGGCGGCCGGACCGCCGGTCCGGCCAGCTTAGCCGCCCCTCTGCGCGTGCGCCCGCCCCATAAACTCACCGCACACCCCCGGCCACCTTCCCAACCAATTTGTACCCACCGGCCAACAGGAACGGCCGGGCATTGAAGCCGCGCGCTCATCCCCGTCGACCGGCCGTGCTCCGCCCATCCTTTCCCCTCTAGAAAACGGGACCAAGGCCAAGCCCCCATCTCCCTCTCACCACAAACTTGTGCCCCAGCTCCCTCTGCCCCTCGCAGCACCGCCGGCTCCCTCCCTCTCCCTCCGCAGCTCACGCGCGAGGAAGAAAAGCCGCCGCCGCCCGCCACGACCGCCATGGCCGCCTCCGCGTTGCATGCCAACCCGTGTGCAAGGGGCCACGCCTCCTTCACCTCCGACCCCCGCTTGAAATTTCCCCCAGGACACCGGCATCGGAGAAGAACGGGAAGCGCCGCCGCCGCCGTCGCCCCGCTCTCCGTCGAGACCCCCTCCCCGGGTCCACCTCCACGCCGCCGCAGCCCACGCCGCCACTCACCTCGGCCTGGTGGTGCTCTCGGACCTTGCCCCTCCATCTCTCTCCTCCTGTGCTGGATGAGCCAGGCCACCGGAGTTACACGTGCGTCGCCGCTCGCCGCGAGCCCGCTACGGCCGCCGTTGGGCTCCGCGAAATCCCCCAGCCGTGTTCCCCGCACCATGCACATCGTTTCCCCTAAAGCGCAGCTCATGCGCTGCACGAACGCGCCGCCGCACGCGACCTCGGTGGCGCCGGCCGCTGTCCGCAGGAGCCCGCGCGCCGCCCGTTCAAAATACCTAGTGGCATTTTTGTGATTATTGCGAAGTTTTGTTGTATTTGGAAAAATTCATAACTTTCGATTTAAAAACCCAAAAATTGCAAACTAAATTCATTTGGACTCCTCATAACGTGTACTTTCGGAAAAGTAACATGAACTCGTAATTTTGGTCCATTTTTGTATTTTTTCAAAAATGTTAAAATGCAATCCGTGTAAACTCATTTAAACCATAACTTTAAAAATGTAAGTCCAATGGAGATTGTTGGGGGAAGATCACCACCTTACCCCAATGGGCCGGCCCGGAGGAAATAGGCCCAGCAAGGCCATGGAAGAAATGTCCCACATGATGACGGCCCAAAGGAAAAGCATTCGAGAGAAGAGGGCTCGGCCCAACTAAGGGAATTCAACCCAAGAGAGCTAGTCATGTGAGGTGGTAGCAATTGTCTAGAGTGCCCTTGAGTAGATAGAATAGAAGAAGGGCATAAGTGTAACATGTGATGGTGGTGGTTGATAGTGAGCATTAGGGTTGAGAGAGTATGGGGATATAAATACTCTCTCAATACTCACATGAGGCGGTTTTGGGCTCTTCCTGTAATACGACTGTAATGGAAATGAAAGCCTTCGTTTGGGGTCCTTCGTGACTTCCCACCACTTGCCCCCTTCATAGTCTTTCTGTTCATCTCCAATAGGCCTAGCCCAAGGACCTTCGTAGTCCCGTAGCTCTTTCACACCTCCGGGACACCTTGGGCTGGCCCATTCCTTGTTGCTTGTGGCCTTCGTAACCACAACAGCTGGCGCGGTCCATGGGGATCGAACAGGAAAGCCTACGTTATGACCGGAGGATATACCGAAGCCGAAGGATTGGTGATCCTCGGGGTTCTACAGACACCGAGCCGGGAGGCACAATAGCCGAAGAGGAAGGCATGCTCGCGCAAGCTGATTTGACCGAAGGGGTAACAAATGAAGGAACCTCGGTTGGGACCGAAGGGGTCCGTGAGGCGTCAATACGAGCCACCCGGAGGACCTCGAGGTTGCAGCAGGATCAATTGAACTTGGAAAGACAAGGCCAAGAGGAGAGAGAGCGTGAAGCGCAAGCTCGAAGGGAAGACAATGCCGGACTTCTTGCAGAGCGTGAAGCGCAAGCTCGAAGGGAAGATAATGCCGGACTTCTTGCAGAGCATGAAGCGCAAGCTCGAAGGGAGGACAATGTCGGACTTCTTGTAGAGCGTGAAGCGCAAGCTCGAAGGGAGGACAATGTCGAATTCTTGCAGAGCGTGAAGAGGAGGCCCGAAGGGAAGAGCACGCAAGGCTCCTTAGGGATCCCGAAGAGCAAGCCCGATGAGAGGAACAAGTGAGCCTACTCGCGGCTCAAATGGAAGCACGAGTACAATCAAAGGAGGGCAATCGAGGAGCGTGAATTGAGGGCCCGAGCTCTAGAAAATTTCACAATACAAGAGGAAGGATACAAGGAAAGGCTGGAAGCTGCCATAAAAACTCAAGAATTGCTAACAAAACAGCTGGAGGTTTTAAGGAGAGCAAACATGTCGGAGCGGCAGGCCCCAAGCACAAGCCGTTTATCAAGAGCTGCCTCTGCAAGAATCGGGGTTCGGACGAGCAAACCAGCCTTCGCAGGACCCGGTGCTTAGGCAGCCGGTGTTCCCTTCGGCTACGAGGCTCGGACCGGGGGTTGAGGTGGATCCATCCCTACCTCTAACATGGGAGCTACGGACAGCGGTATGGCCTCACCGGTTAGCCGGGGTCAATCTTCCAAGTATACGGAGGGGCCACCGACCCGAAGGAGTTCTTCATTCGTTATGAGACAGCGGTTGAGTCTGCTGGTGGAGGAGATGCAATTAAAGCAAGGGCTTTACCACTAGCACTCGGAAGGTATAGCAAGTACGTGGTATTCTAGGCTGCCGACCGGATCTATCGATTCTTGGGGGCATCTCAAAAAAGCATTGTCTGTTCACTTTCGAGGGTCTCACCCCAAGGAGCTGAATAGCGGAGATCTATCTGCATGCTTTGTCGGAGAGAAGGCGAAACGTTGCACGGTTTACTAAGAGGTTCATGCACTTAAAATGTCAAGTGGCAGATGTCCTCGAATCGATTGTCATCGAGTCCGTGGCGAGGGGCCTTCACATCTACGAAGCCCGAAGAAGGATAAGGGAGAAAAGACCATAAATCTTAGATCACCTGCTCGGGATATTAGAAGCTCGGGTGAGGGTCGAGGAAGACATTCGGAACGCCAAGGCAAGTTGGCGCAACCAACCTGACCGAAGGGGGAGAAGCGGTCGGATGAGTTCGGGCATGATGGAAATCAGCAAAAGATGTCAAGGAATGTGTACAATGTAGAGCAAGAGTACTCTCGGCAAGAAAATCATCCCTTGGAACAGTCACGGTGGTTCTTTTCGATCAGAGCGATCACGGGGGAGGCAATCGAGGCAGAGGCCGAGCAAGGAACTCTCTAGGGAACAGGTCGTAGGGATTCTTCCGCTATTATCATGGTTCCAGGGCAAACCACACTACCAACAATTGTGAAGAAATCAAGGCCATGTGCGCAGCAAGACAGAAGGGTCAATCCGAAGGACCTCGTTCGATAATGCACACTAGCCACTATACGCCCACAGCACCTTCGCAGGCGCTACCACCACCTCCGCCTTTGCCTTTTCGGATGCCCTATGTTCCATCATTCTACACTCCACCATATGGTTCGGCGCAACCAGTTCATTATTCACCAATAGCTCAGCTGGAGCAGGCATCATCCGCATCTCCGACGGGGCGAACTCCTGAAGCTCATCAATCGGGGTCAAGAGTGGTACATCAAGGCCCATCGTGAGAACCGGATCAGTATGCTTGTAGTCAAGGGTCTAAGGGAACAATCCTCATGATCACCGGAGGAAACGGAAGAGATTTTCCGTCCAAAAGGCAGCGCAGAGATTACATCGGACAAGTCTCTCACGTGGCAGCTTGCCCTCCGGTCGGACTTCACGGATGGATGGACATTCCTATTGCTTTTTCAGCCACCGATTTCAGGCCCATGATTTATCCGCATGATGATGCCTTCGTGATGAGAGTCAACATCCATGGCTTTGACATGCATAAAGTTCTGGTTGATGCTAGCTCAGCAGATGTTCTACTATGGAACACCCTTGAGAAAATGGGGTTTACTCAGGCAGACCTGCAACCTTCCTACACCCCCCGCAAGGCTTCGGAGGACAGCCAATTCACCCCATGGGTTGCATCACCCTCAAGGTCTCATTTTCAGGGCCAAATGGACAAGGGGGAGTCGAATCGAAGACATCAAGTTTGACGTAGTCGACATGGTGTATCCATACAATGTTTTATTAGGACGAAGGGTGATCAACAAATTTCTAGCCATAATTCATCATGGTTACCTCTCGCATGAAAATAACAGGACCGGAGGGGGTCGTCACGGTATACGGAGATCGAGTCGAAGCTCGAAGGTTAGAAATGGACATGGCTCCGGGACAGCGTCACATCAATGTCATTGAAAAGTGTGAATGCAAGTCGGGACCTATGGAACTACCCACGGCACCTAAGTATATGCCGAAGGTTCAGCCACAAGAAGGCACCAAAGAGGTTGTGTTGTATGTTGATCGGCCTGATCGACTGTTTGGATTGGATGCGGATTGTCCGAGCAAAGGGAAATGGAGCTCCTCCGTTTTTTAAGGAACAATGCTGATGTCTTTGCTTGGTCATCCAAGGATATTCCGGGAATTGACAAGGCAGTAGTTGTGCATAGACTGGATGTGGATCCCAAAGTAAAGCCTATAAAGCAACGTATGAGTGATTGGACGAGAGGAAAGAATTGCCATTCTCAAAGCGAAGTGCAGAAATTGTTAGACGCGGAGGTAGTCCGTCCTATTGATCGAACTACTTGGTTGGCCAATCCAAGTACTAGTCAAGAAGCCGAATGGATCGTGGCGGATGTGCATTGACTTCACAACCCTCAACAAGTTCTGCCCGAAGGATGACTTCCCTCTAGCAAGGATAGATCGGTTAGTTGACACCACCGCCGGTGCTGCACTAATGAGTTTTCTTGATGGCTATTCCGGGTTTCATCAAGTCCGGTTAGCAATCGAAGACCAGCCTTTGACGGCCTTCCAAATACTCGGAGGTACATACTCGTTATAACCGAATGCCCTTCGGACTCAAAAATGCCGGAGCCACGTTTTCTCGTACAATTAAGGCTACCCTTGGTGATCAACTCGGGACGCAATGCAGCAGCTTACATAGACAACATTGTAATCAAGAGTGTCCTGGAGCAAGATCATGTGAAGGATCTAGCCGAAACCTTCGCGAACCTTCGAAGAGTGGGCGTGAAGTTAAACCCAACTAAGTGCATGTTTGGAGTTAAGGCTGGCAAGTTGCTTGGATACATGGTATCGAAAGTCGGCATCAACCCTAACACAATGAAAATTCGAGCAATTCTGGACATGGAACCTCCGAAGTCTATAAGAGAGTTACAAAGGTTTTTCGGAAGGATAGTGGCATTGAGCAGGTTCATCGCCAAACTCGCAGAGCGAAGCATGCCATTTTTTGAGATTCCGAGGGGTCCTCGGGTTTTCAAATGGACAGAAGAGCATCAAACAGCCTTCGAGCAGCTCAAAGCATACTTGGTAGAATTAACTACCCCGAAACCGCCTCCTCCGAAGGCTCAACTTCTCCTATACGTGGCAGCAGCACCGAAGGCGGTTAGTGGAGTCCTAGTGTACCAAGCCAAGGAACAGGAAGCAAAGCAGTTGCCAGGTATATTATGTCTTGGAGACACTTACCGGGGCCGCTTGTGGCTATGAAATCATCGAGAAGCTCTTGTATGCCGTCCTCATGACATCACGAAAGTTACGAAGATACTTTGATGATCATCCTATCGTCGTTCCTACCAAATACCCTTTGAGGGATGCGCTCAAGTCGGACAAAGCCTCCAGCAGGATATTGAAGTGGGCAGCTGAACTAGGACGAGTACGATGTGACCTTCGTGGCACGAAAGGCCATCCAATCAGATGTGTTAGCACAGTTCCTGGTAGAGTGGACATGGAAATACGGAGGTAGAAAACACGGATGCCCCGGAGGACCCAATTTGGACAGTTTTTACGGAAGGTGCGTGGGGAGTCTCTCGGTGCAGGATGCGCCGCAGTCATAACATGTCCTAGTGGCCGGACGCTAAGGTACTCCGCCAAGTTAGCCTTTCAAACCACAAACAACGCAGCTGAGTATGAAGGCATCCTCCTAGGGCTAAGGCAAGCTAGAATGCTAGGGGCTTAGAGAGTAATTGTATAATGTGATTCTCGGTTGGCAGCTGAGCAATTAGCTAAGGGATACCGGACGCTTGATCCGGAGATGGCTTCGTATGCCCGTAAGGTCGGAGAAATGGACAAGTTCTTTGTGGGGTTTGAAGTCGAAATATTCGAAGGACAGAGAACAAGGAAGCTGATCTCGCTTGCGAAGGCAGCCTCTCGGACAAGGTCCTCTTCAACCGGATGTCTTGCACGAAACACTACATCACGCAGCCACCGCTAGCAACCAAACCAAGAAAGTTATGGCATTGGCTTCGGAAGATTGGCCAGCCCCAATACGTGCCTTCATTGAGAAACGTTATGTGCCGGACAGCCGATTGGAGGAGCAACGGATGCAGCACAAAACTAGGGGCTACACTCGATCGAAGGAGTGTTGTACAAGGGGGAGTCTGTGCTCCATTGCTGAAGTGTCTCAGTCAGCCCGAAGGAATACAACTCTTGCGAAAAATTCATGAGGGCTCTTGTTCTTCTCACTTAGCTCCGAGAGCCTTGGTCGCAAAAGCTTTCGAGCAAGGGTTCTATTGGCCAACGGCCATAAGGGATGTAGAGGACTTGGTGCGAGTACGCTCGGGATGTCGGTGGATGGGCCACCACTTTACAACCAATACCGCCGGTCCGGCCGTTAGCAAGATGGGGCATTGACATTGTTGGGGAATTGCCAACAGCACCAGGTGGCAGTAGAGTACTTTTCCAAATGGGTCGAAGCTGAGCCCTTGGTTCAAATCACAGCTAGGAATGTCCGGAAGTTCTTTCGGAAAAATGTGGTATGCTGCTTCGAGTGCCAGTGGAACTAACAGTGGATAACGGCAAGCAGTTCGAAGGGTTGGAATTTCGGGAATACTGCCTTAGCATTAGTGTCAAGAAGTATGAAATCTCGGTGACCAATCCTAGGGCAAATGTGGCTGTTGAATGGATGAATGGCAATGTGTTCACAGCAATTTCGAAGGCCCTTGTCGGCCTCCCTAAAGGGAAATGGGCGGAGGTGCTGCCCAATGTCCTGTGGTCAATCGAACAACCGCTACAAGACGAACCGGTTTCTCACCCTTCCGATCGTTCTATGGAGCCGAGGCTGTAACCTCCGAAGAGATTCAAGCTGGCTCCTTCCGCACAACAAGGCCGTTGGCGGACAATGAAGATGTGTCTAAAGATCTCTTGGAAGAAACTCGTCTGCAAGCTGTGGCTAATTTGCTTAAGTACATCTCATCTATGGAAAAGTCATACAACACCAAGGTGCATCCAAGGGAGTTTCAACCGGAGGACCTCGTCTTGAGGAGAAACCCGGTGCATGTTACCAAACCGAACACCAAGTGGCTGGGACCCTTCGTGATTGATAAGTCTATTCGTCAAGGAGCTTATCATTTGCTCGAGCTTGATGGAACTCCCATACCACACTCTTTCAATGCCGATACTCTCAAGAAGTTCTACATATGAGGCTCCTTCGGAAATCGAGGGTAGTTGCCTTTTGGCTAAGTCGCTTTTTGGAAAGGTCTACCCGCAATTATGAAGCATGCCTTCGAGCATATGCCGCTTTTAAGTTTAAGGTACTTTGTTCCCTCCCTTCGCACGACTTGAGTCTTTAAGTTTGAAGTTTAGAAGTTTTGCATTGCAAGGCGAGTCCTGCGCAAGGATGCTTATGTCTAGGGGCTTTAGTTCGAGAGTCTACGAATGGTGTTCGTTTAGTGTCCAGATCCTAGGTGTCGTGCAAGGGAGGTCGGCTTGTAAATATTTTTATCAATGGAAAAAATGCTTTCATCATTCTCTCGTTATGCATGCATTCGTTAATATATGGTACCAAGGTGCTTAGAAACCCTAACGCCTTGATGTCTGGGCAACTACGGCTCAACGCCTTGGAAAGGTTAATCCAAGAAGTCTAAGATTGGAAACCCCAACTTAGAACTCGAAGCACTAGGAAACCCCCATGACTTCGATGCTAGGCAACTACGGCCTAATGCCTCAGGAAAAGTAACACCGAGAAGGCTAAGCATGGAAACCCCATCTTAGATACAAAGAATGTGCGCAATGTACGAAAACAGCTTGTTTTATTCATAGTATAACGAAAGAGGGGCCCGAAGGCCCTTCGTAAATTACATCCCCGTACTACACTCGTATTCCAAGTATAAGCGTTCCGCTTCGAGCTCGACAGCCGAGAGCGGCTACGGCCAATTGCTGCCTCCATCTCTTCAAGCTCTTTCTTGCGCCGAGCTAAGTCAGCAGCAATAGCAGCTCGACCTTCGGCCGAAGATGCACGAGCTCGAAGGGCCTCGGCGTCCACCGGAGCGGAGTCGCCGTCACTTGAGACATCGATAGGCTCTGTTTTGATCCTAACCTCCGGTGGTTGTCCTAAAGAGGCCCAAAGGCGCTCGCGTCTAGCACGTCGGACAGCGTGCTCCTCCGGAGTAACCTTGGGAAAGGCAGCCTTGATCCGACCATTGCGGTCATTGACGAAGGCCGCGAACTCGCTAAGTGTCCCCTCCGGTTATTTCGCTTCCATCTACGTAGCTGAGTTCCGGTGACCCAAAAGGGACCAGGGGCTTCGGAGTCCCCGTAATCAATAGCCGATGAGGTAAAGCGTCATCGATAACAGCCTTCCTCCGGAATTTCGGGTGTGTCGTCGGAGCCGCAAAATTCCTAACGAGAGAAGTGAGGCGAAATTGTTCACATATTATCATAAAACCTAAGTACAATAAGCAGCTTCGGAGCGCTAGATGCTTACGAAGGCAATTACATAGCAAAATATAAACTACCAAGAAACTAAGAAAATACTAAGGGAAGATTCACACCCGAGGCCGCGAAGAAGGGCTTCCGGTCCGAGGACCCTCGCCTTCGCGAGCAGCCTCGGGTTTTTTCCGGCTTCGTCGTGATCCGGGGCCCCTTCATCAATATTAGCGTGGGAAGGTCCGGCCTCGTTGCGGTGCCGCTAGCACGGCCTAGCTCCGCGTTCGCCGCTTCCAGCCGCAGCAGCACGTGCAAGATCTAGCCCCAAAGGCGCCCAAAACTCTCGGCCGAAGTACCGGTCCGCGACGGACACGTCGGCCCGGGCCTCCTTGAAGGCGGCATAGTCCGCACCGCACATGTCGCGGAGGTCACGAGCGCCCTCCTTGACTTCCTTAGAGGGAAAGGTGCCGATGGCCTTCACCACCCGCAATGCAGCGGTCCAAGCCACGCGGGCGCAGTGATGGCCCCACCGGATCGGAGCAGCCTTCGCGGCGGCAAGCCCGGAGGACATCCAGCGAAGGCTTGCAAGGCTATCACCTTGCTCATGAGTTGGCTCGGGCGCATGACGCCCGGCGAAGACGTAAAGTCCCGGAACCGGTTCATGAGTTCCTAGTTCCTCCGGCCAAGGGACTCTATCGCCAACATACTTTGGCGGGCCATATCCAGGGACGTGGCTTGTGTTTTGATGGTGGCCTCGGCATCGAAGAGTGCCTCGCCCCAACCGATCGATCCTCCGCTCCCGAGCCACTCGCGTGCTCCGAAGACGCCTTCCGCAGCTCTTCGTGCTCGCGCCGTAACTTGGCGTACTTTGTTTGCTCTTGTACAAGAGCATCGTCGTAGTTGCGAAGGCGCCGCCTCGGATCGCAACTTCCATAACGGAGGTACCCTTCGACAAATAACGAGCAAGCAGCGCCCCCGCCAATACAAATCAATGGGTGTTAGAGTAATCTACACTTGGTGTTGGCGTAAGTTAAACAAGAACTAGAAGTACCTTCATGGTGATGCGGGATAAGCTTTCGATGAGCTCCTTCCCGTCTACTTCTTGCAGGCTCCGGTCCACCCGGCATAAGTCCAAGCATGCGGCCAATGTACTCAAGTCCCGTGCAAGATGAAGTCCCATCTTCAAAGTCGTCGGGCTTCAAAAACGAGCCGATGTGATGCGGTGCTATCCCGCGAGGGAGCACCCCCATAAACCCCTTCCCGGCCCCATGGCCCAGCCGCACCTCCGTCCGAAGTGCCTTTCCGCTGCCGGAGGGGTGTGTTTGAGTAGCCACCCCTTCGTCGTCCTGTTTGAGTGACATTTCGCTCATGGTTGTCGTTGAGGACTCGGGGCCGAGATGGAGACGAAGGCTCGCGGACCCTACCCAGCAGGAGCGAGGCCGTTAACTTCTTCCGCCTCCTCCGATTGAGTTTGCTCATCACGAGCAATGTTGTCTTCGTCCTCGGAGGAGGAGGAGGCATAAGTGTAATATGTGATGGTGGTGGTTGATAGTGACCATTAGGGTTGAGAGAGTATGGGGATATAAATACTCTCTCAACCCTCACATGAGGCAGTTTTGGGCTCTTCCTGTAATACGGTCGTAATGGCAATGAAAGCCTTCGTTTGGGGTCCTTCGTGACTTTCCACCACTTGCCTCCGTCGTAGTCTTTCTGTTCATCTCCAATAGGCCTAGCCCAAGGACCTTCGTAGTCCCGTAGCTCTCTCACACCTCCGGACACCTTGGGCTGGCCCATTCCTTGTTGCTTCCGGCCTTCGTAACCACAACAGAGATGCCACTTGGTCGAGCATGCATCTTAGTACCCTTGAGCATCTTGCACTCGGAAAATCTCAATTTCATTGCATATTTGTCAAGTTATGGCATTAATGGCATTTCCTGTAATTAATTTTTATTTAATTATATATAACTTATTTTGGCATGAAACTTGGTAGATCTACTCTCCATAGCCCTGTGCACTTGCATAAAATCCCATGTTTAATTTTGAGCATGTTAAATATTTATTTTGCTGTCAACGCAATTAATTCAAGAAAATGTTAATTTCAGCATTTTGGATATTGAGTTACATCCTAAAAATTATATTGTCGGTGTCGTGAAACCGGCCGACAAGTAAATTTGTGTTTTGAAGGGATCGACGCTACTACTCGGATGGGCCTTGGATGATTTAGGAGAGCGTGGTTTATACTCGGTTCGGGCAATCGAAGCCCTACGTCCGCTTCGAGGATTGTTCGTGTTTCGTCTTGTGAAAAGAGCTACAAAGGATGCGAGGGAGGAGGGTTGCTCCAAGCCTCTCGCGTGCAATGCGCTCTAGGATGTGTGTACGATAAGTTCGATTAACCCGATCCGTGGGGTGTGTCCCTCTTCTTGCGTGTGCGTGGGGTCCCTTTTATAGTCCAAGGGCCAGTGCCACTTACAGGTGGGGTCGAGTTACCACATGTCGTCCCAAGCGGGGTCGGGGCCGCCGTGCATTACCCTCGCTCGCATGCGGGCCGCTTTGGGCGCTCCGGTCGTGCGGCGTACGGTCGGTCTTGATTGGTAGCGCCGGAGTCAATGCCACGCTCGTCACCGTGGCAGCCGTCCTGTCGCATGGCGGTCTCCATCCGTCACTCCCGTTCATCATGGCTCCGGCAGAGATGGTGTTGGCGCCTCCGTCTTGTCGTCGAGCCGTGGGTGTCGGCGACGCGTGAAGATGAGACAAGAGGAGCCGCGCCGATCTCACCCGATCCCCGTGGATTGGTGAGTTCCCGAGCGGAGTTATGGCGATCCCCGTTCACCCGTGAAGCTTCATGAGGAAGCCATTTGCCCCCGAGTCGGCGAGGCGGGGACCGCCGAGCCCGCCCGAGTCCCGGACGGGAGAGGCGAGGACCGCCGGCCCGCCTCGAATCCCGAGCCCGGGCGAGGCGGAAGTGGTGCACCTGCCCGACCCGGAGCTCGGGCGAGGCGAGGCCGCGGGCCCGGCTTTCGTAGCCCTCACAGGCCCAGGGCGGACACCGTTGGTCAGCCAGGAAAGATTACAGTGCTATTGTCTCGTCAATCGCTTGGCCTCCGTCCCGGCCACAGGCCATCATGGGCTTGGTAATGATCACGCCGCTCTGCAGCCTAAGCTAGCGCTAGCGTGCGGCGCTGCGGAACGGGACAGAGGGTACCGCGCCGGTCACATCACGTCCCGTTGGTGAGACGAGTTCCCGTGCGCTGCAATTGCGCCTACCGGCCCGCCGTAACTCCTCCCCCATCCGGTGGGTGAGGTCGCTTCTCCGCGAAGCAAAGGCAAACGCGGCAGGGATTGCGGTCCCACCCGACGCCGAGTCGGGCGAGGCGGAGATCGTGGGCCCGCCCGACCCCGGGTCGGGCGAGGCGGAGATTCATGGAACCACCCGCCCGGGGTCGGGCGAGGCGGAAGTCGTGGACCTCGCCCGACTCGGGCTCGGGCGAGGCGAGGTTTCGGGCCCCACTTCGTATCCTTTATGCGTACAAGACGGAGCCGTTAGCCGGCTATTAAGTACCATGATTAGGGTTCCCCAATCTAGGTACCCGACAGTAGCCCCGAGCCTTGGCGGTGGCCGGGGGCAAAGGGTCGCCGTCGAGGCTTTTTCCGACAAACCCTCGGATTTTCCTCGTGTATTTGTTTTCCGGTGGGTGCGCGCGAGCGCACCCGCCGGTGTAGCCTCGAGCCTCGGGGCAAGTAGAATACTTGCGCCGAGGGTTAACAATTTTGAGCGGTTTATCATTTATTTGCGAAAGCGAGCCCCCGAGTCTTCGCTCGTTGCTCGGATCCGTCCGAGGGCTGCTTCGTCTTTTTATTTCGTTCACACCCACGCGTCTTTGCGGTAAGACGAGGCGTGCGGTGAGCGGCCACGTCATTCCTCGATGGTTCGATGCGTGGTGCTCGTTTAAGCTCCAAACGGGAATGTCCGAGTGATGGCTCTCGGCGTGCCCTTAGCGGGGATCCGATGGAGACTAGCGGGAGTCGGCCTCATTCATATCCGAGTGCTCGTCTTTTGTGATCTCCGACCCCTTTCGATCGGGGTCGGCGGGCTCGTTGCCCTCCCTTCGCGGGATTCAAGACCACGGCTTTTTCAACTCGGACTCGGACGCTTGTCGACAGATGCCCATTGTGCTACGGTGCACGGGTGTTGATCGCTAAGGATCCCTCTCTAACAACCCCTCACTTAATTTTGTCCAGGGGCGGGCGTCCGAACCCTTTCGCAGGGCCGCCCTTCGAACCCCCGGGTCGGAAACCGGGCGTCAGTGGCGTTTTCATCCCCTAGCCTTATCTACCTGCGGGCCTCATGGGATTCCAAGCCCAATCGGCCCGTCATCGGCGCCGTCGAAGCGCAACGGTTCGCCTTCCATGATGGCGCGCATCTCGCGGCGGTTCGCCGTAGATGCGGAACTTGCGTTCGCATTATGGCTGCGCGTCGGGCGCGTGCGGCGGCCTCTTCGGTCCCCGCACCCGGTTAAATCGCGGAACAAGTAGAGGTGCGGGAGTCGAAGCGCCGCGGGGCGCTTGACATGACCGCTATTTAAAGGGAAAAAGGGGGGGACGCATCCGGTTACCTCTCTTCCGCCTCGCGCTCGCAAAAACCCATCCCCTTCCCTTGTTCTCGCGTGCTCCGTCGACTCGCCTTTCTTCGCCGCGTCCGCCGCTCGCCGCCCTCCTCACTTCTCCCCAATCCACCGTCGCGCATCCGATCCGAGCCTCGCCATGGCGGATTGGATTCCGTCCCGCCGCACCGTCGGGTCCCTTGAGGCCCTTGTCGCGCGCGGACTCCCGATGCCGCGCACCGATGCCATGGAGTGGCCGGTGCCGGGGAATGAGGCCCCGCCGGCACCGCCGGACGGCTACGTCGTCTCCTTCCGCCACTTCCACGAGCGCGGCTTGGGAATGCCGCCTCACCCTTTCTTCCGCGGCATCCTCCACCATTACGGGTTGGAACCGCAGCACCTCAACCCCAACTCCATCCAAGCACCTCGCCGCCTTCGTGGCGCCGTGCGAGGGCTTCCCGGGGATCGCCCCCACTTCGAGGCTATTCAAGCACTTCTTCGATTGCCGGCTGGTGACGAAGAAGGACGCGGCCGGAACCCTCGCGCCGTCCCCATCGGCAGCGCCGCCTTCCGATCGCGGGGCGGCCGGTCCAGAAGTACATCTCCATCGCCCTCACCGACTCCAACAAGGGCCGGCACGAGCAGTGGTTCTACCTTAGGAACACCGCTGCCTCACCCCTCCCCGAGTTCACCGGCAACCTCATCAATGCCGCGCCGGAGAAGTGGCACTTCGGGGTGCCCGGCGACGAGAAGAGGGGGATCGCCGCGCCGTTGGACGCGGTGGAGGCGCTCGACCAGGCCGGCGTGACCGGCGTTGGGGTCATTGGCTCCTACCACCTGCGCCGGCTCGCACCGTCGCAGGCCCGGCATCGGATGATGTCGGAGATGGGAAGTGACTTCAACCGGGAGGGAACCTGCATGGTGAACCCCGGGCGGACCCTCGGATTTCGCTCCGGGAGTTGAAGGCCCGACTCGCGGAGGCGATGCCGAAGACGGCCGCCGCGTGGGATCGCTTTGATTGGCCGGTCCCCAATCACCCACCAATGCTCCCGCAACGGGGGCGATTGTGTTTGTAAGTTTTTAATTCTACCTTCGGTTGAGTCGGTTTTAAGTTCCGACCTCTCTTACTTTTCTACTTTTGCGCTGTCGCCCCCACTTGTTTCCGTGTTGCGGAGAGGTTTGCAGTTCATTCCTTCCCCCGCCCCATTGCCCGAGGATGCCGACGTCCGGCCATCAATCGGGCGCGCGCCGAGGAGCAAAAAGCTCGAAAGGACGCCAAGAAGGCCCGAAGGCGGCGCGGCAACAGCGGAAGGCGGAGAAGGAGCGCCGGCGCCGTTCGGGCCGGATCGTCCTCTCCGAGAGCAGCAGCACCGACTCCGACGACGACGATCGGGGTGACGACGAGGAGCTCGTCGACATGTCCCCTCCCATCGACGAGCTCGCCAAGGAGGAGGACACCGAGCAGGGCCCGACTCGGCCGGCACCTCCGGAAGTGGACCCCGCCGCGACGACGTCGGCACGTCGCTCGCCGGCCCGAGCCAGGAAGGAGCGCCGGGCTCCCCGCAGCCGAGGCGCATGCCGGCGCCGTAGCGCCGACTTTGGCGCCCTCCACCACCACAACGCCGACCACCCGGCCGCCGCCGTCGCCGCATGACGAGTAGATAATGTAATGTGTTAGTTGAGTCGGCCGAGTGGCCGGTAGTCGAGTCGGCCGGGTGGCCAAGATGTGAAGAAGAACTCGCTTATTTTGTGAACAAGTTATCCGTTTTAATTTCGTTCAAAATTTCCCACATGTTCCCCTTTTGTGGCTCCTTTCTCTTTCGGACCGCCTAGTTGCTTTAGATTTTTCATTCGGTTGATCGACAACTCGGGCCGCTCCTAGCCGTAGAGGCGTCGTAGTCCCGAGCCGACCGGTCGGACCGGCCGAGCCATCGTCGGCGCTTAGGTTCTGTCCGAGCCAGGCCCGCACCGAGGGATTTTCGTGTGAGTTCCGCAGCCGTGGGCACAACCGGGACCCGCACACGGCCTCCTTTGCACACCCGCCGGGTGTTCGGCGGCCGGCAAATTTGGACTTTACTCGTCATTTGTCGAAAACAACAAGAAAGAGAGAAAAGTTGTCTCTTTATTTCATTTGCATAAATAACTCGAAACAACAAGCTAAGGGTAAAAGCGACGTAGCTGCTCGATGTTCCATGCGTTGGTGAGCACGTTTCCGTTGGCGTCCTTGAGTTTGTACGTGCCGGGTCGGAGCACCTCGGCTACCGTGTAGGGCCCTTCCCATGGCGGAGTTAGCTTGTGCCGGCCTTGATTCCCCTGGAGAAGTCGAAGGACGAGGTCGCCGGGCTCGAAGGCGCGCTTCTTGATCTTGCGGTCGTGGTAACGGCGGAGTGCTTGCTGGTATCCGGCTGAGTGCAGCAGGTGCAGCTTCCCTTGTTTCGTCGATTTGGTCCAGCCGCATCTTCGAGATAACGCTTATTGAGTTCCGGATCGAAAACTTGTATGCGCGGAGCTCCATAATCCAGATCCGTGGGTAGCACGGCCTCAGCCCCGTACACCATGAAGAAGGGAGTGTGACCCGTGGCTCGACTCGGCGTCGTCCTCGTGCTCCACAACACCGCACCGAGCTCTTTCGCCCATTTCCCGGCAAATGTTCCGAGTTTGCTGAATATCCGGGGTTTCGATCCTTGGAGGACCATGCCATTTGCGCGCTCACACCGCCCGTTCGTTTGGGGGTGTGAGACGGCGGACCGCTCAACTCGGATGCCCCGGTGGTCGCAAAAGTTTAGGAACTTTTTTCCCGTAAACTGCGTACCGTTGTCGGTGATGATTGTGTTCGGGACTCCAAACCGATGCACTATGTCGTTGAAGAATTTTACGGCCTGGTCCGAGTCGATTTTGCCTATCGGCCTCGCCTCAATCCACTTGGAGAACTTGTCCACGGCGACAAGCAAGTGGGTGTAGCCTCCTGGTGCCTTTTTGAACGGGCCGACCAGGTCTAGGCCCCACACGGCAAACGGCCATGTTATGGGGATGGTTTGCGGGGCCCGGGCCGGCCGGTGTGTTTTACGTGCGTAATGCTCGACACCCTTCGCAGGTGCGCACGACTTGCTCAGCGTCGGCGATCGCGGTCGGCCAATAGAAGCCATGTCGGAAAGCGTTGCCAACGAGACTTCGTGGTGCGGCGTGATGTCCGCACGTTCCACCATGGATGTCCCGAAGCAGCCGCTTACCCTCATCGAGAGGGATGCAGCGTTGGAGGACGCCGGTGTGCCCCTTTTTGTATAATTCCTCGCCGATCACGACAAAGGTTTTGGCGCGTCGGGCGAGTCGGCGCGCTTCCATGACGTCGGGAGGCAATTTTGTCGCAACAGATAGTCGAGGTAGGGCTGCCGCCGATCATCTCGCCGACTTGGGCGCAGCCCCGAGTCCCCTTCGGGGTCGGGAGTCGAGTCGACCGGACCCGCCGTGTCGTCGTTGGCGCCAAGCTCGGCGACCAGGACCTCCGCGGTCTCGATCGGAGCTGGCTCTTGTTCTCCCTTTGCAGGGTCGGCCGCCGTTGGCTCCTTGATAGACGGCTCATCCCGGTCGCCAGCAAAAACGCCTACCGGTGTTGGTAGCCGATTGGATCCCATCTTGGCCAATGAGTCGGCCGTTTCATTGTCCCGCCGAAGGACATGTTTGACTTGGAATCCATCGAACTTTTCTTCAAGACGGCGGATCTCACCGCAATAAGCCGCCATCTTCGGGTTGGTGCAAGTCGACTCGTTCATCACCCGATCCACGACGAGCTGGGAATCGCCGAAGGCTTCGAGCCTACGGATCCCCGCATCAATCGCTGCCTTCATGCCGTTGAGCAAGGCTTCGTATTCGGCCACGTTGTGAGAGGCCGGAAAGTTGAGTCGGATGACGTATTGCATGCATGCACCTTTCGGCGAGATGAGCTGCCATCCGCTCCCAGCGACCCCTCTTCGTGAGGGAGCCGTCAAAGTACAGCCGCCAATGATCCGTTTCGCCCGGAACTACAGGTAATCGGGTCTCTCGTCCACTCGGCTATGAAATCTACCAGAGTGTGTGATTTTATGGCAGATGGGTGCGTGTATTCTATACCCTGGTCCATTAATTCTAGCGCCCACTTCGAGATTTTTATCGCTACCTCCGGATTACCCAAAATTTCAGCAAGCGGGAAGGAGGAGACGATCTACACGGATGAGAGTCGAAATAGTGCCGAAGCTTGCGCCGAGTGATGATCGGCGCGTACAACACCTTCTCGGATTTTCGGCCACCTCGTCTTGCAGTCGGAAAGGACTTCGCCGACGTAGTAGACCGGCCGTTGCACCTTGAGCGCCTTTCCCGGCTCGTCACGCTCCACCACCAACGCCGTACTCACCACCTGATTTGTTGCCGCTACGTAGAGCAGCAAAGGCTCCTTCTCGACCGGCGAAGTCAAGATCGGCGCGCTTGAAAGTTTGACTTTGAGGTGGTCGAGGGCCTCTTGCGCCTCGGCTGTCCGGACAAAGTTGTCCGACTTCTTGAGCAGCACGATAAAGTGGCAGCCCCTTTTCTCCGAGTCGGGAGATGAAACGGCTTAGCGCCGCGAGGCAGCCAGATGAGTTTTTGCACGCCCTTTACGTTTCTTATCGGCCCCATCTTCGCGATGGCTTCGATTTTCTCGGTGTTGGCTTCGATGCCACGTTGCGAGACGCCGTATCCCAAGAGCATCCCCTTCGGGACCCCAAAGACACATTTCTCGGGGTTGAGCTTGACTCCGTTGACTCTCGACCGCTGGAACACGGCTTCGAGGTTGGCGACTAGATCGTCGGTCCGAGGGGTGAGGCAGCGGTGTTCCTTGGGATTCCCGGCATATCCGAGGGCTTCCACGCAAAGATGTCCTTGTTGGCGTGTAGGAACTCGACGAGCGCGCTTTCCTATTTGTCGGAGAGCGCGGATCCGATGATGACCTTCTTCCCCTCGGGGTCGGCGGGGTCGAGGGGCACCATCTTGGTGTCTTTGGCCGGCTCGAAAGAGCCGACCGCCTTCTTTGGGGTCGGCGTTTCCTCCGACTCCGCAGTTGCGACCTGTGGGAAGTCGGACTTGTCGATGAGCGCCGCCGCAGCTCGCAGCACTCCACCTCGCACTCGTAGGCACGCTGAACCGACGTGTTCACGGTGATGATCCCCTTCGGACCCGGCATCTTGAGCTTGAGGTAGATGTAGTTGGGAACGGCCATGAACTTCGCGTAACATGGTCGCCCGAGGATGGCGTGGTACGCGCCGGGGAAGTCCACCACGTTGAAGGTGAGAGTCTCGGTGCGGTAGTTGATCGGCGTGCCGAAGGTGACGGGCAAGTCGATTTGTCCAAGCGGCACGGCCGTCTTTCCGGTACAACCCCGTGGAAGGGCTCGCCCGATGGCCGGATCCGAGAGCGGCTGATCCCCATGGCATCAAGAGTCTCTCGCATACAAAACATTCGGACCACTACCCCCATCCATCGGCACCTTAGTCGGCCGTTTGTTGGAGACGATGGGGTCGACGACGAGCGGGTAACGTCCGGGTCGGGGAACGCGCTCGGGGTGGTCGCTGCGGTCGAACGTGATTGCCGCCTCGGACCACTTGAGGTAGGTCGGGGTCGCAGGTTCGGCGGCGTAGACCTCGCGCCGCTCCCGCTTCGGTGCCGCCCGGAGGAGCCGGTCCCGCCGCCCCGAAGATCATGAGGCAGCCGGTGGTTTGCGGGAAACCGCCATCCGCGTCCTTGTCGTCGCCGTCGTCGTTCTTGGGGCCGGGGTTCTTGGGGTCGAACTTCCTCGCCTTCGTACCCGGGAACTTGAGCATCAGCCCGCGAGTCCTTGAGGGCGTGGTTGACGGGTCGGCCGTGGTTGGGACACGGCGCCTCCAGCATCTTCTCGAAGTGCTGGCCCTTGTTGCCGTCGTCGCAGTCGGCTTCTTCGCTTGCGCTCGGCGGCGGCGACGAGGTTTGTGTCACGGCGGCACCGGTCGCCGCTCTTTTCTCGCTTCGCTTCTTGTCGTGCGGGCGGACGGGCCCGCACCGGAACTCTCGTTCCGCTTTGCCTTGCCCTTGGCTCGATGAAGGAGGGCATCCACGGCGTCTTCTCCGGAGGCGTGGCTGGTTGCCACGTCGAGTAGCTCCTTGACGGTGCGCGGGTTGTTGCGGCCGAGTTCGTGCACCAGCCCCTCGTTGTTGGTGCCGGCGATGAACGCCGAGATCACCTCTCGCGTCGGCGAGGTTGGGGAGCGTGTTGCACTTGCGGGAGAAGCGTTTGACGTAGTCCCTCAAGGACTCGTCCGCCCGCCGGCGGCAGGTCCCGAGGTCCCACGGGTTCCCGGGCGCGTGTACGTGCCCCGGAAGTTGCCGATGAAGGCCTCCTCCGGGTCCCACCAATCGTGGATCGAGCCCTCCGGAGGTGCTCGAGCCACATCCCGGCCGAATCGGCCAAGAAGAGTGGTAAGTTGCGGATGATGAACCGCTCGTCGGTGGCGCCGCCGGCTTGGCATGCCGGCGGTAATCCTCCAGCCATAATGCGGGGTTCGTCTCCCCGTTGTATTTGGTGATGCTGCCGGGGGCCGGAATCGCCGGGGCACCGGAACCCGCCGAATGGCAGGCCCAATGGCCTTGGGCCCCGTCATAACCGGAGGTTTATCCTCCTCCGGATCGAATCGCCCTCCGCGCCGGGGGCGTACCCGTGGTCCTCGGCTTCGCGCCTTGGAGCGCGGTTTTGTTCCCGGCGCCGGCGGTCGGGTATCGCGTGCGTCGCGCGACTCGCCCATCCGCCGCCGAACCGACGCGCGAGTTCCCGCTCCGCTTTGCTCGCCGGTTGGGTGGGCCGAATCCTTCGGTCCCCGGGGCCGGCTTGGCGTGTGGTAGGAGGCACCGGCCTCTTTCCGCCGCGCGGCGGAGCTCTGCTCACGCTCGGCCTCGTTGGACGGCCGCCAAGTCCAGGAGGTCTCCGACCTCCTCTTGGATCCTCCGCCGGTCCTCATTGACCGGTTGTGGAAGCGCGCGCATCGCTGTCGCGGCCGCAGCCCACGTTCCGGCTGGGCCTCTCGTACTCGGGAACGAGGTGGTTTGCCTCGTCCAGGATCTTTCTTTGGGCTTCGCGCCCACGCCGGCGAGCGAGTTCGCGCTGCGCCCGGCGCCGCGTTACCTCGCGCTCGAGGCGTTCGCGCTCCTCCTTCAATCGCCGCTCGGTCTCCGCGACCTCGCGTCGGCGTCGGAGCAGCTGCTCTAGGTCGTCCCCCTCCCGGGCTCGGGGCTTCCCGGAGGGGTTTGCTCGTCGCGGCACCGCGGCGTGCGGCCGTGCGTTCCCGGCACCGTCGGCGTTTACCGCCGCGGACGGCGGCGCTGCCCCAGCCGGGAGCCCGGCGGCTGCCGGGCCGCACGGCCCATGTCGTTGATGCCGTCGATGTCGCCGGTGTCTCCGTCTTCCACCATCATGCACTCCCGCGAGGGTGGTGGCCGGCGGCATCGGACCCACCGCCGAGTCCGCCATGCCCGCGAGCTCCGCGCCGGCGGACACGGCGGGAAAGTGGTGTAGAGACCGGGAGGTCGGGGGAGAACACGCGACAGGCTCCCGGCTCCGGCCACGATGAACTCCGTGCTCCCGAAGGTCACGAGGGCGCCTCGAGTCCGGCCGACGGTGTGGCTCGCCATCTTCAAGATCGTCGAACGCGTCGAGGTCCCCTTCCCGGCGCGCCAACCGTCGGTGTCGTGAAACCGGCCGACAAGTAAATTTGTGTTTTGAAGGGATCGACGCTACTACTCGGATGGGCCTTGGATGATTTAGGAGAGCGTGGTTTATACCGGTTCGGGCAATCGAAGCCCTACGTCCCGTTCGAGGATTGTTCGTGTTTCGTCTTGTGAAAAGAGCTACAAAGGATGCGAGGGAGGAGGGTTGCTCCAAGCCTCTCGCGTGCAATGCGCTCTAGGATGTGTGTACGATAAGTTCGATTAACCCGATCCGTGGGGTGTGTCCCCCTTCTTGCGTGTGCGTGGGGTCCCTTTTATAGTCCAAGGGCCAGGCCACTTACAGGTGGGGTCGTAGTTACCACATGTCGTCCCAAGCGGGGTCGGGGCCGCCGTGCATTACCCTCGCTCGCATGCGGGCCGCTTTGGGCGCTCCGGTCGTGCGGCGTACGGTCGGTCTTGATTGGTAGCGCCGGAGTCAATGCCACGCTCGTCACCGTGGCAGCCGTCCCGTCGCATGGCGGTCTCCATCCGTCACTCCCGTTCATCATGGCTCCGGCAGAGATGGTGTTGGCGCCTCCGTCTTGTCGTCGAGCCGTGGGTGTCGGCGACGCGTGAAGATGAGACAAGAGGAGCTGCGCCGATCTCACCCGATCCCCGTGGATTGGTGAGTTCCCGTGCGGAGTTATGGCGATCCCTCGTTCACCCGTGAAGCTTCATGAGGAAGCCATTTGCCCCCGAGTCGGCGAGGCGGGGACCGCCGAGCCCGCCCGAGTCCCGGACGGGAGAGGCGAGGACCGCCGGCCCGCCTCGAATCCCGAGCTCGGGCGAGGCGGAAGTGGTGCACCTGCCCGACCCGGAGCTCGGGCGAGGCGAGGCCGCGGGCCCGGCTTTCGTAGCCCTCACGAGCCCGGGCGGACACCGTTGGTCAGCCAGGACAGATACAGTGCTATTGTCTCGTCAATCGCTTGGCCTCCGTCCCGGCCACAGGCCATCATGGGCTTGGTAATGATCACGCTGCTCGCAGCTAAGCTAGCGCTAGCGTGCGGCGCTGCGGAACGGGACAGAGGGTACCGCGCCGGTCACATCACGTCCCGTTGGTGAGACGAGTTCCCGTGCGCTGCAATTGCGCCTACCGGCCCGCCGTAACTCCTCCCCCATCCGGTGGGTGAGGTCGCTTCTCCGCGAAGCAAAGGCAAACGCGGCAGGGATTGCGGTCCCACCCGACGCCGAGTCGGGCGAGGCGGAGATCGTGGGCCCGCCCGACCCCGGGTCGGGCGAGGCGGAGATTCATGGAACCACCCGCCCGGGGCTCGGGCGAGGCGGAAGTCGTGGACCTCGCCCGACTCGGGGTCGGGCGAGGCGGAGGTTTCGGGCCCCACTTCGTATCCTTTATGCGTACAAGACGGAGCTGTTAGCCAGCTATTAAGTACCATGATTAGGGTTCCCCAATCTAGGTACCCGACATATATCTTGGCATGTTCATGTTAATGTTTACTCTCCATAATGTTACTTAGTCCAGCATGGTCGGTATGGTAGCAAGTTCCGTTAGTTTTCACACATGTGTTAATTTTGTAAGTGCTTTCCTAAATTTATTGTCACGCCGTTATCACATACGATAATAAAGCATGCCCTAACCCTAATTCCGTTGGTTCCAAATTTAAGCTTATGCTCATCAATTCAAAATCTGAACCACCACATTATGCCACAGACACTTATATCGTTCGGTTCACACAATGCATTAGTTCAACTCAATTAAAGAGAAGAGAAATTAAGTGCATGCATACTATTAAGTCCACGAACTTGACCTTACTAATTTATGCACATGACATTCATACAAAACAGCACCCATGCATTATCATTATCATTGACCTTGTATTCTTTTTACTTATGCATTGCATTTCATTCCATAGGTGACGACGTCGAAGTAATTCCGCCGGAAGAAGCCGTTGCTAATCTCCACGCTTGTGAAGCTAGTACTAACTTCGATCACTCTCAAGGCAAGCCCCGGTGCATTCCTATTATTTTAAAATGCTTTCTTTTATCACTATATTAAGGATGATGAATGTGCATTTACGTTCTAGGAGTTGATTGGAAATCCACGTGCATAATTTCCCTATATGTCCTATGTAGAATATGTGTCATATCCTCGATAGAAATGCTATGCCATGCTTATGGAGTCAACGATAAAATGGGATACTCACATACGGCTTATGATTATACTTGAATATGATGAATTGGTAAAAAATTGAGAACACCCCATTGTGGCTCCGCGAACAAGTTTGAGTTGTGTACCACTTGCATACCTTTCTTATGGGGATTGGTAAACTTACGTAGCTTGTGAATTGTAAAGTGGTCCGGATATCTCACCGACCCGGAGGTGATGTGTATGGCACGGTGGTTGCACAGGTTGAGGACCGTTGAAGAGTACACGAGTTAAGCCTTGGGCACGTTGTTGAACGGGTCGCAAGGGGGACGTGTACTCGGGGTCGGTGGCCCCGTGTTTTGCTTTATGATGAACTCGCGCACGGTGGCCATACGTGTTCTTAAATGATGCGTATGTCGTGCATTTGGGTCTTTCCTGCAGGATTAATAATTTGATAACTATCGCCGTTTCCTCTCGGTTAATGAGTACCACTTGTTTCGAGCAGTTTACAATGTGTAGTAAGAAGAAAAGAATGAGATGCTCTCTGTTTTATACTGACAACACTTTGTATTGCAACCTCTTGTATTGCTTAGTATGCTCACTAAAGTTTCTTTATGCAACAACCCTATTAATTTGGCTAAATCATAAAAGTGCAAACCTAATTAGCAAGGCGCTGTTTTTATGCAAATGCCAAGTGAAACCGGTCAAGCCCCATGCATCTAGGTGTCGGTCTTAGATGGCCAATTTGACGGGTAGGACTTGCGGAGTATGCTAGATACTCGGCTTTGCCACTACATGTGTATTTCCAGGTTTTTCGCAAGCCGGATTTTGTGATTGTTGTGGTAAGGTTGTGTGGGATGGAGAGGAGCCCAAAGAGTGGACCATCGAGTGGGTTCCTAGCTCTCCGACCCATGATCGATGAGCCGTGGCCTAGGCCGGCATGGTTCACATAAGCTATCTATGTATCGTCGTGTTATGCAATCGCTTCCGCACTTTACTTCGAACGAAGATCATGGTTATGTAACTTGTATTCGAACTTAATGTATCTTTTATTTGGAACTCTATGTTGTAAGCCGAGACTTAATTATATGAACTTGCAAATTGTGTATGTTTGTTAATGTGATGCTATGTATGGTTGCTTCGTCAATCATCTCCCAAGGCGATCCGTACCACACTAATCTATCTTTCGGGATAGGGGGTGACACGTGGTATCGTAGCCAACTTGGGAATTGCGTCACGCTAACACTCATTCTAAAAATCTTAAACCCCGTTTTTGTGTCACGGTGAGGTACGAGTCTAGAATGGCCAATATAAGGACTATATAGAATGGTGGAAAAACTAACCCCGTGTTATGATTGTTTAAATACTTTGCAACTATGGCTTTGGCTAAGGTATGTTTGCAATTTCAATTAGCGCTCCGTGCCCGCGGAAGTAATAGTACGGGACAATGCCGGCTCGTGGCGATACCGCGAGGCGATCCTTTCCATGGGTCGTAAGAGTAGAATTGTGATTTATTTTTGGTAGTTTCTTTTATTTTGATGTATTATTTTTGGAATCAATCTCTTGTAGGTACATAACAACGCTTTAGTTCGTGTAGTATCGTGTGAGAGGTGTGTGTGCCACCGAGGCGCGTGTCCGATAGTCATATCGGCGGGCGTAGTCTTTTATTTTTGTCAGGACGTACGGAACGACATATTGAGCATTCATCATACTTTCATAGAATTGCATCATGTCAACCATATGTATACGAACTTATCTAAATGGAACAATAATGAAAAATGGGTCACATAGCTCATTCTCACAAAAGTTTGAAAACCGGAAACGAAAACGTGGTAGATATGTTAGGTTTCGCGGAAACGAGAATAACTCCCTAATTACTCAACCAAATAGGGCAAATAAGTACTTTCTCGAAAGCTTGTAATGTGTACTACAACAATCTTTTAGGCCCAGGTCTGGAAAAATCTGGAACGTGGCTAGAAATAGCCATTACAGAGAGCTATTCTGGATTTCCAGAATGTGCTCCGGTTCTGTCCCTGTCATAGATTGAGCATATCTTTCAAACGACAAGTCAGATTGAGCTGTTCTCGGATGCGTTGGAAAGCTTAAGAAATTATCTATAACTTTTGTAACAATTAAAAAATTTAATTATGCCCAGAAACAGGAGTAAATGTCGAAATTCCAGAACAGGTTTAATCTGTCAACCTGAGGCGTGTTAGGTCTTGTGCGAAGAGTTTTGTTGCATTCTTTTGCAATCTTGTGCCATTCTATCTTTCATGCTTTATTTATTAGCATGTATTGTTATTGGATATTGAGTTTTGACTTATGTTTTCAAAATTCTCCGACAGATGGCCTCCGGCAAGCTCATGTTGGATCGCGAGAATCTCACGCGGCGTATGCACGAGTTGGAGCAGGAGTGCACTGCCTTGCAGGCCGCCCTCACCACCCGCAGCGCCGAGCTCACTACTCGCACCGCCGAGCTTGCTGAGCGCACCGCCAAGCTCGCCGAGCGCACCACCGAGGTTGAGACCCTCCGTGCGCAGCTCGAGTACAGCGAGGCGGAGCGTTGGAACATCCACGAGCAGCTCCACGACGCCAACCTTGCCCTTGAGGGCGATGGAGTAGCCGCTCTGCAGGCCACGCAGAATGAGCGTGAGGCACAGCTTACTGCCGTGAATGAGGAAAACTACCTCCTCTCCGGTCTGGTCGATGCCCTTCTTGAGGAGAAGGACGAGTTGGAGGATAGTCTCTTGGAGGCTCAGTGGCGCTAGGGATGTTCCGGAGGGAAACCTCCATAATGCCCAGGCGACCATCGTGCAAAACAATGCCACCATAGAGCACCTCCAGGCTGCCAACAACGCCCTGCACGCCATCCTTAATGGCGGACCTCCCAACCACTTCAGATCATCCCACCCGAGGAGGACGTGGAGATGAGTGATGGTGAGGATGCTTCCGACGTCGAGGACGGAGCACCACCATCACCCATGAGGGATGACGACGACTACTATGGTGATGACGATGAGTAGTTGTCACGACCGGTGGTCGTAGCTCTATGTGTTGTAGGATTGTGATCTCGTGAGGCATGTAACCGTGTATGGAAAACGATCCACGTGTTGTTAATTAAGCTCTCCGAGATTTGTGTTCGTGTATGGGTCACATGTGATGTAACCTATGACCGTGTTCTACCGGATTTGTGGTTTCCCGTGTATCAAAAATTTCTATCATGTTGCTAGCTATGTTGAAATCTATGGACTATGTGTGTTGCCAATGCATTATGCTTATTTCATCACTATTTCTTTCGTAGATGTAATCTGAAATTTTTGATCCCCTATGTCAAATGCTATGTTTTCTTGATATATTAGCTCCAAAACTAATGGGCTAACGTGAGAAAATTTTCATATGTGATAGATGGTGAATACCCGCCGTGGTGAAGCTTCCGGCAGTGGTCAAGTTGGGAGGAATGAGCCGCTACCTAACCCTCCACCTATGACGCCGTTGTAGCAACTCGTGTACAATCAAAACGAGATGTTCCGCATGTTCTTTGAGAGCCAAGCTAATCATTGACAAGGCCAAGGACCGCCACCCCAAGGGCCGAGAAATTCCACTTATGTCGACTTTTGGGCGACTCAACCGCCAAAGTTTGGTGAAGCAACTACCGATCCTTTGGAGGCGGATAACTTCCTCCGCATCATTGAGTCGAAGTTTGCTCTCCTTAATTGCACATCGGAGCAAAAGACCCTCTTTGCGGCGCAACGACTCCGTGGCTCCGCTAGTGCATGGTGGGCAAGTTTCACCGCCGCTCTCCCCGCTGGTACACAAGTGAATTGGACGGATTTTTGTAACGCGTTTCGCGCGCATCACATTCCCACCGGTCTCATGAAGCGCAAGTTGCAAGAATTCCTCAATTTGAAGCAAGGTACCGGGACCGTGCAAGAATATGCACGGAAGTTCAACTACTTGGCCCAATATGAATCCTATCACGCCGACATGGATGATAAGAAGAATGATTGTTTTCGTTTGGGGCTAAGCCCGAAATTGCAAGATCGTTTGGCTCAAGTCACCACCGGCAGATTCAATGACTTGATGAGTGCCGTAATTGTGTAAGAAGATGCTATCCGTGCTCACCAAGAGGACAAGAAGCGGAAGTGTGCCGTAGGAAATCCATCCGGCTTCGCTCTGCCTAAGTACAAGTTGGCCATCACTTCCCCGTCCGGACGAAGTTTCGGGCCTCATTACCGCCGACGGGGGATCACGCCAATTTGTGCCACAGCAACACCACCACTCTCACGGTGGAAATCAGCAGCACAACACTTCATTCCGCCCTCCGCAGCAGCAATACCAAGGTGCTATGCCCGGTCCTCAAGGTCCGTGCTTTAATTGTGGGCGTCCGGGTCATTTTGCAAAGGATTCCCGTGTTCCGACACGTAACCCGGCAAACAACAACAACAACAATGGTTCCGGAAGTGGCAACAACAATCAAAACCGCAATGGGAATAATGGAAATGGGAACCGCAATCAATCATCCACTCCAAATGCTAAGAATGGCCGAGTCAACTATACCATGGCTGAAGAGATTCAAGCGGGAGAACCGGTACCTTCGGGTATGTTTACGGTCAACAATCACTCCACTTTGGTTCTTTTTTATTCCGGTGCAACGCATGATTTCATTAGTCAAGCATGTGCAAAAACCCTACAACTCACTCATACCGTTTTGGATATTCCTTACATCATCACATCACCCGGTGGAAAAATAAAAACGAACCTAGAGTTGAGGCAAGTACCACTAAACCTAGAGAGAAAAGTATACCCCTCCTCTCTCATAATTTTAGGAGGGCAAGGAATAGACATAATCCTAGGTATGAGATGGATGAAACTCCATAAAGCCCTTTTGCACATCGATTCCCGAGAAGTTCATCTCAACTCACCACTCCATGGTTCATCTATTCTCCGATTACCCCATCCAAAAATCTCCACCTCAAAAATCTACCATCTTGAGGAAAAAAGGGTTGAGGATATTCCCGTGGTATGTGAGTTTCCCGATGTGTATCCGGATGACTTACCGGGCATGCCACCCAATCGGGATGTTGAGTTTAAAATTGAGCTCCAACACGGTACGGCACCAATTTCACGTAGGCTGTACAAGATGGCTTTCAATGAGCTAGCGGTGTTAAAAGAGCAATTAAGTGAGCTTATGGATAAAGGATATATTCGCCCTAGTTCATCTCCGTGGGGATGTCCCGCTCTCTTTGTGAAAAAGAAAGACAAGACCCTACGTCTATGTGTGGATTACCGCCCTCTTAATGCGGTAACTATCAAGAATAAATACCCACTCCCTCGTATTGATATTCTCTTTGATCAATTAGTTGGTGCTAAGGTTTTCTCTAAGATTGATCTCCGATCCGGCTACCACCAAATTAAAATCCGAGCCGAAGATATTACAAAAGCCGCATTCTCCATGCGGTATGGTCTCTTTGAATACCTTATCATGTCTTTTGGGCTTACAAATGCTCCGGCTCATTTCATATACTTGATGAATTCAGTTTTTGTGCCCGAGTTGGATAAGTTTGTCGTGGTTTTCATTGACGACATCCTTATTTATTCGAAGTCCGAAGAAGAGCATGCCGAACACCTTCGCATTGTTCTCCAACGGCTTCGTGGTCATCAATTATATGCCAAATTTAGCAAATGTGAATTTTGGTTGAAGCAAGTTCCTTTCTTGGGTCATATCATATCTGCAGAAGGAGTTGCCGTTGACCCAAGTAAAGTTTAAGAAGTGCTTACTTGGAAGTCCCCAAGATCGGTGAGGCAAATTCGAAGCTTTCTCGGTCTTGCCGGTTATTATCGGAAATTCATTCCCAATTTTTCGAGCATAGCGAAGCCTATGAAAAAATTGTTGGAGAAAGATGCTAAGTTTTAAATGGAGCCGTGAATGTGAAGAAGCCTTCCAAACTCTCAAAAAGCATTTGACCACCGCTCCGGGGTTAGCACAAGCCGACATCACCAAGCCGTTCGACGTGTATTGTGATGCGTCCAAGCACCGGTCTAGGGTGTGTACTCATGCAAGAAGGTCGTGTCATTGCTTATGCTTCCCGTCAACTTCGCAAGCACGAACAACACTATCCCACCCATGACTTGGAATTAGCCTCGGTTGTTCTTGCATTGAAAACTTGGAGGCATTATCTACTTGGAAATCTTGTCAATCTCTACACCGATCATAAGAGTCTCAAATATATCTTGACCCAACAAGAGTTGAATATGAGACAACGTCGATGGTTAGAATTAATCAAGGATTATGAGTTGGAAATTCATTATCATCCGGGTAAAGCTAATGTGGTTGCCGATGCTTTGAGTCACAAGGATCAATGCAATCATGTTACCGGTTGTTCTATGGAAAACTCGGAAATTTCAGATTTTAGTGAACCAAGCCTTCGAGTTATTCCCTATGGCTCATTATATAATCTAGCTCTTATCCCTACCCTTCGTGAGGAAATCATCGAGGTGTTGACGCCGGTTTTTGACCAAGGGACCCATTGTCGCCGACTATAGGTCAAAAAGGGCCGGTGGGCGTAAGGCCGACGGCCGCTTGGGCGAGTAAAAGGCGCGTCTCTCCCGGGAATCGTGCGCGGACGCCAACGTAAGAGCACAACATTGATGGGCCCGGCCCACGTTGTAAAATTAGAAATAATAGTTAGTTTTGGAAAAAGGATTCTAGTCGCTTAGGAAATCGGCCCGAGGAGGGTCCGAATAGGATTCTTTTTGCCGAGTATAAATACATACTCGGATGTAACATGTAAACTCGATTCACATCCAATACAACTTTCGGCGCATCGCCAAACCCTAATTTTCTGTCAAGTCTTTACTGTTTTCGCGCGGGATCTTCGGGCTCCGGTCGACGACGCGTTGGCTTGATAAGGTAATTATGTTGTCTAATTCTCGGCGCATTGTTTGTAATTAGATGGCTTAATTGCTAGTTATCCGGCGACTAGATCTGTTTTCGATCGGCGTAGTGAGTATCGGCCGGGATGAGTCAAGTTGACCTGGTCCGGGCTCGTGGTGGAGGTAGTTTGACTTGTCCCGCCTCCCCGTTCCAGCCTTTGCTCACAACGCCGATTGGCTCGTATTTGGTCGTTCGAGTCGCAGTAGCCGCTATGAGAATTCTTCTACATCTTGGCCGATTCGACCGTGCGGATTCAGCTTGACGTGTCCCGTGTTTGCCTTTGCGATAGTTGACTTGTCCTAGGCGCATGCAGCCGATTGGCTAGGGTGTAGACTTACTTTCATAGTTAAGACGTTTATGATTGTGCTTGTCCTGAATCGGCCGGGCGTGCGCGGCCGTTAGACCTGGTCCAGCCGCGTGCCATCGCTTGACTTGTCCTGTTGGAGCGACCGGTCGATTTGGGATCCGTGTGGTTGTATTTGTCTTACTCGTTCTTTCGGAGTGTTTAGCCGATTGCTTATCACGTTCATTAAGCTGTTTTATGTTTAATTAATGCCAAACCCGTTAAAGCTGCTTTTGAACCCGAGTTACTAAGTATGGTCTTATTGATCATCATTATACCTTTGGATAGATCTAAATAATTCACCGATATAATCAATGGCAGTAATCGGCCGCATACCCGATCGGCCGATTCACGGATCTCGATTGATGATTAAACTATCCTCTTGCTACCAAACTAATTACATCCTATTAATAATTGCTCTGTTTACATTGTACTCGATAACACATCCCTGCAAAGTCTTAATGATTTGATCGTTTACCGACGAAATCGGCTGCTAGTCACCGATCGCATGTTATAGCATCGGCCGATTTCGTATCGTTTGTACCACAGTTCGTTTGCCTAACATTTAATACATAAATGGATGGGCCGTGCTGTTCTCTCGTTCATGGCCGATTTTGTCTATCTTACGCCGTGATCGGCCATGGCTGCACATCGGTCTATCCGGGCCGATGACCTGGAATTTTACACTCTTTTATTGTCTTTGTTGGTTTGCAGGAAAACCATCCGCACGCACCAGCCGCACACGAACATCGGCGAGTTGAGCCGGTCCGTTGGGAGCACAGGATTCTCGCGTCAGCTGGAATTTCGGTGGACTCTCCGGACGACGGTGTGTCGGCGACTTTTGACGTCAACACACTTTTTGGCACGCCCAGTGGGACGAAAGCAACCAAGATCAAGATGTCGTACATGCAGGCAGTCGGGGAGGACGGAACACCAATGGTCGATGCCGAGAATCGGCCGATTTTCGTTCCAGTCCCTCTCGGGACGGATGGCAAAGGCCATGGGGAAGTTTCCGATGACAACACACTTTCGGCCCGGGGGAAGATGACGACAGAACAAAAACTGCAAGTACCAGGAATACTTGGCCGAAGCAATGAAAAAGTACTTTCAAGCCCCGACAGGTGACACGTGGCAGAGTGGCCACAAAAGGAGACTTCCTCGCATTCTCGCATCCGGAAGAACTAGACCAAATCAAAGCCCAGAGATCGCCGGATGCCAATCAGCTCGGTGATATGGTCAACTCGTCCGTTCATCAGGCCCTAATCAATCAATCAGGCGTGTTGACCAACACCATCGGGAATTTGATCAAGGACACAATTGATGGCAGGCTGTTCACCGAAGGGTATTCTGGACCTGCATACACTCAGCCTGTCGGCACTCCCGTACGGACGAGTCGGGGAATTAGCCTCCCGAGTACCACACCCCGGCAGGGGTTCAGCCTCGTACGGCATGCCACCTCAACCGTGGCCTGGCAAGGACAATGCAAATGCGGGTACCGAGTGCAACCCTGCCAGGCAAAGAGGATGACAATGGCCCCAAGAAGTCGGTAACGGAAGAAGGCGACAGTGCAAGATGTACAACAGCCGACTTCCGAGTTGGGGGCAGCAACCAATGTGGCAGCGGTCCCACGGATGGCACAAGCAGCCTAATTTCTTCTACGTACCAAATACTGGCCCGAGTAGAATTGAGAACTCACCCACTATAGTACGGCCGATATCCGGTATTCCACAGCCAACCGCATCAGCTGGGGGACAGGGATTCATGATCGGACGGCCGATCCAATCGGCCATGAATTATGGAATCGCTCCGCGTACATTATTCCCGGCTACTAGCACCGGGATTTCCGGGAACGGTCAGCTTGATACACCCAACCGGGGGACAGCCCAATACAGCTTATATGACGGGGACCGGATCAGCAACTCGCTGGACCCAATGATATGAATAGCCTCATGGCTAAGATCGCCGATATGATGAAAGATCAGTTCGATTTGAAGCCCAAAGAGAAGAGTGCATTATATCGGCGACCTTACCCCGATCGGATGGATTCCGTGGCTTTACCCAATAAGTATAAAATTCCTGAGTTCTCCAAATTTTCCGGGCAAGATAACACATCAACTATGGAGCACATCAGCCGGTATGACGCACAGCCTTGGTGAGGCGTCTATTCAGGAGGCTTTGCGGGTTAGGCTATTCCCACCGTCGTTATCCGGATCGGCCTTTTCATGGTTTGCTTCGCTTGTCGCCTGGTTCTATTCAGAGTTGGGCTGATCTCGGAGAAAAGGTTTCACTCGTACTTCTTCACGGGCATTACCGAGCTTAGTTTGTCCGATTTAATGGCAGTGAAACAGAAATCGGGGAATCGTGGATCGATTATATACGTGAGGTTCAGGACTCTAAGGGGCGATGTTACAATCCGAACCTAACAGAGCAACAATTGGCCGAGATTGCTTACGCGGGGCTATTCTCCAACATCAAAGAAAAGTTTACCCCACATGAGTTTGATGGGCTGGCACAGCTGACGCGCAGGGCAATCGGCCAGGAAGAAAATCTCCAGCTCACCAGGAATCGGCGGTATCGTGTAGCTTATGCTGATTTCGACAGTGAAGATGATGAGGAGGGAATTAATGCAGTTGAGTGGACCAATAACAAACGGCCGATATTCTCTCCGCATGTCAATCCTAAGGAGAGAAAATATGATTTTGATTCATCCAAGGCCGACGAGATATTTGATCACCATCGCGGGAAAAGAAAATCCAGCTTTCCCCTCATCACAAGATTCCTACGCCGCAGGAGTTGAAGAAAATGGCTAAGTGGTGCAAATGGCATGGAAATTCACATCATAACACCGTTGATTGTTATGCTATGAGAGATGAGATCCGTAAGGCGCTTGACAATGGGATATTGCGAGCAGCTGATGTGAAGAAGAAGATGAAAGTTGATGGGCACCCTTTCCCCGCTAATACGATGTACATCAATACCATCGGTGGTGGATCAACTGGTTTCATACGCCGATATGAGAGGAAGAGGGAGAGGGAAGAAAGAGATCAAGTGGCACGTGAACAGGAATCTATCGACCAAAGTCAGCAGACAGTGCAAAGCGTGATCCGCCGAGAAGATTTTGACCCACACCGGGATTGTCCTTTCTTTCGCATCGCTGGGACCGAAACATGAAGCTTCCATCTATCGAGAACTGTCCGTAGTGCACTGGCCGGGAAGAGTATCGTGACGTCGGGTCGTCAAATTACCAGGGACGGCCGATTGGTCGCAACTATGAATCTCGACAATCGGCCCCCGTAAGAGCAATCGACTACGATCACGGATATGATGAACGAAGATACGTAGTGCCAAAGAGAACCTCCGTTCACGATCGATCGGGGCCAATCAATGATGAAGAAGAGTTCGATTACCAATACCATGAAGATTCGAGAGGTGATCAAACCGAGAACGAAGGTCGATGGTGCCCTGCTGGTTTGCTCAGAGAAACCCAAAAGAGGAGGCTTCAAAGAATGCGTTGTCGGGAAATCAAGGGTGGACGCCATTACGGAGATGACCAAGATGATGAGCCCAAGCCCAAGAAGCAATGGAGGCCGAAAGTGCAGTCTCAGTGGTCCGGCCGAAGCCGCGATGAATATGATGTCACCGATGCCCGGGATTGTCGGATCGGCCGATGAAAATTCGGTCGAAGAAGAACCAGCTTGGGGAAACTTCGGAGATTCTCGTGGACGCCGGAATCAGCGGTATTTGATAAGCCGGTCAACTCGATCATTTGCACCTCAAGGCATTATACATTAGCGGCTATGTCAATGGGTCGCCGATGAGGAAAATGTTGGTCGACGGAGGAGCGGCAGTCAATGTCATGCCGACTACTACATACCGCAAGCTCGGGAAGACGCCGTAAGAAATGATAAGGGCTAATCCGACGCTCAAGGATTACAGCGGGAGAAGCCAAGATGTGCGTGGGGCCGCAATAATGGAGATCATCGTGGGCAGCAAAACCATACCCACCACTTTTTTCATCATTGACGGGAAAGGTGCATACACAACTTTGTTAGGGAGAGACCGGATTCATGCCAATTGTTGCATCCCCTCAACCATGCACCAGTTGTTTGATTCAATGGGTCGGCAACAAGGTCGAAATCGTGCGGGCCGATAAGTCTCGTAACCGTTGCAACCGCCGATTTCGAGTTTGCTGGTCTAGAGAGCTTGCCTTGTTTATCGGGCACGTATTGGGATGCGGAGGCCATAAACATCACAGATGATGGAGTTATTGTGACCGGGGGTCGGTACCCCCGGCTGCTCCGATGGGCCCCACAGAGAATTGACGGACAATCGGCCGATCGATATACACACCGAAGACATGGTGAGTCGGCCGATTGATGAACCGAAGACGGGAAATTAGGCCACGGTTTTGTGTCGGCCGATGAATTAGAAGAAGTGGATATAGGGGATGGAGACAAGCCTCGGCCGACATATATTAGCAAGAAATTGTGTAAAGAAGTAAGAGATGAATTGGTGGCCTTATTGGAAGAATTTAAGGATTGTTTTGCTTGGGATTATAGCGAGATGCCCGGACTCACCCGATCGATTGTTGAACATCGGTTGCCCACTAAACCCGGATATCGACCATATAAGCAGTGGGGCTCGGAAGATTGACCCTAGGTATTATGAAGCCGTCAAAGAAGAGATTATCGGATTGTATGAAGCCGGCTTCATCGTGCCATGCCGATATGCGGAGTGGGTTTCTAGTATTGTGCCGGTGGAGAAGAAAATGGAAAGATGCGGGTCTGCATTGACTTCAGGAATTTGAATAAGGCAACTCCGAAAGATGAGTATCCAATGCCAAACGCCGATTTGTTGGTTGATGCAGCCGCCGGCAACAAGATTTTGAGCTTTATGGATGGAAATGCTGGGTATAATCAGATTTTTATGGCCGAGGAAGATATATCGAAAACGGCATTCGGATGCCCTGAGCGTTGGGACTATATGAGTGGGTTGTCATGACCTTCGGACTAAAAAATGCTGGTGCTACATATCGGAGGGCCATGAATTTTATATATCACGATTTGATCGGCCGATTGGTGGAAATTTATATTGATGATGTCATGGTGAAATCAAGATCGGTTGGAAGTCATGTGGCTGATCTCGGGGAAGTGTTGAAGAGGACAAGACAATACGGATCGAAGATGAACCCGCTCAAGTGTGCGTTTGGTGTCTCAAATTGGACAATTTCTGGGGTTTATTGTGCATGAAAAGGGAATTGAAGTCGGCCCTAAGAGTATTGATTCTATCGGAAAGTTGGAACCGCCGACGAACAAGACGAAGCTCCAGTCCCCGATCGGCAAGATTAATTTTATTAGGCGATTTATCTCAAACTTGTCCGGCCGACTTGATGTGTTTACGCCATTATTGAAGCTCAAGGCCGATCAAGAGTTTCGGTGGTGAGACAGACCGACCCACGGATCGAAGATCCCGAGGTGCTGTTTAAGCGAGACACAAGATAATACAACAACCGACGGAGTTCAAATATGACATAGCGGAAAATAACATCATTTTACACCAGAGTTTAGTGCAGCGGAAATTAAACAAGTTCAGTTCTGAAAATGCGGAAGCGGAAGCGATAATTAACGTCTAACAAATATACATCTCGACGATACATGCGGGGGTGATTAATCCGAGCCCATACGGATAATCACGTAGCCAAACACAAGCAGCGGCAAGGCTAGGCTTCCCGGTGGGAAGACCAGCCCTCCGGGATCTGCAAGTCCCAGGGCAGTACACCAACAGGCAACTCATATGCATCATCCGTATTACCTGAAAAACAACATAGGCACAAAGCCCGAGCAACTAAAGCTCAACAAGACCGACCCGTCAAATGGTTCACAAAACCGACTCCTAGACATGCAAGGCTCGAGAGGAGTGTACTGATTTTCAGGATATAAAACAGCGACTAAGCAGTGGATCCTTACTTTCAATATTATTGCCAAGTTTAATATTAGATAAATAAATTCAGTAATCATGCAAGAGAAACATAAATACAAGAGTAGCATGAATATATATCAAAGTAACCTCATCAACAACAATAACCGAGCAAGTACCATTAGCATTTAGAATTTAAATTCAAGTTATATCTACGATGTGACTCGGTGAACAAGCGGGTACTCATTACTGCGAGGGACAAGTGATACGTATCAATTTTACACCAGCTGGGAAAAACCCGAAGCACACGACATACGCATCATTTAAGAACACGTATCTCAGCCTTTCACAAAGGTGTCATTCAAGCGGGAAGGGTACCGGATCTCCAAAGTGGCCAGCAGCTCATCGGTAACGTCGTGAGCCTACTACCCACTCCTTGCGCGGGCACAACGACCGAAGACCAGGGTTATCTTCCATAGTACAACATCCAGTGCTACATAAGCTTACTAGTCCCCAATAAAACTAGCATGTACTCGGTACAGTTCAAAACTTGTCCGAAGGGGCCAACAACGATACGGTCCTCAACCGACACGGACGGGGCTACAACCTTGCAAACCATGCCCTCGCAAGGCACATGTGCTTGCCCTTTCCTCTACTGGCCCGTCCACGTCTCAACTTTTAGTTGTTTACACGAACGGTCTGCCACCTTGCGAGACAAGCCCTATCCAGGCCCTTGCCTTCGCTCTTTCCGAAACAGACTCGTTCGGTTCCATTTACTTAAGCATGTGATTAACAACTTGTTCTACTAACATTTGAGTAATTGACCTTGTGTACCGTTGATCCTAGAATTAAGCATAGCAAATATTCTAGTAGGCTAACTGTACCATTATAACATCTACATAGGATTCATCCGGGGACAATGCAAGTGGATTTTCAGCCAAATACCTAGACTTAATGCACAATACATTCTAGACAATCTAGCAATTGTGATACTGAAAATAAAAACTTTAAAACTGGGAGGATGCACCGGGGCTTGCCTCGGAGCTACTACAACAGAGTTAGGGTCTTCGAGTGCCGGGTCTTGATTGAGAGAGATATCCTTCGAAGATCCTCAACCGGCACTTCAACGTTTCCTAAATTAACGAGATGTCAATATCGACGAATGCAAAGACATGCAAACAATATGGATGACGTCGATGTATGAATGATACATTCAAAAACAGAATTGATATGTTACGTAAGGTGGTTCTTGAAGACATATGCTTAAATATAAATTTATTTTAAAGTATGCTTTCCTTATCACATGTAAAAATGAAGTACCTAATCATAATAATTAAAGGCATTTAAATGACATGGTCACATTTGCAAAGGTTCTGTACATATGCATTATACAAGAGCCCTATACAGGACATAACAAAATAATAACAAGTTTCATCATTTTATGTGGAGAGATTTAACTTTAAACATAAAAGCAACGGTTTCTACAAACAAAATTCCTTAGGAAATTATTGGTTGCAGATATGAACACATCCTAAAACATGGTGATACTACCTGCTATTAGTAACATTTAGGCTCTGGTAGAATATTTATTTGATGCATAAATTAATTATTAGAAAATAAACATGCTAAACAAAGAATTAAGCATACAATGGTATACATGCACAGACGTGATGAATATGATGCACCATACTAAAGAGCATGTCCAGAGGATTCCAAAACAATTTAGTTTGCATCATTTGCATTTTTAGATGAAAAGATATTAATTAAATAGGATTTACAAACTTATAATTATTCTGGAAAAACTATGCAGCAAAAATGAGTTTTATCAGCACCAATAAATAGTACTTGTTGTACTGAATCCAACAAAATTGGTCTCACTCGATTTGGAGTCCTAAATCTCAAGATATGAATTTTCTAAATAAATTCAAAGTTCTGCCTAAATTACGAAGTTGCCATTACAAAAATTTAATTTAAACAGCTGCGCTGGATGCCACACAGGAGGTCACAGAGTGGAGGATCTGGGTGCGGCTATGGCCATTTTGGATCCAGGGCGTGTGGTCAGCCATGTGGCTCGCCGGAGCTTCGCCGGACGCGAGGCGGAGGATGGCCGGACTTGGTCGAAACTTGAGGGAAACCTCACCTACGTGCTGCGTGCGGCAAGGAGAACCCGGTGGAGGTGGTTCACAGGGCGCGCGGTCACCGGAGCTAGTTCGCCGGCGACAATAGCGGGTTGGCGACGTTCGGCGGCGGCGTGAGCTCGAACCGAAAGGCGAAAAGCTCGGGTTCTTGTGCTGCGACGTTCAGTGGCGCATGGCGAAGAGCGTCTTGTGGTCGCTCGTCCACGGAGCTCGCCGGAAAGAGGTCCGCACCATGGAGGTCAAAAAGGCCGGCGGGCTATGGCCGGGGAAAAGTCCGAATCCGGCCTGCTCGGTGGGGGAAACAAAGGGGAAAAGGGTCGGAGGGATGCAGGATAGCTGCACGCACATCCTTGGACAAGAATCGGGCGATGGGACTCACCGGGTTTCGCGAATTTGGCGACGAGGTCGGTGGTGGCCGGTAATGGTGTTTTGGAGAAAAATCTTCGATTCGTCGCGCTCGCTTGACGGTTTCGGATGAGGTTTGGTCCTAAAGCTTCAGCGGGTTCGTGCGCATCCGTCTGTGGGCTTGGTTAGAGCTGGGGTGCAGCGATGAGGTCGGGCAGCACGAGCTCAGGAGGTGTGGCAATGGGGAGCTCGGCTCTGTTTGCTGCTGCTGCTCTCTGTTGCGCTTGTGCTGCTTGGGGAAGAGCAGAGAGAGGGAGGAGCGCAGTGGGAGAGGAGGCTGGGCTTGTGGTGCGCCGGGTGGAGGCAAGCTCAGAGGAAAACGGCCACGTACACGGCAGGTGGCATTGGGCTCCTGCCCTGGTCGGCCGGTTGGGAGAGACCAGAGATGGGAGAAGGCGCTGACGAGTGGGTCCCGCAGAATATGCTAAGCATATTTTCGAATTTCCAAACTGTGGCTTTCTTGCAAATGTAGAGACTTAAATAAAATACTTCCTGTGCCCTAAAATTCCAAAACAAAATACTAGTGTATAGTTCATCACTTGGAAGAGACATGCACGAAGAGTTTGGGTCAAAAGTCCTTCTGGATTAATTTTGATAAATCTCCAAATAAGGGTAAAACTTAAGCTTGTTGGATTTTTGTAGGGAGCTCTGGTTATCCAAATGACATGGGACTTGTTCCCAAATTTTTATTTTGACTTCTTCTACAACATATATTTTTGCCAGGGGCAATTGTTATGGGAAAATTTTGACTTGTAGTTCAACCCAATATTAATTTATTTGAATTTGCAATTCAAATCACTATGCATGTGACCAAAATTTTTATATTGGGGTTCTACAGTGTCATTAGGTAATTGTAGAAATTTTAGTTGAGACGTTCGTGACACCGGGGTGTCACAGGTGGGAGCCGATCCATCAAAAGGCTTTAGAAGATATCAAGAAATATTTGGTGTCCCCACCAAGTGATGGTTCCGCCAAAGTCGGGCACACCCTTTAAGTTATATTTATCGGCCGATGATAGGTGCATCGGCTCAGCATTGACTCAAGAGCAGGAGGGAAAAGAGCGGGTCATATTTTATCTCAGCCCGCAAACCGATTGATGCAGAAACACGGTATCCGAAGTGGAAAGGTTATGTCTCTCGTCTCGTATTTTTCATGCACGAAATTAAGGCATTATCTCGTTGGCCGAAGAATGTACCGTCGTTTGCCAGTGCCGATGTCGTAAAGTATATGCTATCGGCTCCGGTCCCCAAAGGCCGGTTGGGCAAATGGATGTTGGCAATTGCGGAGTTTGATTTAGGCTATGAATCGGCCAAAGCAATGAAAGCACAAGTATTGGCTGATTTAGTGGTGCAACACGGTGAACACTCGGCCGGATATGTTGAACCGAGTGCCATGGACGGTGTTCTTTGATGGTTCGATTTGCAAAGAAGGAAGTGGAATCGGCTTGGTTGTTGTGTCGCCTCGGGGGCAGTACGTGGATACTCTATTACAGTGGAGGCGTACACCAACAACCAAGTCGAATACGAGGCAGTATTAAAAGGATTGGAATTACTCATCGATGCCGGGGCTGATTTTGTGGAAATTTTCGGAGATTCCTTGTTGGTTGTGAGTCACCTGGCCGATGAGTATGAGTGTAAAGATGAAATATTGTTGCAATATCATAGAAAGTGCCGTAAGTTAATGAAAAGGTTCAAGTGTGTTAAAGTCAGCCATATACCAAGAGAGCAGAATTTTGAAGCAAATAACTTGGCTCACCTAGCATCCGGATATCGGCTCACCGAAAACAGCTTAGAGATAGCTGATATTGAAGAAGCCGATTGGCGTACGGAAATTCGAAAATTTTTGAGCAATCCATCCCAACCTACAGATAAGAAGATAAGATATAAAGCTTTGAAGTATGTTCGTTGGATGATCGACTATTTTTCAAGACAATTGATGGGGTGCTTCTCAAGTGTATTGATGACACCGAGGCAAAAGTGGTAATGAGCGAAGTACATGATGGGATTTGCGAACGCATCAATCGGCCCATAAGATGAAGTGGCTGCTAAGGCGAGCTGGTTATTACCGGCCGACAATGTTGGCCGATTGTTTCAAATATTACAAGAGTTGCCAAGACTCGCCGTAAATTCGGGCCTATACAGAGGGCGCCCGCATCGGCTATGAATCCAAGAATCAAACCTTGGCCGTTCGTAGGTTGGGCCATGGATATGATCGGCCGGATAAATCCAAGCATCGAGCAAAGGGCATCAAGTACATATTGGTAGCTACAGATTACTTCACAAAATGGGTTGAAGCAGCGCCCTATCGTAAAGTTTCGACGGCCGACGTGATAACGTTTGTTAAAGAGCATATTATTTATAGGTTTGGGATTCCGGAGACAATCACAACAGATCAAGGATCAGTATTCACGTCGGACGAATTTCAATCTTTTGTCGATGAGATGGGAATTAAGTTGATTAATTCATCGCCGTATTATGCCCAAGCCAATGGACAAGTCGAAGCGGCGAATAAGAGTCTCGATCAAGTTAATCAAGCGGAAAATACAAGAGTATCCTCGTAAGTGGCACATGAAATTGATGGACGCTTTGTGGGCTTATCGTATGTCACGGCATGGAGCTATGCAAGTTGCGCCGTATCAGCCGGTATATGGGCACGAAGCCGCATCGCCATGGGAGACAGCTATCGGCTCCGTAAGGATTGAGTTGCAACAAAAGCTTTCGGCCGATCAAGTACTACGGATTGATGATGGATGAATTAGAAGATGTAGTACAAAATCGGCTGGATGCATTGGAGAAAATAGAGCAGAATAAAGCAAGGGTCGCCCGCCATTATGATAAGAAGGTTGTGCAGTAAACAGCTTTAAAGAGGGCGATTTGGTCCTGAAGCTTAGGATGCCGATCGGTGTGAAGGACAATCGGTTTGGTAAATGGTCGCCTAATTGGGAAGGACCTTATTTGATTAGCCGATCGGCACCGGGTAATGCATATATTTTGAAAGAGTTAGAAGGGGAAGAATTCGGCCGAGCACTTAATGGAAAGTATTTGAAGCAAGTATTATCCTAGTATTTGGATTAACTCATAGTGTTCGGCCTAAAAGAGACTACAGCCGATGTCGATGCACATCGCTTGAGACGGCCGATACCGAGAGTATCGCCCTTAGCCCAAAAAATATATGAAAGTAAGACAGAGGAAGTCACCGATAAATTAGCCGATGTTTGAACATCGCCTTCGTATGGCCGATATGATTGTATATCGCCCTTAGTGCAAAAAAAAAAAAAAAAAAAAAATGTTTACAACCAAAACTTTGTTCAAAGTCCTATTACACCTAAGCATAGTCAACGGCCTCGGCGCGGGACAAGAAGTCTTGGACAGCGAGATAGTGCGCGGGCCAGCGTGGAGTCGAGTTTGGCCATGACCAATAGGTCATCCTCGATGGGGCCGACATCGCCTGCGCCGCGGCGACCATCTTCTCGGCCGTTTGAATGGCTTCGTCCGTCGTCTTCTCGCCGAGCCGCCACATCGGCCGACAACCGTGCAATAGTAGCTTCCAAGGCCGCCGCCGCCTCCTCCTTGAAAGCCGGAGATGCTCTCAAATCGGCAATCTCCTGGTTGATTGCTTGCGCTTCATCCCGCCGATTTGAGAGTTGCTCTTGCATCTCCCGGGTCTTCCGGACCTCCTCCTCGCAGCGCTTGATGGAGTTATCGGCGAGTAACGCAGCTTGCTGCTGCTCCGCATGGCGAGCCAAACGCCGCCGGGCACGAGTGAAGTCCATTTGCCGCACTCCATGTATGCCACGCGGTGCGAGCATCGCGCACATCCTCCGGGAGCTCAGTCCGGACCTCCAAGTACCGGGCCCTTATGGGTTGTGCGTCGGCCACCAAGCGAGCCAACGTAAGAGGCCTCAAGCCTGCGCGCGATTTCGGCCATGGTGGTAAGACTAGAAGCAGATACCAAAATCGGCGCGGGACGAGGGAAGCCGAGCGCCCGGAATACCAAGGAAAATAAGGTGAAGTTAATAATCGAAGCAAATCAAGAAAATAAAAAGGAGATAGTAAAAACAAACCTGCGAAGCGTCGATGCGAAGTGGCCGGACGTCTATCGGCTGAGCCATTGAACCCACAGGTTCGTGTGTTTCAATCAGCTCTCGGCCGGCCGATCCCCTTTCAACAAGCAGCATCCTCGGAGGCGGCATCGGGCACATGGCCAGCTTGTTCGATATCGGCGGGCTCATCGGCAGGCTCATCGGCAGCAGTGCTCGCAAGAGAAGCCGCGGGCGGCTCCCGGCCGGCCGATTCTTCGTCGATAGCGGTGCCTTTGGGAGAAGCCGTGGGCGACACACGGCCGGCTTGTTCAACTTCGGCGGCAACATCGGGAGACGCAGGCCGATCCGAGTGAGTTGGGTTTTCCGTAGGGTTCGGATCGGCCCGGCTTGGTATGACTTCGGGCTCCGAAGCTGTTTGAATCGGCCGATCGGTGTCGGCGTCCTGGTTGGTGGAGGAGTTGATAGGCGGATCGGCCTATCGGGCGTCGGTGTCCGGGCCCGAGGAGGAAGAACCGCCGATTCCTGCAAAGAACTCATAGTTAGACTATGTAAAGTAAAGAGGGAATCGGCGATCATGCAATAATAACTCGACGCGGCGGAGATGGTTCGCCGAAGTAGTCCGGGTCGGACGGGCGCGCAGGCTGCTTTAACGGCGCGCGGTGGCGCTTCGGGGCTTGAGTCGGCCTTGCGGCCGGCACATTAGCCTTCCTCTTTCCGATGGCGGCTGTTTTGGTCTTGACCTTGCGGGCAGCTGGTGCCCCTCGAATCATTGCCGCAAAAGCTTGGGCAGGAGTACGATCGGTGAAGCCGATGTTTGGAGCAATTGGGCTCGGCATCGGGTACGCGATCGGCCGGCCACCGATACTCGGGTCGGCGGCTCCTCCGTGTCCGACTGAAAAAGAATATACAAGGGTGAGCATTTAGAGTGGCCGGTTTCATCTACAAAATCGGCCTTATGGAAATAGATCGGCTACACATACCTCGGCGAAGGCTTCGCTCGGGACTAAGCCGGAGAAGAATGAAGCGGTGTTCCGGCTGCGGAGGTGCCGGTTCCACTCGCCCCACCAGCGGTCGAAAAGGCGGGTGCTCCGGGCGCCGGGGAAAATCCGGCTAAGTCGCCGGTGACGACATCGGCGGTGAGGCCGACGAGCCAATTCCATTGAACGGCGTTGTCGACGGTAGCCCGCGCCTTTATTTGCCCCACATAGAAGAGGTCGGGGGCAACCGGCCGAAGCCGAATTGACGGGCCGCCACCGACGGGTGGTAGAACTCGTAGGAGCAGAGAGCCTTGCTCCCGGCAGCGAGTCCCGTCGGCAGCAGACGAGGGCGGAGGCAGGTGGTGAAGATCTTGACCGCCTCCCCGTCGGCCGTTGGGAAGGTGGGGTCGATCGGAAAAGGAGTATCGTATCCCTTCTCGAAAAAATCAATGTACGGATACCAATCCGTACTTTCATTGTTGAGGCCCTTGTAAAGGGCAGCGAACCAATAAGCCGGGGTGTCATCCGACATGGCCGCCCCGGAGCCATGGATAGCGCTTCCCCGAAGGAAATACACCGGCTGGATCGGGGCGTGGCCGATTCTGCGTGATTGCCGGGGAAGGTGAGGACACCGAGGTCCGGATCGATGGCCTTGGTGGTGTGAAGGGACAACCACATCCGGATAAACCACCAAGGGCCACCCAGGTTCTTGACTGATCGGCCAAAACGCAACTCCACCGAAACCCGGTGAAGAAGGAAGTACGCCGACCCTAAAAGATATTTGCCCATAGGAAGGGCATAGCCGTCGGCCGATCTATCGGCTATTGGCAGGAAGTTGTTTGTGGGGCTCACGCCGACCCCACAAAAGAAGAAGTGGTCAAGCCACATGTTGAGAAAGGCAACGTGCTCGCGGCGATCGACCGAGCCGTGCCCCTTGTTGTAGGTCCGGATATAGACCTTCCAACCCCCGGTTTCCTTGGGATTGATCCGGTGGGTGGACTTGATGCGGATGGCGTCCGGGGTGGCCTCCGCCGTGATATTCAAATCGGCCAACATGACCGTGTCCGGGAGGGTCATGGTAGCCGGGCCGTGCCCGAACATGAAGCGATTCAGGGCATCCGACCGAGAGATAAGAAGCGGCCGCTAGCAATGGTTCGTTCTTGTGGTGATCGGCTAGAGAGAGTGTTGGTATTTCTTACGTCACGAATAAATCCGCAAGCGCACGGAATACCGTTGTAGCACTTCACCGGGAGTATTCCAAGGTATCGTATTTATATCCGCGAGGGAACGGAGTATTTCTGCAACAAGGTTAGTTTACCCAAGGACAACCAAGACAACGTAGCAAAATAGGGTCGAGAGGGTGACTCTTATCTATTTATCCTTTAAAGGTAGACGAACGCAAGCTAGACTTGTTTACTTCGGGCACCGTCTTAGGCTTGGTCTGCCAAGCCACTCCGGTCTACGAAAGCTCTACTATGTACCCGAACGTGGAGGGTTCCTTTGGATGACAGGGCTGTCACTTCCTGCCACCTACCTCTACAAACCGTGGGGCACACAGCAAACAAAGGCGATCTCCGGCCTAGACACCACGTCTATGCTATTGACCGCTACTCTAGCCTCGGCCTAGAGCCGAGTTCGGAAAGCTAGAGCACTTCTTGCGAAGCGATGATCCCGTAAACAAGTATAACAAGAATTACGTCTAACAAAGATATGTCACGATAGATAAGTAGATCACCACGTATAAATCACCTAAAAGAGTGTTTACACGCCAAGGTAAAAGGAAAGGAAATACTACTCCACTTTATAAAAGGGAGGAACACTCCTTCCTTTTCCTTGCCCTCTCTCCTATTCTACTAAGATACAAGAGGCCCTTGGCCTAAGGATGAGAATTTTGTCTTCTATCTTGATGTTGGTGGTGTGTTGAGAGAGGGGGTATAGCCCTTTATTTATAGCCTTGGAAGGTCGGCAACTTGGAGGCGGTTCCCGACGTCGGTGGCATTTAATGCAGGTGGAACCGACCTCCGGACGTCGGTAGTGAACCGCCGAGAGAAAAATGGGCCGGTGGGGCCACCACCACGGTTCGGCCGAACCCAAATCCAGGTCGGCCGAACCGGGCCGGGCCCCACTGGGTCCGGTCTTCTTCGTGGTGGCTCTCCGTGTTGCTTCCTTCCTTGGTCCGAGTTGCTAGGGATAGAGTTGGAGCCTGTTTCTCTGGATTTTGGGCTGAGAGAGTTGTCTTTTATGTCGGGGAAAGTTCGGCAAGTGCGAAGCCCATGTTTTATGCATACTTGTCCCCGTTTTCATATGGATTGCACCTGCACTCACGAATTCACCAAGACTTGTGGAAATGGTTAGATAAAAGCCCTATGTCTACTCTTGGTGGTGGATATGATTTCAAAAGGTGCATAAAGTTGACGGTAAAAATGGATCGTAAGGACCGTCAACAAGACCCCCACACTTAGCTCTTTGCTCGTCCTCGAGTAAAGCTAGTGAGCATAAGCGGGAGCATACTTCTCATGGTATGATGCTAGCATACAAATTATTCCAAGCCATACCTGCACCCGTGAACTTTGATGTGTCTACCATGTAATCTTGGGCGGTTGAGGAATGGAACGGTCATGATTCAAGTCATCATAACTCCCTCTGCTTGAGTAACTCGGGTTTTTGATAGATTTTCAAAGTAAAAACATGGCTCATACTCCTCAAATGATCACTCTCAAATCGCTCAATGTTTATGGTTCCTCACCAAGGCATGATTTTCCTCTTTTCATCTTACTTCTACAAAAGGCTTTATGTGGAGCTTGGTAGGGAATGAAAGAGAGGCATACTTGTATCACATATTTTGCTGAACCAAAAGAGTGGATCCATGGAGAATGCAAGTCATACAACCGTGATCAAGATGTGCAAGTGTGTATGAGGGTGGTGTTGTGGAAATTGTACTCCTTTTTGTGTTCATTCTCTCCTTCTCTTTTTGATTGTTCGAGGAGGACATGGCTTATGATTCTTTCTTTCTTTTCTCTTCTTCTTCTTTTTTTTTTTTTTTTTTTTTTTTTCAACATGCTCTACTTTTGTATGAGCAGGGATTATTCTTTCTTTTGCATAGCCATGTCTCCGATGATAACTTGAGAGAGAAGGGTAATAATGTGGAGTATTTATTTTGGTGGATAGATGGGCGTATTGCTTAACTTCCAGTGTAGAAGTTTAGCATGTGAGGTGGAGTGTATGTGATCTTGATCATGAGAGTATAACAAGCTTCTCACTAGGGTCACACAATTTTGATAAAGCTCAATGCAATGACAAGCAGCATATGTGTGTAGGCTTTGCAATGTGATCAACATATGGCTTTGGTGGGAATATAAGATCATTGAGGAGCATGAAGCTATAAATTTTAAATTTTTCAAGATAAATACCCAATTACTCTATGCAGGAGGAGCAAGATTCATCTCATCCAACCATATCACATTCGCCAACAACTTAGATAAACATGGGTTCCTATGAGATTGGTGTTCACAAGCAACAGACATATGATGCGAGGAATAAAGAGTATGCAGGCCAACCGTCTAGAAGCATGTAGTTTGAGGGAACAATAACGTTCATTTTATTCTTGAGTTAAATTTTAGTGATTGGCTCAAAAGGTTGGTTTAACTCATGAATTGGAGAGATAGAGTAGTGGGGTAGAATGCGCAAACCATCGCCTTGGGTGAAGTGGAGGCCAAGTGGACCATAGGATATTTGATCGAACCAAAGGTTCGGCCAAACCTTGCTTTCTTGTCTCGATGGCTCCACCTTCTTTTGTGTCGATTAGTGCGATGTTGTGCATCATGTTGGTGGGGGAGATCTCAAATGTGTGCGTGATGAAGAACTAAAGAGATCTCCCCCCACACTTGTTCTTGTATCTCGCTTTATTTATTCGAAACAAACAAAAACAAAGCGAAGACAAAGAGGACTCTACCGGGGTTAAAGACCGGGGAGCCTAGATTTATTGAATTAAACTTTAGGTGCCTTATGTGTTTGAAACAAAAGAGAGATGAAGCACCTTACTTATTATTTCTTTTTCAAGTGTTATTCGATTTTTCATTTTATAATTTTTATTTTATTTTGACATTTTCAAGGTGGAAGAAAAAGGATGCAAGTTGCGATACAAGTTACCTTTGTGGGGGAGGGAACCTCCCCCACACTTGTTCTTTTGCTCATGGCGTTTGATTTGGGGTTGAACCCAATGTGATTGTGGAAGGCCTTTGTGCAGTGTGGCTGTGATGTTGGTGCAATGTTTTGGTGGGGAGATCTCGAGCATGTGCGTGATGAAAACTCGAGAGATCTCCCCCCACACTTGTTCTCTCGCACTCGAGAATCCTGCCAAAAACACTACTCCTGCAAGCAATTTCCTCCAACTTGGAGAGGCAAGGTTAGCTCTCGGAGCACATACAAACAAGGTCCCGGGTTAGATGACCGGACCTCATTTGTACAGCCGAGGAAGAAAGGCACAAGCATGTCATGTGGACCATGTTTGAGTGCGATCATGGGCAAGATATTCCTCGTTGATAAAAACAACTTGGGGCTTAGTGATATGAAAACTTGAAACAGTGTAAGCCCCAACTCTAGGAGTGATATGATAAAACAACGAGGTGCACTCAAGAAGTCCTAATTGCTTGGAAAGTTCTTAACCATTCATGCATTGCATAGGAGGGATTTTGATATCGTTAACCATGGCGAGAGGATTCTAAGCTCATTCCTCATACGAGATATGTCTATGATTGCTTTGAGGAACACAAGTCATAGCAAGCCAACCATGCATCAAGCACAAGAAGGAATATGATTCATTGCCAATGAGCATGCTTGTGAAGATCAGGAGTTTGTAGGCTCAAAGTTTGATAAGCAATGCTTATGAAAGCCTAGTAGATAGCAAGGATGTATGCATGAAGGGTGATACTCCCTATGGGAGAACCAAAGGGTAGTACCATTGCCTAACTACTACAAGGATGCATGGAAAATCATGTGGTAAGTAGGTGGGAGCCATACTCACCCACACGAATAAAAACCATATCACCCTTGGGCTTCCAATTATTAGCAAAAAATGTGGTCATACCTTTGTTGTGCAGAGATATCAAATTGAAGTTGTAGGCTTGTTCCTTCATTTCGCACACCACAACAAGGTTGGTGTCGAAAAGGAGTCTTGACATGTTGTTTTCATCAAGGTCCTCCTCCATGGGATCTTCGTGAGGCTCTTCATGCCAACCTTCTCACATTAGGCATGAGCTCAATGGAGGGGGACGAGTATGTGTCACGTCGGGGGTGACTTGTGCTTGAACTTGTCGCCTTTTTCAACGTGTTGATGAGCTGATTATTGTCCTTTCTCCTGGCTGCACATAAGAGCAAGAACACAAAAGCGAACTCGAGCACGGGTTATGTTAGTGAAAACCAAATGGATTTCCCGTCGGTTGCCTTTGCAAGGATTTTTTTTTTTTTCGCAACTTAATTTATTAAACAAATAGAAAAGAAGAGAAAGGGAAACCGTTTTCTTAACTTCCGGACGAAAAGCCAAAATGGTTTGTCTCAAAATTGTTTTTCTTTGAGAATAAATTTCTAAAGAAAAAAGAAGAGTTGGAGACGATCGAAGATGGAAGAAGTTTATTTTTGAAGGACTCCAACTATGCAAATAAGAAAACCAAAGAGAAAATCTTTTTCTTAAACTTGAGACAAAATATCGTGGAAAATTGGGGAAATGCGAGAGCAAGAATTTAGCTTTTAAGGGTGCTTGAATGCAGAAGGGATGAAATTGAAGAATTCAAACACCCTTGCATCCAAAAAGAAATAAAGTTTAACTTGGTCAACAGCCCCATAATGGCTATAGGCTTTAAAGTCAAGGGGGTTGTGCCAAAATTCCATCAAAACTTTTGCTCAAAGCATTTTCCAAAAGGTTGGGTCGAGTTAAATTTTACCAAACTTATTCTCTCAGATTTTATTTTTTTTTTTCAAGGAGAAAAAAAAAGAACAAAATAGGAGTTGGAGAATGATTCCAACAAGGAGGGAGTTTATTTTGGAGAAACTCCAATTATTCAAATGGAAAAACCAAAAGGAGAAAGAGAAGGAAAAATCTTTTTCTTGAACTTGGGGCAAACAATAAAAATTCTCGGAAAATGCAAGAGTAAGAATTTTGGAAGAGAGTGCTTGAGTGGAGTGTAAGTGAAGGCACGAAGCACTCTTGAAAACCAATATAATGAAATGAAGTCCATTTTTGGTTGACAACCCCATGATGGCTATGTGTTAGAAAGCCGGAGGGAGTTGTGCCAAAATTCCTCCAAAATTTTGCTCAAAGCATTTTTCATAAAAAGATTGCCTCAAACTCATTTTCCAATACAAAAAGGGTTGAAGAATCCCAAAATGGTTTGGAACAATTCAAACATGCGAGAAAGCAAATATGCAAGGAATGCGGTGTCCGGTGGGAAAACAAACATGCATGTGAAGAACAAATGGTTTGCATTTATATATATATATATATATATATTTTTTTTTTCACCAAGTAAATCAGAAAAATCCGAATATGCATGTTGAGGAGAAAATCAAATATGGAGGAAGCAAATATGAGATAACTACCGATTATCCTATCGGCAAGGGCATCATCATTTTAAGTCCGATGAGCAAGACTTTTCTCCATCATCATGATTTGTCAATAAAGTCCCGGAGAAGGACCTGCAAGGTTAGTGCCAACAATATACAAGCACGATATTTGCAATATTTATGATAAACAAAAGTATCTACAACCATCCTAAAGAACATATAGCAAAACAAGGCACCAAGGTGGTTGTGGGCAGCAGAAGTGGTGTTGGCACTAACAGGCATTGACCCTAGAGATTCATGATGTGAGCATGTGTCATGTGGTTGTTCAAAGAAGAAGCTCCCATGCTCATTCAAAGATTCCTCTTTAGATTCTAGAGTCGATGCCTCATGAAATTCCATGGCCCAAGGTTTGTTTTCAAAAAGTTCTTGATCATCATCAAGAACGGTGCGTGAAGGGCCGGAGGGAAAAGGCTCAAATGGTGAAGAGGACCGTTTGGGTTCATAGGCATAAAAGGTTTCGTCAAACTCATCCTCTTCATGGGTGGAAAACTTTGCATCCTCATATAATGAAGGCTCGAGCGATCGGGTTCGGGATATGAACTTCACTTGCTCAAGTGGTTCATGATTGTGATGAGGATTCTCCAAAGGATTTTGAGTGGTGGTGGTGGTGAAAACGGTTTTCCCATGATTCTCCGTCATATCCTCCTTATGAAAAGGGTTTTTAGGAGGATCGGGAGGAGAAGGAGGTGGCGTCTTTACCCATGTGTAATTCGAGGTGTTTCCAAAATTTTCAAAAATTTCTTCCTCAAACTCAAAAGGGAACTCAAGAGGTTCATCTTCCTCTATCATTGCTCTTGTGTTAGATGAGGACTCGAGTGTTGGGTCTACCTTTGTAGGCACCAATTGTTGTGTTTCTTGCATAACGAGTTCTTCATCTTTTGACTTCGGCTCAACGAGTAAGTCAGCGGAAAAAGGTGTGTTTTCCACAATTCGATCCAAAAGTTCGTGTGCTTCCGCTATGGTCTTATGAGAAAAAGACCCACCCGCGGCCGTGTCAAGATAAAGTGCGGTATCGTTGCTCAATCCCGAATAAAAGTGTTGTAATAAAACGGGTTCGGGGAGCAATAATTCTGGTCCGGAGTCCGTTAGAGAACAGAACCGAATCCATGACGCACTTAAGGTTTCCTTTTCTTCTTGTCGAAAGCCTATTATTTCCGCTCGTAGAGAAGTGATACGAGATACGGGGAAGAATGCTAGACAAAATTTGTCTCGCAATTCTTTCCAATCACCGTTCACTCTCTTAGCGGTGTAAGTGTACCATTGCTTCGCCTTCTCATTGAGAGAGAAGGGAAACAACTTCCACTTCAATGTTTCTTGTGTCATGCCATGGATCAATCGGCATGAACACAAATGTTCAAACTCTCGCAAGTGTTCATAAGGATTTTCATGTTTAAAACCCGAAAAGGATAAACCTCTAATCATCGAAATGTAATCGGGGAGAACTCATAGCCAGGTGAAGAAATAGGTTGTGATGATGATGGTGGCTCTAAGAATTCACCCCGTGGAGTGGAGAAGGATTGGATGGTTGGGTGTGACTCCATGATATGTTTTTGTGAAATTTTGAATGTAAGGAAAAATAAAAACAGAACGGTAAGTAAGATAGATTACGAGGGCAAACCTGATTCGTTACAAAGATAACAACCGTTCCCCGGCAACGGCGCCGTAAATGCTTGTTGGTATTTCTTACGTCACGAATAAATCCGCAAGCGCACGGAATACCGTTGTAGCACTTCACCCGGGAGTATTCCAAGGTATCGTATTTATATCCGCAGGGAACGGAGTATTTCTGCAACAAGGTTAGTTTACCCAAGGACAACCAAGACAACGTAGCAAAATAGGGTCGAGAGGGTGACTCTTATCTATTTATCCTTTAAAGGTAGACGAACGCAAGCTAGACTTGTTTACTTCGGGCACCGTCTTAGGCTTGGTCTGCCAAGCCACTCCGGTCTACGAAAGCTCTACTATGTACCCGAACGTGGAGGGTTCCTTTGGATGACAGGGCTGTCACTTCCTGCCACCTACCTCTACAAACCGTGGGGCACACAGCAAACAAAGGCGATCTCCAGCCTAGACACCACGTCTATGCTATTGACCGCTACTCTAGCCTCGGCCTAGAACCGAGTTCAGAAAGCTAGAGCACTTCTTGCGAAGCGATGATCCCGTAAACAAGTATAACAAGAATTACGTCTAACAAAGATATGTCACGATAGATAAGTAGATCACCACGTATAAATCACCTAAAAGAGTGTTTACACGCCAAGGTAAAAGGAAAGGAAATACTACTCCACTTTATAAAAGGGAGGAACACTCCTTCCTTTTCCTTGCCCTCTCTCCTATTCTACTAAGATACAAGAGGCCCTTGGCCTAAGGATGAGAATTTTGTCTTCTATCTTGATGTTGGTGGTGTGTTGAGAGAGGGGGTATAGCCCTTTATTTATAGCCTTGGAAGGTCGGCAACTTGGAGGCGGTTCCCGACGTCGGTGGCATTTAATGCAGGTGGAACCGACCTCCGGACGTCGGTAGTGAACCGCCGGAGAAAAATGGGCCGGTGGGGCCACCACCACGGTTCGGCCGAACCCAAATCCAGGTCGGCCGAACCGGGCTGGGCCCCACCGGGTCCGGTCTTCTTCGTGGTGGCTCTCCGTGTTGCTTCCTTCCTTGGTCCAGTTGCTAGGGATAGAGTTGGAGCCTGTTTCTCCGGATTTTGGGCTGAGAGAGTTGTCTTTTATGTCGGGGAAAGTTCGGCAAGTGCGAAGCCCATGTTTTATGCATACTTGTCCCCGTTTTCATATGGATTGCACCTGCACTCACGAATTCACCAAGACTTGTGGAAATGGTTAGATAAAAGCCCTATGTCTACTCTTGGTGGTGGATATGATTTCAAAAGGTGCATAAAGTTGACGGTAAAAATGGATCGTAAGGACCGTCAACAGAGAGTTTGATGGCATGGGCGATGCCGATGTCGGCCCAAACTTGCCGATGGGCGGCCGATACCCGGTTATACCAATCCCGCCACCCCGCAACAGGAGTCGGCCATGACCTAAAGCTACTCGGACCACTCGGCCGATAATGGAGATTGTTGCCGAAACGGGACTCGGTTCGTTTCGGCACGGATAAGATCCGTGGGGTCCGGATCGCCCATGGGGCCCAAGAAGAAATGGGTCGGGATGTTAGAAGGGATGACGATTTGGTTCCGGATCTCCTAAAAACAAGGAATAGGGCTAAAATGAGAAACAAGACGGAAAGAAGATAGATTGTGAAAATGAACAAGAACAAGAACACAAAGAAAATTGCAAAAGTAGAGAAGAGGGATGCCCGAATGTACATTACCTCCGGAACGGCGTTGGTGGTGGCGACGACTCGGTCGGCGGCGGCGGCGCAGCAGCAGCAACGAGTGGGATTCATGGTCACCGGAAGAGAAAACGACGGCGGCGCGGTGGGAAGTTGAAAAGGCTCAAAAAGGGCAAAGGTCGCTAGAGCAGGGGAAGATGAAAGCCAAAGGAGAAGAAACAGATGGGAAATGACCGGGGGTAACCCCGGCTTTTATGAAGAGGTGACGGGCAATAAAACCGGCGCAAGAAAAGAAGATAAATCAGTCCGACGCATGCGTTGCATACCCCAGACTGGGGGACATGTGTTGACGCCGGTTTTTGACCAAGGGACCCATTGTCGGCGACTATAGGTCAAAAAGGGCCGGTGGGCGTAAGGCCGACGGCCGCTTGGGCGAGTAAAGGCGCGTCTCTCCCGGGAATCGTGCGCGGACGCCAACAGAAGAGCACAACATTGATGGGCCTGGCCCACGTTGTAAAATTAGAAATAATAGTTAGTTTTGGAAAAAGGATTCTAGTCGGTTAGGAAATCGGCTCGAGGAGGGTCCGAATAGGATTCTTTTTGCCGAGTATAAATACATACTCGGATGTAACATGTAAACTCGATTCACATCCAATACAACTTTCGGCGCATCGCCAAACCCTAATTTTCTGTCAAGTCTTTATTGTTTTCGCGCGGGATCTTCGGGGCTCCGGTCGACGACGCGTTGGCTTGATAAGGTAATTATGTTGTCTAATTCTCGGCACATTGTTCGTAATTAGATGGCTTAATTGCTAGTTATCCGGCGACTAGATCTGTTTTCGATCGGCGTAGTGAGTATCGGCCGGGATGAGTCAAGTTGACCTGGTCCGGGCTCATGGTGGAGGTAGTTTGACTTGTCCTGCCTCCCGTTCCAGCCTTTGCTCACAACGCCGATTGGCTCGGATTTGGTCGTTCGAGTCGCGAGTAGCCGCTATGAGAATTCTTCTACATCTTGGCCGATTCGATCGTGCGATTCGGTTGACGTGTCCTGTGTTTGCCTTTGCGATAGTTGACTTGTCCTAGGCGCATGCAGCCGATTGGCTAGGGTGTAGACTTACTTTCATAGTTAAGACGTTTATGATTGTGCTTGTCCTAAATCGGCCGGGCGTGCGCGGCCGTTAGACCTGGTCCAGCCGCGTGCCATCGCTTGACTTGTCCTGTTGGAGCGATCGGTCGATTTGGGATCTGTGTGGTTGTATTTGTCTTACTGTTCTTTCGGAGTGTTTAGCCGATTGCTTATCACGTTCATTAAGCTGTTTTATGTTTAATTAATGCCAAACCTGTTAAAGCTGCTTTTGAACCCGAGTTACTAAGTATGGTCTTATTGATCATCATTATACCTTTGGATAGATCTAAATAATTCATCGATATAATCAATGGCAGAATCGGCCGCATACCCGATCGGCCGATTCACGGATCTGATTGATGATTAAACTATCCTCTTGCTACCAAACTAATTACATCCTATTAATAATTGCTCTGTTTACATTGTACTCGATAACACATCCCTGCAAAGTCTTAATGATTTGATCGTTTACCGACGAAATCGGCTGCTAGTCACCGATCGCATGTTATAGCATCGGCCGATTTCGTATCGTTTGTACCACGATTCGTTTGCCTAACATTTAATACATAAATGGATGGGCCGTGCTGTTCTCTGTTCATGGCCGATTTTGTCTATCTTACGCCGTGATCGGCCATGGCTGCACATCGGTCTATCCGGGCCGATGACCTGGAATTTTACACTCTTTTATTGTCTTTGTTGGTTTGCAGGAAAACCATCCGGCACGCACCAGCGCACACGAACATCGGCGAGTTGAGCCGGTCCGTTGGGAGCACGGGATTCTGCGTCGGCTGGAATTTCGGTGGACTCTCCGGACGACGGTGTGTCGGCGACTTTTGACGTCAACACGAGGCACAAAAGAAGGATGAAGGAATGGAATTTATTCGGCAAAAGATAGAAAAAGATGAAGCCACATGCTTCGACAAGATACCGATGGTGTGTTATGGTTCAACCAACGCCTCGTGGTTCCGAAGAATATGGAATTACGGAAGAAAATAATGGATGAGGTCCACTTGTCAAAATATTCTATACACCCGGTAGCAATAAAATGTATCGCGGCCTAAGAGAAAAGTTTTGGTAGACACGCATGAAGCGTGAGATTGCACGGTATGTGGCCGAGTGCGATACTTGTCAACGGGTACAGGCCGATCACTTGAGAAAAGCCGGATTATTGAACCCATTGAAGATTCCCGTTTGGAAGTGGGAGGACATTGCTATGGATTTTTGTTGACGTCAAAAGTCGCCGACACACCGTCGTCCGGAGAGTCCACCGAAATTCCAGCCGACGCAGAATCCTGTGCTCCCAACGGACCGGCTCAACTCGCCGATGTTCGTGTGCGCTGGTGCGTGCCGGATGGTTTTCCTGCAAACCAACAAAGACAATAAAAGAGTGTAAAATTCCAGGTCATCGGCCCGGATAGACCGATGTGCAGCCATGGCCGATCACGGCGTAAGATAGACAAAATCGGCCATGAACAGAGAACAGCACGGCCCATCCATTTATGTATTAAATGTTAGGCAAACGAACCGTGGTACAAACGATACGAAATCGGCCGATGCTATAACATGCGATCGGTGACTAGCAGCCGATTTCGTCGGTAAACGATCAAATCATTAAGACTTTGCAGGGATGTGTTATCGAGTACAATGTAAACAGAGCAATTATTAATAGGATGTAATTAGTTTGGTAGCAAGAGGATAGTTTAATCATCAATCAGATCCGTGAATCGGCCGATCGGGTATGCGGCCGATTCTGCCATTGATTATATCGATGAATTATTTAGATCTATCCAAAGGTATAATGATGATCAATAAGACCATACTTAGTAACTCGGGTTCAAAAGCAGCTTTAACAGGTTTGGCATTAATTAAACATAAAACAGCTTAATGAACGTGATAAGCAATCGGCTAAACACTCCGAAAGAACAAGTAAGACAAATACAACCACACAGATCCCAAATCGACCGATCGCTCCAACAGGACAAGTCAACCGATGGCACGCGGCTGGACTAGGTCTAACGGCCGCGCACGCCCGGCCGATTCAGGACAAGCACAATCATAAACGTCTTAACTATGAAAGTAAGTCTACACCCTAGCCAATCGGCTGCATGCGCCTAGGACAAGTCAACTATCGCAAAGGCAAACACAGGACACGTCAACTGAATCTCGCACACTGAATCGGCCAAGATGTAGAAGAATTCTCATAGCGGCTATCGCGACTCGAACGACCAAATCCGAGCCAATCGGCGCTGTGAGCAAAGGCTGGAACGGGAGGCAGGACAAGTCAAACTACCTCCACCACGAGCCCGGACCAGGTCAACTTGACTCATCCCGGCCGATACTCACTACGCCGATCGAAAACAGATCTAGTCGCCGGATAACTAGCAATTAAGCCATCTAATTACGAACAATGCGCCGAGAATTAGACAACATAATTACCTTATCAAGCCAACGTGTCGTCGACCGGAGCCCCGAAGATCCCCGCGCGAAAACAAGTAAAGACTTGACAGAAAATTAGGGTTTGGCGATGCGCCGAAAGTTGTATTGGATGTGAATCGAGTTTACATGTTACATCCGAGTATGTATTTATACTCGGCAAAAAGAATCCTATTCGGACCCTCCTCGTGCCGATTTCCTAACCGACTAGAATCCTTTTTCCAAAACTAACTATTATTTCTAATTTTACAACGTGGGCCAGGCCCATCAATGTTGTGCTCTTCTCGTTGGCGTCCGCGCACGATTCCCGGGAGAGACGCGCCTTTTACTCGCCCAAGCGGCCGTCGGCCTTCCGCCCACCGGCCCTTTTTGACCTATAGTCGCCGACAATGGGTCCCTTGGTCAAAAACCGGCGTCAACAATTTTATCGTTGGATTGCCTCTCACCTCAAAGAAGCATGATTCAATTTGGGTTATTGTGGATAGATTAACCAAATCCGCGCATTTCGTCCCCGTCCACACCACCTATAATGCCAAGAAGTATGCCGAGCTATACATCTCAAGAGTGCTATGTTTGCATGGAGTACCCAAAACCATTGTTTCCAATCGAGGTCCGCAATTTGTATCTCGCTTTTGGGAGCAATTGCATTCTTGTCTTGGTACAACTCTCATTAGAAGCTTCGCTTATCACCCGCAAACGGATGGGCAAACCGAAAGGTTGAATCAATATTTGGAGGATATCTTGAGAGCATGTGCTATGGAAAATCGAGGAAATTGGGATGATTGCCTTCCATTCGCCGAATTCTCGTACAACAATAGCTATCAAGAGAGTTCGGGAATGTCACCGTTTGAAGCATTGTATGGTCATTCTTGTCGTACACCTCCGAATTGGTCGGAAGCGGGTGAAAGAACTAATTTTGGTCCTGATCTTGTCACTCAAGCCGAAGAAAAAGTCCGACAAATTCAAGCCAACATGAAAGCCGCACAATCTCGCCAAGTTAGCTACGCTAACAACAGGAGACGCCCATTGAAATTTGAGAAAGGAGATCATGTCTATCTTCGTGTCTCTCCGAACAAGGGCGTATCTCGGTTTGGAATTAAAGGAAAGCTAGCACCCCGCTATATCGGACCCTATCCGATTGTGGAAAAGCATAGCGCGGTTGCTTACCGATTGCAATTGCCGGAAAGTCTTGCTCGTGTGCACAATGTGTTCCATGTCTCACAACTCAAGAGATGCTTGAAGCCTCCGATAGATGTGGTCATTTCCGACACCGAGCAACTAGAGGAAGATCTCTCCTACCCCGAATACCCCGTCCGGATTGTCGATCAAAGCGACCGGGTAACTCGTAATCGCACCATCACCTTCTATAAAGTGCAATGGAGTAATCACACCGAGGAAGAAGCAACTTGGGAACAAGAGGACTTTCTAGAGAAGAACTTTCCCGAGTTTCTTGCGTCACACAAATCGGTAATTTTCGCGATCCGTCGCCTTACTTAGTTGCGATTCTCGGGACGAGAATTTCTTTAGGGGGGGGGACTGTGACATCCCATGTCACGATTAGGTGCTAAGGACCTAGCTAAAACCATAAACACCCCGCTAATGAAACCCTAATGCTAATTGCCAAGTTAAATTAAGGAAAAGAAAAATGGGAAAAACCCAAAAGTAAAAAGGCAAACCCTAGCTCTAAGAGAACTTCAAAATTTACAACAGTACAACCCTCATATTTTTGCCCAATCATGTTGTACATGCAAAATCATGAATTTACAGCATTTTTACAAAATTTTTGGACCAAGTTTGAAAAGCTCAAAAATTCAAATTCAAATTTGAAACCGTGTTGTTTATGAATTTTGTATGAATTTTCGGAAACAAAATTTGAACTTCGTCCTGAAACAAAAAATGTAGTGCTGAACCACCAGGAATTTTGGTTAAATTTTTGGCGCAACCAAAGTATGAATTTGAATCAAATTTCAAAAAACAGATTTCAAAATTTGAAAATCCCCTTCGAGCTCATTGCCCACCGGTCCGGCTAGCTTGGTCGCCCCTCAGCACGTGCGCCCGCCCCGTCAACTCACCACACACCCCCTGGCCACCTTCCCAACCAATTTGTACCCGCCGGCCAACGAGAACGGCCGGGCATTGAAGCCGCGCGCCCGTCCCCGTCGACCGGCCATGCGCCGCTCGTCCTTTCCCCTCTAGAAAACGGCACGAAGGCCAAACCCCATCTCCCTCTCGCCGAAACCTGTGCCCAGCTCCTCTCGCCCCTCGCAGCACCGCCGGCTCCCTCCCTCTCCCTCCGCAGCTCGCACGCGAGGAAGAAAAGCCGCCGCCGCCCGCCACGACCGCCATGGCCGCCTCCGCGTCGCACGCCGCCTAGGAAGGTTAATCCGTCCTCCCATCTCCGCCAAACCGTGCACAAGGGGCCACACCTCCTTCACCTCCGACCCCCGCTTGAAATTTCCCACGGGACGCCGGAATCGGAGAAGAACGGGAAGCGCTGCCGCTGCCGTCGCCCTGCTCTCCGTCGAGACCCCCTCCCCGGGTCCACCTCCACGCCGCCACTCCCCTCCGCCGGATGGTGCTCTCGGACCTTGCCCCTCCCTCTCTCTCCCCCTGTGCTGGATGAGCCGGGCCGCCGGAGTGCCACGTGCGCCGCCGCTCGCCACGAGCCCGCTACGGCCGCCGTTGGGCCACGCGAAACCCCCAGCGTGTTCCCCGCACTATGCACGTCGTTTCCCCCAAAGCGCAGCTCATGCGCTGCACTAACGCGCGGCCGCGCGTGACCTCGGTGGCGCCGGCCACCGTCCGCCGAGCTCGCGCGCCGCCCCGTTCAAAATACCTAGTGGCATTTTCATGATTATTGTGAAGTTTTGTTGTATTTGGAAAAATTCATAACTTTCAATTTAAAAACCCAAAAATTGCAAACTAAATTGATTTGGACTCCTCATAATGTGTACTTTCAGAAAAGTAACATGAACTCATAATTTTGGGCCATTTTTGTATTTTTCCAAAAATGTTAAAATACAATCCTTGTAAACTCATTTAAACCATAACTTTAAAAAGAGAAGAGAAATTAAGTGCATGCATACTATTAAGTCGACGAACTTGACCTTACTAATTTATGCACATGACATTCATACAAAACAGCACCCATGCATTATCATTATCATTGACCTTGTATTCTTTTTACTTATGCATTGCATTTCATTCCATAGGTGACGACGTCGAAGTAATTCCGTCGGAAGAAGCCGTTGCTAATCTCCATGCTTCGAAACTAGTACTAACTTCGATCACTCTCAAGGCAAGCCCCGATGCATTCCTATTATTTTAAAATGCTTTCTTTTATCACTATATTAAGGATGATGAATGTGCATTTACGTTCTAGGAGTTGATTGGAAATCCACGTGCATAATTTCCCTATATGTCCTATGTAGAATATGTGTCATATCCTCGATAGAAATGCTATGCCATGCTTATGGAGTCAACGATAGAATGGGATACTGATATATGGCTTATGATTATACTTGAATATGATGAATTGGTAAAAAATTGAGAACACCCCATTGTGGCTCCGCGAACAAGTTTGAGTTGTGTACCACTTGCATACCTTTCTTATGGGGATTGGTAACCCTACGTAGCTTGTGAATTGTAAAGTGGACCGGATATCTCACCGACCTAGAGGTGATGTGTATGGCACGGTGGTTACACGGGTTGACGACCGTTGGAGAGTACACGGGTTAAGCCTTGGGCACGTTGTTGAACGGGTCGCAAGGGGGACGTGACCTCGGGGTCGGTGGCCCGTACTTTATGATGAACTCGCGAACGGTGGCCATACGTGTTCTTAAACGATGCGTAAGTCGTGCATTTGGGTCTTTCCTGCAGGATTAATAATTCGATAATTATCGCCGTTTCTTCTCGGTTAATGAGTACCACTTGTTTCAAGCAGTTTACAATGTGTAGTAAAAGGAAAAGAATGAGATGCTCGCTGTTTTATATTGACAACAATTTGTATTGCAACCTTTTGTATTGCTTAGTATGCTCACTAAAGTTTCTTTATGCAACAACCCTATTAATTTGGCTAAATCATAAAAGTGCAAAACTAATTAGCTAGGCGCTGTTTTTATGCAAATGCCAAGTGAAATCGGTCAAGCCCCATGCATCTAGGTGTCGGTCTTAGATGGCCAATTTGACGGGTAAGACTTGCTTGAGTATGCTAGATACTCGAGCTTTGCTACTACATGTGTATTTCCAGGTTTTCCGCAAGCCGGATTTTGTGATTGTTGTGGTAAGGTTGTGTGGGATGGAGGGGAGCCCAAAGAGTGGACCATCGAGTGGGTTCCTAGCTCTCCAACCCATGATGAGTAAGCCGTGGCCTAGGCCGGCATGGTTCACGTAAGCTATCCATGTATCATCGTGTTATGCAATCGCTTCCGCACTTTACTTCGAACAAAGATCATGGTTATGTAATTTAAATTCGAACCTAATGTATCTTTTATTTGGAGCTCTATGTTGTAAGTCGAGACTGTGATACCCCTACCTCGCAAGGCGAGAGGGATTGTCGAAAAGGATCGTATCGGGAGACATTCGACGAAGCGAACGTTCATTGCACATACGTTAACGATACATCCACCATTTTCATATATATGTTTAGATACATGAGTGATATATTTTAGATCTGAAGTTCAAGTTATTATTATACATATAGTTTGAAATTCGGATTTAATATACATTAATATACAATGAGCGGAAGCGTAAAGATAATCTCGACGACAGTTGCCTAAAATGTAACACATCAGCCCGTAGATGTGCCCATTCTTCTCGACAATCTCACCTGCACAAAAATATTAACAACAAAGCCCTGAGTATCTAATATACTCCGCAAGTCTTACCCGACAAAAATGGTTTCTAAAACCGACTCCTAGTATGCAGGGGGCTGACCGGGCTTGCTGAAAATAGCCAAAAACAGCACCTATGCTAAGTCTAAAATTTCATGTTTTAGCCATATTAAGAGGGTTGAAACATAAACGTAAATTTAATGAGCAAGACTAGCAAACATGGTTGCAGTATAAAGATTAAGTACTTCAAAATCAACAAGTATAATATCCATATTCACTTCATTACTACGATGCGATCTGCTCGAGACAAGTGGTACTCATCACCGCGAGGGACGGCGATATATATCGATTTACACCCTGCAGGGGAAACCTAAATGCACGACATACGCATCATTTAAGAACACGTATGGCCACCTTTCACAAGATTATCATAGATATGAGCCGAGTCCACCCTCCGAGTGTGCATTCCACATGCAACCACGGTAGCGTCGGGTCCAAGGATAATAACACACCCTCCGTCTACTCACAAACCCGTGCATCCACCGTGACCAACACTTTGCACAAAGGGTGGAGTGACCGTCCAACACTACGACTCTCAAGTTACATCAGTTTACCAACTCCCATACGAAGGTATGCATTTGGTACACAACTCAATACTTGCTCGCGGAGTCACAACGAACGGTCCTTGACCGACACGCACGGGGCTATGGCGAACAAGGGCCAACCTTGTCACCGCTTTCCAACACATGCACTTCCCCGTACGGTCTCCAATTTAATCATGTGAGAGGTAACAATATTTGAAACCTAAACCGAGAGGTCTCCAAACCACTCGGTGTTGCTACCGGTGACTCATTTAAGCATAGCCATTCTATCGAGAAAAGATTATATCTATCCAAAGACCATAGGCAATAGGGAACATAATGCAACTAGGGTTGCGATCAACTCCTAAACGTAAGTGCACAATACATAAACATAGACATATGTGAAATTAAACAAAAAACAAAACAAGTGGGATTATGCACCGGGGCTTGCCTTGGCTTTGCTCGAAGTTAGCACTCTCAACAATGTTCAATTCAGCAGGATCCTTCACGTGATTTCTTTCTTCGGTCGGGGTCCCTATATGGATGCAATGCACGATGTGAGTATGGATGCATACACAGATATTTAGTTCATGGAACTTTCTCAATAATGAATTAAAATGACAATGTGTTCATGAAATGAACATGCTTATGTATGAAATATGATGCTTGCATATGGATGATAGATCATGACTACATGTCAAGGGGATAAACTTATAATTAAAAGAAACCTAGACTGTGTCCGATAAAAGCATATGATCTAGGTTGAAAATGAAACATGATTATGACAAGTAGTTTGTATAAGACTTAACTAGTGTACTATATGGCAACATGAGCATGACATATGATGTATTGAAGACAAACCTAAATGAACTACCTTGCTGCCATGTACATGAAAGAGGGTATGGTAGATGATGATTATGCATGAAGTGCAAAGCTTAACATGAATTATGCACATAATGGTATATGGCAATACATGAGGCAATGATTATGACTTAACATTCCTAAACATGAATTGTATGGTAGAACATTATTTTCTCATGAGCAGCACCAGAAACAAATAATAGGATATTTTTGTATGCATTTTCCTAATTAAACATTTATAGGCAAATATGTGCTATCTAAGCATATAATGACAAATATGATAAAACATGTATGAATACACAAAAGCCATGTACCAGAGGGTTCAATATGTTATGAAAAGTGTTCATACCAATTTTTATGAATTTTACATTCTTCAAGATTTAAATATGGGTTATAAAAGCTTAACAAGATGCCATTTCTTTTTGCATAAAACTTTATTTTCTTGCACAGAAACATAGGTAAAACATTTGACCTTTGCAAAGTTCATATTTCAAGTATTTCAAAACATTTTAGTTTGCATTTTTCTCATTTTTATTTTGGGAGATATGAATTTGTTTAAAGTAGCTAACAGATTTACCATTTTCTGGATTTAGGGTGTGTGAACAGTAAAAATAAAATCAGATTTCATGTGTAGCTTTGGATCTTCTATTTCCCAAGGATAGGGCTGTGATTTGAGCATAAGAGATGGTTGCAAAAGATGGATAAGAAAGTGATACAAACATGGTGAGCTGAAGTTCAAGAAAGATCTCACCGGAGAAGCAAAAATCAACGGTGAAACTAGAAGTAGTGTTCATGCCATACCTAAAGGGAGAGCTTGAGGATAAACCAAAAACAAACCATGCAAGGGTTGGAGGGAGTCCAAGTGAAGGCCTTTGCTGCCCTTTCTCATGCCAAGGTGAGCCATGGCATGGAGTTTGAAGGTGAGTAGCCATGGTGGTTGTTCTTGGAGAGGAGAAGAAAAGAGGAAGAAGATGAACACTTGACATGGGCTCTTGACCAAAGAGAGGATGAGGGAGGGAGTCTCTGGACGTGGTGCTGGCTTTGTGCTGGCTACTTTGGGTGTTCCTTGGTAGAGAAGGAAGCAAAGAGATAAGAGAGAAAGTGGGTCCTACAAAGTTGAAAATTCTGCCACCGGTACTGTTGCAGTCAAGAGAAAATCAACGATATTTTTGTTGGGGTTGCCAATTTTTGTGGTGGTGTAGAATGAAATTTGGGATAACTTTTATATAGAACTTTTCTTGAGATTCGGCCTACAAAAATTAATAAAAATCCTACACCAGAATCTGTTTTCTGCTTTTACTGAATTTGTAGGGCTATTTAACCTTTACTAAAAATTATGGTAACATCACTAAAATTCCTATTTTTGAATACCCTTGATGATTATGTAAAAATATTGGTATGGTTATGTTAACATTTTTTTTTAAGTGTGTGCATAATAACCTCTAGGCAATATTGAGAGCACTTGCATGAGTTAAATATTGCAATATGGCTATATGTCCTTCTATGCACATTTTAACATAGCAACTTATAAACAGCAATTAGGCAATAAAACACTCCTAAATACAATCTTCATGGTGAAAGATGACTTTTCTTATGATTGAACACCCAAAAGCGAATATGAATTTTTATAAGCCTTTCCTATCATGCAAGGACAATACAAAAATAGTGTACTTCAGAAAAATATTAAAATTTATCATGACATGCTCAAATGCACCAGAACCATGTGTGATATGATAATTCATGCCAAATGAAATAGTATGTTCAAATTTTGATTAAGTTTGTTTTACAAATTCGCCTCGATTCAAGTCTGTTTCAGCCTTAACATGATGCCTTCTTAAGGATCTTAAAATCGGACTTTTTGCTATAGAACTTGGGTGAAACAGGCAGGGTCATGTAAGGTACATTCTACAAGCATTCCAACGAATGTTCATTTGTATCATTTGGATCTGTATAGATAAAGTTATGGAATTTTTTAAAATGCAAAGTTGTTCAGCGCCCTTAATGGGTTAGCACTTTAAAGTACTTGGATCTTTTATTTTTCCCACAGAAAGTACTTGGATTATGTTACCATGGCAAGGTACACATTCTACTCTTTCCAAAGAGTGCTTGGTCGAGTACTTTGGATCTACGAGATGAAAGTTACGCAATTTCTAAAATGCAATCCTGTTAAGATTCGTGGCCATGATAGCGACTTAAGGTTGCCCAAACTTTTATTTTTTCAATATAAACATATATGTTTATTTGGCTCATTTTAAAGTTCAAGTTACAATCTTTCCAAAATGTCTTGGTTCGTTCAAATCCGGGCTCTAAAAGCGAAGTTATGCAATTTTTATAACGCTTGAAGTTCACGGTTTTTACACTTGTGCCAACGCGATTCGAATTTCGTCTAAGTGTTGGAGCGCGACTAGTGCGCTCCGAACGCGCCGTGGCAGACGCGCGCACGCCCAAGGCGAGGTGGGGCATGAGAGGGAAGCGCGCGGCTACCGGCGGCGAGGTGGGGCATGAGAGGGGAAGCGCGCGGCTTGGCGAGCACCGGTGCAGTGCAGGGAACACGCCGGAGTGCTCCAAGGCCAAGGAAGCTCACCGTGGCGACGAGTTGACGTGGAGGCGAGAGGATGGCGGCGGATGACGGTGGCTCCCGGGGCGTTCCCGACGAACGGCTACATAGGAAAAGGAGCCAAGCTCGGGGGTTCGGCTGGTACCGGAGGGTGCCATGGGCGAGAGGAATCGAGGAGCGACGCACCTTAGGAAGAGAATGGCCAATAATGGCGGACGGTGGCGGAGATGGGGAAAAGCTGAAATCCAACCGGGTCGCTGCGGTGTGAGGTGGCGCGTGCTCCGGGGAGTTGGCTAGGGTTAGGGCGATGCTCGTGACGTGCTGAGAGAGTGGGGAGCTGGCCTAAGGAGATGGGGCGGCGGGGTGGTGCTCGGGCGGCGGCGGCCGGGGAGCGATTTTTATGGCGGCCATGGACGGTGCACAATCCTGCGTGAGAACAACGCAACCCCGGTGATCCTCGACGCGTGGGGAGGGAGCTGTGGAGGCGAGGATGGTGGCGTCACGGCCGGCATGGGCGCCGGCGGCCGGGAGTCGCCGGACGGTGGCCCAATTGCTCTGTTCGAGAACTGTTCACCAAGATTCCAACTAATTACCAAAATGCCACTGCTACCCTTCTCTGTTTTGCTTCCAAAACCCTAGCTGTGCTCAATATTTTCCTATGCTGATTTTTGTACGTGACCCTCACATTATGATGAGAAACTTTTGTTATAGGCAAAAGTTCAAATTTCGCTTGTAAAAATTTACAAAAATTCTTGAACAGATGTTGTTTTTAAACATTGATTGAATTTTTCTAGGGAATCGTGCCACCCTAAAAATTTGGGAAAAATGTCCTAAAATCATGTTTTGATCTCCTCTACAATGATCTGCAAAAATATTTGCATACTTGTGTTGAGGATCCTTAAGTTTTAAATTGTTGGGTTTAAAGTACATTTGAATTTTAAAATTTTCAAATTCTCTAATTCATTATTTCATGTGTTCACTCCTCTAATTAGTGCTCAATTCCTGTAATTAAGGTTTTGACGTTGCTTACATGCTATTATGTGACATGGGATGTCACAGAGACTTAGTTATGTGAACATGCAAATCGTGTATGTTTATTAATGTGATGCTATGTATGGTTGTTTCGTCAATCATCTCCCAAGACGATCCGTACCACACTAATCTATCTTTCGGGATCGGGGTGTGACAGAAATCCCACAGACTGCACAGAATCATTGGATAGACTGGAAGCACTTGGAGGACAAGAATGATGCTATATTTGATCAGGTCATTGATGTTTGCAGAGCACGTGGTGTATATAACTTGATGGCTTTCGGATACAACTCGGAATGAAGAGGTGATATGTCGGTTCTATGCTACTCGTATATTGATAGATCCCGACACAAGGTGCTATGGATGACTCGGGGACAGCAGTATGACTGTAGCTGGAGAGTCTTTGCCTCATATTTTCAGTTACCGGCTTCGACGGGGACAGGACAAAGAGGACCTCACCAATGAGAACATTCTTCCTCGGATCGAGTTAGCATTCATGTATGAGGATGGGCCGTGCATCTAAGGTCGGACCAAGGGCCTCTAGCCATACTATTTCTACCTCGGCCGCATCCTAAGACAGACCATTGTGCCTAAGAATTGCTACAATGATCGGATTGCTTCATGGTCAAGGAATGTACTTGTCGGGTTTGCTCCGGATGCCACTCCTTTCTCGTGTGATGGGTTTCATCTTTAAGGAGATTAGTAGGCGCAACGTGAACATACGGATGACATTGCCATATGCTCCATTCATCATGGCTATGATTGAGGGAGTGACACGGCTTTGCTTTGAGAAGGAATGCAAGCACCGACCCTTGTAGCTCAAGCTAAAGGGAGGTTCTAGGAAGAAGCGCAGCTCATCCCGAGCACCACCTCCTGTTGGTACGTCTAGCGGTGCTGCTCCTCGCCGTAGTCGCTCCCCACTTCTCGCCTCATGGGAGCACTCAAGTCCATCTTCAATATGTGCACTTAAAATGCTGTGAAGGTGCACAAGAGTGAGCGGTGCCCCAAGAAGAACACTCGGCGGCTCAAGGCACTTATGAGGGCACGGGGCTTAGAGGTCTCTCCTGATGGATCCGAGGCCGAGGAGGAGGAGGCACCCCCGTGTACCGGTGGCAGCCGGAAGATTATGCTCCATACCTTGGTGGTGTGGTGGTGGACATGATGATGATGATGATGATGATGGTGATGAGGAGGAAGACTTTGGTGGCCAAGAGGAGGAGGAAGAGGAGATCGTCTCCGATGATGAGTGAACTCGGTTTTATTGCTCTCCTTCCTTTCATTCCTTTTTCGTGCCTTGATACCAAAGGGGGAGAGAGTGAGAAAATGGGATCACTTTAGCGTGACTTAGGCCTTTGTATCTTTTTCTAGTGTTGGAACTCATTGAACTTTGTAATGTGTTAGACTATGTGTGCCTTATTGTAATAGGGCTAGTTTTAATACTCTGCAAGCTATTTGTTATGGATCATGATCTTAATGTGGTGCTTGTTATTGCTTTAATGTGTGTATCTCCTTCCTGTTGCTTAAATATGTGGCTTGCTTTATGTGGTGTGCCGCTCTTGCGCTTTGTTGTTTTCTCTTACACACTCTTGCATGTCACTTGTGCACTCTTTGTAAGCACCCCACATGTACAAAATATAGGGGAGCTCTCTCACATGTTTGTGTGACCCATGCATCTCTTTAGGGGAGCTCTGCTATATTTTGTTTGTTTTTTCTCTTTTGTTATCTAATATCATTATCCCTTTTTTTAATTGTTTGTCATCAATCACCAAAAAGAGGGAGATTAAAGATGCAACTAGGCCCCCTAGTGGGTTTTGGTGATAAATGATAAAGAGTTAAAACTTCTAATGTGTTCTTAAGTATATGTGCAGGATATCAAAAGAACAACACCCACAATGTGAGAAAGTATACCCCTCATACAAAAGATGATCGAGTACTCAAAAGCAAGAGCTACAAGAATAGATTTGCAGCTTTTTGAGTATAGGTGTGCCAAACTATCAAGAGGGGTGAAACGATCTTACGTGCGGGGAAGAATGTGCTCTTGCTACCATAAGTCAGCTTGGAAACCAAAATATTCAAAAATCCAAGTCCAAAAAGCCAACCAATCTCGGATTCTACCTACTTCAACGGAAGTTCCGTCCCGGAGAGTTTGGGATAGAAGTCCCAACTCGAACGGAAGTTCTATCCCGGGAATCGCGCTTCACTGTTCTCCACCGACGGAAGTTTCGTCATGGTTGACGGAAGTTCCGTCGGTTCCGGAGGGTTTGGGACGGAAGTTCCACCCTCGCGTTTTTCCTCCTTCGTCTCATAGCGGTGACGGAAGTTCCGTCACAAACGGAAGTTCCGTCAAGCCCGAGCTTGACCAAGCAACGACTCTTTTGGAGCCTCCACTATATAAAGCTTTTCCCAACCCGTGAGCAAAGGTGTTGGTGCTTTTTGAACTCCCAAATCACGCTCAAGCTCTCTCTCTCTCTCTCTCACACACACTCCTCTCCACTCTCCTTGAGATCCAAGGCCATTTGAGAGAGTCTCCATCTTGAATCCAAGCTTGAGGGCATCATCCCAACCTAGAGCACATCTTCTCGTAGCAAGCAATCTCGTTTTCACTTGTTACTCTTGGAGATTCGTTCTCCTATATTGGCTAGGTGTCACCCTAGAGCTCCCAAGTTTGTGGTGAGCCTTAGGAAGTTTGTGAAGGTTGTGATTCGCCTCCGCAAGAAAAGGAATCAAAGGAAGAAGAAGAAAACCAAGTTTGACCTTTGTGGCCACTTGGGGAGGATTAGGGTTGAGAGAGACCCGGCTCGTCGTGAGCTCCTCAACGGAGACGTAGGAACCTCTTTGTGAGGGGTCCGAACTTCCGTGAAAAATCTCTGTGTCTCTCTTGCGCTCTTGTGGTGTGCTTGTTTGTCTCCCCCTTTGGGCGTTTATTCCCCGATCTACTTGTGTGTGGTGTGTCTATTGAATTCCTGCAGGTACAACACTTCTAGGAGGTCAAAGAAGGTTTCCATTTAGGTGGAATCGTAAGATTCCTCTTCTCTTCAATTCCGTTGTTCCTCTCACCACGACCCTAACGGAAGTTTCATCCTGGTCGGTTTGACCTTTTTGTTTTGAGTGTTGTAATTTTCAGGTTTTTAGATACATTGCCTATTCACCCCCACCCCTCTAGGCAACTTTCAGACTTCCTATTCGACTTGGAGTTGCAACATGGAGTCAATGACACTCACTTCGGAGGCTCTCTTCAAATATTGTCTACTCCGCGAAATCTGTATATGAGAGCATGTTCCTAAGCTCGATCACATTTGAGCCATACTCGAGCATTTGGAAAACCTGGGTACCTCCCAAATGCCGGTTCTTTATGTGGCTGGTAGCACACAACAGATGCTGGACAGCAGATCGTCTAGCGCAACGGGAGATGGACCATCCGGCGAAATGCCCGCTCTGTGATTAGGAGGACGAAACTATTGATCATATATTGGTGTCTTGCGTCTTTACGTGGCAGTTTTGGTTTCGCTTCCTAGGACAAGTTGATTTGCAGGGTCTATCCCCTCAACCTGATGCTCACTCTTTTATAGAATGGTGGATATTGATAAGTGATACTTCTAGAGGCTTAACTGAAAAGGGTCTGAATTCTATCATTATTTTGGGCGCTTGGGTTCTTTGGAACCACAGGAATAGGTGCGTCTTTGATGGGATCTCTCCCAGCTTGCCTGCCGTCTTCGTTCAGGCTGCGAAGGAGAGATATCTATGGGATTTGGCTGGTACGAAAGGAATCTCCTTTCTAACAGCCGCCCTTCCTGTAGAGTAGGTTTTGGTCGTTTTTTCAATTGTCAGCAGGCGCGTATGTAAATCAAGAAACAAGTGTGTGGGTGGTGTGTGGGTTGTACGGGCTCCGCCCATCCTCTTTCTTCTTAATATAATGGAACGCAGCTCTCCTGCGTTTTCGAGAAAAAAAAAGGACCGGAGCAGGACATCCTTGTAGGAAGCGTAACCATGTGAAATAGCCGCATCAAGGCCCCACTGCCAACTGCGCACCCCGCCGAGGGAAGGTGGTTCTTGAGGTCCTGGGCATCCGGAGCCAGAGGGTGAGCGCCCAGGATACCAACATGCTACTATTGTGGCACTCAGCCCGCAGGTGGCGGGCATGGGCCTGACTGCCTGAGTGTCGTGACAATAGAGAAGGGCAAGCACTCCTAGCCCTCGATGGAAGCTCCGACGGCCACGGGCAATCACGACGACGAGGAGCTTTGGCCGTGGCAAGATGCTTCAGCTGCAGACGGAGGGAAGCCCGTGACGGTGATGGCGCCGAGTGGCCGCGACCCTGAGGTGGTGGAGAGGGGAACGACGGTTGCCTCCTCATCCGAGGGGCCGGCCGCGACGACTTCGGCAAAAAACATAGTCCTCGACCTGCTCGTGGGGGGTGGGGGGAGGGGATTTGGGAGCAAACTATTTGTGGGAGGGGGTGGATGGGGCAGAGAGCGCTCTGGATCTGAGATTCCATGGGTGGAGGAGGTGGGGAAGCTGGTGGCCGCCGGGGCCGTCCCTCGTGGAGTCGCAAAGGTGGAGTGTAACGGTCGAGAGAGGGAGCTCTGAGTGCAGGAAAAGTTCACTGCATCGGCATCTAAATTGTGTAAATTAAACACTCTACAGGCAGGAACAAGTACAAGCACTTTGGATAACTACCTCAATTGCATCTACTGTATAAATAAAGCACTCTACTTGCAACCAAATCACTATCTATAGAAATCCCTATCAACATGCAAAAAGAAAATCATATACGTTTGATCTGAGAGCAAATAGTGTTGAACCACAAATTAGAGTTTGTATACGATTCATCAACATTAGCTATGCATTAACATGAAAATGTGTCATGGAGCAAGTTCATCAAAACATAGGTTTTTACCGAGTAATTCACCATTAAAAAAATATTCTTACAAACTCTCAAGTCCACTGCAGAGATTATTCCTAATTAAAACCATTCTTATAGTAAACAGAACCAACCCGAGTGCCTAGACGGCCTGATGTAGAAAGCTCGGTGTGCCATCATAACCTGCAGGCCGCATGCATCTGACCAATGTATGTGCAGTGTTATCTCGACACTTGTGGGAAACAAATTAGTATTACCTTGACCGGTGAACATTTGACTCATTATATAACACATTTGCTGTTTCCATCAGTGGTCAATATCCTTACATACATCCATCTGTCTGTACTATATATACAACCACCCATCATTAATTATCATGTAAATTTGATCGCAGTCTATCACGTGTTATCCATGTACTCCTCCAATCATCCTGACAATTTGATCATAGTCGACCGTACTCTGTGGCATTAGCCAACCTGCATCCAATGCAACTAGGATCGTTCCATGTGCATTACTGTATACAAAATCATCCACCACTGCAATGGAGACACTTTCATAGTCTTTTGCTTTCGAATACACAACATCAGCGACCTTTATGTATTGCATAGCTAACACATTACCACAGTAATTAGCTTGGGTGCATCAGTGTGCCCCATTACGCGTCAACACCATTCCCGACACAGACTTAGTGAATTGCATGTCGGGACATAAAAGAAAACTCATCTGATAAATACACACCAGGACAAAAATTGTTGCCCTTATCTATCAGTGACATAAAGACTCGAAGTTTTTGGTTCATTGATTTGTATGGTAATCAGATTACACAAGGTAACAGAGCCCGTTACAGGTGTTTGTTATAAGGTACTCTGTAATCTGATACCCTGTAATCCAATTACAACCAATTCAAATCTGACTCCCACGTCTCTAAACCGGTATCGAATTGATACAACTCTCCTCTTCCCGGCTCCCCTGCCTGATCCCGATCGCCCCTGTATATTCCTCCTCATGTCTCCTTGCTGCCTTTGTTCTTAAATCTGCTCGCAAGTCGTGCGATCCGCTCCGGGTAACTGGCGTTTTGTCGACAAAAGGAGATGGCGTTCCTCATCTTCTCGAGCAAGGATTTGATCTGCAGCCATGGCGGTACAGGACCTCGTGTTGCCGAGCAAGGATGTGATCGGCAGCCATGGCTGTCCGGCGAGATCTCAGTCAAGCTTCACTTGGAGGCTAGGTCTGGATGCTTGGGACTTGGCCGGCGGCGACAGGTCATAGGAGCACGTGGCAGAGCAATTTATCTATCACAGGAGCGCCATCGTGCACATGGCCTAAAGGCGGAGCAACGCAGTCTTGCTGAGCCATTATTGTCAGGCTAAAGCTGACTTCAACAATAGGAGCTATTTTAGAGAGGCAAATAGACCCATTGCCTCTCCTATACAGTAAAAAGAAGAAGCAAATTTTCTAATGACTCCAACAACAAGAGGCAAAGAGAGAGGCAAATGGAGTTGATTTTGTCGACGAGGCGCATGAGGACAAGGCCGCTGTCGTGCGCATGCGAGTCCCTACCGTTGACTGCCACCACCTGCAAGCCTGCGCCCTGGCCCGTCACGCTGCCTACATCTGCGATGTCTTGCTCTGTTCGCCTCTCCGCCGCTCGACCTCGCGCCACCTCCTCCTCCGCTCCCGTGTGAGGCCGTCCGCAGCTCATCCCGTGCGCCAGCCCACCTGCTGCTCGGTCCACGCACCGCAAGAGCACCCCGCGAAGTCGCTAGCTGAACACGGTCGCTCTGAACGCTGCCCGCCGCTCGACCTCGCGCTGCCTTCACGCCTGGGCCACCGCGCTGCCTTCTCCGCTTCCCAGCCCCGGTCCGCTCGCCCCCGCGTAGCCTCGGCCTCCGAGCAGCTATCCCCTGCCACCGTGCGCACCCGCGATCACGCGAGGTTGCCTTCGCGCCTGCTACCGGCTAGGCCACCAGGAAGGAGATGCAACAGATGGCGATGCAGCGTGCGGGTGCGGGTGCGGGCGGCTGGGCCTCGAAGAGCAACGAATGGTGGTTCGGGATGAAGAGGGGCGGGTGCGCCACCGCCGGTGTGGCGCTTGCGGTGGTCGCTTGGGTCATGAGGGGGATGGGTGTACCACGACGAGCAGAGGCTAGCGCCGCGGGGTACTCCGGCCTCGCGCCACCGAGATCCTCCTCGAGGCATGAGGGGCACCGCTGGCGTTGGCGAGCTGCCTCGTTGTCAATCGAATGCATCGGAGGAGAGAGGGAAGCCAGTTTTAGCTCCCTCTCTCCTATGCATTTTGCATCACCCATTGCATCTCCTTGTTGGAGACATTTGTATAGTGTACAGCACCATGTCGGGATGCATATATGGCTTTGCATAGCCTTGTTGAAGTCAGTCTAAGGGACGCAGTGTTGCTGTGATTCCGATTATTGTCTTGTTTCCATTACAGAAAGAAACCAAACAATATCGTGTTTTTGTTACTCTGATTACGATGCCAGCTTCTTCTTATTACCTTTGCATTTGCGATGGGCCAATAGCTCTCATGCAACGTCTTTGGTGGGAATAGCTCACGTGCGACACCTGTGTGGAGCAAAATAGCCAGAACCCACGGATGGGGAAGAAACGGCCTTGACACTATGTGGATTTGGTTTTAGCGGTTGTGGGACCCACTCAGACCGTTGTCACGGGTGAGTCTCTTTGCTCGACCAACCGAAGTCAAAATCTGTCCGGCAGTGCACCATCAAAGCGCCACACATCCCTCTCCGACGGCACGCGCCCCGTACATAGGGCATAGAGTAGGGAGAGTCAAATTTGACGTAATCATCTACTTCTCATGCTGATTTTGCTTTCGATTAGAGCTTGTTCGCTTTCAATTTGTGACATTCTCGCGCCATTGTCGAATCAGGGGGCAGCGGTGTAGCTTCCAATGGTCCGTTAGATTCTTTATATCTGTCGCGGAGCTAGCTGATGGTAGCCTGAGGACCATAGAGCGGGACAGATTGGTTAGCCGTGAGATTGATTGTGCAGAGATTGACCCGCAGGACCTTGTGCAGCAAGGAGCTCAAGTGGTGAGGGATTTTGTGGAGAAAATAGGGGAGAGTATTCCTTGGGATCCGGTGCAAGAAGTGGCATTGATACACTACGATGAATGGAAGGGCGAGTATGTGAGAATGGAGGATGGCGAAGCGCTTGTCGATAAAATCGATCGGCAAGACGGCTGGACATGCAAACGTGTTACATTTGTTATGGAGCTGGTGGATCTGAAATCAGATTCACGTGTTGGATATGTGCCATCAAAGTTGGCTATGCAGATTGGTGATGATGAGTGGGTTGTAAGTCGACAGATTGCTCCCATTATAACCGATTTGACAGTGTTAGCTGATGATACACAAGAGGCATGTGATGGGGCTGCAAATATGGCTGTTGTGGATAGGAATTCAATAGAACCGCAAGAGCGTACTGATTTTGTCGTTGCACCAATGGCTGACACTGAGATGGCCAGAATTTTGGGAATTCCAGTAGATGATAAAGTCAACGAGAAGGAGAAGGAGAGGGATGAGGCTAATACGGTTGTTGGTTCTAAAGATGTGTATCTAGAGTTGATGAAGGAAGTTGCTGATGAGGTAGATGATTACAATGAGGTTGAGTTCTTAAATGTATATGACAACGAGAATCCTGTAATTGAAGTAGGAAAGTGTTTTTCAAGCATGGATGAGTTTAGGATGTGTTTCAAGACATATGCGGTGAGGAGCGACTTTGACGCCAAGACTGTGTGGACAGATAAAAGGAATTTTTTGTGAAGTGCAGAGGCTTTGATGGGGGTGCTAGGCCTTGCATGTGGTACATTTCGGCTAGACGGCAACCTGATGGAAGTACCATAAGGGTTAATCAAATTCCAAATGAACATACTTGTATTACTAGTTCACACAATGTATCGGAGATGACATCACAGGCCTGGGTTGCACAAAAGATCACTCCTACTTTTAGCCAAAACACCAAACACTAGCGCAAACAAACTGAAAATAGACCCGAAAAAGCAGTACCCTATTAAGCTGAATTATACCACAGTCTGGAAGGCAAAACAGAGGGCAAGGAAAGAATTATGTGGTGATTGGGCAAATACCTTCAGGATGTTGTATAGTTTCAAGGCGGAGGTGGAGAAAAGGTCACCTGGCAGTGTTGTGGAGATAGATACAGAGGTTGCACCTAATGGGAAGGTATTTTTCTCAACTTTTTTTAATGGCTTTAAAGCCTTGCATCGATGGCTTCAAAGGAGGGTGTAGGCCATATTTGAGCATAGACTCATCTTTTTTTATCTCAAAGTGGAGAGGTCAATTGGCCGCATGCAATGCTCTAGATAGACATAACTGGATGTTTCCTGTTGCTATTGGCTTGTTTCAATCAGAGATAGATGCTTCATGGACATGGTTCATGATGCAGTTGAAAAGATGCATTGGGCCAGTGACACCTTTGGCTATACACACCGATGCTTGTAAAGGGCTAGCCAATGCAGTCAAGAAAGTATTTCCACATGCTGAGAAAAGGGAGTGCTCCGGCCATATGTGGATGAATGTGATCAAGGGCCACCGAGGAGAAGTTTTTGGGCGACCGTGGCCGGCAGCAAGATCTTACAGCAAACACACACATGATTATCACCTTGCCAACGTTATTGCAGCAGATCCTGATTTTGAGAACTAGCTGAAATCATACCGTTATTTGTTGTGGTATAGGTCAGGATTCAATACGGCCATCAAATGTGACCATATCAATAACAATTTAGCTGAAAGTGTTAACAACAAGGTAAAGGAGTTGAAAGACTTGCCCGTGAATGACATGGTTGAACAAATAAGGATCAGGATCACATGAATGTGGGAATTGAGAAGAAGAATAGGTGATGTTCAGCAAGGGGATAGGCTTCCAACAGTGGTTCAGCAAGTGGTTAACGGGAGCAGAAATCCTGCACATTTGGTTGTTGAGAGATCTTCAGTGTGGGGCGCTGAGGTGAGAGATGCCAAGAGTGGAAGGAGGCATGTGGTTAACACTAAACTACATGAATGCACATGCCTCGAGTGGCAGAACACTGGAAAATCATGTGAGCATGCCATACTCTTCTTGGCTTCCAAGCCGAAGGTAAACATGCACCCTTATCTGCATGAATATTTTTCGGTAGCAAGATTCAATGCTACATTTGCATCTCCAATAGCACCACTTGAAGATCAGTCTCAGTGGCGTGAAGTGGATTTTGAGCCAAAAGAAAGGCTGGCAGACCTAATGTGAGCAGATACAAGGCTTGGTTTGAGAAAGGTAGTAGTAGTAAGAGGGGAAAAAGATGATAAACCAAAACGGGCTCAGAAAGGTAACAAAAATAGATGCAGGTTTTGTCAAGAACTTGGCCACCGAGCTGGATCTCCCAAATGTCGTTACATTCCAGAAAAGGAAAAGTAAGTTTGAGAAACAAAATCATTTTATACACTTCATATACATTTACTTTGTTTCCATGTCATTTTTATTTTTCAGGAAAAGCGTGAAAGTGAGGCTGGTGATTGTGAACCCCTTGTTGTTGAAAATGGTTGGGCAACAAAAAAGGCTAGACTGAATGACCGTGGGAGGAAGAGAAGTGTACCGGAGTGAGCTGATTTGGAACATGGCTCGCAAACATACTCAGTTTTGCATGTTGTGGAGCAAACTGCATCAATTTTAGTGCAAACTGAATCAACTTTGAATGATGTGGTGCCATGTGACTCAGTTTTGGATGTTGTGAAGCAAACTGCATCAATTGTAGAGCAAATTGAATCAGTTTTAGATGTGCAAACGGAATCAGTGGTGGATGTTGTGGAGGAAGTAGAAGAAAAACAAGAACCTGTGGTGTGCATGCGGTGGCCTAGTCCTAGTGACATGAAGAAAACCAAGAGCATGAGGGTTTTGTGTGGTGTGCCTGCACAATCAAGTGGTAGGAAGAGAGAAAATCGAGTGGAAGGTAAACTCTTGTGTGAATGATTTATATTGTGAGGCGTGGGAACTTGTGTCTTAATTTGTATTGTGAGCGGTGGAACTTGTGGTATGCACTATGTTTGCTTTTCCGTCTCCAAATGACCTCAAACTCGAGGAATAACATCTACAAAGAGATCCTAGAAAATCAAACTTGCCCATGTTGCTTGAGTGGCATTTCCGATTTGGCCTTGACTTTTATATATGGATTGTTGGAATGATCTATGCCTACTTCCATCCAAATGTGAGTGTGACGAAAACAGTTTTCTCATGTGATGGTGGAAGTTCCTATTTTGATAATTTTGTCCCTGGACAGAGTCTCATACTCAGGTTGAAAGGTGGATGGAGAAGCTTGAAGAATCTGAAACTAAGAAAAGACTGTCAATCAATTGAGCCATTGTCACTGTTTCTGTAGTGGTAAGTAGCACTTCCCAGTATATAGTCATTTTACATTACAGACCATCCATATGCTTCAGTTAAGTGAGTTGGGGACCTTTATGGACATAAGGTAGCTGAGGTGACTCAAAAGCAAGATAAAGGTGACACATGCTGACTATTCTGATTTTAATCACCCTTAGTTGATTTGTTTCTCTTTTAAATGTCTATTGTATTTCAATTCTGAATAATTTCAATTCAATAGTCATATTCTCATAATATAATCTCTCATATGATTTGCAAATATTCATATTCATGTTCCAATGCGGCCCGGAGAAAGGGTTGGTGGTCAGGTGATCCACAATTTATTTCTTCTTGGGAGTAGCATGGCAGATGCATTCGTAGTAAAATGCCTTGTGCATAAAGGAAACACCCGTGCCTTGAAGGAATGGCGATCAACTTTCATACAAATTTCTTTCAATTTCATAAACTGCGCTCGTGCATTGTCTCATTGACTATATAAGGAATGTGTGAAGGTACTCGTATGGACTTCTAAAGTATCACTTTTTTATGATGACTCTTCACTTTTGCAATGTTACATGGAATTTCGTATACTTACCTTACGGGTATACAGATGATAAAGGAATGTATAATTAGAGATACGATAGCAAATCAATAAAGATTGGACTGGCGAAGAGGGCTCACGAGTGGTTCCTGACCAGTATGGAATAGCACAAGATTCCATATACCAGTATGGAAATAAGGCAGGCGTCAAGACCGGCGTATGATGACTTGAGCGACAAACAAGAGAGTAGTTTGTAGTCTGTTACGACTCTGAATTAATAAGGAAAGCTTAGAGATAGAGCTTCCAAATATGTCATCCATGTAACCGACTAGGACTTTGCATGTAACCCTAGCTCCCCCGGATATATAAGGCGGAGCAGGGACCCCTCGAAAACTCTCCGACATCTCGCAATTAGCAATCTGCTAAAGGCAATACATAACATACAGGACGTAGGGTATTACTCTCAATCGAGAGGCCCGAACCTGTCTAAAATCGCGTGTTCTTGTGTGTTTCGTGTGTTGCTCCATCCAATTCCACGCTCGTGAGGGACCGGGTAGTACTAGTGCCGAGTTTAAGACTCGACATTTGGCGCGCCAGGAAGGGGTCCCGGCGAGTTCCCAGCGAGTTCGATGGCTTCCTCGTTCGACGTCGACTTCGCGCCCGGCTTCAAGATCCGCTTCGGGTCCCTCGACTTCGAAGCTGATTCCGTCGAAAACTACGCTTGATGGATCCGATTCGTGATCCGGCCGTAGCTTCGAAGCGCGTTCACCCGACACGATCGAAACCCTATACATGAAACATAGCGGGACCGACGTAGCTTTAGCGCGAATCATCGGACCGCTTACGTTTCAGACCGGTACCCGATCCGTGACGAGTGAGCAGCTCTTTTGATCTTGATAACGACTTTGTGGAAGGATCTCCAGCCTTCTTCCAAGTGTTTATGACTGGCCCAATTCTTGAAGAACTCACCCTCGATGAAGCTGCTGCTGAAGAAGCTAGGATGGCGAGAGACGAAGCAAACCGCCGCCGGCGTGAAGCGAGACGGGACAGACGTGCAAGATCCACCTCCACGAGCTTCGATCACAAACCCTCGCGCAAACATTATTGGCACCAGCTAAGATGGAGAGGGTGTTCCTGCCACGGCTGCGCCAGCCATTGGACCACTACCGGAGCGGTCCGGAGACCCAGCGGAAACATCGCCGAGGCTATAATAGCCAACACGGATGCCGCAGATGGCGGACGCCATCGTTCTTCTAGCAGGGCATTGAATTTAGGCTCCACGGAGGTCGAATTAAACGGTGCCCGAGTCTTCGAGCCACCGGTCCACAACATTGTGGGGGTAAAGCAGATTCTAGAGACAATCTCGGAGGAGGTGTTCAACTCAACACCGGGGCTACAACGCGCTTTGAGTTTGGTGGACGCGGCTGCTTTACAAACTAACCAGCTTGTCCATGACGAGCTGAATATTCCGATCGATCGTGTTCTCACTCGGAGCAACCTGCAAGATCCCGGTCCGAAGAAGCCTCTTCCGGATGAAGAATTGGACCTCGGCATACCCCAATTGCGGACGAGCACGAACGCGCTCCGGATCAAGACTTACGCGTACCGATCAATGGCAATCGCGACGCTCGTAATGTCCTTATCGACCGTCATGCAGAGAGAGCGGAGGAATGCAGAAGACGAGAAGATGATGAGCGACGACGGACCGGTCATGTGGATGATAGTCCGCGGGATCCTGCCCCACCCCGCCCACGCATAACTAGTTCGACTAGGCATGGGCCGGCTGCTTCGGCGCCGCCCCGAGCGAAAATCCTCCACGTGATGATCATCGAGGACACGGCAATCGCTATGCTTATCGTGATGACCGATCAAGAAGAGACGAGATAACCGAGATCGACGAGGACGAGATAACAGAGATAGAGACGGGGAGCCACGACAAAATAATAATGATCGTCGGGCGGCACCACCGCCTCCTCCTCCACCGCCTCCTCCACAGGTGAAAGTCGCCTAGAGGGGGGTGAATAGGCGATAATCCCGAAAATCACTTAATTTAACAAATTAAATACGCAGGAAAGATTTGTCCGACTCAAATGTCCGACTATAGTAGGATAAGTCCGACTATGGACTAATATCCGACTAGAGTAGGACAAATCCGACTCCCTCGTGCGGAATGGGAACGGGAGTCAAGATGGACAAATCCGCGGAAATAAAGCAACAAGCAAGCAGCTAGCAACACAAGAAAGCTAAGGCTACAAGGGGACAAGCAAGCAAGCCACCTATGCAAGTAAATCTAGGAATTTAAGCAAGAACACCCTAGAGCTATAGCACATCAATTTGCAAGAAATAAAGGGGAGACACAAAGACACACGATTTTTCACCGAAGTTCAGCTCCACCAAGAAGCCTACGTCTCCGTTGAGGAGTCCACCAAGGACCGGGTTGCTCTCAACCCTAAACCTCGTCAAACCGCCACAAAGGCCGGTTTAAATCCACTAAATCAAAACTCCACGAAGGGAGGGGCAATACAAACGACCCGAGTCTCAACCACAAGCTTGGGAGCTCGCCGGGTAACGCCTAACCGTCTAGGGGATGAATCCCCAAGAGTAACAAACACACCAAGTACCGGCGATGGAAGAAATCAAGTGCTCTTTAGATGGAGATGAAGCTCAACGATTTTCTCCTCAATCTTCTCACAAATCTACCAAGGATTGGAGTGGGGAATCAAACTTGAAGAAGAGGAGAGCTTGAGTGAGTTGGGGAGTATTTTTGAGAATGTGGTGAGTGCCAACCGGCCAAAAGTGGACGAGGTCCACTTTTATAGCCGGGGCACTCAAAAGAGCCGTTGGCTCGGATCCGACTCGGATATATCCGAGTGAGTAGGATATATCCGACTGCTAGGGTTTCGAAAGATTGGATTTCGCTCTCGGAGTCCGAGTCTTAAATCCGACAAAACTCGGATATGTCCGAGTACTCCCGTGAGTCGGATATATCCGACCGAGTCGGATTGTCCGACTCCTAGGGTTTCAAAGGTGTGCCACGGTTCGGAGTCCGACTCTCTGTCCGACCGAGTCGGATATGTCCGACTCCATGTGGAATTTTCTTTGGCTAGCTCTCCGGAGTCCGAGTCCAATATCCGAGTGAGTCGGATATGTCCGACTCCAAATGATATTTTGTGTTTGGAATGAGTTTTGAGCACTTTCATTTTTCACACCTCACACTTGTGTGTCCCTCTTGATAGTACGGTGTTTCCTATACTCAAGACATAAATAAAAGGCTTCAAAGCTTGATCTTGAGCATGAGTGATCCATTTATCAAAACTTGCACGTATGAGAGAGTATGACCACTTCCTTTTTGTGTTTCTTTGCTCTCAATTGAATTTTAGATATGCACTGCGCACAAGCTCATTTAGAATATTAGTCCGTTTTAATTGTATTGACGTCAATCACTCAAAACCATAATTAGGGGCCTAGATGCACTTTCAATCTCCCCTTTTTGGTGATTGATGACAATACAACTAAAATTCACAATTAAATGTAAAAAGAGCATGAACAAGAGAGCAAGTAGAAGAGAGCTCCCCTAAATGTGTGCATGAGTTGAATTCAATATTTGGTCATTTTAAAACCAAAAGCACATATTTGAGAGAAAACAAGAGAGCTCCCCCTAAAACCATGCATTTTATTCACAAGGCATATAATAAGAAAGAACAACAACAATGCACATGTCATGTGAATCACACAAATGCAACTAGAAATTAACAAATAACATTACACCATCCATCATTCATAGAGCATAGTTTATCGCATAAATAATTAAAACTAGTTATTACAAATAAAGACACACCACATAGTTCACCACGATTACCACTCAAAAGTAGCAACATGTCCATAAAGTAAAACAAGATACAAGAGCAACTCTCACTTGCTCTACTCACAACGGACACTCGGGAATTTTACTTCTCCCCTTTGGCATCAAAACACCAAAAAGGAGGGGGAGGTCTACTCATCATCGCCCCAATCCTCGTCGTCGTCGTCGTCTTCTTCTTCTTCTTCTTCCACAGCGAGGCCCTTGCCTTTGGGATCCTCGACCCCCTCCTCTTCTTCCTCTTCTTCTTCCTCGAAGCTGCTGCCACGAGGCTCATCCTCCTCATAGTGAAACCGAGTGTGAGTGGAGGTACCGGTGGGAGCTGTGGTGAAAGCGGGACTCGAAGAGAAAGGTGGTGGTGGAAAGTAGCCAAAGTAGAGCGACTCATCCGGGGTGAATGAGTCCTAAGGATACTCAACTCGGAGGAGGAGCAGGTGCGGGCTCGGAGAGGGAACTCTAGAAGAAGTGATCTGAAGATGATCAAGAATAATCTTCTCGCCTTGCCTTTATCACCTCATTATCCTGCTTAAGACTGTCCACCTTGGCATCAATCCGCTGGCACATACCGAAGAGACCCTTAAGCATCTTGAAGAGAGCGCTCTTGCTCTTCGTGCTAGCACCACGACCACGGGCTCTATCCGGGCTCTATCTTGAATGAGATGGATAGCATAGACATTTGAGTTTGGATAGAAGTAATGCACAATTTCGAACTTTAGTGAAAATTCTGTTAAAGTCGGATATGTCCGACTGGGTCGGACAAAATCCGACTAGTCGAGAGGAGTCGGATATATCCGACTCACTCGGACATGTCCGACTACAACAGGATTTTTACTAAAATCGCTATTCCGCATAGATCTACCGCACATTCCTAGCCATATTGCGTTTAGAGCATCTATAGCATCCTAGGAACAACATCTATGCAACATCTAGGCAGGGGAAACACTAGAACACCTAATCCATGGAAGTTGACTTTAAACCCTAGGTGAAAAGATGGGATTAGGGGAAGAACCTTGGAACCAACAATGGAGTCGGATAGAGTCCGAGTAGGAGGAGCCTTTCCCCCACAAATCACTTGGAATCGCCGGTGGAGGAGGGAGATCGTCGGAGAAGTACTTGCGCCGCCGGTTGGAGAGGAGAGAGAAAGATGGGGTTTGAATGAGGAGATAGGGTGAAGGGGTAAGTTGGATTCGGGCTTATAGGGTAAAAATCCCGTGGAGTCGGATATGTCCGACTCCGTCGGACAATGTCCGACTCTTCGGAGATAGTCGGATAAATCCGACCGGGTCGGATAAATCCGACTCGCGGTTTTTAACTCGACTTGCCCCATGAGCAGAAAGATCCCTCACTCTTTTTCTCTCTTGATCTCAATTAAACTTAAGGACATGTGCTAAAAACTTCATTGGATGTAGCCAGCTACAATCAATCACTCCAACAATGATTACATCCAAATCCGCATGATCCAAAGATCAAGAACCAAATAATTTCGAAAAACAAAACATACAAGATTTTTCAAGAATTTTATTTTTCAAAAACAATTACTCTAAGTCACAAGCAGATATGCAAGCCTTCAAGCCACATTACTAGAATCAAGAATATTTAGCTCACTCCTTAAATAACAAAAACGACTTTCGTCTAGTGGCTTGGTGAAAATATCGGCTAATTGTTCATCGGTTCTCACATGACTCACTTCAATATCCCCTTTGATAGAATGATCTCTCAAGAAGTGATGTCTAATATCTATGTGCTTTGTGCGCGAATGCTCAACGGGGTTGTAAGCTAGCTTTATGGCACTCTCGTTGTCACATAGGAGTGGAATACGGTTCAACTTATAACCATAGTCCCTTAGAGTTTGTCGCATCCATAATAGTTGTGCACAACAACTACCGGCTGCCACATACTCCGCTTCGGCTGTGGAAAGGGCAACGGAATTTTGTTTCTTGGATGACCATGACACTAGAGACCTACCCAAGAATTGGCAAGTCCCGGAGGTACTCTTCCTATCCACTTTGTCCCCGGCATAATCCGCATCGGAATAGCCTATTAGGTTGAACTTTGAACCCTTGGGGTACCAAAGCCCTAGGTTGGGTGTGTGCACTAAATATCTCAAGATTCTTTTAACGGCCACCATGTGGCACTCCATAGGAGCGGCTTGAAAACGTGCACACATACACACACTAAGCATGATATCGGGCCTAGATGCACAAAGATAAAGCAAAGAGCCGATCATAGAGCGAAAAACCTTTTGATCAACCGGCTTGTCTTTCTTGGTGAGGTCGAGATGGCCGTTTGTAGCCATGGGCGTCTTGGCGGGCTTTGCCTTGTCCATGTCAAACTTCTTCAATATGTCTTGAGTGTACTTGGCTTGACATAGGAAGGTGCCCTCCTTGAGTTGCTTGACTTGAAATCCTAGAAAGAATGTCAACTCTCCCATCATAGACATCTCGAACCTCCTTGTCATTATCTTACTAAAATCATCACAAAACGTTTGATTAGTAGAACCAAATATTATGTCATCGACATAAATTTGGCACACAAATATATCATGATCAAAACGCTTAGTGAAGAGGGTTGCATCGGCCTTGCCCATTTCAAAACCCTTTTTCAAAAGGAAATCCCTAAGGCATTCATACCATGCTCTTGGTGCTTGTTTAAGCCCATAGAGCGCCTTATGGAGTTTGTACACGTGGTTAGGATACTTGGGGTCTTCAAAGCCCGGTGGTTGCTCCACGTACACTTCTTCCTTGATTGGTCCGTTGAGGAAAGCACTCTTCACGTCCATTTGATACAACTTGAAGTTGTGGTGAGTGGCAAAGGCAAGTAGTATCCTTATTGACTCAAGCCTTGCCACGGGGGCATAGGTTTCATCAAAATCCAATCCTTCTACTTGTGAATATCCTTTTGCCACCAATCTTGCTTTGTTCCTTGTTACAACGCCGTCTTCATTTTGCTTGTTGCGGAACACCCACTTGGTGCCCACAACATTCTTGCTTCTTGGTCTTTCTTCTAATGTCCAAACTTCATTTCTTGTGAAGTTGTTCAATTCCTCTTGCATGGCCATCACCCAATCCGAGTCCTCGAGTGCTTCTTCTACTCTAAATGGCTCCAAAGAAGAGACAAAAGAGTAATGTTCACAAAAATTGCAAACACGAGAACGAGTGATTACCCCTTTTTCTATGTCACCAAGAATTTGTTCCACGGGGTGATCACGTTCAATTCCTCTTGCATGGCCATCACCCAATCCGAGTCCTCGAGTGCTTCTTCTACTCTAAATGGCTCCAAAGAAGAGACAAAAGAGTAATGTTCACAAAAATTGCAAACACGAGAACGAGTGATTACCCCTTTTTCTATGTCACCAAGAATTTGTTCCACGGGGTGATCACGTTGCACGCATTGGTGCACTCTTGGGTGTGGTGGATGTGAGCTTGTTTGACCGCCGTTTTGTTCAACCTCTTGATCATGCGATATGGGTTCATCATCTTGTCTTTGAGCATGATCTTCATTGCCAACCTCTTGATCCTGATCAGCTTGATCATGATTTGTGCATGGTTGGTCTTGACTTGAGGGAGGAGGTTGATCTTGATCATTTTGCGGTTCTTGCGGTCTCACATCACCAAGTGCCATCCTTTTGATTGCTTCCCTAGGTGCCTCAACATCTGCATTGTTAATAACAACTTGCTCCCCTTGAGAGCCGTTAGATTCGTCAAACGTCACGTCCCGTGAAACTTCAACGCAACCGGTGGTTTTGTTAAAGACACGATAGGCGTGACAATTTGAACCATACCCAAGCAAGAAACCTTCATCAACTTTAGGGGAGAACTTTGAAGTCTTGGGTTTCTTGTTGAGCATGAAACATTTGCTCCCAAAAACTCGAAAGTACGAGATGTTAGGCTTTTTACCGGTTAGTAGCTCGTATGGCGTTTTCCTCAAGAGTCGATGGAGATACAACCGGTTTGAGGCATGGCATGCGGTGTTGATTGCTTCGGCCCAAAAACGATCGGAGGTCTTGTATTCATCAAGCATGGTTCTTGCCATCTCTATGAGAGTGCGGTTCTTTCTTTCAGCCACCCCATTTTGTTGCGGTGTGTAGGGAGCCGAAAACTCATGCTTGATGCCCTCCTCATCAAGGTACTCTTCAACTTGAGTGTTCTTGAACTCGGTACCGTTGTCGCTTCTTATGGCCTTGATCTTCACTTCAAATTCATTTTGTGCTCTTTTCAAGAATGTCTTGAGTACATCTTTCACTTCACCTTTATCACACAAAAAGAATACCCACGTGAAGCGAGAATAATCATCAACAATAACAAGTCCATATTTGTTACCGCCAATGCTTATGTAGGCGATGGGACCAAAAAGATCCATGTGTAGCATCTCCAATGGTCTTGTGGTTGTCACTATGTTCTTGGATGGGTGTGGTCCACCAACTTGTTTTCCGGCTTGGCATGCACTACAAATTTTATTTTTCTCAAAGCAAACATCCGTTAGTCCAAGGATATGACCGCCCTTTTGGAGTTTGTGAAGATTTCTCATACCGACATGGGCTAGTCGTCTATGCCACAACCATCCCATGTCGGACTTTGCAACTAAGCATGTGTCAAGTTTGGCTTTATCCGCGGTAAAATCCACAACATAAAGCTTCCCTTTGAGCACACCCTCAAAAGCAATCGAGCCATCACTTCTCCTTGAGACAATCACACCCTTGTCGTTGAACAAACAATTGTAGCCCATTCCACAAAGTTGTGAGATAGACAACAAATTGAAGTCAACGTTATCCACAAGCATAACCTTCGAAAGTGAATGCGGAAAAGTTAAAGGAATGTTACCATATCCCAACACATAGCCTTTTCCGTTGTCTCCAAAGGTGATATATTCATTTCTTTCTTTGCTTGGCTCAAATGACTCGAACATTTTCTTGTCTCCGGTCATATGATTGGTGCATCCACTATCCACCACCCATGATGAGCCACCGGAGGAGTATTCCTACAAAACAATTTATGCTTTGTTTTTAGGTACCCAAATTTGTTTGGGTCCTCTCACATTAGTAACAAGTGCCTTGGGCACCCACACACAAGATTTGTGTGTCTTGTTGCGTGGCCCAACATATTTCGCATAGACGCGACCATACTTATTTCTCATTAGCACATAGGTCGCATCAAAATCATTAAAGAGAGCACAAGAGGGGTTAGGCACATTAGTACGCAAATCACAAATAAGAGAAGATTTGTTAGTATTCTTGATTTGCTTCTCCGTCTTGACTTGCTTCTTTTGGTGTCCACTCTCTTTGGTGAACTTGATGAATTCGGTGCCGTTCTTGTTGATTCTTGCATTGTGCTTGACACCTTGCTTGTACCCAATGCCATCCTTCACATGTGACCGTCTCACATTGGTGTATGCACCCCTTGCATATTCGGCCTTGGCGTCATCAACGACCTTCTTCTTCTTTTGTGCTTGGTCTTGAAGCTCTTGCACTTGCTTCTTCAAGTCACCAATGGTCTTGATGTTTCTTGTACAAGCTTCAACATCAACCTTGAGACACCTAGAACACTCAATGCTAGATGGGGGGCAAGGCGAAGATTGAGAGGAAGTAGTGTTACACTTAATTTCCTCAAATTGCACTTTAAGAGAGTTGTGATCCTTTTGCAAGTTATCACACTTCTCTTGAAGTGACACATTTGTGACTTTAAGTGTCACACTTTCATTTTCAACCATTTTTAGGGACTTCACTAAGTCCTCATTCTTCTTCCTCTCAACTTCTAGGAGCTTCTCAAGTTCAAGCACCCTTTGCTTCTCTTGAACAAGCATTTCTTCTTGTTTCTCAAGAAGCTCCTCTTGCCTCTCATTGTTCTCCTTTTCCTGCTCAATAATGTCCAACAAATCAAACATGTTAGGAATTTGAGAACTAGCATTAGTGTTTACCTTGGAGCCTTTGGCCATCATGCACTTGTGCCCGGTGTCATCTTCATCATCGGTTAAGCTTCCAAACAAGGAGGAGTTGGTCGGTGTTAGCCCTATTGCAAGTGAAGCAATCCCTCCCTTTTCTTCATCGGATTCCGACTCGGAGGAGGAAGATGATCCATCGGAGTTCCACTCTTGCCCAATGTGTGCTTCACCCCGACGGTACTTTCTATGCTTCTTGTACTTCTTGTCACCCTTCTTGTTTTGCTTGTTCTTGTAGTTTTCCGGACACTCCGCCATGAAGTGACCTTTGTCTCCACAAATGTAGCACTTGTTTTTGGCCTTTCTTGACTTGCTCTTGTCTTGATCATCCTTCTTGAAGCTTCTCTTTGACATGAGCTTGTTGAATCTTTTCACGAAGAGAGCCATCTCATCATCACTATTATCATCACTCTCCTCAACCACCTTCTTCTTCTTTTCTTGTTCGGCGTTGAGAGCCAAATCATTCTTGCTCCCACTAGCCTTTTCCTTGTCTCTAAGCAAAGCGTTGATTCTATTCCCTTGATCAATTTGCTGTTTTTGGGAGAGCACCTTTCCAATCACTTCATCGGTGGTAAAGTATCTAAAGCCATCTTTGTCCCTTATGTTGGACACTATGTTTGCGTCCCATGCTTGCAATGCTTGTAGCAACCTTCTATTCACATCCAAGTCCAACACCTTCTCTCCAAGTGCTCTTCTCATGTTGACTATCCTCATCATTCTATCATGGGCTTCCATTGGTCCTTCATCCGACCTCATAACAAAGTAGTTGAACTCTTCTCTAAGCCCTTCTAGCTTAGACTCCTTAACACTATCAATGCCCTCATGAACCAATTCAAGCTTCAACCAAATTTGATGGGCATCCTCCAATCCGGTTACCTTCTCATACTCAGCGGGACTAAGTGCGGAAACTAGAGCACTAGCCGCCGCCACATTGCATCTTACATTGAACAAGTCTTGTGCGGTTGGCTTGCTTCTACATTCCCACAAGAATCCATTTTGAGTTACACTTCTCACATTTTGATGCATTGAGTCCAAATGTAGCAAGCATCTTTGTTTTCCAATGATCAAAGTATTGACCATCAAAATATGGTAGTCTACCGGACCCTTGTCCAATATGCTCATCTCTTCCGTCATTGTAGGAGTATGGTGTTTTGTTGTAACTTATTGGCAAAGCGCTTGGCACGTGTCCATCCTTGGCAACTTCTTTTCCACTTTGGTTTCTAGCATCACCCGGTGAGTTCTCACGCCTTTCCTCACCGGCTACCCTAGGTGGTACTTCACCGCCACCACTACCACTAGCCGTTGCATCTTTCTCATTTGCCATCTTTAATCTTCAAGCGGTGAGGCTTCAACGAAGATACCCGCTCCGATACCAATTGAAAGTCGCCTAGAGGGGGGTGAATAGGCGATAATCCCGAAAATCACTTAATTTAACAAATTAAATACGCAGGAAAGATTTGTCCGACTCAAATGTCCGACTATAGTAGGATAAGTCCGACTATGGACTAATATCCGACTAGAGTAGGACAAATCCGACTCCCTCGTGCGGAATGGGAACGGGAGTCAAGATGGACAAATCCGCGGAAATAAAGCAACAAGCAAGCAGCTAGCAACACAAGAAAGCTAAGGCTACAAGGGGACAAGCAAGCAAGCCACCTATGCAAGTAAATCTAGGAATTTAAGCAAGAACACCCTAGAGCTATAGCACATCAATTTGCAAGAAATAAAGGGGAGACACAAAGACACACGATTTTTCACCGAAGTTCAGCCTCCACCAAGAAGCCTACGTCTCCGTTGAGGAGTCCACCAAGGACCGGGTTGCTCTCAACCCTAAACCTCGTCAAACCGCCACAAAGGCCGGTTTAAATCCACTAAATCAAAACTCCACGAAGGGAGGGGCAATACAAACGACCCGAGTCTCAACCACAAGCTTGGGAGCTCGCCGGGTAACGCCTAACCGTCTAGGGGATGAATCCCCAAGAGTAACAAACACACCAAGTACCGGCGATGGAAGAAATCAAGTGCTCTTGAGATGGAGATGAAGCTCAACGATTTTCTCCTCAATCTTCTCACAAATCCACCAAGGATTGGAGTGGGGAATCAAACTTGAAGAAGAGGAGAGCTTGAGTGAGTTGGGGAGTATTTTTGAGAATGTGGTGAGTGCCAACCGGCCAAAAGTGGACGAGGTCCACTTTTATAGCCGGGCACTCAAAAGAGCCGTTGGCTCGGATCCGACTCGGATATATCCGAGTGAGTAGGATATATCCGATCGCTAGGGTTTCGAAAGATTGGATTTCGCTCCGGAGTCCGAGTCTTAAATCCGACAAAACTCGGATATGTCCGAGTACTCCCGTGGAGTCGGATATATCCGACCGAGTCGGATTGTCCGACTCCTAGGGTTTCAAAGGTGTGCCACGGTTCCGGAGTCCGACTCTCGTCCGACCGAGTCGGATATGTCCGACTCCATGTGGAATTTTCTTTGGCTAGCTCTCTCGGAGTCCGAGTCCAATATCCGAGTGAGTCGGATATGTCCGACTCCAAATGATATTTTGTGTTTGGAATGAGTTTTGAGCACTTTCATTTTTCACACCTCACACTTGTGTGTCCCTCTTGATAGTACGGTGTTTCCTATACTCAAGACATAAATAAAAGGCTTCAAAGCTTGATCTTGAGCATGAGTGATCCATTTATCAAAACTTGCACGTATGAGAGAGTATGACCACTTCCTTTTTGTGTTTCTTTGCTCTCAATTGAATTTTAGATATGCACTCGCGCACAAGCTCATTTAGAATATTAGTCCGTTTTAATTGTATTGACGTCAATCACTCAAAACCATAATTAGGGGCCTAGATGCACTTTCAACGAGGCCACGGAGCAAGGCAACAATGATCGTCATGATGGTTTGGGGACCAGAAACCAGGATGATCGCTACTATGACTACTCGATGATGACAGAGACCGCAATCGCCGACATTACCCCGGTCGGCGCTCGCCATCACCGGTATGGACAAGTTTGGAACACGATGAGTACTCCGTAATCCCAGCCTTTACGCGGGACCTGCGCATTTGCAAATACCCCACAGAATTTAAGCCCGGGACCATTGACAAATACGAGCACCTCCTCGCTGAGTGGCTTCGTATGTATACTACCGCCATCCGATCGGTAGGAGGATATACTTTTGTGTTAGCGAATTATCTCCCCATGTGCATGGAGCAGGCTGGACGCTTGTGGTTACAATCTCTACCGGAGAGATCTATTTCTTCTTGGGGCGACCTCACCAAAAAGTTCGTTGAGAATTTTTAGGCGACTTGTGAGAAGCCAGGAAACTACTTCGACCTCAACAGGCTGAAGCGAAGCCCGATGAGACGCTTATGGAGTTCATCGGGCATTTCTGCAACAAGAAGGCCTTAATCCCCAATGTTTCGATCAGCAGATAATTGCGGCGTTTCAAGCTGGCGTCCGAAGTGAAGCATTGGTCCACAAGATTGGAAGGCGTAATCGAAACCTCATCATGACGGCGTAAGAGTGCTTCAAGATAGCAGATGACTATGCTGTTGGAGAATCAAACGTGGTCAATTTGCTCGAGAACAAAGGGAAGGAGCCCAAGCACGACCAACGTAACCAGTCTGGATCTAAGAACAATAAGCGCAAGGCCGATAACCTTATTGTGGCCGTCGACCGATCTCATGGGGGGATCAGCCGGCGCCTCCTAAGAGGGGCCCGAAAGAACGACTTTCGTTTGAAGCACTCGCTGGAAGGTCCTTGCATGATTCACAATGGGAATCATAAGGCCAAGGAATGCTTCCTGTTAAGACCGTTCGCTCGCTTCGCTTTAAAGGTGGCACCCCGGTCTGGACATTGGAACCAGCGGGACGATAAGGGCAAAGATAAGGAGCGTAATGATAATGAAGATGACGGAGGCTTTCAGGAGCCAGCAAGAGAGGTGAACTTCATCCATGGAGGGCCGGCCGCGTATGAGTCAAAACAAAAGCAAAAGTTGGCGCTCGGAGAGGTTAACACCATTGCTCCTCGCTACTCCTAAATATCTACGATGGTCGGAGGTACCGATCACATTCAGCAGGGCCGATCATCCGAAGGTCCTCCCTAAAGCTGGTAGATATCCGCTCATTCTAGCTCCCATTGTCCAGAAGGTATGCTTGAAGAGAACTTTCATTAATGGGGGAAGTTGCTTGGACATCCTTTTTGCTAAAACCCTGCCGCAGCTTGGCCTTTCCGTGGCAGACTTGGATTGCAGCGTTTCACCGTTTCATGGTATAATACCCGGTCGAAACAGTTATCCTTTGGGGCAGATTTCTCTGCCGGTGACTTTTGGGACAAAGGAAAATTACGTAAGGGAGAACATTATCTTCCGGTAGCCGACATCGATTCAAGCATATCATGCTATACTAGGGAGACCGGCTCGGCGAAGTTTATGGCCATTCCCAACTACCGAGTATTTGATGTTGAAGATGCCAGGACCAAATGGGGTCTTATCGTTCCGGTCTGACATTAGGACCGCGTACGCTTGTGAAGTACATAGCACCGAGTTGGCTACTCGGGTCAATTCGGAGGAAGAACGTCGAGAAATCGGGGAAGCGGCCGACACCTTAGAAGCTCCGGCGCGGCTGGAAGAAGAAGTTCCGACCAAGAAGATTACTAAGGAAAAAGTGAAGACCGATGCAGTTGCTTCCAAGATTATTCAACTTGACGAGTCAGACCCCTCCAAGCTCACCCATATAGGGGCTGACTTGGGGGACAAATAGGAACGCGCGCTCATTCTTTTCCTCCAGGAAAATAGGGATATCTTTGCATGGCAGCCTTCCGACATGCCGGGTGTCCCTAGGGAGAAGATTGAGCACGCACCGTTAGTGCGTTCCGATGCGAAGCCGCAAGCGTAAACTCCGGAGGTTTGCTCAAGACCACAAGGAGGCGATTAAGAAGGAATTAACTAGATTGTTAGCAGCTAAATTCATTAGGGAGGTGTACCATGTAGATTGGCTTGCCAATCTAGTTCTTGTATCGAAAAAGAATACTAAAGAATTAAGAATGTGTGTTGATTATACTGATCTCAACAAAGCTTGCACCAAAGACCCTTTCGCGCTGCCTCGGATTGACCAAGTCGTTGATTCGACAGCTGGCTGCGAGCGTCTTCGCTTCCTTGGTGCTTATTCGGGATACCATCGGATTCCCCGAAGGTTGAGGATCAGCTAAAGACCGCGTTTATCACCCCCTTTGGAGCATACTGCTACACAACAATGTCGTTTGGATTATAGAATGCGGGCGCCACATACCAGCGTGGCATCCAACGCTGTCCGGATTCACAACTTGGAAGGAACGCAGAATCTTATGTTGATGACATAGTGGTGAAATCCCGAAGACCGAGGATCTTCTCTCCGACCTGGCAGAGACCTTCGATGATCTGCGGAGTTTTTCCATGAAACTCAATCCTGAAAAATGTGTGTTTGGAGTTCGTTATGGAAAATTACTGGGATACTTGGTATCGTGGCGAGGTATTGAAGCTAATCTAGAAAAAAATCCAGACGATTGTTAACATGAAACCTCCAAGATGCTTGAAGGATGTAAAGAAGTTGATCTGGATGTATGGCTGTACTTAGCGGATTCATTTCAAGACTGGGAATCAGGGGCCTTCCGTTCTTTAAACTACTCAAGAAGCAGGATAAGTTTGAGTGGACAGATGAGGCGCAAGCCGCGTTTGACCAACTCAAGGGATACCTCGATAATCCGTCGGTTTTAGTACCTCCGAACCTGACGAAACCATCCAATTATATATATCCGCGACTACTCATGTTGTGAGCACGGTGTTAGCAGTTGACCGGAAGGAGGAAGGACATCTGCAATTGGTGCAGCATCCGGTATACTTTGTAAGTGAGGTCCTTACTGAGTCTCGAATGCGATATCTCCAGTTACGAGAAATTGATATATGCTGTAGTGATAACCTCTCGGAAGTTGAAGCATTATTTTCAAGCGCATCCCATCGAGGTCAAGACTAGGTTTGCTATTGGAGATATCGTACATAATTGAGAGGCGGTTGGCCAAGTTGCCAAATGGGCTATAGAACTTGGACAATATGAGATTACTTTTTCTTCACGAACAGCTATTAAAGAACAAGCTTTGGCTGATTTTATTACTGAATGGCTAGAGACGCAAGTCCCGTAGGCGATTCGGACTTTAGAGTATTGGGAGATGTTTTTTGATGGGTCCTTGCAGCTTTCGTGCGTGGGGGCTAGGGTTGTACTTCTTACCCCACAGAAAGAGCCACCGAGATATGTATTGCAAATGCATTTTAGCGCTTCAAATAACACTGCGGAGTACGAGGCTTTGCTTCATGGACTTCGGGTGGCTGTTTCGTTAGGAGTCGGACGATTAGATATATACGGTGATTCGATGCTTGTAATCAGTCAAGTTAACAAAGTATGGGATGCTCATGATGATCATATGACAGCTTACCGACAAGAGGTAAGAAAGCTTGAAGACAAGTTTGATAGCCTGCGGTTTTCTCATATACTGCGCGGAAATAATTCTGCTGCTGATGAGTTAGCCAGATTGGGATCCTCGAGACGAGCGGTTCCGCCTGGTGTTTTTCTTCGGGTATTGAATAAGCCATCCATTAAGATGGATCACAAAGCTCCTATTAAAGAGATAGAGGCTGAGGAAGCGGTCTTGGAAGCCAAGGCCGAGGGAGCGGTCTTGGAAGCCAAGGCCGAGGAAGCGGTTTTAGAAGCAACGACCGAGGAGGCAGTCCTACAACAAGGGGCTCGATTACTTGAGGTTATGATCATTGATTCTGATTGGCGTACTCCGTATCTTGAATACTTCCGATCCGGTAAAACTCGGAAGACAAGGTTGAAAGGAAAAGACCGGAGGTCCGGGCACGAAGTTACTTGATTCTTGAAGGAGAACTTTACCGACATGGAGTTAATATTTTTATGAAGTGCATATCGGTTTCGATGGTGTTCGATTGCTTGAAGATATTCATAAGGGGATTTGTGGCAATCATGCTTCTTCAAAGACGCTAGTTGGAAAGGTGTTCGGACAGGGTTTTTATTGGCCCACTGCTATCGATGATGCGCATACGGCAGTTAAAAATTGCCAAGGATGTCAATTCTTTGCTCGACAGCCTCATGTTCCGGCTCATGAATTACGGATAATTCCGATGACTTGGCCATTTTCAACTTGGGGATTGGATATTGTTGGACCATTCAAAAGGCGCCAGGAGGGTTTACACACGTTTTTGTGGCAGTTGATAAATTCTCCAAGTGGATTGAAGCGAAGCTATCACCAGTATGACCACCGCTCGGGTGATCAAGTTTTTACAGAATATCTTCGTACGTTTTGGTGTCCCGCACAGTATCATTACCGACAATGGGCCTCAATTCACTTCAGAATTTTTCAAGGATTATGCTGAAAGTCTAGGAGATAAGATACAAGTATGCTTCGGTTTCACATCCCTAGAGTAATGGACAAGTGGAGCGAGCCAACGGAATGATTTTAACCGGCCTTAAACCTAGAATTTTTGACCGCTTGAAGCCGTATGCGGGAAAGTGGGTTAAGGAATTGCCCTGGGTGCTTTGGGGATTACGTACCAACGTCATCCGAGCTACGGGACGATCTCCTTTTTCTCTAGTCTATGGATCCGAAGCCATGTTGCCTACGTAAGTGAATATGGTATCAGCTAGAGTGAGATATTATGATGAAGAGAAATATGAAGATCAGCGCCAGGTCGAGTTGATTGCCGCGGAAGAGTTACGAGATCAAGCTTCGATTCAAGCAGCTAAGTATCATCGGGGCTGCGTCGATATCATGATCGCAATGTGCGCACACGGGAATTTCAAGTAGGAGATTTGGTGCTTCGAAATATTCAGTCCAACAAGAACAGACATAAGTTATCGCCGGTCCGGGAAGGACCTTTTGTGGTTAAATCGGTTTCCGGACCGGGGCTTATAGGCTTATGACCCTGGAGGAAGAGGAAATTCCAAATTCTTGGAATATTGATCAACTTCGTCGTTTTTATAGTTAAAGATTTTCTTGTAATTTTCTCCATAATATAATAAAGTATTCTTTATATCCGATATAAATGTGTTCGTGTTTTTTGTGTCTCGATATTTTAATTTCGAATTAACTTATCGAGTCAGGGGCTGTCTGTATTAAGAGCAGTCTGTGATATTATGATATTCCTAAATATTAGAACCAGTCATTTAGTCAAAGGACTGTTGCATTAAGAGCAGTCTATGAGATTGATTGTTCCTATTTTTAGCTTTGACTGGTATATTTAGGAAGGGAAATTTTAAGCATCTCTTTCGAATACTCGAGTCTGTAGATTTTAAGAGCAGATCTGTGATATTATGCGATCTCAAACCTTAAAGACTGGTTGTTTTTTCTATATAGCACGATTGCGTTAAAGTAAGCTACTGCTATGCATTGTGATCTGTGTTAATTAGAACCGAGTATTCAATCATAGTCACCGAACTGAAATAGCCATAGTTGCTTAGGTATAGAATTTCACTAGTAGGAATGAGAAGGAGAATTTTTATAACCAGTATTAAAAGAAAAGAGAAGACATTAAGAATTTCAGCATAAGGATAAAAATTTATATTACAACGTACTATGATAACATTGTCTGTTTAACAAATAAGAAGACTGGTACTAAGAAAGATAGCTACTAGGCAGGTCCACTGGAATCACCGGTATCTTTGGTCTTGGGGCCTTCTACCAGCTGATCATCAAGTGTGTCTTCAGAATCGGAGGACGAGAGTAATAAATCTACGTCAAGATCTTCGAACTCATCTTCTATTGTTTGTCTAGAGGCGGCAGCGGCATCTTGAGCATCTTGATCCAGAGCGGGAATGCCGCGGCTTCATTTAGAGGGACACCAGTTGGATCCAGAGGAACATCTTCGATCGGTTCAGAAACGGTACCAATGAGTGAATTTTTCAACTCATTAAACCGGTCTTCGGTTGTATTTGGATGAGCACCTTCTCTCGATGAAGTTGAAATCGCAGTCTTCGACCGGAGTCCAAGACTGGATTATTACAGCAATGTGTCCTCCTCCCGATGCGGCAACCATCTTATAGTGCTCTCCGATCCTCCTAGGGACGGTCCGGATAGCTGTTTCAAGATCTAATTCATTTTGGTCAATGGGTTGACCTCCGTTCGGATACTCAAGCGTCCGCATACTGCCTGCAGCAAGCTCCGAAGAAGACGCAAAAGTATAAGGAAAGGTTATCGATGCGGACTGGTATTAAAAAGGAGTTTCTTAAGTGGAAATAGGAAAGAAGCAACTTACGTCTATGTCCGATTTCCGCAGCCCTAAACCTGCCTTTGATGTTGACATTAGACTCCCTCGGCTTGGTCTCGATCTTCGGCAGATGTTGAATTTCATGCTCTTTTGCTTTGAGAGCAAGCTGGACAGACTCGTGTGCAGTCCTCGGAGCGCTTTCCTTCTCCGTCTGCGCCGTTTTGATTGCTTCCGAGTGCTTCAGCTAGCTCGGCTTTCAAGCGGGCATTGTCGGCTTCAAGCATCTTGTTGGAGCGCGAGTCCGAGCTAGAATGTTGGCAGTAAGCTCGCCTTCCGGTTCTCCTATATGAGCTGCCTGTTGTTCTTCAATCCGAGAGCCTTCTCGAAGAGCTTGTTCTTGAGCAACTGCTTTCTCTGTAAGAATTTCTTTCGCCTTTTTATGAGCGGCAACAAGATTTTCGAGTCTCTGGAGCGAGCAAGACCGGTCGAAGGATAAAAAGTTAATTAAAGAATTTGACGTTAAATTTGAAAGCTTACTTTGGATTGCTTTCCGGAGTTTGATGATCTCTTGCCGGTGATCCTCCATCATTCGATGAGTATTCAATAGATTTGTTTCCCTCTTTAGCAGATCAGCTTCTTTGGACTTCGAGACCGGCGGTCCGAGATTCAAGTTCAATCAACCGCTTTTGATTTTGATGAAGTTCTTCCTCAAGACGGGCGATGATCGCACTCTTGGCCTCGAGTTTTTGAGAAGAACCTGGAAGAAGAAACAAAGAGTCGGACTATAATGAGAAGAAATTAAGAAGGCACTAGAAGAGGCAAGCAGGCATACTTTGCCAGATTCGGAGAAGTTTTTTAATGCCTCTTCTTCTTAAAGAGAATCCCATTGAGCCGTAGCTGTGAATTTCCTTGCTCCGCTCAAACTATCAACTTCTACGTCTCCTATGACCATCTTGGCAAGTCTAGGAGCCCCCGGAGCCTTACGGGTAGTCCTAGCCCGGCGGGGAATTTTCTCGGTTCAGATCGGTCCCCGTGGGAGTTCGGGCGCGGCCTGGAACAGAGTAGCGTGTGGTGGATCGTCGACATCAATGACGACCCGCTCTTCGACCGCTTTGGAGGACCGATCTTCGAAAGAGGCAGCAGGGATTTCCTTTGTGGTTGCTGCACTCTTGACTTCGAAGCTTTTTCGATGAACGGGGCTGAAGGAGCAGAAATTGTGGATGTGCCACCTGTCGTGGCAGGGATAGTAGGTTTGTTTCTCAACAAGCTAGCTATACTAGCTTGAAGATTGGAAGGAATTCTACGGAAGAATTAAATACATTACAAGACTTAGATGAAAGCGATGAAGAATGCATGAGTGTTGCAGAAGACTTACGAAGTGGCTTTCTTAAAGCCGAAGGAGGTCTTGCTCTTTTTGGGGGACCTTGAGTCTCCCCACTTGAACCCTCTCGCACTATTTTTTTGCCGCTGATTGGACTTGCGGTGCAGGAATGGATCCTCTCGCAGCACTCCCGAAGACCCGGTCCGAGTGCCATACCGAGACTTCTTGGGAATGTTTGCAAGAGAATCCGTTAATTGGGAGGTTTCTTGAGACCCTCCAGCGGCGGCAGCTTCGAATGCGGCTAGAGCGGCCTGACGATCTCTCTCGACGGCCTCTTGTTCTTTGCGTCGGTCTTCGAGTTTTTGCACTTCCGTACGAGTGTCGCCCGGTACGGAAGCAGGGATTATCGTCGACTTGCCTATGGTCGGTGCAGTAGTACGTTTTCTTGTGCTGGGGCCCTGGACAACTTTTCTAGACTTGGAAATTTTTGGAGTTGCCCCGATCGGTAGAAGAAATGACCGATCCGAAGTCCCTTGAGTCGAGTGGGGGAGGCGGACCGGCTTGAACAGCAAGAGGAGCGGTGTTGGTCTCATAATCTTCTCCCCTGGTGTCATTAGGGGAAGTGGGGGATGACTTCTATAGTTGTCAATTTTCTGCATTCAATAATAATGTGTGAATAATGGTATGATGATAAAAAATACTGGGCTCAAAAAGAAGAAGAATACTTACAGGGTCTCGAGGATTTGATGTACTCGAATGTTAGACCCACCCTCCGGCATCCTGTTAAATCCTGCCTAGGCTGAAACGTCTTCTTTATATGCTTTTCTAACCGCTCTACATCGGGAAGAGGTGTTCCGTCCAATGGATTAGCGATATCCTCATTAAAAGACCATGATGGATGCTCTTGCCTTTTCAATGGCTGAACTCCTCGAACAATGAAACTCCGGAGGACCGTCTCGGCGGTGATGCCTTTGACTTCCTTCGGATGTTTGATGCTTGCCGGGAGACCAAGGACCTCTTCATCTCCTTTGAGCTTGTCCTTGATGTCTTTGGAAGGCAAGTCTTTGGCTACTTTGGCTCCAAAAGGGGGAAGAGCGGGTTGGGGGTTGTCACAGAAAAACCACCTATTTTTCCAGTGAGACAAGCTCTTATTCAATGACAGGGAGAAGTATTCGTCGGTGCTCCAAGCATTGTATTCCTACCCCACCTACCGCAGCTTGGCAATCTGATGAGGGAAGTGGACGGATTTGAAAAAGATACTAGAAAAGCTTAAAATGGGGACGGATTCCAAGGAAAGATTCGCACGGATGAATGAAAAACGCGATCCGAAGGATGGAATTCGGATTTAGATTTACTAACTCCCATCCGTAGAAAAAAGCAATCCTCTAAAGAAGGAGCAACAAGGAAGATCGAGGCCGCGAAGAAAGAATGATTTGAAAACTAATCGTTGGGAATCCTCTATTCCCCATGGAATTTGGCCAGGAGTGGGGCAGTCCGGTTCGAGAATGGGTTGCGGGGGATACCCATCGAGAACCGCTTCATTGAGAGATGCTTCGGTAATCTTGCTATTACCCAAATCTTATATGCCAAAAGGAAGTTAACTCAGGGGAATGGTGAATGAGGAAGAAGGATTGGAGGCAGATTTCTTCTTGCCCATCTTGAAGGACGAAAAAAGGAAATCGGAGATTGGTTATGCGAAAAGGAAGAGTTATGATCGTAATGTCCGAAGAACAAGGAGGTATGGTGGGCGCATGTGGAGTTTCGGGAATGAGTTTGACCTAAGTCGACCCTTCGTTTCGTTATAGGTACCCGAGCTGGGCTCGGAGGTCTGGAAAGTTATTGGACCATTTTTTTACGGCCCGATAAATTTAGCATTGAAGATTTATGGCTTGAATGCGCAATTATGACCTAACGGTCATAGGAATAAGCTGACATGATTATTACAATCATGGGAGATTTTTTGTGAATAAAAAAGCGGTCCGAAATATGAAATTTTCAGATACTTGGATTAATATAGTGCCCAATTTAATTATTTGACGGTATGAAAGAGTTAGATCGAAGATAATTTGGATCTTGCCTAACTCAATTTTAATGGATGCCTTAGGCTATGGGTGTTAATCATCCGGCTGATTATAGGCTTTGGAGACTCGAGTCAATGTGAGAATATAGGGAACAAACTTGTCTGATCAACCAAGATTTTGCTTCTTAGTTAAAATTAACTAAGTACATTAAAGTTAAGACTGATTTAAGCAAGTATGTTACATCAATATGGGTGTGAATCTTTAAAGGATATGCGGCATGACTGGTTCTACCGGTCTGAAAAATATGCTCTTGGCAGAAATTGCTGAGAGGAATGTGATTTGATGAAAAATAATCAAGCATAGTCTATTAAGAAAGACTCTTACATTATTTGCGATCCTCAAATGATACAAGAGTCGGGGCTATACCCAATTGGGTGCACCTGAACGGTGCACCGTGATTCAAGAGCGGTCCGTAGAGGTCGCGGAAAGTAGAGAATCAAAATTTAAAGAAGCAAGTTGAAGAGATTGAATATTGAATAAAGCAATGACGAATCATCCAAGCAGATCTTGCATTATTTGAAAGAAGTTCAAATGATTCAAGAGTCGGGGGCTATATCCAATTGGGTGCACCTGAACGGTGCATCTCATTTTTTAAGAGTGGTTGTTGATAATCACAGGACTTATACAGAAATTTTTCCATACCCAATTGGGTGGAATGGAAGGAAAAAATGCTAAATTTTTTGGCTTTGTTGAAGTCATATGGAATAGAAAAGAGGTACTCGCAGAAGATTGGAGTTCTTTTTAATTTTACCATGGAATCAGACCAACATGCAGAAGACTGGTCGGTCTTATTCAAGGTCAAATCAAAAATTACTCGGGGCTGCTTGTCGTATACTTACCTTACGGGTATACAGATGATAAAGGAATGTATAATTAGAGATACGATAGCAAATCAATGAAGATTGGACTGGTGAAGAGGGCTCATAGAGTGGTTCCCGACCAGTATGGAATAACAGAAGATTCCATATACCAGTATGAAAATAAGGCGGGCGTCAAGACCGGCGTATGAAGACTTGAGGGACAAACAAAAGAGTAGTTTGTAGTCTGTTACGACTCTGAATTAACAAGGAAAGCTTAGAGATAGAGCTTCCAAATATGTAATTCATGTAACCGACTAAGACTCTGCATGTAACCCTAGCTCCCCCGGATATATAAGGCGGAGCAGGGACCCCCGAAAACTCTCTCGACATCTCGCAATTAGCAATCTACTAAAGGCAATACATAACATACAGGACGTAGGGTATTACTCTCAATCGAGAGGCCTGAACCTATCTAAAATCGCGTGTTCTTTTGTGTTTCGTGTGTTGCTCCATCGAATTCCACGCTCGTGAGGGACCGGGTAGTATTAGTGCCGAGTTTAAGACTCGACACTCGTATGGACTTCTAAAGTATCATTTTTCTATGATGACTCTTCACTTTTACAATGTTACATGGAATTTTTTTGCCCGTTGCAATGCACGGCACACTGCTAGTATATAAACAATTTTACAGGACAACGCATTTTGGCTGCAACGTCACAGTGAACTCTCACTATTCAGTTTCATGTGAGTTAGTTTCAAAGAGTGAAAAGAACTATAGTGCACTCAATTCCTGCTCTGGCATCCCCAGCATGTGCCTTCTCGTCTGTGGTCAATAGATTAACCCGTTGCAGGAGACAAGCACTTAATTTAAGTAGGAACTCAGGTCCTGTAGTGGAGTTCAATAGTCATGCTACAATGCTTAATCCGTGATGATGGAACCATCTGATGTCTGCCTTTGTGCCGTCTCCGAAATCCGAGTAATGTTTTCGCAATATCAAGGAAAGGAGACACCTAAAAGTGCACACTGGAATGGTACCCAGTAGTGTCGAGATCAGGTGCTGATGCATTGTCTTTTCTCGAAAGTGACTTCTACTCTCTTCGTTTCAAATTTTTCTTAGCAAGTGGATACTACATGGGTCATGCATGGGCCTCGGCTACTGAAAATTCTAACAAAAATCTAGATCAGTACCCCCACGCAAGCCTCTGTTCTTCTCCACCAACCTGCCCGGTAATCAATCCTATCAACAGATCAAAACACAGGCACGCATCAATCAACAAAGGACCGGAGAAAAACCAGAACATATGAACTCAGCAACAAAGGAGTCAAACATTGATGAGAACGTCTCCAATAATTGTTTTTTAGCTAACTCTTAGAATTATTTATTAGAGAAAAAGAAGAGAGAGAAGATTACTAGCTCTTGTTCAAAGGACAGCCTCTAACATTTATTGTGCCCATACGGGTCCAATTATTACTTAAGAGTTGATATGAACTCTTATATTATCTCTTAGGGTGCGTTTAGCACGGCTTATAGAAGTGCTTATTGAAACTACTTATACTCAATAAGCACTTTGAATTGCCAAACAGCAAAATAGCAAAACTGTTTATGTGTCTAAGCACCAATAAGCACTTTGCAATTTTGTACTAGCATAAGCACTTTGAATGAAGCAGCAAAACGTAGCTTATAGTGCTTATGTATGTGAATAAACAGTTTTAAAGAATAAGCATAAGCAGTTTTAATAAACGGGTTGACTGCTTATGTACAATAAGCACTATAAGCAGTTTTGACATAATAAGCACTATAAGCAGTATAAGCACTATAAGCACTTTGTACATAAACCGCGCTAAACGCACCCTTAAATGAGGTGGAGAGTTAGATGTCGTCCCTACCATTGAGGACGCTTCGAGGCCACTTTAGCGTTAGGCAACAGTATAGCATGCAGTTAAGAGCATCTCCACTAGCCTAGCTAAAGAGTTAAATTTTTTAAATATAACTTTTTTTTGAAGAAAATATAAATTTTTTATCCTTCCAATAGATTAACTAAACGTAACGCGAAAGTAGAATCTCCTTTATCCCGTAGTTTTCAGTAGCCATGCTTACCGAGGCGGCCTCCCACGTCATCTTCACAACAGCCGCTAATCCAGCGCATAATTTCGCCTCCCCGAGTGGTAACAATCTTGGGTTGGGACCCGAATAAGTACAAGTAGCACTCATTAAATGACGTGGTAAGTTTTAAAATAGATTTGGCACCAGTTTTGGCTACTCTATTGATTTCTCACGTTATTTTTGGTGATCTCTATTTTACAGCCAAGCTAAGAAAAATGAATTTGGAATTTGTTTTTCTAGGCCTGTGGAGATGTTCTAAGAGACGTGATAATTTAGAGCAAAAGTCTGCACAATATAATAGCCCGATGAAGGAGATATAGAAAAAGAAATATTGATGTAGTTTAATAATGCTTCGTAGTCTACCACTTGTCGAGATTTTTGTTATTTTGCCCGTGAAGTTGATGGGCTTCGTTATAATGCCCGCGTAACGGTAGGCTTCGGTAAAATACCCACGAAACCGTTGTGTAAATCGGTAAAATGCTCATATACAAATTTCTAGACAATATTGCCCTTGCCCCTTCTCCTTCCTCAATCCACATCCTCTCTCTCTTTGTCTCTTGACCGGACTGCCACCGCACAGCTCGCCCCCACCGCCGCCCCGGACCCAGCTCGCCACCACCAAGCCTAGCTCGCCACCGCCAAGCCCCGTCCGCCCGCCGCTTGCCATGAGCTCGTGCGCCCGGACTTAGGCGCGTCGAACCGCCGCCCGCGCGCTCGGACTTGGGCGTGTCGGACCGTCGTCGACGGCGAGCTCGTGCGCCCGGACATGGCGCGTCGGACCACGAGCCTTCGCTTGGGACCTGCCGCCGTGCTGCCCCGCGTCTGCTAGCCCCGCCGCCGTGCTGCTCCGTGGGAGCTCGCCCCGTCGCCGTGCTGCTCCGCGCGAACTCGCCCCGCCACCGTGTGAGCTCTGTTAGCAAATAATGCATAAACAAGATCGAAACAAGACACAGATTTTTACGTGGAAAACCCTTGCGGGAAAAAAACACGGGCGCCAACCGGCAATCTTCACTATATGAGGAGAGTTTACAAAACGCAGGGGAATTACAATGAGTCTCTCTCTTTTCTCTTGCAATACACAAGATGTATATATATGGGTGGCTAACTAATACGATCCGTAACGTGGAAGGACTCCACCTCTCACACCTTCTAGGCGTCCCTAACAAAGCTGAATTTTGATCATATTATAACAAACTCCACCTTGAGACAAATTCTATATTGTAGCAATTGAAGGATCATCAATGAACTCCCTTCAATAATAAATAGCATCGTGCGCCAACAAGTCACTAGGACTTAAATCTGTAACACCAACCAAGCTTGAGCATAGGTCAAACTTAGCAGTGGGAACTGGCTTTGTCATCATATCAGCAGGATTAAAATGTGTACTGATCTTGCACACTTTAATATCACCAAAAGCAATAACATCTCGAGATAAAATGATACCTCACATCAATATGCTTTGTTCGGTCATAGAACATCTGATCTTTTGTAAGGTAAATAGCACTCGGCTATCACAGAATATAGTAGTGTAAGAATCATCTCCACAAAGCTCACCATATAAACCTCGAAGCCAAATAACTTCCTTACAAGCTTCAAAAATAGCCATATATCCAGCTTCAGTAGTTGATAAAGAAACAGTAGACTGTAAACAAGCTTTCCAACTAACAGCACAACCACCAATGGTAAAAACATAACCTGTGAGAGATCTCCTTCTGTCCAAATCACCAGCATAATCTGAATCAACATAACCAACAATCCATCTCCAGATGTCCCAAACTGCAAACAAGCATTCGAAGTACCGCGCAAATATCTCAAAATCCATTGAACTGCTTTCCAATGCCCTCTACCAGGATTAGACATGTATCTACCGACAATACTCAGTGCATATGACAAATTAGGACGAGAGCAAACCATAGCATACATAGGAGAACCAACTGCGCTGTTATAAGGAACTCTAGACATGTACTTAATATCTTTAACCGACTCAGGACACAAAGCTAAATATAATCTGAAATGTGGAGCTAAAGGAGTACTCACTGGTTTAGCTTTATGCATATTGAAACGACGAAGGACCTTTTCAATATACCCTTTCGACTAAGAAATAATTTGCCAGACTGTCTCTCTCTAATAATCTCCATGCCAAGAATTTTCTTTGCTGCACCCAAATCCTTCATCTCAAATTCATTACTCAATTGTGATTTCAACTTGGCTATTTCTGACTTATCTTTTGCAGCAATCAACATATCATCGACATAGAGAAGCAAATAAATAGCTGAACCATTAACCATCTTCAAATAAACACAGCTATCATAATCGGACCGCTTAAAGCCATTAGAGAGCATAAAGGAGTCAAATCTCTTATACCGCTGTCTAGGAGATTGTTTCAAGCCATAAAGAGATTTCTTTAACTTACGGACAAGGTGTTCTTTTTCAGGAATAGCAAAACCTTTAGGTTGATCCATATAAATATCTTCATATAATTCGCCATGTAAGAATGCAGTTTTAACATCTAATTGCTCAAGCTCATAATCATGCATAGCAACAATACTCGAGTAAAGTGCGAATAGAGCTGTGTTTCACAACAGGAGAAAACACATCATTATAGTCAATACCTGGAATCGACTATAGCCTTTAGCAACCAACCTTGCTTTATACCTTGCTGTTTCATTAGAAGAAATAGGTTCTTTTCTCTTAAAAATCCACTTGCAACGAACGGACTTCTTCTCTTTAGTCAATGGCACTAAATCCCAAGTACCATTCTTATCAAGTGACTCCATCTTATCTTGCATAGCGGTAATCCAATTGTTGCAATCCGCAGAAGTAATAATAGTCTCAGAATAATTAGAAGGTTCAGTAGTACCTTCAACATCTTCTACGCAACTCAAAGCATAAGCAGCAATATTACATTCCTCAATTAACCTCTTGGGTCGAACATGAGGCCTCCTAGACCTATCAGTTGCAATAGAACGTTGTGAAGACCGCACAACGGGAGAATGTGGGATAACGAGATGAGTCATCATCAATAGGTGCATCCGTATCGATATCCGGTGCATGTTCTGAATCAATAACATGCTCCACCTACACACTAGAGGTCTACGAACTACGAACAGGAGCATTAGTAGATATAGCAGATTCATTAAAGACAACACTTCTGCTAGTAATAACCTTTTTAGATTCAGGATCCCACAATTTATAACCTTTAACACCAGAACGATAACCAAGAAAAATACACTTAATAGCTCTAGGCTCCAATTTTCCATTATCAACATGAGCATAAGCGGAACAATCAAAAATTCTCAATTCAGAATAATTTGTTGGAGAACCGGACCATACCTCAATTGGAGTCTTCTTATCAATAGCAATAGAGGGAGAATGATTAATCGAGAAAATAAGCGATGGAAGCAGCCTCAGCCTAAAAACGCCTACTCGAGCCAGCATTAGACAACATGCAATGGGCCTTAGAGATGATAGTCCTGTTCATCCGCTCAGCCATACCATTTTGCTGAGGTGTATAAGCAACGGTGCGGTGTCTCACAATGCCTTTAGACTTACAATATGAATTAAAAGCATGAGAACAGAATTCCATCCCATTATCGGTGCGAAGAACGTTCACCTTTCTATCGGTTTGTTTCTCCATCATAATCTTCCACTCTTTGAATTTAGAAAATGCTTCTGATTTGTGCTTTAAGAAATAAGGCCATACCTTCCTTGAATAATCATCAATAATTGTCAGCATATAACGAGCACCTCCAAGAGAAGTCTTACGAGCAGGGCCCCATAAATCAGAATGCATATAATCAAGAATACCTTCGATAGTGTGAACCGAAGTGTTGAACTTCACCCTCTTGTGTTTGCCAAACACACAATGCTCACAAAAATGCAGCTTATCGATGCTATGCCCATCAAGAAGTCCTCTCTTGCTCAAAATTGTCATACCAAGCTCACTCATATGCCCAAGACGCATATGCCAAAGGTTAGTAGCATCGGAATCGGATAATGACTTGGTAGAAACAGAAACATTGCCAATAACAGTAGTGCCTTGAAGAAGATATAAATTGGCAGTCAATAAATCACCTTTCATGACAACAAGAGATCCTTTAGTTACTTGTCACACCCAGTCTTAAGGCCAAGACCGAATGCATAGCTATATGTGTGCCGGGATCAGTTCATCACACATATAGAGACAATAGTGAAATAACAAGTATAACCAATGCCATAGTATAACTTATTACATCGTCTCAAACGTATCTTTATTACATAACTTTATTAAAGTGTCTCAAAGGACTAAACTAAACTCAGCGGAAGACTCCATACGCCACAGTGCAATCAACCGGGGAAACGCACGCCTAGTAGTAGTCTTCATCAATGTACCTCCTTTCGGCTTCCGAGCAGCAGTAGTGTATAGCAACAGAAAATAGCAAGAGTGAGTACATGTAGTACTCAGCAAGTGTGGGAAAATGACATGCAAGCTGTATAAAAGGAAAGCCGACACAGGGTTTGCAATAGAAGCACCTATACTAGTCAAGTTAATTAAACAACCTATTTACTATGTGATAAAAGCACCAACAGGTTACCCCACTCGTTAACCACCGCAAGCTACCCTACTTGCAGTAAAACCACACTACAGATTACCCCATCCGCAGCCCACCTCACTACAAGTTACCCCGCTTGTAGCTACCAAAGGGTTACTCCACCCAAACCATCCCTCTAGTTCTCGTGAGGATCCAGGGTGTTACAAACCTACCCCCTTAAGATGAATCTCGCCCTCGAGATTCGGATGGACCAGGAAAAAGATTAGGGAACTCTTTCTTCGGATCGTCCTCGTTCTCCCATGTAGCTTCCTCCTCTCGTGTGATTGCTCCACTGAACCTTGCACATACGGTACTTCTTATTCCTTGTGGCCTTCTCAAGGGTATCCAAAATCTTTACTGGGTACTCCTGATAAGTAAGATCCTCTCCTACTGTCAATTCCTCGATAGGCAAGCTGTTCCTCCGGCACTCGTAGACATTTCCTCAATTGAGAGACATGAAAAACATCATGGACATCCGACATATGCGAGGGTAACTCCAACCGATATGCTACCTCACCCATCCGAGCAACGATCTTGAAAGGACCGATGTATCTAGGAGCTAACTTGCCCCTAATCTTGAAACATCGCAAACCTCTCATGGGAGATACCTTGAGGTATACAAAGTCACCAACCTCAAATCTCAATTCCCTTCTCCGGTTATCTGCGTAACTCTTCTGTCTAGACTGAGCAAGCTTTAAATTCTCTCTTACGATGTGAACTTGTCTCTCAGCCTCTTGAAGAATCTCAGGACCAAACAGTAATTTCTCTCCTACTTGATCCCAAAACAAAGGTGTCCTGCACTTGCGGCCATATAGGAACTCAAACGGTGCCATCTTGATACTCTCTTGGTAACTATTGTTGTAGGAGAATTCTGCATATGGAAGGAGCTTATCCCAACTCTTACTATATTGGAGTGCACACGACCTCAACATGTCCTCCAAAATCTGATTCACCCTCTCGGTCTGTCCGTCATGTCTGGGGATGATAGGTTGAACTAAAATTCAACTCTGTATCCAAAGACTCATGTAACTTCTCCCAAAACCTGGAGGTGAACTGCGTACCTCTATCCGACACAATCTTCTTTGGAACACCATGCGGACACACTATCCTTGCTATGTACAGCTCTTCAAGTCTCTCGCCCAGTATACGTGGTCTTGACAGGGATAAAATGTGCAACTTTGGTCAATCGATCCACAATAACCCATATAGAATCATAACCTCCCCGAGTCCGAGGTAAACCCACAATGAAATCCATTGCGATCTCTTCCCACTTCCATTCGGGTATCTTGAGTGGTTGTAGGAGTCCAGCTGGTCGTTGTCGTTCTGCTTTGACTCTCCGACATGTATCACACAAAGCCACATACTCCGCCACTCGCTCTCTTCATTCCGGACCACCAATAGCGAGTCTTCAAATCATGGTACATGTTAGTGCCTCCTGGATGCATAGAGTATGCCGAGTTATGAGCCTCTCGGAGTATCAATTCTTTAATTTCCTCAACATCCGAGCACACAGATCCGTTGCTTGTACCAAAGTGTTCCTTGATCGTCAACGGTGAAACCCGGGGCCTTGTTCTCCCGGATCTGTAACTTAATCTCCTGAATGGCAGCATCCTCAAGCTGTCCCTTCCGAATATCACCCTCTAGTGTAGACACCACTTCCATCGCAACGGCTTCCATGTTAGTCACCCAACCGAGGTTAAGCTTCTCAAACTCTTCACATATATCCGGCGGTAACTCTCTAGTAGCCAAGGTGTTCAAATGGGACTTCCTACTCGAGTGCATCCGCGACCACATTTGCCTTGCCCGGATGATAGTTGATCCCCAAATCATAATCCTTGATGAGTTCCAACCATCGGCTCTGCCTCGATTCAAATCGGATCGAGTAAAGAAATATTTCAAACTCTTATGATCCGAGTAGATCTCACACCTCTTCCCAATGAGGTAGTGTCTCCAAATCTTGAGAGCGTGAACCACCGCTAGCAGTTCCAAGTCATGCGTGGGGTACTTCTCCTCATGTTTCCTCAACCGCCTTGATGCATATGCCACGACTCTTCCTTCTTGCATGAGCACACATCCTATGCCTTGTCCACATGCATCGCAATACACGAGAAAAGGCTTCTCCATATCGGGCATGGTCGGAACGGGTGCTGCGGTAAGCCTCTTCTTCAACTCTTGGAAACTAGCTTCTCGTTGAGGTGTCCACTCAAAAGTCTTTCCTTTCTCCAATAATTCTGTCATAGGCTTTGCTAGCTTGGAGAACCCTTCGATGAACCGTCCGTAGTATCCTGCCAAACCAAGGAAACTTCGATCTCCGAGACATTCTGCGGTGACTTCCAACTCAACACATCATCAACCTTACTAGGATCCACGGATATTCCCCCTTCCGAGATGACGTGACCAAGAAAAGCAACTTCTTTCAACCAGAATTCACATTTACTGAGCTTAGCATACAACTGATTGTCCCTAAGCTTACGTGGAACAAGACGAAGATGTTCCTCATGTTCTTCCTCATTCTTCGAGAATACCAGGATATCATCAATGAAAACAACCACAAACTTATCCGAGATATTCCATAAAGACCTTGTTCATCGGATACATGAAGTAGGCTGGAGCATTGGTCAAACCAAAGGACATAACGGTATACTCAAATAATCCATACCGAGTGATGAAGGCCGTCTTGGGGATGTCGGAGGCTCGGACCTTCAATTGGTGATATCCCGAACGAAGATCAATCTTGGAGAATACACAGGCTCCCTTCAGCTGATCGAACAAGTCATCAATCCGTGGTAGAGGGTATCTATTCTTGATTGTAACCTCATTGAGTGCACGGTAATCCACACACATTCTCCGATCACCTCCCTTCTTATCAACAAAAATAACCGGGGCTCCCCATGGTGATGCACTAGGGCGGATATAACCCTTATCTAAGAGTTCTTGCAACTGGGTTTTTAGTTCAGCTAATTGTTCACTATCCATCCGATAGGGTCGCTTAAAAATAGGAGCTGTACCAAGTGGCATACCCGGCAACTCCTCCGGGAAGACATCCGGAAACTCGCAGACTACTCGGACATCCTGAACTGAAATGTCTTCCAAATTATTCAACACAATGCTGTTGACTGCCCCTTTGCTAGTGATGAGTGCATCAACAACATACTCTACTTCCTCTCCTGAGCTAGCTGTCAACTTCATCGCCTTCTTAGCACAATCAATCGGACCTTTGTGCTTTCCCAACCAACTCATTCCAAGGATGACATTAATGCCCATAGATTCGAGAACGACTAGGTTTGCAAGGAAATCTACCCCCTTATAATAAGGTTTACCTTACGGCAAACTTGTCTAGCATGCATCTCTCCCCCAGGTGAAGTAACTATCATAAGGTTCTTAAGCATTGACATGGGTAGATTATGTTTTTGAACGAAGGCAGCAGATACGAATGAATGTGATGCTCCGATGATCGAATAAGACAACTGCATTTTGATCATAGACAGAAAACATACCAATCACGACGTCCGGAGCCTCCCGAGCACCTTCAATGTCCACGTGGTTGACACGTGCACGCACATGTTCCGCTTGGCTAGAGTAGGTGCAGCATTGGCATTGCGGCTCGGAGTGTTGTTAGCAACTTGAGCCGGGGTCCGAGCTGGGCGATTCCGAGGACACTTATCAGCAAAATGTCCTATCTGTCCACAACGGAAACAGGGTCCACGGCCTCCGGTGTTCTGTCTATTGTTGGGCCTCTGCTGAGTCGAGGATGCCCGATTGTTGTTGGGACGCTGCATCCGACGCCGAGGAGTACCATAGCCTTGTCCAGCACCTTAGATCCTCTCGCTGGCCACTCTGCTGTCCACCCCGCTGAGCTGGACGATAGACAGGTCCCGCAGATGAAGAACCGAAGCGGGGCTTAGTGTTGTTCCTTTCCTGCTGCGCTCGGCGCTCCAGCTTGCGCTTGCGATCTATCCTACCCCTCCTGTTCTCCGGAATCGGTGCGCGATCCACTAGGGACTGGAAGTTCACAAAGTCCCTAGACTCCAAAGCATAAGCAAGACCATTGTTCGATCCCTCAAGGAAGTGTTCTTGCTTCTTCTCATCGGTGTCCACTTCTCCTGGAGCATAGCGTGAGAGCTGAGTGAAGCGGTGCGGATACTCACCGACGGACATGGAACCTTGCACCAAGTCCTGGAACTCCTTCTTCTTGACTTTCATGACACCACGAGGAACATGGTGAGCCCCGAAACTAGTCACAAACTCCTGCCAAGTGATATTAGTCGGGTCCCGATAGGCATTCACCAATGCCTCCCACCATTCAGCAGCTGGGCCCTCAAGCTGGTGTGAAGCATACAGACACCTTCTCCCTGTCGTTGCACTCGAACAACTAGCAGCTTCTTCTCAATGGTCTTCAGCCAGTCATCAGCATCGAGAGGATCCTTAGCTTGCGAGAATGGCACTCGGTTTGGTCCTCCGGAACTCTCCTAACTTGTCCCTGGGTGGCAGAGCTGGCGCCACGTTGTGCTGGTTCTGCTGGTTCTGCTGCATCCGGATCATGTTCTGCTGCATGGTCCGAAGGATCCGAGCTTGCATGGCCAAAACTTGCCCCGAGTGGGTTCCGGTGGTGCATCCCCATCGTTGTCGTTGTTGTTATTGTTGTTGTTGTTGTTGCGCTCGCCATCTGTTGAGTCAAACATGATTGAAAAGTTCACGTCATGTTTGCACGGTCAACAAGGAAAAGATCATGGTAAAGATAATCAAGGACATGGTGGAGGTAGCAATAGATCAACAAGTATAAGGAAAAGATTAGATAGTAAGAATTAAGCAGGAGATGAGCAAAATTGTAGGAAATTGGACATATCAAAGGGCAACATAGATATTCCATGAGATAGAAACAAATAGCTAAGAATGAGCATAAACAATGATATCGAGAGGTGACAAGGATATAGGTAAAAGAACTCAAGAGAGAATATAACCCAAACTAATCCTTTATTAACTCATTAATGTATGATAAACGGATGGTTGTAAGACATGCCTTACATCCCATCGACACTCAAGCAAAAATCCAAATGACAAGCATCACTCCAAACATTGTAGCAAACCAAGCATGAGGACGTACTAAGACTAAGACTAGCTATCGACGGTAAACTTTTAACTATCTCGATTAACTACTCGACCTATCCTCATGGACCTAAGTGATGACTCTCCTAGACAACTACTCCTCCGGAGGTGGCGGGGCTGGTGCAGTTGCCAAACGAAGAAGCTCTCCGCGGGGAGGGGAGCTAGGCGGCACAGTGGGTGATGGTGGTGCCTCCTCGTGGTCTTCCTCTTCCTCTTCATCATCGGGGTTCAGCATCTCATGGAGAGACATGATCCTCTCCTCTTGCTCCTCGTTGCGGCGGTGTAGATCTTCAATCTCATCCAAAGCCTCGATCAGCATGAAGTCCATAGCTCTAGTGAGGCGCACTTGCTCCCGAAGTCCGTCACTCGGTGTCTCTTGCAGGTGCGGGCATCACCGTAGTGTCCAAGCTGCAGCTCTCTCTCGTAGGGGAAGTGAGCAAACCGGGAGTTGCGCATAGTAGGGTCCCTCCCGGCGCGTAGCACAAGAAGAGCTTGACGAGCAGCATCGCGAATCCCAGCATCAAAGGTAGATCTTGGGGCGGTGGCGTGGTGCTCACGAAGGGTGCGGCGCATGCCGTCGTCCGTGCACCGGCGGTAGAGGATCACCGACACCCTCCACCGGTAGCCTCTTCCACGCAGCGCTGTCCCGGTCCCAATGTAGAGAGGGGCGTCGTGGTAGCCGAGTCCTTGAAGCACGTACGACGAGTGTTGGGGTAGTAGCCGTCGTGTAGTCCATTGGAGTGAGCCACCATGGCGGGCTGGTACATCCAAGCAAGTGCCCTCAGGGACGCGAGTGGGTTGAACAACCACCGTCTTGCGCGGAGTGAGCTTAGTACGAACCATCTACAAAGTTTTGAATAGAGGAGGTTAGTAAAATGTTTTCGTAAACAAAAGGTAGTAAAAGCAACAAGATGAGTATAGATAAGCAAGTTATAAGTAATATATATAATTTTGAGAATAAGCTTTTCAAATTAGAGGTAAGACACGAAGACTCTAACTAAACTAGCGTCCTACGGTTGACACGGCTCGATACCACTTTGTCACACCCAGTCTTAGGGCCAAGACCGAATGCATAGCTATATGTGTGCCAGGATCAGTTCATCACACATATAGAGACAATAGTGAAATAACGAGTATAACCAATGCCATAGTATAACTTATTACATCGTCTCAAACGTATCTTTATTACATAACTTTATTAAAGTGTCTCAAAGGACTAAACTAAACTCAGCGGAAGACTCCATACGCCACGGGCAATCAACCGGGGAAACGCACGCCTAGTAGTAGTCTTCATCAATGTACCTCCTTTCGGCTTCGAGCAGCAGTAGTGTATAGCAACAGGAAATAGCAAGAGTGAGTACATGTAGTACTCAGCAAGTGTGGGAAAAATGACATGCAAGCTGTATAAAAGGAAAGCCGACACAGGGTTTGCAATAGAAGCACCTATACTAGTCAAGTTAATTAAACAACCTATTTACTATGTGATAAAAGCACCAACAGGTTACCCCACCTGTTAACCACCGCAAGCTACCCTACTTGCAGCAAAACCACACTACAGATTACCCCATCTGCAGCCCACCTCACTACAAGTTACCCCGCTTGTAGCTACCAAAGGGTTACTCCACCCAAACCATCCCTCTAGTTCTCGTGAGGATCCGGGCCGTTCGTGACCGTGAACACGGCTATTAATAACAGTTTTTACACTCTGCAGAGGCTGCACAACTTTACCCACAGGTCGGTGATTCCATCACTATTCAGTGACTAAAACCTCCATTATGCCAGCTGTTGACGTCAAAAGTCGCCGACACACCGTCGTCCGGAGAGTCCACCGAAATTCCAGCTGACGCAGAATCCTGTGCTCCCAACGGACCGGCTCAACTCGCCGATGTTCGTGTGCGCTGGTGCGTGCCGGATGGTTTTCCTGCAAACCAACAAAGACAATAAAAGAGTGTAAAATTCCAGGTCATCGGCCCGGATAGACCGATGTGCAGCCATGGCCGATCACGGCGTAAGATAGACAAAATCGGCCATGAACAGAGAACAGCACGGCCCATCCATTTATGTATTAAATGTTAGGCAAACGAACTGTGGTACAAACGATACGAAATCGGCCGATGCTATAACATGCGATCGGTGACTAGCAGCCGATTTCGTCGGTAAACGACCAAATCATTAAGACTTTGCAGGGATGTGTTATCGAGTACAATGTAAACAGAGCAATTATTAATAGGATGTAATTAGTTTGGTAGCAAGAGGATAGTTTAATCATCAATCAGATCCGTGAATCGGCCGATCGGGTATGCGGCCGATTCTGCCATTGATTATATCGGTGAATTATTTAGATCTGTCCAAAGGTATAATGATGATCAATAAGATCATACTTAGTAACTCGGGTTCAAAAGCAGCTTTAACAGGTTTAGCATTAATTAAACATAAAACAGCTTAATGAACGTGATAAGCAATCGGCTAAACACTCCGAAAGAACAAGTAAGACAAATACAACCACACAGATCCCAAATCGACCGATCGCTCCAACAGGACAAGTCAACCGATGGCACGCGGTCGGACCAGGTCTAACGGCCGCGCACGCCCGGCCGATTCAGGACAAGCACAATCATAAACGTCTTAACTATGAAAGTAAGTCTACACCCTAGCCAATCGGCTGCATGCGCCTAGGACAAGTCAACTATCGCAAAGGCAAACACAGGACACGTCAACTGAATCTGCACGATCGAATCGGCCAAGATGTAGAAGAATTCTCATAGCGGCTATCGTGACTCGAACGACCAGATCCGAGCCAATCGGCGCCGTGAGCAAAGGCTGGAACGGGGAGGCGGGACAAGTCAAACTACCTCCACCACGAGCCCGGACCGGGTCAACTTGACTCATCCCGGCCGATACTCACTACGCCGATCGAAAACAGATCCGGTCGCCGGATAACTAGCAATTAAGCCATCTAATTACGAACAATGCGCCGAGAATTAGACAACATAATTACCTTGTCAAGCCAACGTGTCGTCGACCGGAGCCCCGAAGATCCCCACGCGAAAACAATAAAGACTTGACAGAAAATTAGGGTTTGGCGATGCGCCGAAAGTTGTATTGGATGTGAATCGAGTTTACATGTTACATCCGAGTATGTATTTATACTCGGCAAAAAGAATCCTATTCGGACCCTCCTCGGGCCGATTTCCTAACCGACTAGAATCCTTTTTCCAAAACTAACTATTATTTCTAATTTTACAACGTGGGCCGGGCCCATCAATGTTGTGCTCTTCCGTTGGCGTCCGCGCACGATTCCCGGGAGAGACGCGCCTTTTACTTGCCCAAGCGGCCGTCGGCCTTCCGCCCACCGGCCCTTTTTGACCTATAGTCGCCGACAATGGGTCCCTTGATCAAAAACCGGCGTCAACACCAGCACACTTCCTAAGATGTGAGGCCAAGAGATCACCGCAAGGTCTTTCTGTTGGCATCTCTTAAGGTCACGCGGAAAGAAACACGTGACCGCGGGAGAGCCAAGGGTTTAAGTCACTTGCACTATTTAACCAAATAATCCACATCCAGTACAAGTACTAGATATGTATTATAAGGTGGGTCATGAATATCCGCAAGCGGACGGATAACCCGTTGTAGCATTTCACCCGAGAGTATTCAAGGGTATCGTATTTATATTTTCCCAAAGGAAGACATGGTTGATAAGAGTACTTATGTTCATGGTGTTACAAAAGAATGATGAAGTATTCACATTCCAATGCGAGGGTTAGGAGCAATAAGTTGAGGATAGTGTGACACACACCAAGGCGATGCATTCTCTTATAAAAGGGATAGAGGCGATCCTAGATAAAGCTAAACTAGACTAGCGAGACCACTACTCCTAATGATACAACATTCATATGAGTGCGCAGCTTCTACCTAACATCCAAGATCATGCAAGCGCAAGCAAGCGTCTAATGCCTAGGCATCATCGGGAGATCCGTCTTACGCGAGGTCCGCCTCGCGACTCCGGCTTTTAGACTCCTATGCCATGCCCGAACGTGGAGGATTACTTTGGATGACAAGGCTGTCACTTCTTGTCACCTACCTCTACAAACCGTGGGACACGAAGCACATTCAACGGTGGGTAGATAACCCCGACACCGTGCCGGCGTCACTAACCACAACTCTAGATCCCTCGAGGCACCGACATGGTGGTAAATCTAGAGCACCCTTGCGGGACGATGAACCCGAAGCCTATTCATAAGAACACTAGCCTAACTAGCATAAGCTAGACGAAAGGATCAAAGCTAGCACTAAGTCATGCAAAGGCGTTCGTCGCTCAAGAATGAGCGACGAACGGCAATTAATCAAGTAAGATCGGGAGTAATCGGTGATCAAGTATGAACGAACGAAGAACATTCGATATGAGTTCATCTTCTATTAATGAAGAACGAAGAACGAACGACGAACTTATATGAACGAACGATGAACGATCAAACAAGATCATGATTACTCTATAAAGCTCATGACAAGGATATGAACGAAAGTATTCCATAGATGAATGATCAAGTCTCATAAAGAGAGGATACAAGAGCTATACCCAATTCTCCACAAGACTTTGGGAGCAATGAGGCAGCCCACTACTAAGCCTAGCACTACCTAGAAAGCCTCTAAACTTCTAGTGTGAGGAGAGAATGATCCTTGTGTTGTTGTGTGTGTTAAGGAGGGGGGGTACCCCTCCTTATATAGGCTTGAAAGGTCGGCTCCTGGAGGCGGTTTCGTAGGTCGGTGGCATTTAATGCGCGTGGAACCGACCTCCGGAGGCGGTGGGCAAACCGCCGGAGAAAAGTGGGCCGGGGGGCCACCATGACGGTTCGGCCGAACCGCCTTGTTGGTTCGGCCGAGCGCCACCGGCCCCTCCTGGGCTGGGCTTTGGCGGTTGGCTCCCCCACTGGATGTTGGTCTTTGATCCAGGTGCGTGAGGCCTTATTTGTGTTGGATTTCGTGGTCGTTGGCCTTTTATCTTGGAGTTGATTCCCGCGGCGAAGTGGAAGTTTTGTAAAAGTGTTGATTTGTCGCCTCGGGGCCTGGAATTCATCATTTTCCACCTGCACACTAAAAATCTAGAGGTACACGTGGAACTAGGTTATTTCTAAGTAAAATGCATGCAAGACATGCCTAGTCCTTCTCATTTATTTGACTAATTGACGGTCGAAATTGGTCCGTAACGACCGTCAACAAGCCCCCCAAGCTTACCCCTTGCTCGTCCCGAGCAAGTAGTAGAACTTTAGGTTGTTGATCGGGAGTTGCTACAATGCCTACTTCTCAAAGGTACCAAGTGTATAACAAAGATACTCATCCTTGAGTTGAATAAGTTGGCAATGGTGACTCACCCTTCCCCTTAGTCCTCATGGGGCTTTGTGCTTTTCACTTTACCTTGGGCGGTTGAGAGAGAGAACGGTGTATAGAGCATTTATTTTCTCTTCCCTTGTCTTGCTTTTTATTCTCCGGACGTTTTCAAAAAATATTTTTTTTTTTTTTTTTCAAGTAAAACCACGTTCCACAAGTGATGCTCTCGAATCGCTCTAATGGTGTTTATATTCCTCACCAAGGCATGTGTATTGCCTCATCCTACATCTAATAGGCTTTTGTGGAGCTCAAGGTAGGGTATGAAATGAGGCATACTTGCATTCATATTTTTGCGAAACCAAAAGAGTGGATCCATGGAGATAGCAAGTCATACAATCGTAGATCAAGATGTGCAAGTGTGAAGATGATGGTGGTGGTGTATTTGACTACTCCTCTTTTTGTTTCACCTCTTTTTATTTTGGATTTTGGGCATGGCTATCTTTTCTTCTTTCTTTTTCTATGCTCGAAATGAGAGCAGCATCTTTTTCTTGCTCATCTTTTGTGAGCCTTATTTTCTTTTTCTTTTGCATAGCCATGCCTTCTTTTGATATTTTAAGAGAGGTGATAAAATGTGAGGAGTGTCTTTATTTTGGGTGGATGGCATGACATGTTGCTAACTTCCGGTGTAGAAGTGTAGCATATGAGGTGGAGTGTGTACGTGATCTTGATCATGAGAGTATGAAAAGCATCTCACTAGGGTCACACAATTTTGATAAAGCTCAATGAAGTAACAAGTAGCAAATGAGTAAGGTTTTCAAGGGAAATTTGCATATGGCTTTGGTAGGAATTTATCATCACTTGGGAACTTATAGATTTTGCAATTTTTGGGAACAGAATTCCGGAGATTTTAAGCTCAACTTAGGACAAGATCATAGCAGCTCTTTTTACCATATCATCATCTCACAACAACTTAGGTGCAGCTCAAGCATGTGCAGCCCACAAGTTTCAGGTTCTAAGCAAGTTTTGCTAGCCACCAAACTCAAAACTAGGAGAGTTCTAAATTATAGACTAGGCACATGAGAGAAATAAAAGCAGAGCAACTATTCATCATCTCAACATAGAAAGACTAGCAACATACTTGCAGCGTATAAAAGGGAACTAAGCTACTTCTTTTTGTTCTTTTTAGTTTTATCATTTTTATTTTGTTTTTCATATGAGAGGCAAGAACAAGCAAAAACAAGAGACAATAAAGGATACAAGTTGCGATACATGATACCTTAGCGGGGGTGCTGCCCCCCAAGCTTGTTCTTGCTCATGGGTTTGGTGGAATGAACCCCATGTGACGGAAGTAAGCCAAAAGATCGGCTCGTTGTTGCTCCGTCATGTTGGTGAGGGCGGTGAGCTGGGTGTCGGTGCGCTCTTGCCATTGATGAGTTTGCAAGATGTGTTGGTTGAGCGCATACTCGGTGTCTTCCGCCGTGGTTTGGAGTCTTCCCATTTGTGAGGAGAGGTTGTTCATCTCCTGCACAAAGTTGTAGCCTTGGGCTGATCCGGAGTCGGTGGAGTGTTCCTCCCATTGTTGTTGTGGAGAAAACAGCCCCGGGCCATATCCCGGAGTTTGCCACGCCGATCCCCGGCCATGTGAGGTGGCGGGGCTGGGTACCCACCGGGAGAAAACCCGGGGTGGCTGTACCCCGGCTCGCCATGAGTCGTGGGGTGCGGTGTGGGCATCTCGGAGGTAGATGGTTGTTCGATCTGTGCGCCCCCTGCGAGAAGATACACTCTGCGAGACCGCTGCGCTTCTTGGAGCTCAATGGTTAGATTTTTGAGAGTATACAAACGAAGGTCCGGGTTAGGTAACCGAAACTCGTTTGCATATCCCACAAAATAATATATGAGGGAATCGTTCGGACCATTCTTAAGAGAGTGACCTTGAATAAGATAATCTTTATTTATAAGAGAGCGAGGTGTAGCAAGGTATTCAACATTAGCATCATGTAAAGCTCCCACCCGCATGGCAATTCGTGTCACTAGAGAGGTACATTCAATTGGTCCTATCGTCCCAAGATTTTCTATCCATTGGCAAATCATGGCTTTCACGGGAGCAATCTTAATCTTATCGACCGCAGCAAAAAGAATTTTTAGCTCATCCTCGCGCACAATTCGAATATCACTCCTTGGAAAAAGAGTGATAGCAATCCACATGTGCATAAAACGCAAGGTAGGATGATGGATGTGATTAGTTCTAGGTCGCACGCAACTAGGAAGACCCGTAATCCTTTCCCAAAAAGCATGCTTTGAAAAGCTGAGGAAGGGCACCATCCAAGTCGGTATTGCAGCGAGTATTAAAGCCAAGAAGAGTGCTAAGTTCTTTCCAAGTCAAACGGTAGGATTCACGGAAAAACCGAAAAGAAATTCCTTCATCTACCGTTTGTAGGGTGCATAAAAACTGAAGTGTAAGCAAGCGGGAACCCGGCTCATTTACACTAGCAAAATCTGTCCACCCTAAGGCTTTAAATACTTGAGCAAATTCAGCATCCATACCTATTTTGTGCAGCAGCTCCGTGTCAAATGCTCGCGTAGGAGCAAAGAGACGGTGTTGGAGAAGCGTGTAGGTGCGCGTCTCGTGCTCGCCCACTAAGTCGAGGTCGGTGTCGGTGAGGAGACGATGCTCGATGTTGCCCTCTTGCCCTTCTTCCTCGACTTGTGGTGGTGAACTTGGCGGTGACTCGACTACGGGGCGTGCGCGGGTGCTTCGACGTAAAGAGCTTGAACTTGAGCGTGAGCTCAAGGACCTCTTGATTGACCCGAACAGCTTCTTGGCACCGGTCATGGCTGCACACAAAGAGAGCAAGAATGCAAGAACAAAAATTCCGAACGGGTCATGTGAGGGAAAAAATCAAATTAGCGACACCGTCGGTTGTTCATGTGAGCAAGAAATCGCAACTCGAGAAAACCAAACAAAAACAAATCAAACCAAAAACTAGACAGCACACCAAGAGCAAAAGATTTATGCAGAACTTTTAGGCAATGAGCAAGTGAGGACAATGGAAAACTTGAGAGTAATGAGAATGAAGTGAGTGAGGAGTGGAAATGATAGTGTGAGAGGGGAGAGAGCTACGGCCGGGCCACCTCTACTTATAGCTCACGAAGTAGCCGTTTTTGAGCGTTAGGAGGGGCATATGACCGTTGGGAAAAAGGACGAGACCGAGCAACGGTCATGGCGGTTCGGCCGAACCAAGGAGGTGGGTTCGGCCGACCTGCTGTGGGTCCCTTTTGCTCCCCCTTTTGGCCCATAGCTCCCAACGGCCAAATGATCATTGACCATGGTTGCTACGTCCGAGATATTCCTCGAAATTTTTGCTCAAGAAATCCAAAGAAAGTTGCCTCAAATTCAGCTTTATTCGAAAAATCAAATCTCGAGAAAAAGTGTTGGAGAAAATTCCAACATGCAAAAATTGTTTTTGGATTTTGTATAAGGATACAAGGGTTGTCCAAAAGTTTCAAACAAAGTAGGAAAATTTGGACGTAAAAGGATTTTGGTTTTCAAATTTTCTATGCATGGCGAGTGAGAAAAAAAAAATCAAATATGCTTGGCGGAAAATCCAAATAAATGAAATGAAAATTATCTTGTGATAAAATAGAATATGCAGGGAGATGCATGTGGTGGAAAACAAAAATCAAAAGAAATCGAAAGATAATACCGATTTATCCTGTCGACCGGGGCTTTGCCATTTTAAGTACGGCGGCGAGGACTTCTCCATTTCTTTTCATCCTTGTGGTGCAGGCCCTTTCCCTGGAGAAGAGGATGAAGATGGCTGCACCTTCTTCACTTGCCACACTTGTTTGGTCTTTGTTGATGTAGGTGGCTTTGTGTCTTGAAGGAGTCGGCTTCTTGGCCCATAATCCCGGCCTTGCTGTTGCGGGCTTCTTGGGTTGGTACCATGACGGATTCTCAATTTTGTCAAGTTGCTTCCAAAAGGCGACGAGACTATCCGTCTTTCTTGGCGTCACTTCAACTTCACGGATGTTTGAGGGATTTGGCCCATACTTGATCTTGATCATTGAGCATTGTTCTTTTCTTGGTTGGAACTCAAACTTTTCCTCCTTCCCATTGATGTGGAATCGGATTTCTCCATTCCCAACATCAATTTGGGCGTTGCGGTGCTTGAGGAAGGGACGTCCCAAAATGAGGGCGTGTTCTTGTCGATATCCATCTCAAGCACCACAAAGTCCACCGGTATGAAGTTGCCTCGAATTTTTACTGGCACGTCTTCGGCTATTCCCGCGGGGTAGCGGACCGAAGAGTCCGCCAATTGCAACCTCATTGGTGTAGGAGTCAAGGTTGTGTAGCTCAAACGATCAAAGACTTCTTTGGGCATCACGGCGACGCTTGCCCCAAGATCACATAAGGCCTGGTCGAAGTGGTGTGCCCCAATGGAACATGATATTGTGGGGCAGCCGGGGTCCTTCTTCTTTTACGGAAGCCGATTGAGTATAGCTGCGCTACACTCCTCTGTGAGCTTGACCATTTCCTCGTTGGGTAGTGGCCTCTTGTTGTTGAGGATGTCTTTAAGGTAGCGTGCATATGTGGGCACCTGCACCATGTCCAACAATGGCACGTTGACATGAATCCTTCGGATGGTCTCGACGAATCGAGCAAATTGTTCATCCTCCTTTGGCTTCCTGTTTACGTGAGGGAATGGCAAAAAGCTTGTGTCTTGAAATTCAATTCCATTCTTCCCTTCACTTGGCTTCGGTTCTTCTTCTTTTTCTTTGGTAATAGAAGGGCTTTCCTCCTCCAGGTCGTTCTGTTCTTCTTTGCTTGCATGGTTAGGATATGGCGGATCCCGAGTGGATTTTCCTCCCCTCGTGGTAACCGCATTAACATTTTCCAAAGAAGACTCGGGTTGCCCCGGGATCTTCCCAGAATTAGAACCGGGAATAAGAGCAGCTAGGCTGAGCAACTTGGGTTTCAATCATTTTATTAAAGCTCGGCTGATTTTTGAAAGCGAGAGGAGAAACCTTCTATTTGTGCGGTTATGTTTTCTAAGACTTTATCATTGGCAGCAAGCTTTTTGTTGATAGATTCGTTAATTTTAGCTTGGCCATAAACCAAATCTTTCAAGGAAGGTTGATTATTGTTAAAGCCAGAAAAATTGTTACCTCCTTGATATGATGGTCGGTTTTGGTTGTACCCTTGTCCTCCGTTTGGACGATACCCGTTGTTGTTGTTCATGTAGAACACCTCTTCATGGGTATGGGGGCAATCCTTCCCCATATGGCCGGTGTTCCCGCACTCCTCACACGTCATGTGTGAGTCCAATGCATGAACACCACCATTTGCGTTGTGTTCGTCCAAGCGTTTTATGAGGAGGTCAACCTTGGCGGACGGCATGTCCACCTCCTTGACAGGGTGTACGCCTCTTGCGCGTGTTTGGAGTCGATCATCGCTCCACCCTTGATTGGAGACCATCTTCTCTATGAGTTCTTTTGCTTGGGCAATAGTTTTGGAGAAGAAGGCTCCTCCAGCAGCGGCATCCATATGTCCACGGGTTGTTGGTGTCAACCCGTTGTAGAAATGTTGAAGAATGAGCCATTCCTCCATCCCATGGTGAGGGCAGGCGGAATGTATTCTTGAAGCCTTTCCCATGCCTCGGGCATGGATTCGTTTGTCGCTTGCTTGGAAACTTGCAATTCTTCCACGAAGGGCATTGGTTTTGCCCATCGGGAAAAACTTGGCGAGGAACGCCGTGGAACATTTGTTCCAAGTGTCAATGCTTGCACGATTGGCATAAAACCAGCTGTTTCGCCTTCCCAAGGAGGGATAGGGGAAACAGGCGGAGTTTGATAGCATCTTGGTTGGCTCCGGCCGTGGGCGATGTGTTGCATATTTCCGAGGAACTGTTGGAGATGAGAGTTGGCGTCCTCGGAGGCCTTTCCACAAAAGGGAATGGCTTGCACCATAGTGATGAGGCTGGACTTGATGTCAAGTCCTGCAGCACCGGCGTCGACATTGGGCCCAATGGGCACATTGGCGACGGAGGGCGCGAGTAGTCACGAAGGGTCCTTTCAGCCATGAGTGTTGAGGTTGATGGTGCGGAAGATGCGGGCTCGCTTGTCGTGGGTTCTTGAGGAGAGACAACGACGCGAGGTCGAGTCTTTCTCGCAAGAGCCTCGGGATTATCAACGAAGTTTTCCGGCAAGTCGAATCCACGCATGCACTATCCTGTTTTCACCTTTGAGAGAAAACAGATCAAGGTTAGCTCTGCAAGGGCAATGATTAAATCATCATCAAGTGTAATCATGAACATTCATTGTATTCTTATTAACCAATGTCTTCCCCGGCAACGGCGCCGGAAATGCTTGTTGGCATCTCTTAAGGTCACGCGGAAAGAAACACGTGACCGCGGGAGAGCCAAGGGTTTAAGTCACTTGCACTATTTAACCAAATAATCCACATCCGAGTACAAGTACTAGATATGTATTATAAGGTGGGTCATGAATATCCGCAAGCGGACGGATAACCCGTTGTAGCATTTCACCCGAGAGTATTCAAGGGTATCGTATTTATATTTTCCCAAAGGAAGACATGGTTGATAAGAGTACTTATGTTCATGGTGTTACAAAAGAATGATGAAGTATTCACATTCCAATGCAGGGGTTAGGAGCAATAAGTTGAGGATAGTGTGACACACACCAAGGCGATGCATTCTCTTATAAAAGGGATAGAGGCGATCCTAGATAAAGCTAAACTAGACTAGCGAGACCACTACTCCTAATGATACAACATTCATATGAGTGCGCAGCTTCTACCTAACATCCAAGATCATGCAAGCGCAAGCAAGCGTCTAATGCCTAGGCATCATCGGGAGATCCGTCTTACGCGAGGTGCGCCTCGCGACTCCGGCTTTTTAGACTCCTATGCCATGCCCGAACGTGGAGGATTACTTTGGATGACAAGGCTGTCACTTCTTGTCACCTACCTCTACAAACCGTGGGACACGAAGCACATTCAACGGTGGGTAGATAACCCCGACACCGTGCCGGCGTCACTAACCACAACTCTAGATCCCTCGAGGCACCGACATGGTGGTAAATCTAGAGCACCCTTGCGGGACGATGAACCCGAAGCCTATTCATAAGAACACTAGCCTAACTAGCATAAGCTAGACGAAAGGATCAAAGCTAGCACTAAGTCATGCAAAGGCGTTCGTCGCTCAAGAATGAGCGACGAACGGCAATTAATCAAGTAAGATCGGGAGTAATCGGTGATCAAGTATGAACGAACGAAGAACATTCGATATGAGTTCATCTTCTATTAATGAAGAACGAAGAACGAACGACGAACTTATATGAACGAACGATGAACGATCAAACAAGATCATGATTACTCTATAAAGCTCATGACAAGGATATGAACGAAAGTATTCCATAGATGAATGATCAAGTCTCATAAAGAGAGGATACAAGAGCTATACCCAATTCTCCACAAGACTTTGGGAGCAATGAGGCAGCCCACTACTAAGCCTAGCACTACCTAGAAAGCCTCTAAACTTCTAGTGTGAGGAGAGAATGATCCTTGTGTTGTTGTGTGTGTTAAGGAGGGGGGTACCCCTCCTTATATAGGCTTGAAAGGTCGGCTCCTGGAGGCGGTTTCGTAGGTCGGTGGCATTTAATACGCGTGGAACCGACCTCCGGAGGCGGTGGGCAAACCGCCGAGAGAAAAGTGGGCCGGGGGGCCACCATGACGGTTCGGCCGAACCGCCTTTGTTGGTTCGGCCGAGCGCCACCGGCCCCTCCTGGGCTGGGCTTTGGCGGTTGGCTCCCCAGCTGGATGTTGGTCTTTGATCCAGGTGCGTGAGGCCTTATTTGTGTTGGATTTCGTGGTCGTTGGCCTTTTATCTTGGAGTTGATTCCCGCGGCGAAGTGGAAGTTTTGTAAAAGTGTTGATTTGTCGCCTCGGGGCACTGGAATTCATCATTTTCCACCTGCACACTAAAAATCTAGAGGTACACGTGGAACTAGGTTATTTCTAAGTAAAATGCATGCAAGACATGCCTAGTCCTTCTCATTTATTTGACTAATTGACGGTCGAAATTGGTCCGTAACGACCGTCAACACTTTCTAAGGACTTCCCAGCTTGCAAAACGTCCATGCTAAGGTTTCGCCGCCATCAAAGTGACGCATCACCCAGGGGCCCCCTCTTGCACCGTGGCTTCAAGTACTCGCCTTTCCTCGCCCGAATCCGAAGCTCCCTTCCTTCATCCTTCCTCGACGCCCGCAGAACCGGGAAGCTACCTTGGTACTAAACCTTACCTACCCATTATCAGCCCTGTGCTTTGTGCGGAAGTCCTGGGTTGCCGCTCCAAGAACCGGTCCTTATGATCCCCAAACAGGTACTACCGCAACCCAATAGTACTACTACGAGTACCGTGCGTTCCCGCACCATCATCCATATCCTCCTGTCGGGATCACCTAAATTCCATGTTCCTAAAAAGCATCCCCCAATTCATGGTCATTATGTTCAAATGAATAATTAATCAAGCTTAGCATTTAGTTCGGTTTGAACCCCATTAATAGCAACTAGCGAGTGACGTACCCATCCTAGCATACTACACCATAACCAAGGCGACAAGGTAGAATAGGGAACGAGGTATGACACAAATAGGATTCAAATTAAACTGTAATGCATGAAATGTAAATTCGAGAAAGTAAGAAAGTAGGCGTAATGTGCATCAAGGACACTTGCCTGTCTCCTCTTGCTGCTGCTTGCTCAAACTCGGGTCCCGGGAATCCTCGTACTCTTCCTCGTCTATTTTCGTCACGCCGAAAAACACACATACATAACAAATAAGAAACAGTACACCAAACAATGCCTACTGTCTATGAAAACAGTACCATTAAATAGTACTCGTCACTACGAACTTGTGAGCGCAAGAATCACCTAAATCGAGTTACGAGCTAAAAGTTATGAATGTTTTAAGATCTAAGGTTTAAATTGTAAAACAAGTAGCTTTAGGGACCTATTTATAATTACTGAAAATTATAGGGACCTTTTTGTAATTATGGAAAAGTGTAGGGGCCTAAATGAAAAAGTACGGGACTAAAATATAATTTAGGAAAAACTTAGGGGTGTTTATGTAAAATTACAGGACCTAAACATAATTATAAAATTACTTAGGGGCTAAAGTGTAAAATTTACATTACTACGCCCTAACGAGATTAAAACATAATTATAAATTAACCTAGGGTTGATTATGTAAAAGTGGAGGGGTTCTTTATTAAATAGTTAAAACGGCGGGGGTGTTTTTGTAAAGCTGCCGTAACGGTTGGATTGATCTAATCCGGACCGAAGATCCGAGATCCGACGGCCCGGATCGGCCCGGCCGGGGCTTGGTCACCGGCGGCCGGTGGGGACGGCGGCGCACCATGGAAGCTCGCCGGAGCTTGGTCGTTCTAGCTCTCCGGTGCCCTAAACTCGGTGCGGGCTGGGTCCTACGCGGAGCGGGAGAGAGGCGCACTCACCGGTGAGGTCGCGCAACGACGGGAGAGGGCGGGGACGGCTCGCGACGGAGAACGGCGGGCGGGAGTCTTCGGCGGCGTCGCGGGGGTGACTCGAGCGACGGGCGGTGGCGCGTCTTGCGAGCGGCGGCGGTGCGTCTCCGGGAAGGGCGGCGCGCGGTCCACGGGCGGTGCGAGAGCTCCAAGCGGCGGCGCAACGGAGATGGGCTCGCGGCGGTGATGTGGCGAGCTAGGGCACGGCGTTTGCGGCTTTCCGGTTGCGGAAAAAGAGAGCATTGGGTGCGGCGCGTTTTATAGGGGTGCGGGGGTGGCACGCACTCCAAAGTTGGCCGGATCGGACGCGAGATCGAGCTCCGATCCGCGTCGGGTTTTGGTTGAGGCTGGAGGCGGGCTCGGACGGGCTGAGTCGGGCCGGGAGTAAGGAAGAAGAAAGAAAAGGGGAGAGGGGAGTTGGGTCGGGAAGATTTGGCCCATGGCCGGGGAGTGTTTATCTTTTCCTTTTTCTTTTCTTTTTCTTTTTCTCAATTTTAGTTCCGATTACTTCACCAATATCTAAGCGATTTTGTAAATAGATTTTCACACAAATAAATCCCTAATGCAACTATCCAGCATGCATGCAACAAACATTATTTTATAAATAATAAAATAATTCATTTTTATAGAAATTAAATAACTATCCTAGGATAAATACTAGCATCTTAATAAAATAAGTTTAAATTTTATTTTCTTGCAAATTTTGAAAATCCAGGGTGTTACGAGTTACCTTCATAACTCCACCTCCAGCGGAGTACTTATATCGTTTGCGATTAAGAGTACTCAAAGAAATAAGATTTCTTGTCATATTTCTAACATGCCTTACATCTGTCAATGTCCCGACAATACCATCGGACATCTTAATCCGAACGGATCCCATGCCTACTACCTTGCGATGAGTGTTATCACCCATCAAAACAGAGCCTCCACTATGGACAGATTCATAAGTGGAAAACCAATCTCTATTAATGCAAATATGAAATGAGCAGGCGAGAATCAAGAATCCATTCCTCATTAGTTTTGGCACATCCAACAAAAGAAACAAGAACATCACCATCGAAGCTGCTATCATCGGTAGCAACAACGAAGCAGCACCATCATCACTAGGATTAGATTTAGCCTTTTGAGCAGCTTTCCTCTTCTTCTTATTCTGCAGCTTATAACATTCGAAATATCATGAGTATTCCCTTTACAATATCTCGTAGAACTTATCTTTGCCTCTCGGATTTAGAGCGACCGCGATGACCATTCGAACTTTTATCTCTCCCATTGTTAAATTTCTTCTTCTCTCGTCCTACCACGGATAGACAAACCTTCTTCATCATCATTGGCAGCAACTTCAGGAGACACTATCAATTTCATCTTTTCTTTTGCATGTAAAACATCGTAAACCTCATTGACGATAAGAGTGTTATGACTGTATAATATAGTATCTCCGAAATTCGAATAAGACGGGGGCAACGAACACAAAAGCATGAGAGCTAAACCATCATCATCATATTTTACCTCCATGGACGCTAGGTCCGAAACAATCTCCTTGAAGACCGATAAATGAGAGGCCGGTGAATCACCCTCTTACAACTTGTGAGTAAACAATTTCATCTTCAAATGCATCTTGCTTGGTTAGATCCTTGGATATGCACATCGACTCCAGACTTGAGTCATAAAGCAGCAGCGATTTTCTCTTTCAAAACCTCTTGCAAAATATTATTAGATAAATGAAGATGAATTTGTGAAAGAGCCTTACGATCACGACGCTTTTCTTCATCGGTCCAAGACTCTTGCTTCTTATTAGAGAAAAAATCAAGCGTATCATCCAAATCGAGTGTGCGCTAATATTGTCCTCATCTTGACTTACCAAAGAGTGAACCGTGTATCACGGTCAAGCAGCTGAACATCATATTTAAGAGAAGTCATCAAAAAAATCAGCAATAAAAAATAAATCTGCAGAGCCTCCGGTACAGCTTCGTGTGGACAAAGCAAATACCCCAGACTCCCTGGTACACTCGCATGTACGAGGAGCAAAAACAGAACAAACAGATCTCCTGGTAGGTTGGTGCGTGTGCGTGTAGCAAAAAAAGATCCTCCATAGAACACACACGTGAATTGACGGAGGGAACCCGAGTCTCTGCCTCATGGCTAGCACCTGAACTTGATGCGACAGGAGATAAATTGCTTTTTTTTTAGGCCTTATCAGGAGAGGAACCCGCCGATTCACCAACTCCAATATTTTGGCCCATTCGTTTTCTGCCCTCTAAAATTTAACACTGTCACATCAAAGAGAATCTTATTATTTATGAATATTTCGATTAATTTGATGACAAAACCCTTTTACAGATTGATGCTAATTTTCGAGATGAATCTAATGAGCATAATTAATCTATGTTTTACTAAAGTGATCCTACAGTAACCATCTTCTAATCACGACTTAATTAATCTCATTAGATTTGTCTTGTGAATTAGTCTAGGGGCCTGTAATTTATTTTATAATTAAACTTTATTTAAGTACTTCTAAATAGTAAGATTCTTTTTGATGTGACAGCTATAAAGTTTTAGACCCTAGGAAACGAACACACCCTTTGACTTGCAATCAACTCGGCAGCTTGCCGACTCGGTCGGGAGATGCGAAGCAGCAGGAAAAATATCCGTCCGAGACTCCACGTGGGATTCGAAGGCGAGACGAACTAGAGCAGCAGCAGCAGAACCGGATAGGTCTTCGATGTATCCCGTCCTTCTGTCCGGCAGCGAGCGAAGAACAAATCGGCGGCGGCGACGAACAGGGATTAAATCCTAATTTTTTTAATCAATCTCGTGTCCGGCTCCGGTACCACTTGTTAGCAAATAATGCATAAACAAGATCGAAACGAGACACAGATTTTAACGTGGAAAAACCCTTGCGGAAAAAAAAAACCACGGGCGCCAACCGGTAATCTTCACTATATGAGGAGAGTTTATAAAACGTAGGGGAATTACAATGAGTCTCTCTCTTTTCCCTTGCAATACACAAGATGTATATATATATGGGTGGCTAACTAATACGATCCGTAACGTGGGAGGACTCGACCTCTCACACCTTCTAGGCATCCCTAACAAAGCTGAATTTGGATCATATTACAACAGAGCTCGTCCCGCCGCCGTGCTGCTCACGCGCGAGCCCGTCCCGCCGCCGTGTGAGCTCGCCCGCCGCGCGTGCTCGCCCCGCCGCCTTGCTGCCCAGCCGCGAGCTCGCCTTGCCACCCCGGGACCTCGCCACGGCGCGAGGTCGCGTCCGTCCGCGTCGCCCTACCGTGAGGTCGCCGTGCTGCTGTTCCGTGTGTGACGAGGAGGAAAAAGATGGGGACATTTTCGTCTTATGGATATTCTGCTGGTTAGGATGTTGGTTTCGTGAGCAAAATAGCGAAGCCTCAATCACAGTGGACATTATAGCAATGCGCCACCGGTTTCGTGGGCAAAAGAGCAAAAATCTCCCACTTGTCGCTACCAATGCCAAAACCGTGATGATGACAGCATCTGATCTTTGCCTTGCGGTGTTTCCCGGTTCTGTCGTTTGAACATCAAGGAGAAACGGCAAAGCACACACAAGAAAGCTACCCAGTGTCGTTCGCCAAACAAAAGAAGGTAGCCAGTGGCATCAGTGGCAGAGGTCCTTTTCTGTAAGAGTGGCTTCTCTACATTTTTCATTGCATGTTTAGTTCTGGTGTGACGTAACATAAACAAAATAAGGAGATTACCAACTCCTTTATCCGAATATAATTAGAACCAACCCGTGAGGTTCTTATTATATGTAAAATATGCTAGATGGATTTTGATTCCGTAAGTCATATCGAGCTATATTTGTGAGTGAATTCAAGGTGATGCTATATCATAGTAGGCATACTGATAAAATTAAAAGGAAAAAATGTTTGAAGTCCTATGAATTGTTTTTTAAATTAATAGTAGGTACATATTGAAACTAATATTGTATCAGTACAAATATCAAGTTTACTTAATTGGTTGTTGTGGCATAACAAATTAGTACCAAAGATTACATGTGATGTCTGAGAAAATAATGCTTACAATAGATGAATTTTATTCTTATGCCTTTTTATGTCCTTGACCATACATGACCGAATGTAGAACATGCCACAAAAACACATATACATCCATTCATACTCTTTGTCTTAGGTTAGGAATCTAGGACATTACCGATTCCTACATCACTGTCAAAACGATTATATTTCTATATAGGCTAATGTGACGTCATTAGTGAAGGTGGAAACTTTTATTTAAAGTTATCCATTGTCAAAAAAAAAAAATCACTTTTGGTACCCATACTAGTACCCCACGCAAGCTCCTATTATCTACTCCTGCATGGGTAATGAGTAATAACCCCTATCAAGCCACCTAAGCACACACCAAATTCCAAAAAAGGACGGGAAGAAAAAGCAAAAGCCAAAAAAAGAAAAGAAAAAAGAGAATCCAACTGCCACCTCTCCTGCCTACCATCCATGGCACCACCACCGTCCTCTCTCTCAGCACTGATCTGACCCGCCTCCACGGCGAGTCAGAGGCGGCCATGCCCCCGTCGCCGTCCAGCTCCACAGCCTCCTCTTCAAGCTCCTCCTCCGCCGCCGCCTCTCCTCCCTTGCCGCTTCCGCTCCCGCCACCACCCCCTTCGGCGTCTCCTCCCGCGCCGCCGACCACCGCTCCTCGCCGCCCCCCAACCCGTCCTTCTGCGCCGACGGCGTTGCCACCAAGGACATCCACCCGGACCCGCTCTCCTCCCTCCACATTCGCCTCTTCCTCCCCAACCCGCACCACCCGCCGCCGCGGGCACTGTTCCCCACGCGCCTCCTCCCCTCCGCCGCAACTCATTCCCCGCGCCCGATCAGGAGCCTCCTCCTCTCGCCCGCCGAGCAAGCGCCAGCTTCAACGGCGGCTCGACCCAGGTGCCGCACGCGTGCTACGGCGGGTACCTCCCGACGCCGGCCGCGCGACCGGGGAGGCGGAGGCTGCCCGTGATCGTGCAGTTCCACGGCGGCGCGTTCGCGACTGGCGCGGCCGACAGCGCCGCGAACGACGTGTTCTGCAGGCGCGTCGCGCGCCTCTGCGACGCCATCGTCGTCGCCGTCGGGTACCGCCTCGCGCCCGAGAACAGGTATCCCGCCGCGTTCGACGACGGCGTCGCCGCGCTGCGATGGATCGCCAAGCAGGCCAACCTCGCAGCGTGCGGGCGGAGCCGGACCGCGGCCAAGGGGGCCGGCGCCGACACGTTCGGTGCCGCCATGGTGGAGCCGTGGCTCGCCGCGCACGCAGATCCGTCCAGGTGCGGTTTCGTTTTACATCCGTCGGGGATCTCGTTTATTTATTTCTCGTTATTTTGTGGAAATGCGGTTCTTGGTTGAGAATAGCATAGGCATTGCCTGATTGCCAGATTTATTAGTTCTGTTCCTAAACCGGTGATGTGTTTGGTAGCATTGATAGGTGGTCAGATGATTGTGTTTAGTGAGTGGATGGAGGCAGCGCAATTGATCTCTTAAGTGTGGTGTTCGAATTTGAGAACCTGCAGTGCATCTGATAAAATTCAGTAACATTGAATTCGTAGATGTACATGATTGGCATAAGTTACCCCTGTTCATTTCGTCTGAGTTAGTGGAACGTGACCAACTTGGATTTCAGGATGTACACTTTTGGCACCAATAATATGGTCAATCCTGCCATTGCTTATTTTCAGATTGGCTGGTTGTAGGATTAACTTATAAAATATGAATGATGCTATAAGGCCATTTTTTTATTCAAAAAGTTATACCGGGCATACAAGTGATTCACTTCTGGATCAGCACCAGTTTGTTGAAACTGGGCTTTTAAAGATCAAATGAAGTTCAGATTTTAATTATAGAGCGTTCATCATTCTGTCTGAAGTTATACCACTACAAACACGCTTGGCATTGTATACACACCTTCAAATTTTCAACGACATGTGCCACCATTGGGTCACAGATTTTTCTCAAAATATGCAGGAGAGCTGTGTATCTTTAATTATTTATATTAAGAGAGAAGAAAGTGTCCCTGTACAACAAATTCCATCTCACAGCTGAGAATTTGTTCTGTTAAGATACATACTGTAGACACTAATAGAACATGCTCTAAGTATAATTAAACTATTCAACCCTTTTCTCTTTGTTTTTCCTGCCTTTTTGCTGTTTTGTGCCACCACTCTGCAAAACTGCTTTCATTTCGACCCGGAGCTAGACCTTAAAGGTTGATATGAGTGAGGACCTTCACCCAGAATTTGCCGAAAGAACACACATTGGGTCTTAGGATCAGTGCAGATAAGTTCTGAATATGCTCACTTCAATAATAACCTAGCTGATGATCCTGGAATAATGCCAAGAAAGATAATAAGTTAAATAGAAAAGAGGAAAAGAAAGGTTGAAGGGGGAAGAGGGAAGAGTAAGTGAGAACAAGTCCATTTATTCGTTTCAAGAAAATAAGTGAGACACATGGTTGTAATACCGAAATTGGCCTCTGTCACATGCCTTTAAATGTTCTTGCAGCTAAAAAGGGTAGGGATTGATCTGTATAACTTCATCAATGCTCTGTGATTTTGGGGACATAAGCAGTTTTCACATTCGATCACTCAAGTTATCCAACTATGTTGTTGAGATCACAGTTATGTTACTTTAAAAAAGAGCAGCCCGGTGCACATAGGTCTTTGCGGAGGGTCCAGCTGTTCGATACTATTACATGATATATTTTATTTTATTTTGGTCATGACTTTGAGTTCAACATTTGATATTGAGAAATGGAAAAATAACAATTCTTTTGGAAGGAAATATAATTAATTTAGACTGATATCTGAAGGGTCAATTCAATTCTAAATACAGATCATGAACGGATCATTTCATACATGCCCCCCACCCCCCATTTTTTTTTTGTTAATCATATAGCACTGCACGTTCCATTTGAAATTCTTGGTACTTTTCCTGATTATGTGTTACAGAAATTCTTTTATGCAGATATGCTTTCAACTATTCTTGTGTCCGTCACTTTAAAGTGAAGTCCTTGTAAATAAAATGCATCTGTGGTCTCTCACATTTTGTTCTTGTATGGCAACAGGTGTGTTCTCCTTGGTGTCAGTTGTGGAGCGAATATTGCGGATTATGTTGCCCGGAAAGCTGTTGACGCTGGGAAACTCCTGGACCCTGTGCGAATTGTTGCGCAAGTTCTGATGTATCCGTTCTTCATAGGAAGTGCACCCACTCAATCAGAACTGAAGTTGGCAAACTCATATTTCTATGACAAGTCAATGTGTTTACTGGCCTGGAAACTCTTCTTACCTGACAATGAATTTAGCTTGGACCACCCGACTGCAAATCCACTCATTCCAGGAAGAGGACCTCCTTTGAAGCTTATGCCTCCGACCCTGACAGTTGTTGCAGAGTTAGACTGGATGAAGGACCGTGCAATTGCATACTCAGAGGAGCTCCGCAAAGTAAATGTGGATGCCCCAGTTCTTGAGTACAAAGATGCAGTCCATGAGTTTGCAACACTAGATGCCATGTTGAAAACGCCTCAGGCTCAGGCTTGTGCTGAAGATATAGCTATCTGGGTTAAGAAGTACATATCACTTCGTGGTCATGAATTATCATATTGACTTGACTTGGATGAAATTTCCCCACGTACCTAAAATCATGCATCAGACCAGGTCCTCCGTAGCCTCATCTCCTTCCGGAGTGTAGCATTAGGCCTTTGCGATGTGACATCGCCATGACAGAGAATTAGACAGCACTCATGTTTGATGATTGTTTCATGGTTGTTTCAACTATCCGGGCAATCTGAGTGTAATCGCGTGACTGGTCTGAGATTGTATATTTCAACCTTCTGATGGCTTGAAGCTTCTTCCCGCATTTTTGAGTGCTTACCACTGAGTGGCTATAAAGTGCGTTTCTTTGTGCGTAATAAAAGCCTGCTTGCCACCGTGCCAGGCTCCGGAGAAAAGGCTCCCATTCACTTTTTTCATGGGAACATTTCTTTGGTAAATCAGAGTAGCATTAAAATCATTTGATACAGATTCAAAGAGTATGGTGGGTTAGAGCATCTCAAACTGTTCCCTAAATTAAGTTGCTAAACTAAAATTTAGAATGTTACTGTTAAAAACCATCATCCAACCATTTGCTACATGAGGTTCCTAAAGTTACCAACTCCCAACAGAGAGCTTGGAAGTGGCTACATTTGGGAACCTCCCTAGCACTCTCGAAACGATATCGGGAGCCACTTCCAGCGCACGCGCGCACACAAAAAAAAAAAAAATCTGTACACCCAGGATCTAGCAACCGTAGCAGATGATTGATAATTTAATTAAAAAGATCGCTAATTAAATCCCACCCAGGCGTAGCTGGTACCTCCCGCGGTAGTCTTCTTGGCAAGGTGCCAATTCTTGCTGCGCGGTACCAATTCCTGCTCCATCTGGAGCTCCTTCAGTCGTCGCCACGACGTGCCGCTGGAGTATGTTGGCAAGGTGCCAATTCTTGCTGCGCGGTACCAATTCCTGCTCCATCTGGAGCTCCTTCAGTCGTCGCCACGACGTGCCGCTGGAGTATGTCGGCACAACCCCCCGCCCCCCATAGGTAGCCTGCGCTACGTGGAGTTTCCACAAAGCGCGACCCAAAAGCCCACTAAACTAGATTTAGGCCCAAACCACAATCTTGTGAGATTCAGCCTGAAAACTGTTTCTAAATGTTTTTTTAAACTTTTTTTTTTTTGCATTTGCAGCAGAAGTAAGCATGAAGCATTTGTCAAAAAAATAACATTTATTCATCAATTTTTAAAAATTATCTATTAGAACAATTTACTTTAGTTATTGTAACGAAAGATATTTATCACTGAAATAATTCAAAAAGTGAAAAAAATTAAATTCAAAAAATTTAAAATTCTAAAAATACTGAAATAGATAATTTCTACTACTAGAACAATTGATTTCGCACTTGGAACAATTCAAAAAATCTAAATATTTGCAAATACTAAAACAATTACTTTTCACTGAACAATGTAGATATTTTATTAGAACAATTGATTTCTACTACCGGAAACATTCAAGTGTAAAAAGTAAAACAATAAAAATAAAAAATATATGGATGTGAGACCTCATTTTGTTGTATTAATTGCAAAGAACACACTGGTTCAAACGACACTGAAGAATTATTTATGGTCTAAAATGTCACAAAAATGGTGGGTTGATTTTGGATGATGTTGATAGCCTTGATATTCACTCCAAGTAAATAAATAATATTACAAAACAAACTTTAATGTAATATGTAAAATATTTTATATGAATGTCTATTTTTTAATATCCCAGACTTCACTAGTAATAATAGTCGTTAGTAAATTGTAGTTTTTAAATTAAAATTCTATGTATCTAAGGAAAATATTTATATAGAGAGGTGCTAACTTTTAGGATCTCCATGGGTCTCCAAAAATTTTCGGAACGGATCTGGACTTGGTGCTACCAGTAAGATTTACAAGATGCATGCCAAAAAACACAATATAGCATGACAATCATTCAACACCATATATAGTTAGCTTACATTGCTTTACCAAAATTACCTACTTGGTTTCCCATACTAAAACACCAGTGGACCCACAAGCACTAGCTAGTATGCTTTTTAATTAAGCACGTCTCTTTGCCCATTTCTCATCGAGGGTAGGTTTGTTCTCAGCATTTAGCGTGCGGAGGACATGTGATATATACCATTATGCTCCAATCATGAAACCAATTTAACCAAAAACAATACATGCAATGGTGTCCACTAATCCCGTCCTTTTTATTTTTGTCCCATTGAAGATCCTTTTTCTTTTTGGCCCCATCAAAAGGATGCACATAAAGCATGAATGTTAGGATCCTTTGATTTGAAACAAAATAATACAACTAGAAGCTCCTCAAATTATCTCTCGGCTTCCGCTTTAATTCTAACCATCCCATCACCAATAATGCTAGTTATCTTATGGTCTGTCTCCATTCCTTCTTTTTCTAATTGTGCCAGGAAATGATCAACTTCCTCCTTCATCAACATCAGCTTCAGACCCACCCTTGGAGAATGAATTAGAGAAATACAGGTGAGATAGGAATAGTAATTAAAACAGCTATTTGTTAGAGGATGCTAACGAGGGAGCACGGCTGCAATTGGCTAACAGTACTTCTTTTAGATCCCATGATATATAAAACTTTCAAAAAATGTGCACAACAATTTAACGTATATTCATTGAACTCTAATTATTAGAATACAAATATATCAGGCAAATGAATTCAAGAGAATCCGAAATGTCGACAACATATTAAATTACAAATCAAAATTGCAACAAAGAGACTTGCCGACCTTCCACTCTAAGTCATAAGCAATTTTTTTTAGATAATGGAAAAATTGTATTAATCCCAGCTTTGGCTCTCAAAAAGAAAGTTACAACCAATTACAAACACCGAGTAACTCGGCCAAGAGTTACAGCCAATTACAAACACCGAGTAACTCCGCCATCATCAGTCGTTTACACCGAGTAAGTCGTAAGCAATAGGACAGAGAAGATGAGGGTTGCCGCGTGGAGTCGATGGGGAGAAGATGGGAGGAGAGGCGCTGCCCTGCTGTGGCCGAGGGATGCCCGTCGCCCTATTGTGGTCGCGTGCTGCAGCCCTACTACCTTACCGTGGTCCTTCCGTATGTGACTCCTATATCTTCTCAACTTCTTATTATTTTTTCCTTGGTCTTCTACTTTCTGTTTGGTGCCCGCCTCCTAAGTTACCGTTTAGTAACACCTCCTTCAGTTCCTATCCGATTACGTATCGCCTCCTTCCGTTCCGATATCCTCCTTCCGCTCACGCTACCTGAATCCTCAATGATGATAACTTCAGATCGGTGAAGGCACTAGTAAGTGGCAGGTATTGCTCGACCTCTATGGCCTGGTCGCCCAGCACCTGGAGGACGTCGCGGGGTTGCCTGTGGAAGCCATCCTCCACGGTGCGGTCCGCAAGTTCCCGGAAGAGGCCGGTGTGTTGCTTACGACTCTGGTCGGGTACTTTGCGTGAAGGGCTGGTCGTGGCGCGGTTGGACCGGCTGCTCGACCGCCAACCGGAGCTGCTCAACGGCATGCAGTTGAGGTAGATCCCACATGACATGCACGAGTGGCACGATAGGCTGAAGATCTTCCAGGCTAACCCTGCGCGGCAAGCGGCGGAGTCTGTGAGAACCCTCGATCCGGCGAAGGCGAAGAGGAAGCCGCACACGCTCTAGCTCGAGTTCGCCAAGACGTATGATGGCGCAGGTGCCCTTCAAGTCTGTCAACGACCCCGCCACAGCTGGTGCGAGTGGGTAGAGTTGGAGCTAAGACATGGGAACAATGTGGCTGTCGTGGACCTCATCAGGCAAGCCACATCGGAGCTATCGGCCAAGGTCAGGAGACGGGTCGCCAGCGATGATCCAGTCCAGACGAAGCTGCCACCACTCAGAGATGTTGAGGCCTTGGGATCGGCGGCAAAGAAGCACGGCGGAGGAAGTTCTACCATCTTCAACCGAGCAAGGAGAGTATCACAAGAAACTAGGTGTGCAAACTGATCTGATCCTACAATTATTCCTAATAACCTCGTTCTTCTTCGCGTAGTGTTCGGAACCACCAAACATGCACTGTGGATGATGCTTAAAGCTATACTGATCTTTTACTGATGAATGTATACGTAGATTGGTATATGAAGCTTCCAACACTAGACACGAGCGTTCCTTCTTCATGCCTCCGTCTAGAGTTTCTCCGCATCTGCTACAACAAAGACAATCTTCGCGTTGAAATTTGTTCTATTGATATCAGCATATATTGGTACTATTACATATATCTACTCCTTATTATTTCTCCCTTTGTCTTCTCTTCCTGCCCAGATGCGCAAGGCTACGAGCCCAAACCGGACAAAGGAAGAGAGCAGGTCGGTGGGGCTCTGCAGAGCAAGGCGGCAAAGGTGGGGCGACCAAAAAACCCGCTTTAGGCTCAGAGTCCTTCTCCGGTTAATAGAGTTTAAGACACGCCCGTAACGAAGCATGAGCACTTTTGCTAGTATATGTATATGTATATAAACAGATCATCTGCCCAATAATCATCTAATGGTTGTCTGCTCGCGTCCTCCTGCGTCCGCGTATATACTAGTACTAGTAATCATCCGATGGCAGAAGTTCTCGGAGATAAACAGAAAACAACCAATGTTACATGAGGGTGATGAAATCGGTGACAAAATTAACATAAAGGTCAAGGGTCTCTGTAATCATCTGATGGCAGAAGTTCTCGGAGCTAAACGGAAAACAACCAATGTTACATGAGGGTGATGAGATCGATGACAAAATTAACATAAAGGTCAAGGGTCTTTGTACAAAATTTCAAAACACGCAACACACATCTTTATAATTTAACAAAAGAGGAAGGTCTCAAACAAAAATAGTGTTGACTACTAATAGACGGAACGGGACGGACCTAATTGCAAAATATCCGCACACGGGTTGTTGACCATCCGATCAACGTGGCATGAAGTGAATAAAATCCGTGAATGCCCTCCGCCAAACCTCGGTTCACCCCCGCCCATCCCTTCATCACGAGCGGCGACGACCGGCGGCGTGCAGGAGTGGGGCGCAAGCGGTGATGGTGAGCCCCCACCTTATCATCTCCCTAATTCTCCTCGGCTAGTGCCCACCACCTCGTCTCCTGGTGAGCTACCACCACCCCGTGTCCCAAGCACGCGAGGAGCACCGGCATGGTGGCACATGGGTGAGTCAGCGGTAAACCTTTGGGTCCCCTCGCCGGAGCGCGCGTGCGGCGGAAGCCGCGTGAGTCTTCGTCGAGGAATCCAAAGCATCATTGGAGCTTTCGCCACCGGTGCCCCCTTCCTCTAGCAAACATGAAGGCGTCACCGGGTCGTGGTCTCCGATCCAACATCGCTAGGCGGATCCAGCGAACATGAAGGAGGGCGTGACCATTCCACAACACACGTCGGGCTATCTAGGCCTCTCCGTGCCGGGTCGAGCGACCGACGGCCGACACAAGCCATCTACATGGAATGACGGTGATGTGGCCCCTACGGGCAGCTGCCACACCGGCACGAAACGGCGTGGCGCGTGAGGAGGACGTCCACGTTGTACAAAACGCTTAGGGAAGCGAAGACTACGAGCTATCAGCTCAAGAATATGTGTGGTGTGCTAAGCGCAGTGGGGCAAACACGCTTAGCCCACCGTTGGTCATAACTACGCACCCACTTATATAACGCAAGAGGACAATGTACAATTGTAGCACTTTTTTCCTTAGCGCATTCCAAGAATTAATCGAATCCACAGAGACCAATGAGAATTGAAGTATTGTTAACAGTCAAAGGATCTAACCGAACTACTGTTGGTTGTTGGGGTTGACAGAGTGTTGGTGGTTGTTGTGCCAATCGGCGTGGAGTCGTTATTGCGCTGATTGGCGTAGGCAGATGTGCCGATCGACGCGTCTCGGGAAACTCGTAACTAACAACTTCAGAAAATTGATTAACTAAGTAAGCTTACGTGAGTAACCAGATATTTACTAGTTGAGATCGTAACTAGGAAGTCTAATTAGATAGCATCATAATGGATAAATTACATAGATCAATTGCAAACCTTAGATGAATAAGAACATCCCGGCTTTCGAAGGTACCTCCGATTTATCGCTGCCGGTGACAAACCCCTAGTCGCTCTAGGCGTCTTATTCTACTTAACTATCTATGGATGTTGCACAAGCTTAGCACTGTCACTACTAAACCACATCAATAGCATCATCAAGCAACCATAATCAATACAAAATCCGAGTACTTCCCTAATCACCACGATTAAGATAGCACCTGAATATTTAGCCGAGAACTAAGCAATTGGAACAAGCATATGCATGATTATAGAATCAAGATCAACAAATCACTAAAACCATCATCAACATGTAATCATCCTTGAGATACATAGTGTAAGATACAATATGATTTCCAATTTGAACAGGCACATCCTCACCAACTCCATCGGGATAACGTACCGATTGATTAGCTAATTCCAAGCACATTCCTATATGTTCTAATTCAGGCAAATTGAGACTCGAAAATATATAGTAAGGCATAACTCTCACACTTGCTCCAAGATCGCATAAGCATCCATCAAATATCCGAGTTCCAATCAAGCACCGGATACTAGGTGATCCGGGGTTTGTCTTCTTCTCGAGCGTGATGTTATTGATTGCCGCCGTGAGCTCCTTAGTCACTTTTACAATTTCCTCGGAAGCTATGACCTTCTTGTTTTGCATCATGTCCTTTATATATTTGTCATACGTGGGCACTTGAATAGCATCAAGGAACGGAACATTGATGTAAAGCTTCTTCATTATATTGACGAACCCGGTGAACTGCTCATCATATTGCTTGGCTCTCTCTCGTTTTTGTCGGCAATTGGGTATCCAGGAACGTAGCAGGTCCATGCTCCTTAGATTCCACGCCAATCCCTCGGCCAAAAAGGTCGATTTGGTTAGTGCGCTGATCGGCGCAAGCATCCTCGTTCCACCGGTCGGCACGAGGTCTCCTTGCTCCTGCATCACATTCGGGGTCTTCTGTTTGCTTCCCGACCTCGTAGCTACTGCTTTCAACTGCTCTGTAGACGTAGTATTTCCAGGAATAGCTCCTTTATCGCCCGTGATAGCTTGCGACAACTGTCCCATTTGCTGCTCCATAATCTTAGTGTGCTTCAAAATTTTTTGATTGGAGCTTCCAATTTCTATCACTTTGTGACTAATTCCTTCAAGAGCATGATCAATTTCTTTGTACTTGGCTTGATTATCTTTGTTGATCTTCTCTTGAGCTTGAAAGGATTCTTGACATTGGAGACGAAGTGGCATAGCGTTTTGCATAGATGATCCGGGAGTAACGGTACTCCTTTGCTGCTGATATTGGGGCTTCCATCCGTTGTTCTTTATATAATTCAATATTTTAAGATCCTCCGAGAAATCCTTACCGACATGTCCAAATTCTCCACACTTTTCACATGTAGAACAAGATTCAACTATCTTGACCGATTCTTCCTTAGGGATGTGAAGATTATCATCCAACCTCCTTTGTATTGCGTCGAGACGATCTATAATCAGCTCTTTTTGTGATCTATCAATGACGCTCTTGGAAACTCCTTTGGAAGGTTGCAAATTCTTCTTGTCGGTGCTTCTCTCACTATCGCAAGATTGATTTTGCACTAAGAGCTTAATCAAATCACTAGCTTCGGTGGGAGTTTTTGATATGAATGAACCTCCAGCTGAAGCATCCAAGTGTTGACGAGACGCATGATTCAATCCGAGTGTAAAATTTCTCAACAATTTGTCCCCTTGAAAGACTATGATGAAGGCAAGCATCCTTATATTCATTGTATCTTTCCCATGCTGCTCCAATGCTCTCATCAACATATTGAGTGAATCCTAAGATCCTATTCTTCAAAGCTCGAGTCTTGCCGGGAGGGAAGTACTTAGCCAAAAATTCAGCTGCTAGAAGGTTCCAAGCGACTTTTGTTGCATTTGCCAATCCATTGTACATTCCTTTGGACACCAAACTAGAGAAAACGATAATAAGAGCAATTGCACATTTCAACCCTGCAATTCGAACGTGCTGCAAACCTCCAAGAAGTGTTGCAAATGCTGATTAGGATCTTCCGAACCGGTGAACGGTTGTTGTGCTACTATACCAAATTATCTCTCTAGCTGATACGACAATTGACCTTGTCCTTCATTGAAATCCGTCTTGATGACATTAGCCAATTGTGGCCTGAAGCGATCAACTAATGGTGTCTCTAGTGGTGGTTCTGCCATTGCTTCTTCTTGATCTTCTATCACGAACAATCTCTTTGGATCAAAGCGAGCTCCTCCTCCAACTAAATGTCCAAGTGACTTGCTTCTCTTCTCAATGCTCCTTTTCTTGCGTAAAATCTTTTCTCGGTTCATCGATGTAATTAGAGGGTTTGTTTGACTTAGGACCGTCCATACATCTTAAGTTGCACTCAACAAAATATATACACAAAGGAAACAAGAGAAAGATAGTAGTAACGCTAAACGATAATACATCAAACAATATTCAATCCTACATAGGTCCCCGACAACGGTGCTAGAAAAAGTAGATTGTTGGTCGTAACTACGCGCCACTTATATACCGCAAGAGGACGGCGTACAATTCTAGCACTTTTCCTCTTAGAGTGTTCCAAGGTTTAATCAAATCCACAGAGACCAATGGAATTGAAGTATTGTTAACAGTAAAAGGATCTAACGGAACTACTGTTGGCTGTTGGGGTTGAGAGAGTGTTGGTGGCTATTGGGCCGATCGGCGCAAGGGCTGAGCCGATCGGCGCGGAGTTGCTCTTGCGCCGATCGGCTCTAGTATTGTGCCGATCGACATGCTCGGGAAACTGCAACTAATAACTTCGGAGACTTGATTAGCTAAGTAAGCTTACGTGAGTAACCAGATATCTACTAGTTGAGATCGTAACCGGAAAGTCTAATTAGATAGCATCATAATAGATAAATTATATAGATCAATTGCAAACCTTAGATGAATAAGAACATCCCGGCTTTCGAAGGTGGCCTCCGATTTATCACTCGCTAGTGACAAACCCCTAGTCGCTCTAGGCGTCTTATTCTACTTAACTATCTACGGATGTTGCGCAAGCTTAGCACATAAATATAAATTTAGTTAGCAAGACTAACAAACATGGTTGCAATAAAAAATTTAAGTGCTTCAAAATCAGCAAGTATAATATCCATATTCACTTTATTACGACGATGCGATCTGCTCGAGACAAGTGGTACTCATCACCGCGAGGGACGATGATATACATCGATTTACATCCTGCAGGAGAAACCCAAATGCATGACATATGCATCATTTAAGAACACGTATGACCATCTTTCACGAGATCATCATAGCTATGAGCCGGGTCCACCCTCCGAGTGTATGTTCCCCTTGCAACCGCAGTACCTCGGGTCCAAGGATAAACTACACACCCTCCATCTACTCACAAACCCGTGCATCCACCGTGTCCGACACTTAGCACAAAGGGTGGAGAGACCGTCCAACACTACGACTCTTAAGTTACATCGGTTTACCAACTCCCATACGAAGGCATGCATTTGGTGCACAACTCAATACTTGCTCGCGGAGTCACAACGAATGGTCCTCAACCGACACGCACGGGGCTATGGCGAACAAGAGCCAACCTTGTCACCGTATCCTACACATGCACTACCCCGTACGGTCTCCAATTAATCCATGTGAGGGGGTAACAATATTTGAACCCTAAACCGAGTGGTCTCCAAACTGCTCGGTGTTGCCACCGATGACTCCATTAAGCATAGCCATTCTAACGAAAAAGGATTATACCTATCCAATAACCATAGGCATAGGGATCATATTGCAACTAGGGTTACGATCAACTCCTAAACGTAAATGCACAATACACAACATAGACATATGTGAAATTAAAACCAGAAACTATGCAAATGGGTTTATGCACCGGGGCTTGCCTTGGGACGGATCGAAGTTAGCATTCTCAACCAAGTTCAATTCAGCGAGATTCTCCTCGGCATTTCTTTCTCCGGTCGCGGTCCCTATATGGATGCAATCCATGATATGAGTATGGATGCATACACGGATATTTAGTTCATGGAACTTTCTCAATAAGGAAATTCTGATGCAAGATTTGCATGAAATAAACATGCTCATGTGTGGGAGAATGCTTGCATATGGTGACAATTCATAATGACATGTCAAGGGGATAAACTTCTAATTAAAAGAAGCATAAACTTAGTAGTATAAATTATGACTTGATACTAGCAAGGAACATGAACATGGCAAATGAGCATAGTACATAAGTTAAATGGGATGAACACATAGGAATGCTTGCTGCCATATTTATGCAAAGGGCATGGCAGATATGCTCATACAATGATAAAACAATAATAAACATAGCATATGCATAAATGCTATATGGCAAGTATGATATGCAACATTTAGGATTTAGCAACTCTAATTAGGCAAGTAATGCTCTAAGCAAGTGATGTGTACACTCTGTAAAAATACAATAAAACAACATGCTGGTGCATAGACACCTATAGGCAATTAGTTAGGGCACTTGCACATAAGTTAAAGATGGCAACATGTGTATATGTCATTTTATGCATATTTCAACATAACAACTTATAAACAACAATTAAAAAATAAATTACATCTAATCAAGATCCTCATGATGAACATAACCCTTTTTATGATTGAGCACCATAAGCAAATAAATTTCCTTTTTACTCATTTCTTAAAATAAGGCGTTTTTTTCCTTTAATCAATTATGGCACTTATGAACTTGGAAATCCTTCCATTTAAACATTGCAATCACAAAACATACCTTAAACCTAGAATCTATGTTAAACATGATTTTTGGCTCATGATTGAGCACCATAAGCAAATATCAAGAATAAGTATACATGCATTTCTCTTATTTCTTAATCATGGCAATTCTAGCCCATTTAACATATAATTCCCAAAAATATGCAAACATATTCAAATAGACTAAATTCATGCATAACATGATGAATCATGCTGTGGGAGGTGCTGTGACCAATTTTGGTGAAGTTTGTATATTAAAAACTTTTAAAATTGGATTTTTCCAAGGCTTAACATGATGGCATCTTAAGTTACATGGAACTTTACTTTTCTCCACAGAAAGCTATATGACAAATTGGTCTATTGCAAAGTTCATGTTTCAAGGATTCCAAAACATTTTATCATGCATTTTTATCACTTATAAATCGGAAGATATGAATTTGTTAATTTGCTAACCATTTTTCTGATTTTTGCTTGTGAGCAGTAAAAATAATAAAACAGAGTTCATGTGTAGCTTGGGATCTTCTCTTTTCCCTAGCTAGAGCTGCGATTTGAGCATGAGAGATGGTTGCAAAAGATAGATAAGGAAGTGATACAACCATGGTGAGCTTAAGTTCAAGCAAGAGCTCACCGGAGAAGCAAAAAATCGATGGTGAAACTCGAAGTATTCTTGATGCCATACTGGAGGAAGAGCTTGGAGATCAACCAAACCACACCATGCAAGAGTTGGAGGGAGTCCAAGTGCAGCCTCTTGCTACCCTTGTTCATGCCAAGGTGAGCCATGGCATGGAGTTTGAAGGTGAGTAGCCATAGTGGTTATGTTTGGAGAGAAGAAAAGAGGAAGAAGATGAAGACCGACTTGGGCTCTTGACCAAAGAGAGGATGAGGGAGAGGAGTCCCTTGACGTCCAGGTGAAGCCCCAGGTCTGTCCAGGTGGTGGGAGGCTTAGGAGAGAAGCAAACTAAGAGATAAGAGAGAAAGGGTGGATCCCACGAGATGGAAAAAATCTGCCAACCGTATTGTTGTAGTCAAGAGCAAGTCAACCAGATTTTTATTGGGGTTACCAATTTTTGTGGTGGTGTAGCATCAAATTTGGGACAACTTTTATATATAACGTTTCTTGAAATTCGGCCAAAAAAATTAATAAAAATTCTACACTAAAAACTGTTTTCTGCTTTTACTAAATTTGTAGGGCTATTTAACCTTTACCAAAAATTATGGTCAAAATAGGTATGAATGCATGAAACTCATATACCAGGCGGTTCCACATGTAATGAAAAGTGCATATACCAATTTTGGTGAATTTTACATTTTTAGGGAATTAATTAATGAATTTATAAGCTTAACAAGGTTCCATTTTAAGTTACACGAAACTTTGATTTTCTGCACAGAACCCTAGGCAACCAGGTTGGACATTGTAAATTTCATGCTCTGAGCTTTCCAAAAAGTTATCAGTTGCATCTTTCCGACTTGTATTTTCAGAGATACGATTTTTGTAATTTCTTTGAATTAAATCTAGGTTTACCGTGCTTAACATGTTGCCACTTGTTTTTAATTAAAACTTCAATTTATTGCACATAAACCTAGGTAACAAAGTTGAAAAATATAAAGTACATGTCTTAAGCTTTCCAAAAAGTATTTCTTCATATTTTTCTGACTTTCCTATTAAAAGTTATGTATTTTCTAATTTTCAATAAAGTTCACACTATTTTACGAGATTGCCATCAATTCAAATGGGGTCTACGGTGTACGCGCTACAGGTCTTCGCCGGAGTTGGGCAAATCCGCACGGGGAACCCTAGATCCGGCCGCCTAACCCTGGCTTGGCATGGCGAATTCAATGGAGGGGAAAATGGGGGGGGGGGAGGGTCTCACCGGAGCATTGTCTACGGCGAGTGGTCGTTGAGAGAGATGAAAGTGCATCTAGGCCCCTAATTATGGTTTTGAGTGATTGACGTCAATACAACTAAAAAGGACTAATGTGTCAAATGAGCTTGTACGCAGTTTATATTTAAAATTCATTTTAGAGCAAAGAAACACAAAAAGGAAGTGGCCAAGTACGTTCATATTTGCAAGATTTGGAAAATGGTCCAATTATGCTCAAGATCAAGATGGGAAGCTTTTTATTTATGTCCCGAGTGTAGGAAACACCGTACTATCAAGAGGGATACACAAGTTTGAAGTGTGAGAAATCAAGTGCTCAAAATTCCATCTACAAATCAAAAATCTTTTCCCACCTCCTAGGAGTCGGACAATGTCCGAGTCCCTCGGACATTGACATTGGAGTCGGACTCGGAGAGTTGCCAATTCGTGAAGTCCGGTGAAAGTCCGACTCGGTCGGACTTTGGAGTCGGACTCCGAGAGCTGCACACCGGGGAAGTCCGACTCGGTCGGACAATGTCCGACTATACCGCAGTCCGACCCACTCGGACATTCTACTCGGACTCTAGAGAGTCCGCCACCCTTTGTGAAACCCTAGGAGTCGGATAAAGTCCGACTACGTCGGATATTGTCCGACCAGTTCTCTACTCGGACATATCCGACTTTCATCGGATTTAATAGTCGGACTCTAGAGCAAAGACATCTTCTTGTCCGACTCACTCGGACAAAGTCCAAGTCGGATCGAGCCCAACGGCTCTTTTGAGTGCCCCGGCTATAAAAGGAGACTTCGTCCCCATTTGGCCTGTTGGCACTCTCCCCACACTCAAATACACTCCTAAACTCTCCCAAGCACTCCTCCTCTTCCAATTTGATTCCCCACTCCAATCCTTGGCGGATTTGTGAGAAGATTGAGGAAAATTCGTTGAGCTTCATCACCATCTCAAGAGCACTTGATTCATTCTCATCGACGGTACTTGTTGTGTTTGTTACTCTTGGGGATTCATCCCCTAGACGGTTAGGCGTTACCCGGCGAGCTCCCAAGCTTGTGGTTGAGACTCGGGTCGTTTGTATTGCCCCTCCCTTCGTGGAGCTTTTGTTTTAGTGGATTTTTAAGCCGGCCTTTGTGGTGGCTTGAAGAGGTTTAGGGTTGAGAGCAACCCGGTCCTTGGTGGACTCCTCAACGGAGACGTAGGCTTCTTGGTGGAGCTGAACTTCCGTGAAAAATCGCGTGTCCTCTTGTCTCCCTTTAGTTTCTTGCAATTTGTGTGCTATAGCTCTAGGTTGTTCTTGATTAAATTCCTAGATTAACTTGTGTAGGTGGCTTGCTTGCTTGTGCCCTTGTTGCTTTAGCTTTCTTGAGTTGCTAGCTGCTTGCTTGTTGTTTATTACCGGTGGATTTGTCCAACTCGGCTGCCGATCTACTTTCCGCACGAGGCGGTCGGACTTTGTCCTACTCTAGTCGGATATTTGTCCGAGTCGGACTTTGTCCTACTATAGTTGGACATTGAGTCGGACAAATCTTTCCCGCGTATCTAATTTGTTAAATTAAGTGATTTTCAAGATTATCGCCTATTCACCCCCTCTAGGCGACTTTCAATTGGTATCGGAGCAGGTATCTTCGTTGAAGCCTCACCGCTTGAAGATTAAAGATGACTAATGACAAAGATGCAACGGCGAGTGGTAGTGGTAGTGGTGAAGCTCCACCAAGACCAACCGGTGAAGTACGTAATGAAAACTCTTCGGATGAAGCAATTCCCAAGGCAAGAAATGAGAGTGGTAAAGGAATTGCTAAGGATGGAGATGGTTTCAATGGATGCTCCTACACTTGGATTCCATGCATCAAAATGTGAGGAATGTCACTCAATGTGGATTCTTGTGGGAATGTAGAAGCAAACCAACCGCACAAGACTTGTGCAATGTAAGATGCAATGTGACAGCAGCAAGTGCTCTTGTGTCCTCACTCGCCTCGCCGAGTATGAAAATATAGCCGGATTGGAGGATGCTCATCAAATTTGGTTGAAGCTTGAGTTAGTTCATGAGGGCATTGATAGTGTGAAGGAATCTAAGCTAGAAGGGCTTAGAGAAGTGTTCAACTACTTTGTCATGAGGTCGGAAGAAGGACCAAAAGAAGCACATGAAAGAATGATGAGGATAGTGAACAAGAGGAGGGCACTTGGAGAAAAAGTGCCGGATTTGGATGTCAATAGAAGATTGCTGCAAGCCTTGCAATCATGGGATGCCAACATAGTGACCAACATAAGAGACAAAGATGGCTTTAGATATTTCACCACCGATGAGGTGATTGGGAAAGTGCTATCTCAAAAACAGCAAATTGATCAAGGCAATAGGATCGAGTGCTTTGCTTAGGAACAAGGAACGAGCTAGTGGGAGCAAAATGACTTGGCCCTCAACGCCGAACAAGAGAAGAAAAAGAAGGTAGTTGAGGAGAGCGATGATGACAGTGATGATGATATGGCTCTCTTTGTGAAGAGGTTCAACAAGCTCATGTCAAAAAGAAGCTTCAAGAAGAATGATCAAGACAAGAGCAAATTGAGAAAAGCCAAAAACAAGTGCTATATTTGTGGAGACAAAGGTCATTTCATGGCAGAGTGTCCGGAGAACTACAAGAACAAGCAAAACAAGAAAGGTGACAAGAAGTACAAGAAGCATAGAAAGTACCGTCGGGGTGAAGCACACATTGGGCAAGAATGGAACTCCGATGGATCATCCTCCTCCTCCGGGTCGGAATTCGATGAAGAGAAGGGAGGCATTGCATCACTTGCTATTGGACTCACACCGACCAACACCTCCTTGTTTGGAAGCTTGACCGATGATGAAGATGACACCGGGCACAAGTGCATGATGGCCAAAGGCTCCAAGGTAAATGTAAATGGAAGTTCTTAAATTCCTAACATGTTTGACTTGTTGGACATCATTGAGCAGGAAAAGGAGACTAATGAGAGGCAAGGGGAGCTTCTTGAGAAGCAAGAGGAAATGTTTGTTCAAGAAAAGCAAAGGGTGCTTGAACTTGAGAAGCTCCTAGAAGTTGAGAGGAAGAAAAATGAGGACTTGGTAAAGTCTCTCAAAGTGGCTGAAAATAATAGTGAGACACTTAAAGTCACAAATGTGTCACTTCAAGAGAAGTGTGATGACTTGCAAAAGGCTCACAATTCTCTCAAAGTGCAATTTGAGGAAATTAAGTGTAACACTACTTCCTCTCAATCTTCGTCTTGCCCCTCATCCGGCAATGAGTGTGCTAGGTGCCACAAGATTGAAGTTGAAGCTTGCACAAGAAACGTCAAGATCATCGACGATCCGAAGAAGCAAGTACAAGTGCTTGAAGACCAAGCACAAAAGAAGGTGAAGGCCATTGATGATGCCAAGGCCGAGTATGCAAGAGGTGCATACACCAATGTAAGGCGGCCCCATGTGAAGGATGGCATTGGCTACAAGCAAGGTGACAAGCACAATGCAAGAATCAACAAGAATGGCACCGAATTCATCAAGTTCACCAAGGAGAGCGAATACCAAAAGAAGCAAGTCAAGAAGGAGAAGTCAATCAAGAACACTAACAAATCTTCTCTTATTTGTGATTTGCGTACTAACGTGCCTAACCCTTCTTGTGCTCTCTTTAATGATTTCGATGCAACCTATGTGCTAATGAGGAACAAGAATGGCCGTGTCTATGCAAAATATGTTGGGCCACGCAACACGACCCACAAATCTTGTGTGTGGGTGCCCAAAGCACTTGTTACTAATGTAAGAGGACCCAAGCAAATTTGGGTACCTAAAAACAAAGCCTAAATTGTTTTGTAGGAATACTCCTCCGGCGGTTCATCTTGGGTGATGGATAGTGGATGCACAAATCATATGACAGGAGACAGGAAAATGTTCGAGTCATTTGAGCCAAGCAAAGAAAGAAATGAGTACATCACCTTTGGAGACAACGGAAAAGGCTATGCGTTGGGTTATGGTAACATTCCTTTAACTTTTCCGCATTCGCTTTCGAAGGTTATGCTTGTGGATAACGTTGACTTCAATTTGTTGTCTATTTCACAACTTTGTGGAATGGGTTACAATTGCTTGTTCAACGACAAGGGTGTGATTGTCTCAACGAGAAGTGATGGCTCAATTGCTTTTGAGGGTGTGCTCAAAGGAAAGCTTTATGTTGTAGATTTTACCGCAGATAAAGCAAAACTTGACACATGCTTAGTTGCAAAGTCCGACATGGGATGGTTGTGGCATAGACGACTAGCATGTCGGTATGAGAAATCTTCACAAACTCCAAAAAGGCGGTCACATCCTTGGACTAACCGATGTTTGCTTTGAGAAAAATAAAATTTGCAGTGCATGTCAAGCCGGAAAGCAAGTTGGAGCACTACATCCATCCAAGAACATAGTGACAACAACAAGACCGTTGGAGATGCTACACATGGATCTCTTCGATCCCATTGCCTACATTAGCATCGGCGGTAACAAATATGGCCTCGTCATTGTTGATGATTATTCTCGCTTCACGTGGGTATTCTTTTTGTGTGACAAAGGTGAAGTGAAGGAAGTACTCAAGACATTCATGAAAAGAGCACAAAATGAATTTGAAGTGAAGATTAAAGCCATAAGAAGCGACAACGGTACCGAGTTCAAGAACACTCAAGTTGAAGAGTACCTTGATGAGGAAGGCATCAAGCATGAGTTTTCGGCACCCTACACACCTCAACAAAATGGAGTGGCCGAAAGAAAGAACCGAACTCTCATAGAGATGGCAAGAACCATGCTTGATGAGTACAAGACCTCCGATCGCTTTTGGGCCGAAGCAATCAACACCGCATATCACGCCTCTAACCGGTTGTATCTCCACCGACTTTTAAGGAAAACTCCATATGAGATACTAACCGGTAAAAAGCCTAACATCTCGTATTTCCGTGTTTTTGGGAGCAAGTGCTTCATGCTCAACAAGAAACCCAAGGCTTCAAAGTTCTCTCCTAAAGTTGATGAAGATTTCTTGCTTGGGTATGGATCAAATTGTCACGCCTATCGTGTTTTCAACAAAACCACCGGTTGTGTTGAAGTCGCAAGGGACGTGACGTTTGATGAATCTAACGGCTCTCAAGGGGAGCAAGTTGTTATTGACAATGTAGATGTTGAGGCTCCTAGACAAGCAATAAAGAGAATGGCCATAGGTGATGTGAGACCGCAAGAGCAACAAAGTGATCAAGATCAACCTACTCCCCAAGTCAAGACTAACCATGCACAAATCATGATCAAGTTGATCAAGATCAAGAAGTTGGCAATGAAGATCATGCTCAAGCACAAAATGATGAACCTACATCACATGATCAAGAGGTTGAACAAGATGGCGGTCAAGCAAGCTCACATCCACCGCACCCAAGAGTGCATCAAAGTGTGCAACGTGATCACCCCGTGGAACAAATTCTTGGAGATATAGAAAAGGGGGTAATCACTCGATCTCGAGTTTGCAATTTTTGTGAACATTACTCTTTTGTCTCTTCTTTGGAGCCATTTAGAGTAGAAGATGCACTCTAAGATTCGGATTGGGTGATGGCCATGCAAGAAGAATTGAACAACTTCACAAGAAATGAAGTTTGGACATTGGAAGAAAGGCCAAGAGGCAAGAATGTTGTGGGCACCAAATGGGTGTTCCGCAATAAACAAAATGAAGATGGTGTTGTGACAAGGAACAGAGCACGATTAGTGGCAAAAGGATATTCACAAGTAGAAGGATTGGACTTTGATGAAACCTACGCCCCCGTGGCGAGGCTCGAATCAATAAGAATACTGCTTGCCTTTGCCACTCATCACAATTTCAAGTCGTACCAAATGGATGTGAAGAGTGCATTCCTCAACGGGCCAATCAAAGAAGAAGTGTACGTGGAGCAACCACCGGGCTTTGAAGACCCCAAGTATCCTAACCATGTTTACAAACTCCGTAAGGCGCTCTATGGGCTTAAGCAAGCACCAAAAGCATGGTATGAATGCCTTAGGGATTTCCTTTTGAGAAAGGGCTTTGAAATGGGCAAGGCCGATGCAACGCTCTTCACAAAGCGTTTTGACAATGATATCTTTGTGTGCCAAATTTATGTCGATGACATAATATTTGGTTCTACTAATCAAACGTTTTGTGATGATTTTAGCAAGATAATGACCAAGAGGTTCGAGATGTCTATGATGGGAGAGTTGACATTCTTTCTAGGATTTCAAGTGAAGCAACTCAAGGATGGCACTTTCCTATGTCAAGCCAAGTACACTCAAGATATATTGAAGAAGTTTGACATGGACAAAGCAAAGCCCGCCAAGACACCCATGGCTACAAATGGCCATCTCGACCTCACCAAGAAGGACAAGCCGGTTGATCAAAAGGTATATCATTCTATGATCAGCTCCTTGCTTTACCTTTGTGCATCTAGGCCCGATATCATGCTTAGTGTGTGTATGTGGGCACGTTTTCAAGCCACTCCTATGGAGTGCCACATGGTGGCCGTTAAAAGAATCTTGAGATATTTGGTGCACACACCCAACCTAGGACTTTGGTACCCCAAGGGTTCAACAACCTTATAGGCTATTCCGATGCGGATTATGCAGGGGACAAGGTAGAGAGGAAGAGTACCTCCGGGACTTGCCAATTCTTGGGTAGGTCCCTAGTGTCATGGTCTTCCAAGAAACAAAATTCTGTTGCCTTATCCACCGCCGAAGCGGAGTATGTTGCAGCCGGTAGTTGTTGTGCACAACTATTATGGATGCGACAAACTCCAAGGGACTATGGTTACAAGTCGAACCATATTCCACTCCTATGTGACAACGAGAGTGCCATAAAGCTAGCATATAACCCCGTTGAGCATTCGCGCACAAAGCATATAGATATTTGTCATCATTTCTTGAGAGATCACTCTATCAAAGGGGACATTGAAGTGAGCCATGTGAGAACCGATGAACAATTGGCCGATATTTTCACCAAGCCACTAGATGAAAGCCGTTTTTGTCATTTAAGGAGTGAGCTAAATATCCTCGATTCTAGTAATGTGGCTTGAAAGCTTGCATATCTGCTGTGAATTAGAGTAATTGCTTTGAAAAATAAAATTCTTGAAAAATCTTATGTGTTGATTTTCAAAATCATTTGGTTCTTGATCTTTGGATCATGTGGATTTGGATGTAATCATTGTTGGAATGATTGAATGTGGCTGGTTACATCCAATGTAGCCTTAGCAAGTGTCCACGAGTTTAATTGAGGTCAAGAGAGAAAAGAAAAATTTGGCGAAATTTTCTGCGTTTGGAGTAAGTCTGAAATTCTTCGGAGAGTCGGACTTTGTCCGACCCAGTCGGATTTTATCCGATCTGCTCGTGAAGAGTCGGACAAAGTCCGACCGAGTCGGACAATGTCCGACTCCACGGGATTTCTACCCTATAAGCCCGAATCCAACTTACCCCTTCACCCCAACTCCCTCATTCAAACTCAAACTTTCTCTCTTCACCAAACCGGCGGCCCAAGCTCTCCATTGGCGATCCCCCTCTCCCACCGGCGTTTCGGAGAGATTTGTGGGGGAAAAGCTTCTCCTACTCGGACTCTATCCGATTCCATCGTCGGATTCAAGGTTTTTACCCCTAATCCTTCCTCTCACCTAGGGTTTAAGGTCTTCTTCTATGGATTAGGAGTTCTATTGTTTCCCCTGTGTAGATGATGCATAGAAGTTGTTCCTAGGATGCTATACATGCTGTAGATGCAATATGGCTAGGAATGTGCGGTAGATCTATGCAGAATAGCAAATTTGGTGAAAATCCTGTTGTAGTCGGACAATGTCCGAGTGAGTCGGACAATATCCGACTCGCTCCGACTAGTCGGATATTATCCGACCCAGTCGGACAATGTCCGACTCCAACAGAAAATTCACTAAGTCTGAAATTGCGCGTCGATCTTCCTCATCTTATCTATCCGTGCCATCTATCTTATACCATTCCTTGACCCTCTTTTGTCAGCATGGGTCGCTCTTCCACCAACCCCAACCCGGAGAAGAGGGCTAAGCTTTCGGAGGACGCTTAGCGATCCGGAAAGAAGAGGGAAGGGAAGAGGAGGAACCCACCGAGATTCATCGGGAAATGAGGAATGTGGTGGTGGATCCGGCACTAGGCCGTCAAATGATCAACTATGTCAAAGGTGCGGAATCAGCAGCTACGGAGGCAAGAGAGATCAATTGGTTTAACAGGGACCGTGAAACCATTGACAACAGGTTTTGGTCTCACTTCCACACCGATCGGTACATGTGTGCATACAAGAGCAAGGTCAAGCCCACAGTACCTATGCAATACATTGATTGGGACTACATGGCAAGCAAGCACACAGCTTTGTTTGATGAGATCATTGCCATGTGTGAGTTTCATGGAATCAAGGGAATCATGGGCTTCAAGTATGACTGGAACAAAGAGATAGTGTGTCGGTTCTACTCCACCGTCTACTTTGACAATGCAGCAGGGAGGATGTGGTGGATGACGGATGGAGGTAAGCTCTCCTGCACCTTCTCTAGGTTCGCTAATATTCTTGGATTGAGAGATACTATGAGCAGGGATGTTCGCCTCCATGATTCAGATTCACTAAACCCCGAGCTCATGAGGTATATGTATGTGGATGAGGACCTATGCAATCCACCCTATGCTGCCGGTCTCAAGCCCCTCTATGTGGTTTTGCACAGGATGCTTCGTCTCACTCTCTCTCCTAGAGGTGGAAATGCAGATCATGTTGCTTCTTATGCCAAGGATCTTTTCCACATCTTGCCGACTCGATGCCGATTCAATGTATGGGATTTCATCTTCGGTGAGATGTGGCATGGATCGGTGGATGCTAGGCGTGCTTGTGTGTATGCGCCGTTTGTGATGTGCATGATTGAGAGGGTCTCCAAGAAGACTTTCAACAAGGACTGCAAGCACAGCCCCCTTCAGCCTAGGATGCCACCCAATGCTCCTAGGACTCCGTCTCAGGATGTACCTCCAGCTGCTCCAGGTGTCTAGCCATGCTCCTCCTCCTAATAGTAGCACCGCTCCTCGCCCGAATAGGGCCCGTGGTCGTGGTCCTAGCTCGAAGAGCAAGAGTGGGCTCTTCAAGATGCTTAAAGTAATATTCAGCATTTGCCGGAGGATGGATGCGAGGATGGAAAACATTGAGTAGCGTCGGAATGTGCTCAATGAGAGGCGAGAAAGTCATCTATGATCATCTCCAGATTACTACTCCTAGAGCCCCCTCTCCGGAACCAATTCCTGTTCCTCCACCGGTTGAGTATCCGTGGGACTCATTCACTCCGGATGAGTCTTCCTACTTTGGCTACTTTGCACCTCCGCCTTTCTCTTCGGTTCAGGTTTCTCCACTGCTGCTACCGGCCCTAGCACCGGTACCTCCACTCACACTAGGTTTCACTATGAGGAGGATGAGCCACAGGATGCACCCGAGCATGAGACAGCTCCGGTTTCGAGACGAGAGGAGGAAGAGGACAATAAGGACACCGAGGATGATGATCCCAAGGGAAAAGGCCCTGCCGATGCTGCGGAAGAGGATGAAGATGATGATGACGAGGACGATGATGAGGACTGGGGCGATGATGAGTAGACCCCTTTTTCTTCCTTTTTGGTGTTTTGATGCCAAAGGGGAGAAGCGAAATTCAGCTTTGGACGTGAGTAGAGCAAATGAGAGTTGCTCTTGTATCTTGTTTTATTTATGGACATGTTGCTAGCATTTGTGATTTGTGATGAACTATGTGGTGTGCTTTATTTGTAAGACTTTGTTTTTAAAATTCTTATGTGATGAACTATGTCCTATGGATAATGAATGGTGTAATGTTATTTATGTCGTTTCTAGTTGCATCTGTGTGATTCACATGTCATATGCATTGTTGTTGCTCTTCTTTAAATTATATTCCTTGTGGATCAAATGCATGGAGATAGGGGAGCTCTCTTGTTTTTTCTCTCAAATATGTGCATCTGGTTTTGGAAATGACCAATTGTGAATTCAACTCATGCACATATTTAGGGGGAGCTCTCTTCTATTTGCTCTCTTCGTTCTAGCTCTTTTTATGATTAATTGTGAATTTTAGTTGTATTGTCATCAATCACGAAAAAGGGGGAGATTGAAAGTGCATCTAGGCCCCTAATTATGGTTTTGAGTGATTGACGTCAATACAATTAAAAAGGACTAATGTTTCAAATGAGCTTGTATGCAGTTTATATTTAAAATTCAATTGAGAGCAAAGAAACACAAAAAGGAAGTGGCCAAGTACGTTCATATTTGCAAGATTTGGAAAATGGTCCAATTATGCTCAAGATCAAGATGGGAAGCTTTTTATTTATGTCTTGAGTGTAGGAAATACCGTATTATCAAGAGGGATACACAAGTATGAAGTGTGAGAAATCAAGCGCTCAAAATTCCATCTACAAATCAAAAATCTTTTTCCCACCTCCTAGGAGTCGGACAATGTTCGAGTCCCTCGGACATTGGAGTCGGACTCCAGAGAGTTGCCAATTCGTGAAGTCCAGGTGAGAGTCCGACTCGGTCGGACTTTGGAGTCGGACTCCGAGAGCTGCACACCGGGGAGTCGGACAAAGTCCGACTCGGTCGGACAATGTCCGACTATACCGAGTCCAACCCACTCGGACATTCTACTTGAACTCCGGAGAGTCCGCCACCCTTTGTGAAACCCTAGGAGTCGGATAAAGTCCGACTCCGTCGGATATTGTCCGACCAGTTCTCTACTCGGACATATCCGACTTTCATCGCATTTAACGGTCGGACTCCGGAGCAAAAACATCTTCTTGAGTCGGACAAAGTCCGAGTCGGATCGAGCCCAACGGCTCTTTTGAGTGCCTCGGCTATAAAAGGAGACTTCGTCCCCATTTGGCCGGTTGGCACTCTCCCCACACTCAAATACACTCTCAAACTCTCCCAAGCACTCCTCCTCTTCCAGTTTGATTCCCCACTCCAATCCTTGGCGGATTTGTGAGAAGATTGAGGAGAATTCGTTGAGCTTCATCACCATCTCAAGAGCACTTGATTCATTCTCATCGCCGGTACTTGTTGTGTTTGTTACTCTTGGGGATTCATCCCCTAGACGGTTAGGCGTTACCGGCGAGCTCCCAAGCTTGTGGTTGAGACTCGGGTCGTTTGTATTGCCCCCCTTCGTGGAGCTTTTGTTTTAGTGGATTTTTTAAGCCGGCCTTTGTGGTGGCTTGAAGAGGTTTAGGGTTGAGAGCAACCCGGTCCTTGGTGGACTCCTCAACGGAGACGTAGGCTTCTTGGTGGAGCTGAACTTCCGTGAAAAATCGTGTGTCCTCTTGTCTCCCTTTAGTTTCTTGCAATTTGTGTGCTATAGCTCTAGGTTGTTCTTGCTTAAATTCCTAGATTAACTTGTGTAGGTGGCTTGCTTGCTTGTGCCCTTGTTGCTTTAGCTTTCTTGAGTTGCTAGCTGCTTGCTTGTTGTTTAGTACTCGTGGATTTGTCCAACTCGGCTACCGATCTACTTTCCGCACGAGGCGGTCGAACTTTGTCCTACTCTAGTCGGATATTTGTCCGAGTCGGACTTTGTCCTACTATAGTCGGACATTGAGTCGGACAAATCTTTCCCGCGTATCTAATTTGTTAAATTAAGTGATTTTCGGGATTATCGCCTATTCACCCCCTCTAGGCGACTTTCGGGAGAGGTCTCGGCGGCGGCGCTTGTGCAACACAGAGCACGAGGGGGTGGGCTTGCAGGTGGAGGAGCACCGCATGGACACATAGACGGCCGACGTGCGGACGGAAAAGGTCGGGGAGGGCCGGAGCTGGGCTCTCACCGTGGAGGTGCTCCCGCGGCCACTGCTGGTGATGGGGATAGTTGGTTTTCCGTAACACCCTGATTTTTAAAATTTTGCAATAAAATAAAATTCCCTTTTATTTTATTAGAGTGCTAGATTTTATCTTAGGTCAAGAGTCTATTTTAATATAAAATGAATTAATTTTTATTTAGAAAATACATGTTTGTGCATTCATGCTTGAATAGTTGCATTAGGGTTTTATTTTTGTGGAAATGTTTTACAAAAATCGATTAGACTCTCGTTAATTGCTAATAGAAATAAAGGAAACCTAGAAATTAGGAAATAGGAAGGAAAAGAAAAACCCCTAAGGCCATGGGCCACCATTCTCTCGGCCCACTTCCCTCTCTCCCTCTCGCTTCCCTACGCGGCCCACCGACCAAAGCCGGCTCTGCTAGCAGCTGTTGGCATCTCTTAAGGTCACGCGGAAAGAAACACGTGACCGCGGGAGAGCCAAGGGTTTAAGTCACTTGCACTATTTAACCAAATAATCCACATCCAGTACAAGTACTAGATATGTATTATAAGGTGGGTCATGAATATCCGCAAGCGGACGGATAACCCGTTGTAGCATTTCACCCGAGAGTATTCAAGGGTATCGTATTTATATTTTCCCAAAGGAAGACATGGTTGATAAGAGTACTTATGTTCATGGTGTTACAAAAGAATGATGAAGTATTCACATTCCAATGCAGGGGTTAGGAGCAATAAGTTGAGGATAGTGTGACACACACCAAGGCGATGCATTCTCTTATAAAAGGGATAGAGGCGATCCTAGATAAAGCTAAACTAGACTAGCAGACCACTACTCCTAATGATACAACATTCATATGAGTGCGCAGCTTCTACCTAACATCCAAGATCATGCAAGCGCAAGCAAGCGTCTAATGCCTAGGCATCATCGGGAGATCCGTCTTACGCGAGGTCCGCCTCGCGACTCCGGCTTTTAGACTCCTATGCCATGCCCGAACGTGGAGGATTACTTTGGATGACAAGGCTGTCACTTCTTGTCACCTACCTCTACAAACCGTGGGACACGAAGCACATTCAACGGTGGGTAGATAACCCCAGCACCGTGCCGGCGTCACTAACCACAACTCTAGATCCCTCGAGGCACCGACATGGTGGTAAATCTAGAGCACCCTTGCGGGACGATGAACCCGAAGCCTATTCATAAGAACACTAGCCTAACTAGCATAAGCTAGACGAAAGGATCAAAGCTAGCACTAAGTCATGCAAAGGTGTTCGTCGCTCAAGAATGAGCGACGAACGGCAATTAATCAAGTAAGATCGGGAGTAATCGGTGATCAAGTATGAACGAACGAAGAACATTCGATATGAGTTCATCTTCTATTAATGAAGAACGAAGAACGAACGACGAACTTATATGAACGAACGATGAACGATCAAACAAGATCATGATTACTCTATAAAGCTCATGACAAGGATATGAACGAAAGTATTCCATAGATGAATGATCAAGTCTCATAAAGAGAGGATACAAGAGCTATACCCAATTCTCCACAAGACTTTGGGAGCAATGAGGCAGCCCACTACTAAGCCTAGCACTACCTAGAAAGCCTCTAAACTTCTAGTGTGAGGATAGAATGATCCTTGTGTTGTTGTGTGTGTTAAGGAGGGGGGTACCCCTCCTTATATAGGCTTGAAAGGTCGGCTCCTGGAGGCGGTTTCGTAGGTCGGTGGCATTTAATGCGCGTGGAACCGACCTCCGGAGGCGGTGGGCAAACCGCCGGAGAAAAGTGGGCCGGGGGGGCCACCATGACGGTTCGGCCGAACCGCCTTGTTGGTTCGGCCGAACTGCCACCGGCCCCTCCTGGGCTGGGCTTTGGCGGTTGGCTCCCCCACTGGATGTTGGTCTTTGATCCAGGTGCGTGAGGCCTTATTTGTGTTGGATTTCGTGGTCGTTGGCCTTTTATCTTGGAGTTGATTCCCGCGGCGAAGTGGAAGTTTTGTAAAAGTGTTGATTTGTCGCCTCGGGGCACTGGAATTCATCATTTTCCACCTGCACACTAAAAATCTAGAGGTACACGTGGAACTAGGTTATTTCTAAGTAAAATGCATGCAAGACATGCCTAGTCCTTCTCATTTATTTGACTAATTGACGGTCGAAATTGGTCCGTAACGACCGTCAACAAGCCCCCCAAGCTTACCCCTTGCTCGTCCCGAGCAAGTAGTAGAACTTTAGGTTGTTGATCGGGAGTTGCTACAATGCCTACTTCTCAAAGGTACCAAGTGTATAACAAAGATACTCATCCTTGAGTTGAATAAGTTGGCAATGGTGACTCACCCTTCCCCTTAGTCCTCATGGGGCTTTGTGCTTTTCACTTTACCTTGGGCGGTTGAGAGAGAGAACGGTGTATAGAGCATTTATTTTCTCTTCCCTTGTCTTGCTTTTTATTCTCCGGACGTTTTCAAAAAATATTTTTTTTTTTTTTTTTCAAGTAAAACCACGTTCCACAAGTGATGCTCTCGAATCGCTCTAATGGTGTTTATATTCCTCACCAAGGCATGTGTATTGCCTCATCCTACATCTAATAGGCTTTTGTGGAGCTCAAGGTAGGGTATGAAATGAGGCATACTTGCATTCATATTTTTGCGAAACCAAAAGAGTGGATCCATGGAGATAGCAAGTCATACAATCGTAGATCAAGATGTGCAAGTGTGAAGATGATGGTGGTGGTGTATTTGACTACTCCTCTTTTTGTTTCACCTCTTTTTATTTTGGATTTTGGGCATGGCTATCTTTTCTTCTTTCTTTTTCTATGCTCGAAATGAGAGCAGCATCTTTTTCTTGCTCATCTTTTGTGAGCCTTATTTTCTTTTTCTTTTGCATAGCCATGCCTTCTTTTGATATTTTAAGAGAGGTGATAAAATGTGAGGAGTGTCTTTATTTTGGGTGGATGGCATGACATGTTGCTAACTTCCGGTGTAGAAGTGTAGCATATGAGGTGGAGTGTGTACGTGATCTTGATCATGAGAGTATGAAAAGCATCTCACTAGGGTCACACAATTTTGATAAAGCTCAATGAAGTAACAAGTAGCAAATGAGTAAGGTTTTCAAGGGAAATTTGCATATGGCTTTGGTAGGAATTTATCATCACTTGGGAACTTATAGATTTTGCAATTTTTGGGAACAGAATTCCGGAGATTTTAAGCTCAACTTAGGACAAGATCATAGCAGCTCTTTTTACCATATCATCATCTCACAACAACTTAGGTGCAGCTCAAGCATGTGCAGCCCACAAGTTTCAGGTTCTAAGCAAGTTTTGCTAGCCACCAAACTCAAAACTAGGAGAGTTCTAAATTATAGACTAGGCACATGAGAGAAATAAAACAGAGCAACTATTCATCATCTCAACATAGAAAGACTAGCAACATACTTGCAGCGTATAAAAGGGAACTAAGCTACTTCTTTTTGTTCTTTTTAGTTTTATCATTTTTATTTTGTTTTTCATATGAGAGGCAAGAACAAGCAAAAACAAGAGACAATAAAGGATACAAGTTGCGATACATGATACCTTAGCGGGGGTGCTGCCCCCAAGCTTGTTCTTGCTCATGGGTTTGGTGGAATGAACCCCATGTGACGGAAGTAAGCCAAAAGATCGGCTCGTTGTTGCTCCGTCATGTTGGTGAGGGCGGTGAGCTGGGTGTCGGTGCGCTCTTGCCATTGATGAGTTTGCAAGATGTGTTGGTTGAGCGCATACTCGGTGTCTTCCGCCGTGGTTTGGAGTCTTCCCATTTGTGAGGAGAGGTTGTTCATCTCCTGCACAAAGTTGTAGCCTTGGGCTGATCCGGAGTCGGTGGAGTGTTCCTCCCATTGTTGTTGTGGAGAAAACAGCCCCGGGCCATATCCCGGAGTTTGCCACGCCGATCCCCGGCCATGTGAGGTGGCGGGGCTGGGTACCCACCGGGAGAAAACCCGGGGTGGCTGTACCCCGGCTCGCCATGAGTCGTGGGGTGCGGTGTGGGCATCTCGGAGGTAGATGGTTGTTCCGATCTGTGCGCCCCCTGCGAGAAGATACACTCCTGCGAGACCGCTGCGCTTCTTGGAGCTCAATGGTTAGATTTTTGAGAGTATACAAACGAAGGTCCGGGTTAGGTAACCGAAACTCGTTTGCATATCCCACAAAATAATATATGAGGGAATCGTTCGGACCATTCTTAAGAGAGTGACCTTGAATAAGATAATCTTTATTTATAAGAGAGCGAGGTGTAGCAAGGTATTCAACATTAGCATCATGTAAAGCTCCCACCCGCATGGCAATTCGTGTCACTAGAGAGGTACATTCAATTGGTCCTATCGTCCCAAGATTTTCTATCCATTGGCAAATCATGGCTTTCACGGGAGCAATCTTAATCTTATCGACCGCAGCAAAAAGAATTTTTAGCTCATCCTCGCGCACAATTCGAATATCACTCCTTGGAAAAAGAGTGATAGCAATCCACATGTGCATAAAACGCAAGGTAGGATGATGGATGTGATTAGTTCTAGGTCGCACGCAACTAGGAAGACCCGTAATCCTTTCCCAAAAAGCATGCTTTGAAAACTGAGGAAGGGCACCATCCAAGTCGGTATTGCAGCGAGTATTAAAGCCAAGAAGAGTGCTAAGTTCTTTCCAAGTCAAACGGTAGGATTCACGGAAAAACCGAAAAGAAATTCCTTCATCTACCGTTTGTAGGGTGCATAAAAACTGAAGTGTAAGCAAGCGGGAACCCGGCTCATTTACACTAGCAAAATCTGTCCACCCTAAGGCTTTAAATACTTGAGCAAATTCAGCATCCATACCTATTTTGTGCAGCAGCTCCGTGTCAAATGCTCGCGTAGGAGCAAAGAGACGGTGTTGGAGAAGCGTGTAGGTGCGCGTCTCGTGCTCGCCCACTAAGTCGAGGTCGGTGTCGGTGAGGAGACGATGCTCGATGTTGCCCTCTTGCCCTTCTTCCTCGACTTGTGGTGGTGAACTTGGCGGTGACTCGACTACGGGGCGTGCGCGGGTGCTTCGACGTAAAGAGCTTGAACTTGAGCGTGAGCTCAAGGACCTCTTGATTGACCCGAACAGCTTCTTGGCACCGGTCATGGCTGCACACAAAGAGAGCAAGAATGCAAGAACAAAAATTCCGAACGGGTCATGTGAGGGAAAAAATCAAATTAGCGACACCGTCGGTTGTTCATGTGAGCAAGAAATCGCAACTCGAGAAAACCAAACAAAAACAAATCAAACCAAAAACTAGACAGACACACCAAGAGCAAAAGATTTATGCAGAACTTTTAGGCAATGAGCAAGTGAGGACAATGGAAAACTTGAGAGTAATGAGAATGAAGTGAGTGAGGAGTGGAAATGATAGTGTGAGAGGGGAGAGAGCTCCGGCCAGGCCACTTATAGCTCACGAAGTAGCCGTTTTTGAGCGTTAGGAGGGGCATATGACCGTTGGGAAAAGGACAGACCGAGCAACGGTCATGGCGGTTCGGCCGAACCAAGGAGGTGGGTTCGGCCGACCTGCTGTGGGTCCCTTTTGCTCCCCCTTTTGGCCCATAGCTCCCAACGGCCAAATGATCATTGACCATGGTTGCTACGTCCGGATATTCCTCAGAAATTTTTTGCTCAAGAAATCCAAAGAAAGTTGCCTCAAATTCAGCTTTATTCGAAAAATCAAATCTCGAGAAAAAGTGTTGGAGAAAATTCCAACATGCAAAAATTGTTTTTGGATTTTGTATAAGGATACAAGGGTTGTCCAAAAGTTTCAAACAAAGTAGGAAAATTTGGACGTAAAAGGATTTTGGTTTTCAAATTTTCTATGCATGGCGAGTGAGAAAAAAAAAATCAAATATGCTGGCGGAAAATCCAAATAAATGAAATGAAAATTATCTTGTGATAAAATAGAATATGCAGGGAGATGCATGTGGTGGAAAACAAAAATCAAAAGAAATCGAAAGATAATACCGATTTATCCTGTCGACCGGGGCTTTGCCATTTTAAGTGCAGCGAGCGAGGACTTCTCCATTTCTTTTCATCCTTGTGGTGCGGGCCCTTTCCCCGGAGAAGAGGATGAAGATGGCTGCACCTTCTTCACTTGCCACACTTGTTTGGTCTTTGTTGATGTAGGTGGCTTTGTGTCTTGAAGGACTGGCTTCTTGGCCCATAATCCCGGCCTTGCTTGTTGCGGGCTTCTTGGGTTGGTACCATGACGGATTCTCAATTTTGTCAAGTTGCTTCCAAAAGGCGACGAGACTATCCGTCTTTCTTGGCGTCACTTCAACTTCACGGATGTTTGAGGGATTTGGCCCATACTTGATCTTGATCATTGAGCATTGTTCTTTTCTTGGTTGGAACTCAAACTTTTCCTCCTTCCCATTGATGTGGAATCGGATTTCTCCATTCCCAACATCAATTTGGGCGTTCGTGGTGCTTGAGGAAGGGACGTCCCAAAATGAGGGCGTGTTCTTGTCGATATCCATCTCAAGCACCACAAAGTCCACCGGTATGAAGTTGCCTCGAATTTTTACTGGCACGTCTTCGGCTATTCCCGCGGGGTAGCGGACCGAAGAGTCCGCCAATTGCAACCTCATTGGTGTAGGAGTCAAGGTTGTGTAGCTCAAACGATCAAAGACTTCTTTGGGCATCACGGCGACGCTTGCCCCAAGATCACATAAGGCCCGGTCGAAGTGGTGTGCCCCAATGGAACATGATATTGTGGGGCAGCCGGGGTCCTTCTTCTTTTACGGAAGCCGATTGAGTATAGCTGCGCTACACTCCTCTGTGAGCTTGACCATTTCCTCGTTGGGTAGTGGCCTCTTGTTGTTGAGGATGTCTTTAAGGTAGCGTGCATATGTGGGCACCTGCACCATGTCCAACAATGGCACGTTGACATGAATCCTTCGGATGGTCTCGACGAATCGAGCAAATTGTTCATCCTCCTTTGGCTTCCTGTTTACGTGAAGGAATGGCAAAAAGCTTGTGTCTTGAAATTCAATTCCATTCTTCCCTTCACTTGGCTTCGGTTCTTCTTCTTTTTCTTTGGTAATAGAAGGGCTTTCCTCCTCCAGGTCGTTCCTGTTCTTCTTTGCTGCATGGTTAGGATATGGCGGATCTCGAGTGGATTTTCCTCCCTCGTGGTAACCGCATTAACATTTTCCAAAGAAGACTCGGGTTGCCCGGGATCTTCCCGAATTAGAACCAGGAATAAGAGCAGCTAGGCTGAGCAACTTGGGTTTCAATCATTTTATTAAAGCTCAGCTGATTTTTGAAAGCGAGAGGAGAAACCTTCTATTTGTGCGGTTATGTTTTCTAAGACTTTATCATTGGCAGCAAGCTTTTTGTTGATAGATTCGTTAATTTTAGCTTGGCCATAAACCAAATCTTTCAAGGAAGGTTGATTATTGTTAAAGCCGAGAAAAATTGTTACCTCCTTGATATGATGGTCGGTTTTGGTTGTACCCTTGTCCTCCGTTTGGACGATACCCGTTGTTGTTGTTCATGTAGAACACCTCTTCATGGGTATGGGGGCAATCCTTCCCCATATGGCCGGTGTTCCCGCACTCCTCACACGTCATGTGTGAGTCCAATGCATGAACACCACCATTTGCGTTGTGTTCGTCCAAGCGTTTTATGAGGAGGTCAACCTTGGCGGACGGCATGTCCACCTCCTTGACAGGGTGTACGCCTCTTGCGCGTGTTTGGAGTCGATCATCGCTCCACCCTTGATTGGAGACCATCTTCTCTATGAGTTCTTTTGCTTGGGCAATAGTTTTGGAGAAGAAGGCTCCTCCAGCAGCGGCATCCATATGTCCACGGGTTGTTGGTGTCAACCCGTTGTAGAAGTGTTGAAGAATGAGCCATTCCTCCATCCCATGGTGAGGGCAGGCCAGAATGTATTCTTGAAGCCTTTCCCATGCCTCGGGCATGGATTCGTTTGTCGCTTGCTTGGAAACTTGCAATTCTTCCACGAAGGGCATTGGTTTTGCCCATCGGGAAAAACTTGGCGAGGAACGCCGTGGAACATTTGTTCCAAGTGTCAATGCTTGCACGATTGGCATAAAACCACTGTTTCGCCTTCCCAAGGAGGGATAGGGGAAACAGGCGGAGTTTGATAGCATCTTGGTTGGCTCCGGCCGTGGCTGATGTGTTGCATATTTCCAGGAAGCTGTTGGAGATGAGAGTTGGCGTCCTCGGAGGCCTTTCCACAAAAGGGAATGGCTTGCACCATAGTGATGAGGCTGGACTTGATGTCAAGTCCTGCAGCACCGGCGTCGACGTTGGGCCCAATGGGCACATTGGCGACGGAGGGCGCAGAGTAGTCACGAAGGGTCCTTTCAGCCATGAGTGTTGAGGTTGATGGTGCGGAAGATGCGGGCTCGCTTGTCGTGGGTTCTTGAGGAGAGACAACGACGCGAGGTCGAGTCTTTCTCGCAAGAGCCTCGGGATTATCAACGAAGTTTTCCGGCAAGTTGAATCCACGCATGCACTATCCTGTTTTCACATTGAAGAGAAAACAGATCAAGGTTAGCTCTGCAAAGGTAATGATTAAATCATCATCAAGTGTAATCATGAACATTCATTGTATTCTTATTAACCAATGTCTTCCCCGACAACGGCGCCGGAAATGCTTGTTGGCATCTCTTAAGGTCACGCGGAAAGAAACACGTGACCGCGGGAGAGGCAAGGGTTTAAGTCACTTGCACTATTTAACCAAATAATCCACATCCGAGTACAAGTACTAGATATGTATTATAAGGTGGGTCATGAATATCCGCAAGCGGACGGATAACCCGTTGTAGCATTTCACCCGAGAGTATTCAAGGGTATCGTATTTATATTTTCCCAAAGGAAGACATGGTTGATAAGAGTACTTATGTTCATGGTGTTACAAAAGAATGATGAAGTATTCACATTCCAATGCAGGGGTTAGGAGCAATAAGTTGAGGATAGTGTGACACACACCAAGGCGATGCATTCTCTTATAAAAGGGATAGAGGCGATCCTAGATAAAGCTAAACTAGACTAGCAGACCACTACTCCTAATGATACAACATTCATATGAGTGCGCAGCTTCTACCTAACATCCAAGATCATGCAAGCGCAAGCAAGCGTCTAATGCCTAGGCATCATCGGGAGATCCGTCTTACGCGAGGTCCGCCTCGCGACTCCGGCTTTTAGACTCCTATGCCATGCCCGAACGTGGAGGATTACTTTGGATGACAAGGCTGTCACTTCTTGTCACCTACCTCTACAAACCGTGGGACACGAAGCACATTCAACGGTGGGTAGATAACCCCGAGCACCGTGCCGGCGTCACTAACCACAACTCTAGATCCCTCGAGGCACCGACATGGTGGTAAATCTAGAGCACCCTTGCGGGACGATGAACCCGAAGCCTATTCATAAGAACACTAGCCTAACTAGCATAAGCTAGACGAAAGGATCAAAGCTAGCACTAAGTCATGCAAAGGTGTTCGTCGCTCAAGAATGAGCGACGAACGGCAATTAATCAAGTAAGATCGGGAGTAATCGGTGATCAAGTATGAACGAACGAAGAACATTCGATATGAGTTCATCTTCTATTAATGAAGAACGAAGAACGAACGACGAACTTATATGAACGAACGATGAACGATCAAACAAGATCATGATTACTCTATAAAGCTCATGACAAGGATATGAACGAAAGTATTCCATAGATGAATGATCAAGTCTCATAAAGAGAGGATACAAGAGCTATACCCAATTCTCCACAAGACTTTGGGAGCAATGAGGCAGCCCACTACTAAGCCTAGCACTACCTAGAAAGCCTCTAAACTTCTAGTGTGAGGATAGAATGATCCTTGTGTTGTTGTGTGTGTTAAGGAGGGGGGTACCCCTCCTTATATAGGCTTGAAAGGTCGGCTCCTGGAGGCGGTTTCGTAGGTCGGTGGCATTTAATGCGCGTGGAACCGACCTCCGGAGGCGGTGGGCAAACCGCCGGAGAAAAGTGGGCCGGGGGGCCACCATGACGGTTCGGCCGAACCGCCTTGTTGGTTCGGCCGAGCTGCCACCGGCCCCTCCTGAGGCTGGGCTTTGGCGGTTGGCTCCCCCACTGGATGTTGGTCTTTGATCCAGGTGCGTGAGGCCTTATTTGTGTTGGATTTCGTGGTCGTTGGCCTTTTATCTTGGAGTTGATTCCCGCGGCGAAGTGGAAGTTTTGTAAAAGTGTTGATTTGTCGCCTCGGGGCACGGAATTCATCATTTTCCACCTGCACACTAAAAATCTAGAGGTACACGTGGAACTAGGTTATTTCTAAGTAAAATGCATGCAAGACATGCCTAGTCCTTCTCATTTATTTGACTAATTGACGGTCGAAATTGGTCCGTAACGACCGTCAACAGCAGCTAGCACCGCCAGGCCCGCACCCCAGCCCCGTAGCCCGCTGCAGCCCAACCGCCAGGCCCACGCAAGTCCGTCCCCAAGCCCGTGTCGGATCGGAGCTCGAATCTCACCCCGATCCGGTCGTCCTCGGCATGTGTGCCAAGCCAGCCCCCCCTATATAAGCTGATGTGGACTAGGGTCCCGATCTTCCGAAAGGTTCGGATAACTCTTGATTTGGCAAAGATGTGACACACGTCGATCCGGCCCCCGAACAACACGTCCAAACCCTGCAATCGCAGCACCACGTCCTGTATGGTTATCAACCGGCGTTGCACGGTTGACCTCGCCAAGAAGGCTAGTCCCTGCCTGCGAATCAAGAACATAAGCAAGAACAAGAAAGAACACAACCAAATTTGCATATGTATGATTAATCTCACAATTTGGGTTTCACAAACCGATGAACGACGAAACTGTCTAAGCAGAATAATCTAAGCAAAACCCAACCCTAACATGGGTGGCGGCTGCTGCTAATAAAGACTTGGGGACGTGCAAGAATCCCCTGGACGCTCTCCTAATGCGCTCAAACGAGATACACGGCCCAAAGGCCAAAAACGGTGACGCAGCACCAAAACAGATTCTGGACGTCCCACATTTTCGATGATTCCTGACGACTCCAGACGAATTTTGACATGAGACTAGATCCAATGGAAATGTTATGAAATTATCTTTCCATCCATATGTAGAACGTCCAAATCGGACATCATATGCGATCTGTGCATCTATTTTAATTTAGACTGTTCCTGGACTCCAAAACAGACTCGAAGTCGACTTGATTTGGGCCTCCACAATGCCTTGCGCCTCTTGCTGGACCTCCACGCCTCCAAACCCTCTTCCATTCATATTATGGTCCTCTCCTTGATTCCTAATCATAATAAAATTATTAGGTAGCAAACTATTCTCAAAATTATGAAAGGAAAGACTTAGGAACGAGCTCACCTCTAAATTGAATTGTCGGGCGCGAGCTCTAGTGATTGGTCCTTGAATGTTCAGCGGAGGAGTGTCATTTGTATCCAAAGGAGTGATGTTCTCATCATCCTCCCCCTCTTGAATCGGAGTCGTCCTCGACTCAAGCTCATGCTCCTCACCCAAATAAGGCTTCAAATCTGCAATGCTAAAAGTGGAACTAACCCCGAACTCGGGAGGCAACTCAAGTTTATATGCATTATCATTAATCTTCTCAATTATCTTGAAAGGACCAGTAGCTCTAGGCATTAACTTAGACTTTCTCAACTCAGAAAACCGATCCTTTCTCAAGTGCAACCATACTAAATCACCCGGTTCTAATTTAACTTCCCTTTTACCTTTACTACCAGCAATCCTATACTTTTCAGTCATCTTTTCAATGTTGTGCTTAGTTGTTTCATGCATTTTTAAAATAAATTCAGCACGTTCCTGAGCATCAAAGTGAACTCTCTCACTAGTAGGCAAAGGCAAAATATCAATAGGAGCACGGGGATTAAAACCATACACTACCTCAAAAGGACTTACCTTGGTGGTCGAATGTGTTACACGATGATATGCAAACTCCACATGAGGCAAACATTCCTCCCACGTCTTCAGAATTGTCTTTAAAATAGCTCTCAACATGGTACCCAATGTGCGGTTCACTACCTCGGTTTGGCCATCAGTTTGTGGGTGACATGTTGTAGAGAACAACAACTTCGTTCCCAACTTATTCCATAGGGTGCGCCAAAAATGACTCAAGAATTTGGCGTCACGATCTGAAACAATAGTAGAAGGCATACCATGCAAGTGAATAATCTCTTTGAAAAATAGGTCAGCAATATGAATAGCGTCATCACTCTTATGACAAGGTATAAAGTGAGCCATCTTAGAAAATCTATCCACCACAACAAAAATACTATCCCTCCCCCTCTTAGTCCTAGGCAGTCCTAAAACAAAATCCATTGAAATATCCGCCCAAGGTATCGAAGAAATGGGAAACCATGTGGATTCAAGCGAGACTTTGCTTTTTGACAAGTAGTGCAGCGAGCCACAAATCGCTCAACATCTCTTCTCAATCGTGGCCAAAAGAAGTGTGTGGCCAACACATCCGCCGTCTTCTTTGCACCAAAATGTCCCATCAATCCGCCTCCATGCGCTTCCTGTAACAACAAAAGACGAACGGAACCAACTGGAATGCAAAGGCGGTTAGCTCTAAACAAATATCCGTCATTTATCACAAACTTGTTCCATGTACGACCCTCTCTACAATGCAGCAAGACATCTTTAAAATCAACATCAAGAGCATATTGTTCTTTAATTGATTCAAGCCCAAAAATACGACAATCAAGGTGTGACAACATAGTGTATCGTCTAGACAGAGCATCAGCAATCACATTATCCTTCCCTTTTTTATGCTTGATAATATAAGGAAAAGACTCAATAAACTCAACCCACTTAGCATGTCTACGGTTTAAATTACTTTGAGAGCGAATATACTTAAGCAATTCATGATCGGAATGAATAACGAATTCCTTATAAATAATGACGCCACGTTTGCAAAGAACGTACAAGAGCATACAATTCTTTATCATATGTAGAATAATTTAAAACAGGGCCAGTTATCTTTTCACTAAAATAAGCAATAGGTTTGCCATTCTTCATCGGAGGTGCCTTCTCCGCTACCGGAGGTGTGTGCTTGAGCAGCCCCCCCCCCTTCGTCGTCGGTTTGAGCGACATTTCGCTCATGGCCGTCGCCGAGGGCTAGGGGCCGAGTGGAGCAGGGCTGTTAACCTCTTCCGCCTCCTCCGATCGAGTTTGCTCATCCCGAGCAACGTTGTCTTCGTCCTCGGAGGAGGAGGAGGAGTTTGGAAAGTTGAAGTTCGGAGCTCCTACTCCAAACCCCATACCGGGGGCCACAGTAGACCCTCCGGCCTCGCCGGCCGTATTGTAGCCGGAGGAGGCCGTTGGAAACACAACCGGAGATCTAGCTCGGGGCGGGGAATTCGAAGGCCCATCTTCGCGCACTTCGCCTTCTTCTTCTCTATTGTTCGCATCATCGCCATCCGCTTCGCGTACGACGGGGAGCACAGCTGCAGAGCGCTTGATCTTCACGCGCTTAGTCTTGCGCTTGGGGGCTGCCTTCTTCGAAGGACCCCGCACATCGCCGGAGACAGCTCGATCGTCCCGCGGAGAAGTGTCCCCGTCTTCCGCGTCACCGCCCTCATCATCGGATGGCATAAGAGGAATAAAGCTTCTACGCTTACGCCTTCCCCCTTCGGCGTAATCGCGTGAGGAGGCAAAACAGCCTCCGGGTGTTTCGGATGATACACCCGGTTCGGACGGCCGGTCTATCCGCACGCCTCCATGCGAGTCGTCGGCCTTCACCCAGCGAAGAAGATAGTAGGATCGCTCTTCGATCTCTTCGAGGGTTAGCTCGAAAAGCATACGATGAGTCGGTAAAGTCAGCAAAAGGCAGTGCAAGGATAGGAAACAACGAAGAGTCCTTCGAGCACTTACCGGGAAGCAGGTTGAGGTTGAAGTTCAAGGACCGCCCAGCCGCGTCAAGGGTGAAAACGGAACCCCAATCTTGGCGAAGGGGCATAATTCCCGCCGTAAGGAATTCTTCGCACAAGTCCCTCACCGACGCCTTGCGAGCAATTCGTTGCAGCAAATCGATGCGCCTCGAACCGTGGCGTCCATCGTAACATCCGAAAGACCAATGTAGCTGATCTCTGTCCGGAGCGAGTGCAGGTTGCGGTTGGCGTCTTGGTCGTAGTAAAACCATTTCTGGATCATGGTCTTACCCCAATGCCCCTTGTAGGCCTTCGTAGGCACGAGGTGCTCCATGCCGTCGCGAGGCCGAAGGGCAACGCACATGAAGCTTAGCCACATATGATCGCCCGGCGGGCTGTTCGGAGGCCGCCGAGTGGCCCGGTGTCTTGCGGCGAAGGCCTTAGCACCGGGCACCGCTCCTTCCATTCGGAAAGCCCACTCGAAGATGGACAGCCGGATCATGCTCGTTGAGGGTAATCTGCTGGATCTCCAACCCGAAGAGATCCGAGCACCTCTCCCACAAACTAGGAGCACGGAAATCGAAGGCCGCCCTCGAGCAGCTTGGCGAAGATAATGAGGCGGCCGGGGCACACCACGGGAGTTGTTTCCTCCCGTGCGGGGATGTGGGCGCGTTCCCGAGCGAAACGGTTGTGCTCCCGGGCCCACTTGTCGAGCCGGGTTTCGGTTATGGTGCTTGGTCCCGGATAGGAGCCGGGAGGCTTCGTGTTGCTTAGACCGACGCGTTGGCTGGTGCGACGTCTTGCCATACCGAAGGTTGAAGGCTAAGACCCCGAAACGAAGGGCGATCCTTGAATCGAAGGTAGAGGCTTCGAAACGAAGGCTAACGCTCGAAATCGAAGGCTAAGGCTCGGAAGTGAAAGCGACGGCAAGAGGCAAGGGCGAGAGCTTGGTGAGGTGAGAAAGCAAGTGAGTTGGCTGGTGCGGTGAAAGTGAGTAGGAGGTTTGGTTTACCGCGGCACCTCTCCTTATATAGGCGGTAAAATTAGGGTAGCATTCAAGACGCGGCGCCTCGAAAGCAGTGCATCCCGTGCGAGCGGGTGTGTTATACGAACAGTCACGCCTCTTCAAGAGTGGACGCGCATCCCGAGAAAGCATAACCGCGTGATACCTACGAGTTAATGCAGCTGTCCTTTAAGAGCGTGCTGCCCGTGCGAGCGGGTGCGTTATACGAGCGATCGCGCCTCTTCAAGAGTGGACGCGCATCCCGAGGAAGCATAACCGCGTGATACCTACGAGTTAATGCGGCTGTCCTTTTAAGAGCTCGCCGCTCGGGATTGCGCGTAACGGCTAGTGCACTAGCCGGGGCATTTAACGACACAATAAACATGATCAATTATTGTTGGCAAATGTTCCGAGTAAGTGCGTTATGATAAGCTCGTGACCAAAACAAGTTCTACGAAGAGCCTTCGATCGAGCGGTAATATGGTTTTGATTTACGATATACTTATCCCCTTGATCTACCAATTGCCTTCGGACATAATAATCGGAGTTCAAATAATGAAGTGTGAATGGCAGTAGGGCATAACGACAAGCAAAGCTACCGTAGCGAAGGACAAAGCTACCGTAGTGAAGGACAAAGTAACAGCAGTGAAGGCCCAAGTAACGAGTGTATGGATAAGATCGAGGAGGTGGAAGGACAAGCACGGTGACGTGGCACACCGTCCTCCAATAAATCCGACACATAACCTTATCGCATCTGGATTCCCCCCGTCACATAAGCATGGACATAGCCTATATAAGGGGAGCAAGGCCTCTCGCCTTCAAACCTCACAACATCACTCTCCAGCTTTCTAAAAACACTAGCAAGATGCAAAGGTAGGCCTTTCGGTTTGCGAAAGAGGAAGCCCGAAGGGCAGAGTTCTATAGCCTTCGCGCTTCACCAATCGACTTCAAAGGGTGCGCAACGCGCTTACCAAGCGACTTCACCGAGGTCATCCGTCCGCTGCGCTTCCTAAGGCGAGTGGTACTCGGGGGCTGTATTCAATGAAGCGCCATGGTAAAGCGCCGGCGTAGCCTCGAGTTCTTCCTCGAAGGCTATCCCGTAGTATAGTCACGCCGAGAAGGAACTGTCCGGCTGTGTGATCGATAGAGTAGGTCTCCTAACAGATCTTGAGGGTTTATTGTCACACCTTGAAGATCTTAGGACCAGAATCGGAGGCTCCGATGGCTGAAGCCGTCAAGGTCGTCACGAGCACCTGGACAAAGCAAAGGCTGGCCTCCGCCTAAGCAAGACCATTTGGTCGGCGAAGGTTATACCCCGACGACGAGTGACTAAGTCCCCGCGAACCGTGATCCAGGAGGGTCACCGGTATCCTTCGAAGGCGGGCGGTAGTCGCATTCCTTCAGGTCAAGGGAACCCTTTTGGTTGGTCTAGCCGTGGCTTTCGAGGCTGGTCCCTGGACCAATGTGCGTCACCCCTTACTCTTTCTTTTTCTCTTTTGGTAGCGTCCTTCGGTCCAAGTGTAATCGGCTTCGCTGCTAATAATAAAGAAGTGCCTTCGTTTTTGTGTGTGCATGAATGTTATGTGTCTCCTTCGTTGTTTCTCTTCGTTGTTTCAAGCAATGCAGGTCGAAGAACTTGTGAAGAGGGGGCGCCTCCGGGCAGTCCCGAAAAGGGGGGTGGGGGGGGTGTAAGGTGGAGATCCTTCGGGATCACGGTTTCGGTCCTACCGAAGGCGGAGCTCACCCGTGAGGGGCTACTGTTGGGGAAAGATCACCACCTTACCCCAATGGGCCGGCACGGAAGGAAACAGGCCCAACAAGGCCATGGAACAAGCACCTCACATGCCCGACGACCCAAAGGAGAAGCACTTGGAGGTCACTTGGAGGGGAGGATTTGGCCCAACCAAGGCCCAATAAGGCCATGAAGAGGGAATTCAGCCCAAGAGTGGATAGAATAGAGAGGGCATAAGTGTAATTTATGGGGGCTGATAGTGACTATTAGGGTTGAGAGAGTATGAGGCTATAAATACTCTCTCGACTCATCACATCAGCCAGTTTTGGACTCTCCCTGTAATATCACCGTAATAGAAATGAGAGCCTTCGTATGGGGTCCTTCGTGACTCCCCCAACCACTTATTCCCTTCGTAGTTTTCCTGTTCCTCTCAAATAGGCCTAGCCCAAGGACCTTCGTAGTCCCGTAGCCCATGCGCATCTCCGGGACACCTTGGGCTGGCCCATTCCTCATTGCTTGTGGCCTTCGTAACCACAACAGGTTCCATATATGTACGTTCGATAAAAAACAATTGGGTTAGTCTTAGGAGTGAATGAGAGGGGCGTGTGTCTTCCCGCGAGGTAGATTTCGCACCAAGCCCCCAACAGTAGCCCTTTGAGGGACGAGCTCACTCCGGAGCGAGCGAAGTCACTCAAACTTTTCTTGAGCGCGGATGACCACCAAGCGAGAGGGAAACGCCACTCTCCGGATTTGTTGCTAAAGCTCTTGCTCGGTCTTGCACTTGGCAACAAATCTTGTCGATTGGGCTTTGACTCGGGTTTTATAGGCTTTGCTGTTTTGGTGCGTCCCACCTCGATGCTTGTGCTACGCTCGATGACCTTTTTCATGCGACGACACTCGCTTATTCTCCTCGCATGCCCTAGGTTTTACCCGGCTTCTATATAAGGAGGCCTCGCGGTGAAAGGTAGGTCCTTCCTGGTCAAAATTATTCTTTGACCTAGGTTTTCTACGGTTTACTCGGTCTCTTGTGGTGGCTGCTTACTTCGCTCTCTTTTTGGGGTTGCTACGCGCGGCTTTCTCGGGTTTTTCGCTACTTCGATTTGAGCAAAGCCTGTGTTGATTTGCCCTTGTTGCTTGCCTTTGCCCCGCATGTTCGTTGGTTATTGATTTCTCGCTTTTCCTTGCAGGCTCCTAGGTCGATGGCTCATGTGAAAACAACTGCGCGGGTGATCGATGGCCTTGCACCTTCGGATTGCGAGGTGGCTCGCGGTGGTGCGACTTCGGGTTCCGGCGTCCCCGACGCACCTATCTCTCGCTTCGAATACTGAGCAGCCTTGAGTCTCTACCTCTTAAGCCGGTGACTCCAAGGGTAAGTGACAGCTCGAGCGTCAGCGGTAGAGATAGGAACGATGGCGAGGTGGGTGCCGTGAGCGGAGACGCCGCTCTTGATGATGTGGAGGTTGACAGCAGCGGCGACGAAGATGATGATGTTGCTATTGATGAAGTTTCTGAGGGAGATCTCAGTGAGGCTGAAAAAACTACTTCGGATGTCGTCGATGTTGTCGGAACTGCTGAACAGCCTGCTTGCACTAAGGTGTCGTGCTGAGGTCAGCCTAAGCTGAAGAAGGTTCCGAATTCCCGCACTTTTGTGATCAGACACTCCAAGATGTCTAGGGGGAATGCGGATGCCCTTGTCGAGGGGGATTTATTACTGGATACCATCTTCTAGAGGATGACGAGGAATTTCGTCCTGAGGACGACGAGGTCGTGGTATTCGTGTATTACTTCGCAGCCGGCCTTGTGACTTTATGAGGAAATCGAGTTCATTATCGATCGATAACTAGTGACTTTGACAACTTGTATCACATTATAAATACAAATCACTTGTCACAAAAATGAGGGTGTGTGCGTATTCAATTTGTGATGAAAATGTGCTCGGTTCCTGACACATTTTTTTCATTTTGTTATTTAGTGTTGGGCCTAAGATCCATCAGTATTGATCCATGACCAATAACAATATTGCATCATAGTTAAGGCTTATTTCATGATAAAATATTGTAACGGCATCACAAAAGCAACATGGACGAGCATGTTCGTACTAGTATAAATCACACTGGCCTCTGGTGGTCAATGTATTACATCAACATCCCCAACAATCTATAAACACAGCGCCACCCTAACAGCACAACGACAAAAAAAAAAGGTAATGAAATTTTATATTAACACAAAGGGCTGTGAGTAGTCTTTCCCGTATGGTTCAAGCAGTACGTCAAAACAAAAATAGATTGAATGGAAATTTGCAAACCTTCCATTCAGATTTTCCACTCTTGGATCTTGATCCAACCGTTGAAATTTTTCATTCAATTGTGGTAAAAAAATGTTTTCTGATAAAAAAAAGAAAATGTTCCACCTAAGAACCAATTGTTCTAGCAGTATATTTTCATTGTTCCGAAAATCCGATTGGAGCAAATACAAAATTCCACTCAACTGGAAATTAGCATATCCAAAAATAAAAGAATACGGGGATAATCACATTTGCAAATGCTAAGCCCCAGCCTCCAGATCCTTTTTTTTTGCTAAGGTAATATGCATGGACAGTAGATCATCTCCTTCACAAGTAACGGTTATGTCCTTCCTCCCTTTGATGCAACACGAAGTTAGGTCTCTTCATTTACTAAGGCCTTAAGAAGAGAGACCTATATATACCTCAAAGCTCCAAAGGAACTGTAGTAGTGTTCAAGCCTTAAATCTTTTGAGTTTTGAGAATAAGATCGGAAGTTTCCTGAATTCTTGGTATGGAGGCTGCGCTAGGAAGAGAAAGACTGAGTGGATCTAAGACCATTGGGAATGGGAACATGGAGGAAAGCATTACCTTTCTATTGTCTTCTAACATTGAAGAAGATTTAGAGTTATGTTTTCCCAGTGCCTTCCATTCCTATTGTTCTTAGATGCTCCTTACCCTTCCTTAGTATGGCGAGCAAGAAATTATTAGATAGTTTCAAATGATGGGCCAACGAGTTTGGGAGGAGTACAAAAAAGAGCAGGAATAGGAAAGACAAGAAGTTGAAGCTCTAATAGTTCTCCAACATCTAAGATGTGATTTGGTTTGGCAGATAAATGCAAATCACATAAAGAAACAAACCTTAAGTGTAAACTAGGAAGAGTGTTTAAATCATGGCCGTGAGGGTGAGATGGAAAGATTAAGAACGAGGGCACCTAACCAGATGAAAATTAGCATTATAATTTTCATCCAGAAAAACTTCTCCAATACATGTATTTAGAGAATTGAGATAATGTAGACAATACTAGTTATGTTGGTGCAACAATTAGCAAAAGGGATTTAATCAACAATGAACTACCATAGAAATGACTATCACAAATGAAACCATAAGAAAGGATATCCACAAGTTACCTTTTTTAAAAACAAAAAAAATTTAGATAAATCACATAGCCAGATTCCACTGTCTAGCTACCTTTTGATCTTTTATCAATTTACTTGGAGATATCACTATTTGTTGAACAAGGATCAGAGTGGAAGGGAGCATCCATCTAGAAAGTCAGTTCATTTAATTCTGCAGACAGAAAGTGATGTACAAAGGTGTGCACAAAGTTCTGAAATGTTGTTTGTTGATTCGAGATATACATTGTTGTCGTAGTTGAAAAAATGGGTATAACTCAACCATGCCAGTTATGTGGCACATTAGAAAAAATGTTAATAGACCTTTTTCTTACATTCACGACAGTTGGGGGAAGATGGGGGCACATGGTTGTTCAACTTTGATCCTAAAATTAATAGACAAAAGCATGTTACATGGAAGCTTCTACAAGGGAAAATCACATGATGTATAACATAAAAAGATAATGAATAAATAAAATAGAAATAACATCTACTATTGCCGGACACAAGAAAATTGAGTCCTTCATTAATAGGGTCCCAGAATGTCAAACATATTATGCACATAATTAAGTTGTTATACATATAGAAATGGAAAAGATGAGTCAACCCTTTATAAACCCATGTTCTTTTCCAAATAGAACAGCAGGTACATTTTGGATAAATTTCTCTATGTCATGTGTCAATGATGAGTGGAGATCCTACAAAATTCCATTAGTGTTACTGATATGACTCTGATGGATTGGGCATATGGCATATGCACCAAATTTTGTCTGTAAATGTTATTGGTTGATTGCATTGGATAACAAGTTGAAACACTATTTTTCATTCTGAATCGACATGGGCACTAAATTCAAGTTGAATATAAGTGACTATAAAAAGTAGCAATAGTGTAATCTTTCCAGGGATTATAACCAAGTCTTTAGTAATGTTTAATCTGTTTATATAGAATAAATAAATGAAATCAAAGATTCTATTCTGAGTTTTGTATTTTATTCATTATACTCTGTATAATTCAAAACTTTCCTATTTGGTATTTATGTGAGTTCCTCCAGCATTACTGACCTCACGGGATAACATGAGTATATGACATTGCCATTTGTTGCAGAATAGAGAACCTTTATTTCTGATTTATTGTTTACTTGGTCCCGTTTATCTGAAGTCGAATACACCATATCTCTTTCTTAGAAAATAGTGAAATAAAAATAACTTATTTTTTCTATAAATGCATTTATTAGAAGCAAAGGCTTACCTATTAACCTTACAGATATCTAGAGGCAACCAGACCTTCTTTTCTATAAATGCAGTATCAACAGATATTCCCGACCCACTTTATTAAAAACGATGTTAAAGGTACACAAAGTGTAAAGGCAATTCACTAGAACCCTATATATGATACGTAACACTCTAGGCATTGTTTAACAATTCAAACTCTTATTCTTTTGTTCTTTTCAACCTAGTGAGCTGGGAAGAGGAAACAAAATGCCTAAGAGCAATGGGAATGGGAACATGGAGGAAAGCATGAAAATTTTCTGTTTTCACATCCAGATTTGGATCAAGGCATTTGACTCTATGTTTTCCTGATGCCTCCCATTCCTACAGTTCTTAGGCACTGCTTCCTCTTCCTTTGGCCTGCTTGCTCCAGCAAAGAAAACAAAATATTATCATTTGTAGTTGTAGATGACAATGTATAAAAAGTGAGTAAGAAAGAGGAAGAAACTAGTGTCTTAGAGCATTGGGCATGGGAACATGGAGGAAAGCCAAAAGTTTTCTTACTTTATGGGAACACGGGAACTTAATGGTTTCAGATTTCTTGGTTGTTTTCTCGATGCCTCCCATACCTATATTGTTCTAAGTCACTACTTCCCCTTACTGTTAGCTTACAAACTATTTTAGTAAATAAAATAAAGATATGCGTTGCCTACATATATTTTTAGTGAGGTGGGATAACGTCATAGCATATTGGGTACAATAACATAGAGTAAGCTACGGACTATTTCTCTATATACTTGTATACATGTAAGGCTTGATTTGTTTCAGTACTGTTTCCACTTCCTGTCATGCTTGTTTTTCATAAGTGCCACTCCTTCTATTCGACATACACAATCATTGTTGAGAGAAAGCATAATAAAACATAACTTGGAATCTCAAACGTAAAGCTGATGGGCTGGCCACTGCATTGAGATGGTTGTGGCTAGAGAAGACTGAACCATTTAGTCCTTGGTCGTCACTACCGATTCAAGTGCCAGCTCTAGTCCAAGATCTCTCTTTCATGCCTGTCACACCGGAGGTAAGCAATGGAGCATGCAATCTGTTCTGGGAAGATTGACAGATTAAAGGTCAATGCATTGGAGATTTAGCCCCATGCTTGTGCCACTATTCCCAAGGGCAGATTTGTGTGGCGACATGCTGCTGGTGCCTAGTATTTGGATCCATCCAGTTTGCGGCATGGGAGAAGATTTGGAAGACATGGGCACCAGCCAAGTGCCAATTCTTCCTGTGGTTAGTAGCACACAATTGCTGCTGGACAGCGGACCCATTCATGAAACATGGACTGTCCCACCCTGCATAAAATGTCTATCGTGTGATCAGGAAGAAGAATCCATCAACCATCTTCTGTTGTCATGTGTATCCACAAGGCAATTCTGGTACTAAATGTTGATGCGGGTCAGCCTCCAAACACTAGATCCACCCACGGCTGGTTCATTCTTTGCATGGTGGGATGCAGTACTTGAGACAACCACTGGACTAATGAAACAGGGTGAAACAGGGCATTAGTTTCCTAATTGCGATTGGAGCCTTCATAGTTAATAGCTGAAAGCTCCTAGGAATACGGCTCCCTCCGCAATTCAGCCTCCATGGCCTACTCCCGAGTGCGACGCATCGGCTTTTCGCAGCGTGGCCTCCTCCCGAGCAGCCGCGTCGCTTGCCGCAGTCGGAGTCCTCCGGGGTATCCGTACGGCTGGCGCAGCCCGTTCTCGTATTGTATAATTGTTGTGTGCTTGATGGTGCTTCTCCAAGCATGGCTCGTCCCTTATACTTGGCCGCTGAAGAGCGTCGTCTCTGGTCTATGGCCAGAGCCTGAGGCTTGTCATTCTTGGTACCTACCCAAGTAGGTGATTAGGGTGGGTCATCTTTAGTGGTCGTTCTGTTTAACTAAAAGGCGTGAATGTAATCAAGTAATGGGTGTGTGTGTGGTGTGTGTTGTAACCATGTTCTTGTCCTGTTTTAATTCTTAATATAATGAAGTGCAGATCTCTTACATTTTCGAGATACGTGATTTCGAGTCAGATAATGGCTTCATAATTCACATAAGGTAAACAAATATATGTGTTGATTAGATATGTGAGTTATAAGAATTGACGATTCCAAAAATAATTCAAACAACATCTAACTCTAGGCATCAATACGGCAGTTCTGGGAGTTGGCAGTGCAAGAGTGATGTCCTTCTTGACTACCGGTTGTTAGATACTTTAGAATGTGTCTTGGGTTGGTTTTTATCAAACTGTAATCGGTGCGAATGTAACTACTCACCATGTGTGTGCTCACATGGGCACCAGCCAAGTGTGTGTCACAAGCATATCCATAGCACTTGAGGATAAATGTCACAAGCCTGTACTCACATCATTGTATGATGTCGTCTTTCTGCCACATCACTTTGTACAGCCTACCATTCAACTTGAGTCATGAAAGTTCCTGTACAAGCAATAGTCAAAATCAGCAAAGGCAGATAACTGGTCGCCTATAGGGTTCAGCAAAGAACAGACGAAATTTTAAGAAATACCAAATCACAGCGGAGCTGCATATATGTGTGGCTTCCCCTAGGTTCCCGATTGGTTTTCCTGTGCGTTGAGTCAATAGCCAGATTGTTGGAGAACAGGTAGGCTACGATAGCATGAAACAAATTCTACCGTTCATAAAGAAAACCTTGTAAGAGGGGGATCATGGATCATTACCACTAGACGCGTAGGCGGAGCGGAAGCGTTGTTGATGTCGCGCATCGTAGAGGAAGTAGTCGTACGGCTCGATGTAGTGCGCAATCCAGCAGCACCTCTACGGACGTCCACACGTACGGAGAGGAAGACGACGTGACCGAACGTGCTAGCACTTGATGACGCGCTTGATGGATTGCAGCAGCACCACCTCTTCACGCGAACGACAGCGGCTGCAGGCTACGTGAGCTGCGGCAGCCAAGGGTGACGTGGCTAGGTTAATTCCCGTGATTAACCTAATGGCTGGTGCTGAATATATATAGGCTGCGCCACTTGTGGCTTGTGGGCCAAACTGGGCCGGCCCAGATTAGCTCTTGGGCAATTATCCAATAATCTCCCACTTGCACTAGAGTTAATCAGTATATGCTGCTGCAATGTCTCAACTTTCTTCCCTCCTTAAGTGTGTGACCCCGTAGGTTCATGCGACCAACAGACACGACTTAGAAACCATTTCTAGTCAATAGTCAGCATCGGCCCCTAGCAGAGCATACCGACTCCTGAAGGTCCACGAAGATCATATCTTGCATAACCTTTGACATACACTACACCAATCCCTTTGCCACACGATACCAGTCAAGCTCAAGGCTAGATACGTGCCACCCTTGTGATAGCTCGACCATTCACTCGATTTAATAGTGGATTTATCATGACTAACATTTAGTCGTCGTGATTAACTATTAATCACATCAGCATGGTCATGCAAATTTTCAAATCCAACTACCTCAAGGGGCCCAGAGATATCTCTCCTGTTATTAGGAGGGGCAAATTCCATCTTGATCGCTCACATCCCATGACATGTTTCATAACATACCCGAAAGCTACCTTTATGACTACCCAGTTACGGAGTAGCGTTTGGTAACCCCTAAGTGTGCTACTACGCATTCTGGAAATCAATGACAATCTCAGGTCTAAGGATCCCGAAGGTACATCATAAAAGACAACGACCGATGGCACAAAATAACATCTTAGCAAAGTCTATTAGTGGGTCAATCCAACACCATGTTCTCTAACATGTGTCCACATTATTGATTCGATATCTCCATATCTATGATCTCGTGAAACATGATCATCAATCAATACATGTGCTAGTTCATGAATCATTATTGTCCCACATAATGATAAGAAACTAGGGACCATTTTAGGATAATATCATAAATAAACAAAAGTCTCACAAACAAGTCACATACTTGTTAATAATGTAATGATAATTATCCAAGGAACAGAATAACACTTTATTCATTTACACATAAACATAGACGCAACATAATCTCTCACATACATCAATCTTGATCATGCAAGTATCTAATACCCATGGATCTCATATGCGCCTCATGCTTGGGCTGTGGGAGAGGTTTTGTCAACGGATCAGCGATGTTTGAATCCGTGTGCACTTTGCATATCTTCACATCACCTCGAGCGACGATGTCCCGGATGAGGTGATAACGCCGTAGTACGTGTTTGTTCTTTTGATGTGCTCTAGGCTCCTTGGCTTGCGCAATGGCACCACTATTATCACAATAGAGGTCCATTGGACTGGATGCACTAGGAACCACACCCAACTCAGAAACAAATTTTCTGATCCAAACAGCTTCTTTTGCAGCTTCGGAAGCTGCAAGGTACTCGGCCTCCGTCGTTGAATCAGCAACCGTTTCTTGCTTGGAACTCTTCCAGCTCACCGCGCCTCCATTGAGGCAAAACACATATCCAGATTGCAATCTCGAATCGTCCTTGTCGGTTTGGAAGCTAGCATCGGTGTAACCATTTACAACAAGCTCTTCCTCACCTCCATAGACTAGGAACATACCCATAGTCCTTCTCAAGTACTTTAGGATATTCTTATTGGCTCCCCAATGAGCTTCTCCTGGATTTGACTGGTATCTGCTCACAGCACTAAGAGCGTAGGCTACATCCGGGCGAGTACTTATCATGGCGTACATGATGGACCCAACAGCCGAAGCATATGGAATCGCTCTCATTTTCTCTTGCTCATCTGGTGTCGAGGGACACCGAGTCTTGCTAAGAGAAACTCCATGTGACATGGGCAAGAAACCTTTCTTGGAATCCTGCATATTGAACCGTTTCAATACCTTGTCAATGTACATGTCCTGGCTTAATCCAATTAGCCTCTTTGATCTATCTCTATAGATCATAATGCCCAAAATGTAAGCTGCCTCTCCTAAGTCCTTCATAGAGAAACTCTTCCTCAAAGAAGTCTTAACAGCTTCAAGCATTGGAATATTATTACCGATCAGCAATATGTCATCCACATATAGGACCAGAAAAACAAGCGCGCTCCCACTAGCCTTTTTGTAAACACAAGGCTCTTCTTCGTTTTTAATGAAGCCAAACCCTTTGACTACTTCATCAAAGCGAAGATTCCAACTCCGAGATGCTTGCTTTAGTCCATAAATGGACCTTTGAAGCTTGCATATCTTCCTAGCATTTTGTGGATCAACAAAACCTTCAGGCTGTGTCATGTACACATCCTCACTTAGGTTTCCATTAAGGAAAGCCGTTTTGACATCCATTTGCCATATCTCATAATCATAAAATGCGGCAATTGCTAGAAGGATCCGTATAGACTTTAGCATAGCGACGGGCGAGAAGGTCTCATCAAAATCAACCCCTTGAATTTGCTTAAAACCTTTCGCCACCAATCGTGCCTTATAGATGTGAACATTTCCATCCATGTCTATCTTTTTCTTAAAAACCCATTTACACTCAATGGTTTTGATACCATCGAGCGGATCTATCAAGTTCCAAACTTGATTTTCTCTCATGGATTCTAATTCGGATCTCATGGCTCCAAGCCATTTCTCGAGTCCGGTCCCATCATTGCTTCACTGTAAGTCTTAGGCTCATCATTGTCTAACAATAATATGTCACGCTGCCCCGTGGTCGGGAGCGTGAACTTTTCGAGAGCGCGACGTGCCCTTTCCGACCTACGCGGGGCTGGTGTTTCAACAATTGGTTCAACAACATTTGTTCATCCAATTGTGGTATAGAGGGAGAAGAAACATTTTCTGGAGCTTCTTGAACTTCTTCAAGTTGCACCGTTCTCCCACTTACCCTTTTGGAGAGAAACTCTTTCTCTAGAAAAACACCATTGCGAGCGACAAACACTTTGCCCTCTTCCCGATTGTAGAAATAATAACCTTTGGTTTTCCTAGGATATCCCACAAAGAAGCATTTATCAGACTTGGAAGAAAGCTTATCGGACGTCATACGTTTTACATAAGCCTCACATCCCCAAATCTTAAGAAAAGACAACCCGGGACGCTTCCCGGTCCATATCTCATATGGTGTCCTTTCCACAGATTTAGATAGAACCCTATTAAGTGTGAAAGCGGCTGTTTCTAGAGCGTATCCCCAAAAGGATAATGGAAGATCACTTTGGCTCATCATAGACCTAACCATGTCTAACAAGGTTCGGTTCCTCCGTTCGGATACTCCATTCCATTGGGGTGTTCCTAGCTGAGTCTATTGTGGAACAATTCCACATTGCTTTAGATGTTCACTAAACTCATGGCTTAAATATTCACCACCACGATCAGATCGTAGAAGTTTAATATTCTTGCCCAATTTATTTTGTACCTCATTTTGAAATTCTTTGAACTTTTTAAAGGATTCGGACTTATGCGTCATTAAGTAGATGTAACCATATCTACTAAAGTCATCGGTGAAAGTTATGAAGTACTGAAATCCACCTCTGACCATGCAACTCATTGGTCCACATACATCGGTATGTACAAGTCCCAATAGTTCACTCACCCTCTCACTATTTCCCGTGAAAGGTGACTTAGTCATTTTGCCAAGTAAACATGACTCACATGTATCAATTGATTCAAAATCAAAAGAACTTAGAAGACCATCCGTATGGAGCTTCTTCATGTGCTTCTCATTTATATGACCTAAACGCCAATGCCAAGTATACGTGGGATTCAAATCATTAGGCTTTAGCCTTTTCGCATCAATGTTATAAATAGGCTTATTCTCAAGATCTAAGTAATATAATCCATTCACCAATGGGCAATTACCATAGAGAATATCATTCAAATAAATAGAACAACACTTGTTCCTTATTATGACCTCATAACCATCATGTTCCTCCAAACACTTTGAAGACATAATGTTTTTGCCTAAGGCGGGAATGTAATAACAATTATTTAATTCTAAAACTAACCCCGATGGTAATGAAAGTGGATAAGTTCCGACGGCCAACACAGCAACCTTTGCACCATTGCCGACGCGAGCATCCACCTCGTCCTTTGCACACTTCCTTGCTTCTTTAAGCCCCTGCAACGATTTGCAAGTATGAATCATCGATCCGGTATCAAATACCCATGAATCATAAGGATGTGTAGCAACATTATTAATTTCAATAACATTGATACCTGAATTAGAAGTGTCTCCACCCTTCTTCTTCAGCTCTTCCAGATAAAGCTTGCAATTCCTCTTCCAATGACCGGGTTTCTTGCAGTGAAAACAAGGATCACCAGCCGCCGATTTAGGCTTAGGAACTGCTGCATGCTTAGGCTTAGCGCTAGAGATCTCATCTGTAGCCTTAGCCTTGGGCTTGCGCTTTCGCTTCTTACTATCGTTTTGAACCAAGTTAACTTGACTTGGACCAGATTTCTTGATGCTTGCCTCAGCTGTCTTAAGCATCCCATGCAACTCAGCCAATGTCTTCTCCATGCTATTCATTTGAAAGTTCAAAATGAAAGGCTCTTAGCTCACGGGAAGCGACTGGAGAATCATATCTGTGGCCAAATCAGGGTGAAGAGAAGCACCAAGTTTCTCCAGATTCTCAATGTAACCAATCATCTTGATCACATGAGGACTGACAGAACCGCCTTCAGCTAGCTCGCACGCAAACAAGGACATTGAGATGTTGTACCTCTCGGACCTTGCTTGGTTCTCAAACATGTCACGGAGTCCCTCAATCATAGTGTGGGCATCCGCGTTCTCATATTGCTTCGAAGCTCGGAGGACATAGTGGCAAGCATGAGACAGCTAACATCAAGTGCATCATTGGTATGCTTGTCATACTCCCTTTTCTCGAGCGGCAGTAGCATTATCCGGTAGCTCAGCAAGATAGGGAAGCTCTAGAACATATTCCCTTTTCTCTTGCTTGAGAACAATTCTCAAGTTGCGATACCAATCAATAAAGTTTGTTCCACTAAGCTTTTCTTTTTCAAGAATCGAGCGCAAGTTGAAAGTGTTACTAGCGGTAGGTGCCATGATCTACAACAGAAAATACGCAAAATAAGCACTATGTAAATGTAAAACTCTTATTAAACATTTTAACAAAAGTTCATTATTCCACTATATGCTTGGAATCGTTTTCCCTCAAAACGACATATAGTGTTTCAAGATCCATATTCATCTTAGATACTAGTGAGCTTTGGCATCACCGCTAGAAATCTAGTGACATAGGTAAGCAACACTTTGCTAATCACATCCCTATGTGACTCTTGTTTGTTGGGTGGCATCTCATGCCCCGGCGCCAACACCATGCCCCCAAAGCCCAAAACCGTTTTGATAGCTTTGTTAATTAAACCAATACTATGCATGTAAATGTCCGACATTTACCCTAGTAATTAAGATAGTTGAGGTACTCTACTTTGACAGACCTACCATACAACGATCATAATTTTAACAGGTGCAGCTATTGGAAGGGCACATAATTTAATTTTTCTTGAGGGAACCTATTCTAGCATGTTTATCATATCCAATATAAATAACACATGAAAGAATAGGATGACAGGAACATCATCACAGGCAATCATATTAACTGTGAAATAGTATGGCCCTTTTCAAATGGTGATCTCCATCTCCATTGCCATCGCCATGTCTCCCGTTCCTTCAACCATCATGCTTGAGGTCTCCATGAACTAACACTTAGCGACTACAACTAATAGCTAGTAATAAATTACATGAGAATATCAAGCAGCACAGGTCGACACACAGGTCGTTATACAATAATATGACAGCCTCAACCCAGCTGTAATTAATCACGGCGCGCAGGCCATGCAAATCACTTACAGATATCACATGCATCTTTTCAGACCATACCATTCACAACATTCTCTGCAAAAACAAGTTAGGCGAGAAGCGAATGCTAACGTGTGGCCAAAAAGGGTTGTAACAATCTAGGCGTGTCCGTACGGCGGTCCTGAAACCTCACAGGATTTCACAGATCGTATCTATGAAATCGCAATGGAAATCCTATTGAAAAAATCATATTTGCCCGATTTTGAGTCATTCACAATGCCTCAATTTCCATTAGGTTTCCATGAGCAGACTGCGGTATATAATCATGATACTATTTGCTCCTCTATCGGCGCACGCAGTTAGTCCCGATGGTGATTCTAGCCGGTAGGGACAAGTCGCGCGCGCGTACGGAGAAGGAACACAAATAAATCAATGGTGCATGTATTGCTATCCACCCATCACCTTGTGAACCTCCATATGACCGATTGATCTAATTAACCCGTACACAAAAACATGTAATAGATCACATCTACTACATCGACATATCAACTATATGCACAAGATCCGGATCACAAACTACACAAGGTCGGCTCCGATGCCACTGTTGGGGAACAGATAGGCTACGATAGCATGAAACAGATTCTACCGTTCATCCAAAAAACCTTGTAAGAGGGGGATCATGGATCATCACCACTAGACGCGCAGGCGGAGCGGAAGCGTTGTTGATGTCGCGCGTCGTAGAGGAAGTAGTCGTACGGCTCGATGTAGTGCGCAATCCAGCAGCACCTCTACGGGCGTCCACACGTACGGAGACGAAGACGACGTGACCGAACGTGCTAGCACTCGATGACGCGCTTGATGGATTGCAGCAGCACCACCTCTTCACGTGAACGACAGCGGCTGCAAGCTACTGAGCTACGGCAGCCAAGGGTCACGTGGCTAGGTTAATTTTCGTGATTAACCTAATGGCTGGTGCTGAATATATATAGGCTGCGCCACTTGTGGCTTGTGGGCCAAAGTGGGCCGGCCCAGATTAGCTCTTGGGCAATTATCCATTACAGATAAATTGTCGAGACTTTGATTCAAACAGTACACTTCTGATCTTGTCTTTTCTTCCCTCTTAGTACCTTATTGTTTCTCCCAGTTAACTAGTTGTCCTATATGGTTTAGTTTATTGTAGCTCAACCTTGCTGATAAATGTGGCATCTCTTCAGAATATCAAATGAAGCCACACCAACAATCTTGTAAGAAAAAAGTCTGTACCAGCAATCATTCCTGCTATCATATATGATGCGTTAATGTCACAATCTCTTGCCCTGTTAGTCAATATAGAATCATCCCCGCACCGCTATCCACCACCAACTAGAAAAGCCTGTAGTTTGTTGCCACTCTGTACCCAACTATAGGCTGGGTTTTTCTGCACTTTCCTAGATTTCATTAGTGTCCTGATCTCCTTAGCTTCCTGCCACAACCCCGCCTCTGCATACATGTTCATCAACAGGGTGTAGTAGCCTGAGTGCTCTGGCTTCAACTCAAACAAATGCTCTGCTGCCCATCGCCCTAACTCAATGTGCCCATGTATACGGCACGCCCCAAGCAGTGCTCCCCAAACATCAGAATTAGCATGGAAAGGCATATTTTTTATTATTTCAGCAGCTTCAGTCAGAAGTCCAGCACGCCCAAGAATATCTACCATGCAAGCATAGTGCATTTGTTCTGGTTTGATATTTTGAGCAACCATTTGACTGAAGTACTTCTTTCCTGTATCTACAAGTCCCTTATGGCTACATGCCGACAAAACTGCAATATAAGATACATGATCATAGTCAATACCATCATCCTTCATCAAATCAAACAACTTGAATGCAACATCAATTTGACCATGCATTCCAAATCCCAGGATCATAGTGTTCCATGAAGCAACATCCTTTTCGGTCATCCGATCGAAGATCTTTGAGGCAGAACCAAGCATCCCACCTTTAGTGTACAGGTCAAGCAGTGAATTAGCCAAAAATGGGACAGTACATAATAACCTCCTCACTAAAACACCATGAATTTCTCTGCCTTGCCTGAATGCGGACAAATTAGCACATGCAGACAGACAACCCATAAAGGAAACAGCATCATACTCAATTCCAGCAGCCATCATCTCCTCAAAGAGACGAAGAGATTCAGAAGAATAAGAACTCTGTGAGTAACCCAGTATCAAAGTGTTGTATGACACGCCATCTTTCTCCGATCTGTCAAAAATATTTCGCGCCAGGCAAAGTTGCCCACACTTGGCATACACATCAATCAAAGCATTTGACACGAATATATCAGAAATTAAGCTTTTTCGGATTGACCATGCATGGATTTGTTTCCCCATCTTCAGAGAGGCCATTCTAGCACAGGCTGGGAGAAGATTCACTAGGGAGACTGAGTTTGGGCATTCCCCATTCTTTTGCATCTCGATAAAATGCCTGAACGCCTCGGCCTCAGCTCTATTCTGAACAAGATTAGCAATCATTGCATTCCATGAGACCACATTGCGTACCTCAATTTTCATAAAGACAGCAGATGCTCCTTGCAAACAACCAAACTTACCATACATATCCATCAGTGAGTTGGCAATAAAAATATCTGATTCCATTTGTCTCTTTATACAGTACCCATGCACCTCCTTCCCCAAGTGGAAATAACCAATATCAACCAGAGCAGGCAGCAAAGTTGACAATGTAGTAGTCCCAGGCACGACTCCAGTTTGTAACATTGTCCTAAACAGCTCAAACACATTTCCATGATGACCTGCATGAAGAAAGCAGCCAATTGCAGAATTCCATGAAACCTCATTCCTCTCCGGCATTCCATTAAAAAGCTTCATTGATGCCTCCAAATCACCAAACTTCCCGTACATATCAACAAACGCATTACCGAGATTCACGGCAGAATCAAGTCCAGCTTTCACCGCTAACCCATGGAGACCCGATCCGAAGAACCCCTCTTCCTGCTCCAAACCACAAGCAGGCACAAGTGACACCAAACTCGCTACATTTACCGGGAAACCCCTCCTCATTATCCCCACCACTGTCCTCTTTGCGTCATCCAACATGTTGCTCGCCAAGAATGCTGATACAAGGGAGTTCCATGAGACGACGTCCCGCACTGGCATTTCATCGAACACCGTGCGCACGTCGCTCGTGCATCCACACGCCGCGTAGAATGCAACAAGCGTGTTGCCAGTGAAGACATCCGCTAGGTGACCGCGCCGGATTACGGCGGCGTGGAGCTCGAAGCCCTTGGAGCGGCGATCCTCCGCAGCAGCGCCGGCCGCGGTGGCGTGGAGCGCGAAGGGGAAGGTGCGGTCGTCGGGGCGCACGCCCGAGCGGACCATGTTGTTGTACACCCGCAGGGCCTCGGTGTGGAGGTCGGCGGCGGAGAGCGCACGGGAGAGAGAGTTCCATATGAACGGCGAGCGGAGGCGGAGCGGGTGGTGGTGGAAGACGAGGCGCGCCGCAGGAAGGTCTGGGAGCGCGGCGTAGGAGAGGAGCAGCGCGCCGGCAAGCGGGAGCGACGCCGATAGAGCGCCGGAAACGAGCGCAGCGGCGTGGGCGCGGCGGAGGAGGTGGGGGCCACCGCATTGGTGGAAGCGGAGGATGTGCTCGTGGAGGGATGCGGCCGTGAAGGGGGCGGCGGCGGAGGTGGTGGCGGGAAGGAGATGCTGCATCAAAATTGTCGCCAGTGGAAACGGAGTAGCCGAATCCTGGAATTAGGAACATAAATTCTTACGGATGAATTTCAGATTTACTAGCTTTTGTTAACTGAAATTTTACAATTTGATTTAGTCAGATTTTTCAGAATAATGGAAATATACTGCTGGAATAAGGAGAACGTACTGCTGGAACAATGAGACAATACTGCTAGAACAATTGGTTGTTGTGTGAAACAATTTAATTTTCTCAGAAAACATTCTTTTTACCACAAGTGAATAAAAATTTTGAATGGTTAGATCAACATCAAATTACTGAATAAGTGACTCAAACATTACCAAAATTTCATTCACATGAAAGACCCATGAATTTTCATTCTCTTGTTAAAAACAAGAACTGGCCGTTCCGTCAATATTTTGGGATTGGTCTTCTGGTTTAGATATTCGTGATCATAATTATTCTCGCATTATTATTCGTGATCATCGATATTAATCCAATGATTTAGATATTTTATTCACTTGTGTGAATGAAAATTCTCTCTGAAAAACAAAAATATTCCAACTTTGACATAATTATTCTCGCATTATTATTGTTCCAACTCGTACATTTTATTTATTCTAAAAATCCAATCGAGATAATGACAAAAAAATAGTAAATTTGGAACTAAAAAACCTCATATATTTTAATGTCGTTCAATTTCTATGGTAAGCTTCTTTTATTGGGTTTGTGGGACACGTATTTTGTGTCAAGTTAACCAACTTTATATGTTTCTTTCCAAGAGGTAAATAACATGACTGTGTGCAAACATAGAAATTTCATTGAAAGCATGGTTACAAGGTTCTACAAAATTTAGGAATTTAGAATCTGAGTGGTTGAGATGCATATACGCATGAATATAAATTATAGAGTGAAATGCACGATATGTTCCTAAACTATTTAAGAATGATCATCTAGGTCCATAAATGTTCAAGTGATCACCTAGATCCCTAAACTATTCTCGGATGGTCATTTCGATCCACAAAATTTATAGTGATCCTATAGATCCGTGATCTATTTATATTCTATCAATCGGGTTCACAATGTCGTCATCATATCACTCTCAACACGCCAACGCTAAGCTACTCTCTATGAACGTCGTCGCACATCCGATCTCCATACGAGTCCCACCGAGCCTACCGAATGATGCTAGCTAGCCACTAGTGTGCTCTACCCGTTGCGGCCGCGCCCTCCTATCTACCTTGCCTCCTAATCACGGTTCGTGCCCGCCGCTCGATGGCCTATCTCCCCGCTAGGCAGCTATGTGATGTGTCACATCACCTATGAAACGCGTCATGACACAATAGGTATGACGTTGTTGTGGGTAACAAGTAGGTTGTCGAAGTAGATACCTGAGTAACGCGTGTGGGAAGTCGGGGCCATGATGGTAGAGTGAGACTAGATGCGTGAGACAGATGATGAGCGAGCGCACCTGCTGCTAGCTAGTGTCATCAAGTAGGCTCGACGACATTTATGTGAAGAGTAGTTGTGTGGCGACGAGGCGATCGTGTGGGTGGAGAGTGGCTAGGTAGTGACTTTGCATGTGAAGAGTGGTTTGGTGACATCGTCGTGGACCTCGTTATATAAAAAGATCATGGACCTTAGGGAGTCAATATAAAGTTCATGGACCTAAATGATTATCCATGAATAGTTTAGGAACCCGGATGGTCACTTTCATAGTTTGTGGACCAAGATGACTATCCAGGAATAGTTTGTGGACCCATGGGCTCATCATTCTGTCCCCTTTAAACAAAGTCGTCCTCGGCTTTGATATAATTAGAGAAACTTTTTTCTTGTTCGAAGAACCTACACATATCCTCGGTGCAGCGTTGTTGTGGTTACGAAGGCCACAATCAACAAGGATTGGGCCAGCCCAAGGATGTCCCGAAGAGTGGCAAAGAGCTTCAATACTACGGAGGCCCTTGGGCTAGGCCTAATAAGAAGGAACAGGAAAACTATGAAGGGACAGGGTATTCGGGAGTCTAGGAGGAGTCACGAAGGACCCCATACGAAGACTCTCATTTCTATTACGGTGACATTACAGGAGGAGTCGATCTGGCTGATGTGATGGGTTGAGAGAGTATTTATAGCCTCATACTCTCTCAACCCTAATGGTCACTATCAGCCCCACAAATTACACTTATGCCCACACTCTATTCAATCTACTCAAGGGCATTCTAGACAATTGAAAATATCCCACACGGCTAGCTCGATGGGCTGAATTCCCTCTTCATGGCCTTATTGGGCTTTGGTTGGGCCAAGTACTCCCTTCCAAGTGCTTCTCCTTTGGGCCACCAGGCATGTGAGGTGTGACACCCCTACCTCGCGAAGCGAGAGGGATTGTCAAACAGGATCGTATCGGGAGACATTCGACGAAGCGAACGTACATTGCACATACATCGGGGATTCATTCGTCATTTTATTACATCGGAAGAGCACTTGAGTATCAAGTTCTTATACATAATCTCTTAAATATTACAAGCCATTGTTCAGATTTCAGATTACAATACATAAGTGAAGTGTTAATTTACAATACTTGGTAATGTCTTTGCGGAAGCGTAAACATCTCGACGATACGTATATATAGTTAACTAGGAGAACCACACCGGCCCATACGGCATGGCCTCACTCTTGAGTCGGTGAAGCGGGAACCCACTCCACGGTCCACTCCCGAGGTTCCTCGCTTTGACACACATACTTCCCGCAGCAATCACAATAATCGGGCTGCGGGAATCCTGAAAATAGTTTCAACACAAACCCCGAGTATCTAATATACTCCGCAAGGCTTACCCGTCAAAAATGGTTCTAAGAACCGACCCTAACATGCAGGGGGCTTGACCTGGCTTGCGGGAACTTGCAAAAACAGCATCTAAGGAATTTGTCTAACTCATATTTTTAGCCAAGTTAAGAGGGTAGAACATAATCATAAATTTTTGTGAGCAAGACTAACAAGCATGGTTGCAATACATGACTTTAATATTCAAAACAGCAAGCTTAATCATCATATTCTCTTATTACTATGATGCAATCTGCTCGAGACAAGTGGTACTCATCACCGCGAGGGACGGCGATATATATCGATTTACACCCTGCAGGGGAAACCCAAATGCACGACATACGCATCATTTAAGAACACGTATGGCCACCTTTCACAAGATTATCATAGATATGAGCCGGGTCCGCCCTCCGAGTGTGCATTCCACATGCAACCACAGTAGCGTCGGGTCCAAGGGTAATAACACACCCTCCATCTACTCACAAACCCGTGCATCCACCGTGACCAACACTTTGCACAAAGGGTGGAGCGACCGTCCAACACTACGACTCTCAAGTTACATCAGTTTACCAACTCCCATACGAAGGTATGCATTTGGTACACAACTCAATACTTGCTCGCGGAGTCACAACGAACGGTCCTTAACCGACACATACGGGGCTATGGCAAACAAGGGCCAACCTTGTCACCGCATCCTACACATGCTCTTCCCCGTACGGTCTCCAATTAATCATGTGAGGGTAACCAAATTTAATCCCTAGACCGGGTGATCTCCAAATCACTCGGTGTTGCTACCGATGAAGTTATTAAGCATAGCACTAGCGATTAGGCTTATACTTAACCAAGACCACAGGATATAGAAAGCTAGTGCAACTAGGTTTCCGAGCAACTCCTAAACTTAAATGCACAGTACACCATAGACGTATGTGAAAATAAAGAGACTTTAAAACATAGGTCATGCTCCGGGGCTTGCCTTGATTCGGTTCGTAGTTAGCACACTCGAACTCGCTTACTTCAAGTTGGTGCCCTCCTTGATCTTCAGCTCCGGTCGGGGTTCCTATATGAATGCACATGGAATGTATGAGCAATGGTTGACTTCATATTTCTATAGTTCATGGAACTTCCTCAATAATATAATGTAACGAAACGTTTGCATAAATTAAACATGTTCTTGAGTGGTGATGATATGGTCATGATGATGGTAAGTGTGGTTTGTTTCATGGGGACAACCTTCTAATTAGGTAGACTTTCCATCCTTTAGTATAAATGTACATGCTGATTTTTGAGATCAAGAAGATAGGGTATAATTCATTATGGATATGAGTACGACGAAAATAACTATATGACTAAGTGCTGCCATGTGATGATGTAGCAGATTGTAGTTAGGCATTAATAATTATGTTACACAATCTTGGACTAATTTATTTACATACAGTTCTTGGTATACATCCGTACCAATCTTTTTCTCATTAATTAGTATGCAAGAGGTTGAGGCTCATTTCTTAGTATGAAGTTTTATCACTTCGTTATACATCGTGCAACATAAATACTCATCATTTCATGTGGGTTTGCTATGATTAAACCTACACCACATATGACCGTTCTTGCCCAAAAAGATAAACGTGATCATGACTTGTTTAATGGTACCATGTAGGTGTGAAAAATTATCTAGCCATAGCAGAACGCAAAAAGGCAATTTGAGCTTAGCCCATTTTCAGCCATTTTTATTTCACTAAGTCAGGGTTGACAGGCTGCTCGTGAAGCCATCTTAAGGTGTCCAAATCTTAATATTTTGCTATAGTACTTAGGTGATTCATGTTGGTTAATGTAAGGTACACAGCCCAAGGTTTACAACAAGCTTATAGTTGTTTCATTTGGAGCTGTACTCAAAAAGTTATTGAATTTCAAAAACGGCAAGTTATCACGCGGGCATAACGGATTAACATTTTAGAGTGCTTACATCTTTATTTTTCTACACATGAAGTACTGGAATTATGTTACTACGTTACGGTACAAGTTATCTACTTTCCAAAGAGCCCTTGCTCATGAAGTTTGGATCCGGGGTCCAGAAGTTACATCATTTTCAAAATGCAATCTTGTTAAGCAGCTTGGTCGTGATAGCACTTTCATCTCACTCAAAAATTAAATTTTACTATATAACCATAGGTTTTCATGTACACCATGTTAAAGTACAGGTTACAAGCTTTCCAATGCGCTTTGAATCGTTCAAATCCGTGGCGTATAACTCGAGTTATGATTTTTCTAAAATCCTTAACCGTTACGAAGTTCCAGCACGATTCAAAAATTTCGCTAAGTGTCGCGCGCGGGAGGCTCGCCGGAGCGGCGGCGGTGCTCACCGGCGGCACGCTAGGGCTCGCCGACGGGGCCGGGCTTGGCCGCCTGTGCACGGTTTTCAACGGCGCATCTACTGGCGATGGTGGCGAGGTGAGGGAATGGACGGAGCTTAGCTCGCGTCGAGCCATGGCGGATGCGGCGGCTCCGGTGTGGGAGCTCGTGCTCGCCAGGGCAAGAGGAAGGGAACGGTTAGGTCGTAGAGCTGCACCTTCGCACGGAGACGAACGGCGCGGGGTCGGTGCAGGCTGAGGTGGCCTGGAGACTGCCGGCGTCGACGGGGTGGCGGGGCGCGGTGACCGGCGACGAAGAAGATGGGCTGTTTCTTCTCCGTTCCGGCGCGGTTGAACCCGGGGAGGGGCAGAGAGGTCCGTTAGGGTCTTGCACACCTCCCAGCGGCAGAGACACGACATGAGCTCACCCGAGCACCGCTCAATCGAGCTTGCCGGCGTTCATGGTGGAGGCGGCGTCCTTTGCGGATTTTTGGCGATTGGCGCTCACGGAGGAGAGGAGGAGGTTGGGGACCGGGGCTAGAGCTACTCGGGGACTTGGCGAGGTGCTTGCGCGCAAATGTGGAGCGTTGAACTGCAGAGGGGGCGGCGCACGGGGAAATGGCTCGGGTGGCGGCCATGGCAAATCCTCTCCCCGCCATCGACGGCCGAGCGCGCACGCTTCGAGGCGAAGCTACCCGGACGATGGACGACGCGTGGAGTTGCACAGCGACGCCGGACGGGGCAGCGCCTAACCGGCATGGGCACCGGCGGCGAGCGCCGCTGACGGTGGCCCCGGCTACCGTGCCGGCCTCTCGTTCAAATGTTATTCTCACAATTTACAGTTTTGCCACTGCTGTCCTTCTCTGTAAATTGCTCATAGAATTTGATCCTTTTGAAATTTTTGCAAACCAAATTTTCTGTGGTTCCTTTGGATTATGTGGAACAACTTTCCTTATAGGCCAAAGTTCAAATTCGAAATGTAAAAATTTATAAAAATTGTTGAACAGGTGCTGTTTCTGCTTAGAGTTGGATTTTTTCTAGGGATTTGTGCTGTCCCAAAAATTCAGGAAAAATGTCCTAAATTCATGTCTTGATGTGTTCTACCAGATTGTGCAAAAATTTGGGGTTACCATTTTGGAGAAAGTTTGAGATCTCAAGAGCTAGGGTTTTGGGAACAATAAAACCCTAATAGGACTTTAACCTATTATTTCATGTGACTAGCCGGATGATTTTTGCTTTGCACATGCAAATCTCCTGTTAGCACAGTAACATTGTGAATTTGTGACACGGGGTGTCACAGCTCTCCCCCTTAAAGAAATCTCGTCCCGAGATTAGGATTGATAAAAGAGTGGTCGAAGGGAGGTGCGTTGTTACCTCGATTGTGAAGCCATGAACTCGGGAAAATGATTGTCCAGGAATTCCTCCTGTTCCCAAGTGGCTTCATCCTCCGTGTGATTACTCCATTGCACTTTATAGAAGGTGATAGTGCGGTTGCGAGTAACACGATCCTTTTTATCGAGGATCCGGACGGGAGTTTCCGGATAAGATAGATCATCTTGCAATTGCTCGGTGTCGGAGGTGACCACATCGATGGGTGGTTTTAGACACTTCTTGAGTTGCGACACATGGAACACGTTGTGCACACGTTCCAAGTTTGTCGGCAATTGCAACCGGTATGCCACGGGGCTAAACTTCTCCACAATTGGGAATGGTCCAATGTAGCGGGGAGCAAGTTTTCCTTTTATACCAAAACGTGACACACCTTTATTTGGAGAGACACGAAGATAAACATGATCGTTTACTTCAAATTCCAGCGGGCGTCTCCTTTTGTTTGCATAACTTATTTGGCGGGATTGAGCAGCTTTCATATTAGCTTGTATCTCTCTCACCTTTTCCTCGGCCTGCTCAACAATATCCGGACCAAATATTATTCTTTCGCCCGACTCGGACCAGTTTAATGACGTACGGCACGAATGTCCGTATAACGCCTCAAAGGGAGTGACTCCGAGCTTTCTTGATAGCTGTTGTTATAGGAAAATTCAATGAATGGTAACTGATCATCCCAACTTCCCTTTTGCGTCAAAGCACAAGCTCTCAACATATCCTCCAAGTATTGAATCAACCTTTCCGATTGTCCATCTGTTTGAGGATGATATGCAGAGCTCCGGATTAGGGTAGTACCAAGACTAGCGTGCAATTGTTCCCAAAATCGAGAAACAAATTGCGGACCGCGATCTGAAATGATGGTCTTTGGCACTCCATGTAAACACAGCACACGGCCAATATACAATTCAGCATACTTCTTAGCACTGTAGGTGGTGTGTACCGGAATAAAGTGTGCTGATTTCGTCGATCTATCGACGATTACCCATATGGAATCATGTTTCTTGGATGTGAGAGGTAATCCAACAACAAAATCCATGGCTATGTCTTCCCATTTCCAAGCGGGAATTTTCAATGGGTGCAATAGTCCGGCTTTCTTTAGATGATCAGCCTTGACTCGTTGGCAAGTGTCGCACTCGGCAACGTAACGAGCCACTTCTCGCTTCATGCGAGTCCACCAAAATTTTTCTCTCAGCCCACGGTACATTTTGTTACTACCGGGGTGTATGGAGTATTTAGAGAGATGGGCTTCGTCAAGAATTTTCTTCCGTAGTTCCATATTCTTAGGAACAACGAGACGGTTATTAAACCACAGAACTCCCTCCTCATCTTGACGGAAACACTTAGCCTTTTCGGTACCCAACTTCTGTCGGATGTGTTCCATACCTTCATCCGTTTCGGCAGCAATGATTTCTTCTCGTAGAGTGGGGACAAGAGCCAAATTGTGCAATGCACCATAAGGAATGATATGAAGGCAGGGATTACTTTCATTTTCAGATTTGCTGCGGTTTTCCATAGAGCAGATTTCAACTTGATTGCATTGGTGTTTGCGGCTTAGTGCATCGGCAACCACATTAGCCTTTCCGAGGTCGTAATGAATTTCCAATTCATAATCTTTTATCAATTCCAGCCACCTTCGTTGTCTCATATTTAATTCTTGCTGCGTGAAAATATATTTGAGGCTTTTATGATCGGTGTAGAGGTGCACCAGATTTCCCAAGAGATAATGTCTCCAAATTTTGAGAGCAAGAACTACCGATGCCAATTCAAGATCATGAGTAGGATAGTGCTTCTCATGTTTGCGGAGTTGGCGGGAGGCATAGGCAATAACTCGGCCTTCTTGCATGAGAACACAACCCAATCCTATGCCGGACGCATCACAATATACGTCAAACGGCTTGTTGATGTCGGGTTGAGCTAGAACGGGAGCGGTGGTTAAATGCTTCTTCAAGGTTTGGAAGGCATTTTCACACTCGGGCTCCACTTGAAGGTAGAGTCCTTCTCCAACAATTTGGTCATTGGCTTGGAGATGATAGAAAAATTTGGAATGAATTTCCGATAATATCCCGCAAGTCCGAGAAAACTACGGATGTGCTTGACGGTCTTGGGAGTCTTCCAATTTAGCACGTCAGCAACTTTACTTGGATCGACGGAAATTCCCTCAGCTGAGATGATATGACCCAAGAATGGAACTCGATCCAACCAAAATTCACACTTGCTGAATTTTGCATAAAGTTGATGACCTCGTAGTCGTTGAAGCACAATGCGGAGGTGTTCAGCATGTTCTTCCTCCGACTTGGAATAAATGAGGATATCATCAATGAATACCACCACGAACTTGTCCAGTTCCGGCATAAATACCGAGTTCATGAGGTACATGAAATGAGCCGGTGCATTTATCAGTCCAAAAGACATTACGAGATATTCAAAAAGTCCATATCTCGTAGAGAAAGCGGTTTTAGGAATGTCCTCTGGCCGAATTTTAATTTGGTGATAGCCGGAGCGAAGATCGATTTTTGAGAATACTTTTGCACCGACTAATTGATCAAATAGCATATCAATGCGTGGGAGGGGGTATTTATTTTTGATGGTTACCGCATTGAGAGGTCGATAATCAACACATAACCTTAGTGATTTATCTTTCTTCTTCACAAAAAGAGCGGGGCAGCCCCAAGGCGAAGCACTTGGGCGTATGTACCCCTTGTCTAGGAGTTCGTTGAGTTGCTCCTTAAGTTCGGCTAATTCGTTTGGAGCCATTTTATACGGTCTTCTAGATATCGGTGCGGTTCCAGGCTGAAGTTCAATTTTAAATTCTACTTCCCGATCAGGTGGCATGCCCGGTAAATCATTCGGGAACACTTCGGGAAACTCACACACTACCGGTATGTCCTCTAGTTTCCTTCCTTCTAGGTGCTGAATTTGGGTTCTCAAAATTTTTGGACACGGCAACGAGAGGATAGATGGGCCGTATAGAGGTGAATTTAAATGCACCTCCCGGGTATCTATGTGTAAAACAGCTTTATGACGTCTCATCCATTTCATTCCTAATATCACATCTATGCCTTGCCCATTTAGAATGATTAGTGTTGAGAGGTATGTATTTCCGGCAAGTTCCAGGGGAACGTTTCTTGCTTCACGGTTTGTGTGAATGAGGCCACCAGGAGATGCGATAGTATATGGAGTTTGCAAAATGGTGGATGATAGATGCAACCTATCCACACATGCCCGATTGATGAAATCATGTGTGGCGCCGGAATCGAAAAGAACGAAAGCGGAATGTCCGGATATAGAAAACATACCCGAGAGGACCGGTTCTTCGGCTTGCACATCTTCGACCGTAGTAAAATTCACACGGCCGGTTTTGGTGGGGGTTTTGTTGTGATTGTTGCTGTTGTTGCCGCGGTTATTATTGTTGCCATTATTGCCGCGGTGATGCTGATGCTGATTATTCCCACCGTTGTTGCCGTTGTTGCGGCGAGGATGTGGGCATTCTCTCGATGAAGTGACCAATGCCGCCGCAGTTGAAGCATGGCTGCTGCGGGGATGGCCTGGCACCTTGGTTATGCTGCTGCGGGGTGTGTTGGTGACCACGGTGCTGATAAGAGTGGTGGGGCGCACGATAAGGCTGCTGGAAGGTAGTGCGTTGCCCACCCATTGGAGGTACTAGGACACGGAATTTCTGACCAGTGGGACTAGTCACTGCAAGTTTGAACTTGTGAGGTGGCGCACCGGATGAACTCCCCGCGGTGCGCTTCCTCTTCTTGTCATCCTGGTTGACGCGAATAGCGTCTTCTTGTACAATGGCTGCACTAACCAATTCATTGAATGTGCCATTCAAGAGAGCGAGGCGGTCTTGCAGTTTCGGATTTAAACCCTTCCGAAAGCACTCACGCTTCTTTGCATCAGTGTCAGCATGATAGGAAGCATACTGGGCAAGATAGTTGAATTTCCGAGCATACTCTTGCACAGTGCTGGAGCCTTGCTTCAGGTCAACAAATTCCTGAAGCTTCCTTCTCATGACACCGTCAGAAATGTGGTGTGCACGGAAGGCTGTCGAGAATTCCGGCCAGAGCACCTGGTGATCCGCGGGGAGTGCAGCGCTGTAGTTTGCCCACCACGCACTAGCCGACCCACGGAGCTGCTGTGCTGCAAACAGAGTCTTCTGGTGCTCGGTGCAATTCAGAAGAGCAAACTTGGACTCCACAATACGCAGAAAATTATCTGCTTCCAGGGGGTCCTTGGCTTCTGAGAAAGACGGCGGTTGAGTCGCCCAGAAATCCCCGTAAGAGGTGGGACGGGGCTGCGGTGGAGGAGCTGCTGCCTGGGCATTATTGTTCTGGCTCGCCAGGAACAGCCGAAACATCTCGTTCTGATTATGAACAAGTTGCTCCACAGCAGTCAACGGTGGTGGAGGAGGTGGCGGCGACGAAGTACCTTCCCCCGAATGATCCACCGTGCGACGAGTGTTCACCATCTGCCACACAATTTAATTACACCATTAGTCTCAGCGTTTCAGAGCCATAGACAATGATAGTAATTAAGGGACATGATATGAACATGAATTTCAGAATGCATTCCATAGGAGGAAAATTTCATCAGGTGCTGAAATTGATGGAGTAAGAGTTTCGGTACGAAATTTTTAGATTGCATAACCTGGGAGATAAATTTCCATGATCTGAAATTGATGAAACCAAAGATTTTTGCTCACAATTTCAGACCATTCGAACTTAGTAAATTTTCCTTACGGTTCTGAATTTTGACGGAGCGAGACACATATTCATTAAACATAAGCTTAGTGGTTCATATATATTTCGAGGTGAAACCCATTTGTACACAAAAGCGCGCGATATTAACACTTCTTAGCGCGGGGTTATACGTCCCGGATTTTACGGCCTAGCTAGTCATCCATACCTCCTATGCTGTCAGCCTACCCAAAACACAGCGACCACTACGCCTTACGTACGTACAAGCCACTAGTCCTTGTTCTTTAGTACACTACCACTAATTTTACAAGTTCCTTTCTTAACACTAGCTAGTAGTCTAAGCATCGCTGTCGGTGTCTTCCGGGTTGTTCACATCGGAAGCATCGCTAGCAGCGTCGTCCCCATTGTTCTCCGGTGGTGGTGGCTGCAACAGATTCCAGTGAGCTGCCAGCAACACCTGGTGGTGCTGCTGTAACGCGGCCAACTGGTGCTGGAGATTCCCTATCTCCGTGAACAGCTGGTCCATGTTGGTCTGCGCGGTCTGAAGCTGTCCATGCAGGAATTGCATGGTGGCCTGCTGGGAGTGGATGGTCTCATCCTTCTGAGCATTCGAGGTCTTAGCTGCATTCAGCTCATTTAGCGCCTCAATCCGTTCCTCATCACAGAACGTAGCCATCTGCTCATGTTCTGCCTTTTCCTGCTCAGCTCTTTCTTTTGCCCTATCTGCGACGACACGTAGGTTATCGCTGAAGATAAGGTCATCCTGCACTTCCTTGATACGTGCAGTCAGGGCAGCATTTTCCTGCTCCAGCTCGGTGACACGGGCGGTCAGCTGCTTGTTCTCCTCTTTTGCTGAGTAGTAGTCGTCCGTGACGTCGGTGAGACGATCAGTGAGGTCTTCCACCTCAGATCTCAGCTGATTCCGTTCAGTCATGAGTTGTCTTGCATCCATCTATAGATCATGGTTAGGGATATATTTTAAGCAGCATGATTATCAATAATTTGGGTAAATAAAAGCTCAATTAACATGCTGAAAAGAAAACAGAATGAAACTGACATCCTTTACAACGTAACCGGTTCTGAACCCTCTCTGTTTTTCCCCAATTTCGTCTCTGTTTGTACAGTAAAATTTACCAAAATTTATGACCAGATGCTAGAGAATTTCCTAAGCTTTCCAACGCATCCTAAAACACGAAAAAATCTTAAGCGGATCAAAAGATATGGCGATTTCCGGCTCGACGGATTTTCTGACAGATTTTCTGGAAACGCCGGGAACTAAAAATTGGCTCTCTGTTTTTGCTTATTTGACCGGCTTAACGAATTTTCCTTGCTGACCTGATATTAGATGAAATGTGGGGCATAACACGAGCTTTCCAGAATGGGGTAGATCGTTTTATTTGGATAAGTACTTCAAAAGTTATCGCGATTTTCGTGAGGCACCCGAATCTGCCAATCCGGCGATTCGGCGAAATCTGGCAACCTTTTGCCAGGTTTTTCAGGTAATTCATTTTCAGTATGATTCCACTCTACTTTTACTTGGATCATCATGCCAGGGTGATGGTACGTGTTATGAGCTTTCCGGATTGTGTTTAATCGTTTCGTTTGAGTGGACGATTTAAAAGTTGTGGCCGTTTCCGTGAATCGATAATCGGTTAGGGTTTAGTTCTCGATCGGGTGGGGTTTTCTGCCCGATTTTTGGATATCGTGCACGACTTGTGTTGAGAATTTTGGTGAGTTGTTCGAGACCATGTTTTTGCATTCTTGATCAATTATCTTACGCAACGGTGATGCATGGTATGAATGATGACATGAAATGCCGTTAACCTACGTCCTTTCCAAAATGAAACACGTGATCGGTCTATATATAGCCGACCACTCGCTTTTGTGGCAACACACACACGATCTCATCACGGGAACTACACGATCTAAACTTCGTCGTTAGCGTACCTGCAAGAGACCATTTCAGAAACATTACATCAAATTCAAAAGAAACTATGAAATAGTTATTCCACAATCTCATCAACTTCCTCATCATCATCATCTTTCTCATAGTAACGGTTCATAGAAAGAACCACCCCGTGGATTGCCACGAGCCAACATTGTCCCGTATTATTACTTCCGCGGGCACGGAGCGCTAATTTAAATTGCAAACATACCTGGGCCGGGCCGTAGTTGCAAAGATTTAAACAAGCATAACCCAGGGTTAGTTTTGCCACATCTATTTCTACTGTAGACCTTACTTGGGCTTTCTATGTCGTTCCTCACCGTATAAATGTGTTGGTGATTTTTAATATGACCCGTAGTGTACGGCATATCCCGACACGGCTCTGATACCAGCTGTGACACCCCTACCTCGCGAAGCGAGAGGGATTGTCAAACAGGATCGTATCGGGAGACATTCGACGAAGCGAACGTACATTGCACATACATCGGGGATTCATTCGTCATTTTATTACATCGGAAGAGCACTTGAGTATCAAGTTCTTATACATAATCTCTTAAATATTACAAGCCATTGTTCAGATTTCAGATTACAATACATAAGTGAAGTGTTAATTTACAATACTTGGTAATGTCTTTGCGGAAGCGTAAACATCTCGACGATACGTATATATAGTTAACTAGGAGAACCACACCGGCCCATACGGCATGGCCTCACTCTTGAGTCGGTGAAGCGGGAACCCACTCCACGGTCCACTCCTGAGGTTCCTCGCTTTGACACACATACTTCCCGCAGCAATCACAATAATCGGGCTGCGGGAATCCTGAAAATAGTTTCAACACAAACCCTGAGTATCTAATATACTCCGCAAGGCTTACCCGTCAAAAATGGTTCTAAGAACCGACCCTAACATGCAGGGGGCTTGACCTGGCTTGCGGGAACTTGCAAAAACAGCATCTAAGGAATTTGTCTAACTCATATTTTTAGCCAAGTTAAGAGGGTAGAACATAATCATAAATTTTTGTGAGCAAGACTAACAAGCATGGTTGCAATACATGACTTTAATATTCAAAACAGCAAGCTTAATCATCATATTCTCTTATTACTACGATGCAATCTGCTCGAGACAAGTGGTACTCATCACCGCGAGGGACGGCGATATATATCGATTTACACCCTGCAGGGGAAACCCAAATGCACGACATACGCATCATTTAAGAACACGTATGGCCACCTTTCACAAGATTATCATAGATATGAGCCGGGTCCGCCCTCCGAGTGTGCATTCCACATGCAACCACAGTAGCGTCGGGTCCAAGGGTAATAACACACCCTCCATCTACTCACAAACCCGTGCATCCACCGTGACCAACACTTTGCACAAAGGGTGGAGCGACCGTCCAACACTACGACTCTCAAGTTACATCAGTTTACCAACTCCCATACGAAGGTATGCATTTGGTACACAACTCAATACTTGCTCGCGGAGTCACAACGAACGGTCCTTAACCGACACATACGGGGCTATGGCAAACAAGGGCCAACCTTGTCACCGCATCCTACACATGCTCTTCCCCGTACGGTCTCCAATTAATCATGTGAGGGTAACCAAATTTAATCCCTAGACCGGGTGATCTCCAAATCACTCGGTGTTGCTACCGATGAAGTTATTAAGCATAGCACTAGCGATTAGGCTTATACTTAACCAAGACCACAGGATATAGAAAGCTAGTGCAACTAGGTTTCCGAGCAACTCCTAAACTTAAATGCACAGTACACCATAGACGTATGTGAAAATAAAGAGACTTTAAAACATAGGTCATGCTCCGGGGCTTGCCTTGATTCGGTTCGTAGTTAGCACACTCGAACTCGCTTACTTCAAGTTGGTGCCCTCCTTGATCTTCAGCTCCGGTCGGGGTTCCTATATGAATGCACATGGAATGTATGAGCAATGGTTGACTTCATATTTCTATAGTTCATGGAACTTCCTCAATAATATAATGTAACGAAACGTTTGCATAAATTAAACATGTTTTTGAGTGGTGATGATATGGTCATGATGATGGTAAGTGTGGTTTGTTTCATGGGGACAACCTTCTAATTAGGTAGACTTTCCATCCTTTAGTATAAATGTACATGCTGATTTTTGAGATCAAGAAGATAGGGTATAATTCATTATGGATATGAGTACGACGAAAATAACTATATGACTAAGTGCTGCCATGTGATGAAGTAGCAGATTGTAGTTAGGCATTAATAATTATGTTACACAATCTTGGACTAATTTATTTACATACAGTTCTTGGTATACATCCGTACCAATCTTTTTCTCATTAATTAGTATGCAAGAGGTTGAGGCTCATTTCTTAGTATGAAGTTTTATCACTTCGTTATACATCGTGCAACATAAATACTCATCATTTCATGTGGGTTTGCTATGATTAAACCTACACCACATATGACCGTTCTTGCCCAAAAAGATAAACGTGATCATGACTTGTTTAATGGTACCATGTAGGTGTGAAAAATTATCTAGCCATAGCAGAACGCAAAAAGGCAATTTGAGCTTAGCCCATTTTCAGCCATTTTTATTTCACTAAGTCAGGGTTGACAGGCTGCTCGTGAAGCCATCTTAAGGTGTCCAAATCTTAATATTTTGCTATAGTACTTAGGTAATTCATGTTGGTTAATGTAAGGTACACAGCCCAAGGTTTACAACAAGCTTATAGTTGTTTCATTTGGAGCTGTACTCAAAAAGTTATTGAATTTCAAAAACGGCAAGTTATCACGCGGCATAACGGATTAACATTTTAGAGTGCTTACATCTTTATTTTTCTACACATGAAGTACTGGAATTATGTTACTACGTTACGGTACAAGTTATCTACTTTCCAAAGAGCCCTTGCTCATGAAGTTTGGATCCGGGGTCCAGAAGTTACATCATTTTCAAAATGCAATCTTGTTAAGCAGCTTGGTCGTGATAGCACTTTCATCTCACCCAAAAATTAAATTTTACTATATAACCATAGGTTTTCATGTACACCATGTTAAAGTACAGGTTACAAGCTTTCCAATGCGCTTTGAATCGTTCAAATCCGTGGCGTATAACTCGAGTTATGATTTTTCTAAAATCCTTAACCGTTACGAAGTCCCAGCACGATTCAAAAATTTCGCTAAGTGTCGCGCGCGGGAGGCTCGCCGGAGCGGCGGCGGTGCTCACCGGCGGCACGCTAGGGCTCGCCGACGGGGCCGGGCTTGGCCGCCTGTGCACGGTTTTCAACGGCGCATCTACTGGCGATGGTGGCGAGGTGAGGGAATGGACGGAGCTTAGCTCGCGTCGAGCCATGGCGGATGCGGCGGCTCCGGTGTGGGAGCTCGTGCTCGCCAGGGCAAGAGGAAGGGAACGGTTAGGTCGTAGAGCTGCACCTTCGCACGGAGACGAACGGCGCGGGGTCGGTGCAGGCTGAGGTGGCCTGGAGACTGCTGGCGTCGACGGGGTGGCGGAGCGCGGTGACCGGCGACGAAGAAGATGGGCCGTTTCTTCTCCGTTCTAGCGCGGTTGAACCCGGGGAGGGGCAGAGAGGTCCGTTAGGGTCTTGCACACCTCCCGGCGGCAGAGACACGACATGAGCTCACCCGAGCACCGCTCAATCGAGCTTGCCGGCGTTCATGGCGGGGCGCGGTGACCGGCGACGAAGAAGATGGGCTGTTTCTTCTCCGTTCTATTGCGGTTGAACCCGGGGAGGGCAGAGAGGTCCGTTAGGGTCTTGCACACCTCCCAGCGGCGGAGACACGACATGAGCTCACCCGAGCACCGCTCAATCGAGCTTGCCGGCGTTCATGGTGGAGGCGGCGTCCTTTGCGGATTTTTGGCGATTGGCGCTCACGGAGGAGAGGAGGAGGTTGGGGACCGGGGCTAGAGCTACTCGGGGACTTGGCGAGGTGCTTGCGCGCAAATGTGGAGCGTTGAACTGCAGAGGGGGCGGCGCACGGGGAAATGGCTCGGGCGGCGGCCATGGCAAATCCTCTCCCCCGCCATCGACGGCCGAGCGCGCACGCTTCGAGGCGAAGCTACCTGGACGATGGACGACGCGTGGAGTTGCACAGCGACGCCGGACGGGGCGGTGCCTAACCGGCATGGGCACCGGCGGCGAGCGCCGCCGACGGTGGCCCCGGCTATCGTGCCGGCCTCTGTTCAAATGTTATTCTCACAATTTACGGTTTTGCCACTGCTGTCCTTCTCTGTAAATTGCTCATAGAATTTGATCCTTTTGAAATTTTTGCAAACCAAATGTTCTGTGGTTCCTTTGGATTATGTGGAACAACTTTCCTTAAAGGCCAAAGTTCAAATTCGAAATGTAAAAATTTATAAAAATTGTTGAACAGTGTTGTTTCTGCTTAGAGTTGGATTTTTCTAGGGATTTGTGCTGTCCCAAAAATTCAGGAAAAAAGTCCTAAATTCATGTCTTGATGTGTTCTACCAGATTGTGCAAAAATTTGGGGTTACCATTTTGGAGAAAGTTTGAGATCTCAAGAGCTAGGGTTTTGGGAACAATAAAACCCTAATAGGACTTTAACCTATTATTTCATGTGACTAGCCGGATGATTTTTGCTTTGCACATGCAAATCTCCTGTTAGCACAGTAACATTGTGAATTTGTGACACAGGGTGTCACATGAGGCGCTTCTTTTATGGCCTTGTTGGGCCTATTTCCTCCGGGACGGCCCTTTGGGGTAAGGTGGTTATCTTCCCCCAACGGTAGCCGCTCACGGGTGAGCTCCGCCTTCGGTAGGACCGAAACCGTGATCCGGAAGGATCTCCACCTTACACCCCGCACCTTTCCGGACTGTCCGGAGGCGCCTAATCATCTTCGAAAGTTCTTCGCCCTGCACCTGTTTGAAGTAACCAAGACAAAGAACGAAGCGGACTCATAACAATCATGAGTAAACAAGAAATATACACTTTATTATCACCAACAAAGCCGATTACAATTGGACTGAAGAACGCTACCGAAAAGAGAAAAAGAAAGAGTAAGGGGTGACGCACAGCGGTGCGTAGACCAACCTCGAAAGCCACAGCTAGCCCAACTAAAAGGGTTCCCTTGACCGGAAGGAAAGCGACTACCTGTCCGCCTTCGAATGATACCGGTGACCCTTCGAGGTCACGGTTCCGAGGGACTTAGTCACTTTCGTCAAGGTGTACCCTTCGCCGACCAAATGGTCTTGCTTAGGCGCCGACCTTAGCTTTGTCCAGCTATCGTGAAGGGCATGACAGCTTCGGCCGTCGGGACCTCCGATATTGGTCATTAGATCGTCAAGGTGTGACTATAAACCCTCAAGATCTATCGGTAGACCTACAATATCGGTCGGGAGCCGGACAGTTCCTTCTCGCCGTGGCTATACTAAGCTATAGCCTTCGGGCAAGAACCGTGTCTGGCGCTTTACCACCGAGCTTTGCTGAATACAGCCCCCACGTACCATCGCCTTGGGAAGCTCGGCGGGCTCGTGATCTCGGTGAAGTCGCTTGGTAAGCGCGTTGCGCACCCTTTGAAGTCGGTTGGCGAAGAGCGAAGGCTATGGGGGTGTGTCCTTCGGACCTCCTCTTATTGCGAACCGAAAGGCCCAACTTTGCATCTTGCTAGTGTTTAGAAAGCTGGTGAATGAGGTTGTGAGATCCGGAGGTGAGCTACCTTGCTCCGCTTTTATGGGCTATGCCCATGCCTATGTGGCAAAGAGAATCCGGTGCCGATAAGGTTGTGTGACACATTTATTGGATGACGATGTGCCACGTAGATTTGCTTATCCTTTCGTGCCCTCGACCTTATCCATACACTCGTTGCTTGGTCCTTTGCTACGGTAGCATCACTTGTCGTTTTGTTGCACTCGCTATATGCACTTCTTTACTCCAACATTAATCACTATGTCCGGAGACACTTACAAAGACACGGAGATAGGCATACCCGAGGGCAGGATCTGTTGTACTTGCTTGACCAAAGGGTCTTCGTAGAACTGATTTCATTCGAACACTTGTCACAGCGCACTTAACGGGGCATTTCCCGAAAATGAGCCATCATAACCGGTACTTATTGTGACATTAAATGCCTTGGCTAGTGCGCTAGCCGTTACGCGTAATCCCAGTGCGGCGCACTTTGAAGAGTAACCGCATTAACTCACGGGTGTATACGCGCTTACGCTCCTCGGGAGACGCGTCTACTCTTGATGAGGCGCGCCTGTTCGAATGGGGTGCGTTACTTTCGAAGCGTCGCGTCTTGAATGGTAACCTAAAATTTTACTACCTATATAATGCGGGGTTCCGCGATGAATCAGAATTCCTACTCACTTCCACCGCGCCGCTCCTGCTCTTGCTTGCTTTCGATCCTCACCAAGCCCTAGCCTTTGCTTCCAAGCCTCACCCTTCAATCCGTGACCTTCGCGCTCCGACCTTCGTCCCGAGCTATGGCGAAGCATCGCTCCGGCCGGCGCGTTGCCTTGAGCAACACGAAGCCTCCTAGTGCTTATCTAGGCCCAAGCACCGTGGATCGAAGCACGGCTTGACAAGTGGGCCCGAGAGCCCCACAAGTGCTTCATTCGGGAGCGTGCCCATATTCCCCCACCGGAAGAGACAACTCCGGTGGTGCGGCCGAGCCGCCTCATCATCTTCGCCAAGCTAATGGAAGGCGGCCTTCGGTTTCCTTGCTCGCGCTTCATGGGTGAGGTGCTAGATCTCTTCGGGCTAGATATTCAACACATTACCCTCAACCCCATAATCCGGTTGTCCATCTTCGAATGGGCTTTCCGGATGGAGGGAGTGGAGCCTTGTGCTAAGGCCTTCGCCGCTACTCACCGAGCTACCCAGCGGCCTTTGAATAGCCCGCCGGGTGAGCACATGTGGTTGAGTTTCATGTGCGTGACCCTTCGACCCCGCGACGGCATGGAGCACCTCGTGCCCGCAAAAGCTTACAAGGAACATTGGGGCAAGACCATGTTCCGGAAGTGGTTCTACTACGACCAAGACCCCAACCGCAACCTCCACTCGCTCGAACGGAGATCGGCTACATCGGTCTTCCGAAGGTTGCCGTGGATGACACAATCCAACGGCGCATTCACTTGCTGCAAAGGATTGCCCGAAAGGCATCCATGAGGGACTTGTGCCAAGAGTTCTTCACCGTTGGAATCATGCCTCTTCGCCAAGATTGGGATGCCTCTTTACCCTTGATGCAGCTGGGAGGTCTTTAAACTTCAACATTATCCTACTTCCGAGTTACTTGCCCGAAGGGCTCTTTGTTATTATTCATCCTTCGTTTCTACACTTTCCCGACTTTTGTTGTGTCGGGGGAAAGGTCAACGACGCCACGTGGCACCACCTGCGAAGGATTAGGCCCCAAAACACGAAATAACGTCGACGGTCAAGACTGGACCCCCTCCCACATGACCTTCGCGGAAGAGCAAACCAAGCAAGGACGAGCTCGACCTTCCCCGCTCGGGGAAAGGGGAATCACGAGTCGCACGACCTTGCCCACGATGCTCGAGGAGGCTCGACTCGCACGACCTCCGCTCGGATCGACCGAGCAAGCTCGAGCGCCTGCAGCATTAACTCCACCTGCCCGACGCGCATCCGTACACCCCGGTAATGAGTGTCTCTAAGTTCCGCCCCTTCCTACTCGCGGCGTCAAACCTTGCCCTAGCTAGAACCCCTCTCGCCGAGTGAGCAGGTGGGCAGCCGCACCGCGCCGCTGCTCCGTGCCGCCGATCGGACCCGTCGGCACCCCCTCCACGCCGGGCGCCGTTGTCGCTGCCATCGCCTTTTCAGCCGCGGCGGCTCCCGCTTCGCCGCTCGTGTCGCCGCGAAAGTCGGCGACTTCCTAAGGGTCGTCGGTGGGGGCTTCCTCCTCGTCGGCAAGAGGCGCTTCGACGCCAGCTCGCCGTTGTCGGACTCGCCGTCACGGGCGTGCTTGCCCGCCGTGGCAACAGGATCCACCACCTTCGGCCGCTCCTCCACGGTCGGCCCGGCCGACGAAGCACCGAGACCCCCGGGAGCCCTCCCGGCGTGCCCGGCGTCGAGCCCCGCCGGCGACGGATCGACCCCGCCGGTGCCCTCGATGGCAGGTTGCCTCGACCCGCCAAGGACGTCGACACTCGCATCCGCACGTGCGCGATCATGCTCACCGGGCGCAGAAGGTTCAAGGAAATCGACACGTGCATCCGCGTGCGCGGCGGAGGAAAGACGCCGCAGATCTACGCCATCCGCCGGGCCATCGCCAAGAACTTGCGGCTGCTGCGGGCGCCGACGATCTCGACGATCATCTCCGCCGTCTCCCTCTCGACGGTGGTGGACTCTACCGGGGTGGTCTCGGTCGGATCCACCGCCGCCGGCCCTCGCAGCAGCTCGTCATCGGTTCCCGTCCCCTCGACGAGGGTCGGTTCCTCGGCCCGTCGAGCTCATCTCGGCCCTCGAGGTTGAGGGCGGCTCCGAGGTCCCAGCCGTGAAGGTCGATGGGTGCGGCGTGGAGGTCGTCGAGGACGGAGCGGGATCAACTCGAGGCGAAGGAGTTGGAACCCGCCGCGAAGCGGGCGAAGCTCGACGACCCCCTCCCCGTGACGGCCGGCGCGCGCTGCGTGGTCCCTTCGAGGACCCGGCCGGAGCGCCGGCAGGAGGCACGCTGCTGCTTCCCCTCGAGGTGATGGCGCGTCCGGAGCAGATGTATGTGTCCTCCACGCTCACCTCGGGTGGAGGCCGTCGAAGCTCTGTTGACGGTCGTTACGGACCAATTTCGACCGTCAATTAGTCAAATAAATGAGAAGGACTAGGCATGTCTTGCATGCATTTTACTTAGAAATAACCTAGTTCCACGTGTACCTCTAGATTTTTAGTGTGCAGGTGGAAAATGATGAATTCCAGTGCCCCGAGGCGACAAATCAACACTTTTACAAAACTTCCACTTCGCCGCGGGAATCAACTCCAAGATAAAAGGCCAACGACCACGAAATCCAACACAAATAAGGCCTCACGCACCTGGATCAAAGACCAACATCCAGTGGGGAGCCAACCGCCAAAGCCCAGCCTCAGGAGGGGCCGGTGGCGCTCGGCCGAACCAACAAGGCGGTTCGGCCGAACCGTCATGGTGGCCCCCCGGCCCACTTTTCTCCGGCGGTTTGCCCACCGCCTCCGGAGGTCGGTTCCACGCGCATTAAATGCCACCGACCTACGAAACCGCCTCCAGGAGCCGACCTTTCAAGCCTATATAAGGAGGGGTACCCCCCTCCTTAACACACACAACAACACAAGGATCATTCTCTCCTCACACTAGAAGTTTAGAGGCTTTCTAGGTAGTGCTAGGCTTAGTAGTGGGCTGCCTCATTGCTCCCAAAGTCTTGTGGAGAATTGGGTATAGCTCTTGTATCCTCTCTTTATGAGACTTGATCATTCATCTATGGAATACTTTCGTTCATATCCTTGTCATGAGCTTTATAGAGTAATCATGATCTTGTTTGATCGTTCATCGTTCGTTCATATAAGTTCGTCGTTCGTTCTTCGTTCTTCATTAATAGAAGATGAACTCATATCGAATGTTCTTCGTTCGTTCATACTTGATCACCGATTACTCCCGATCTTACTTGATTAATTGCCGTTCGTCGCTCATTCTTGAGCGACGAACGCCTTTGCATGACTTAGTGCTAGCTTTGATCCTTTCGTCTAGCTTATGCTAGTTAGGCTAGTGTTCTTATGAATAGGCTTCGGGTTCATCGTCCCGCAAGGGTGCTCTAGATTTACCACCATGTCGGTGCCTCGAGGGATCTAGAGTTGTGGTTAGTGACGCCGCACGGTGCTCGGGGTTATCTACCCACCGTTGAATGTGCTTCGTGTCCCACGGTTTGTAGAGGTAGGTGACAAGAAGTGACAGCCTTGTCATCCAAAGTAATCCTCCACGTTCGGGCATGGCATAGGAGTCTAAAAGCCGGAGTCGCGAGGCGGACCTCGCGTAAGACGGATCTCCCGATGATGCCTAGGCATTAGACGCTTGCTTGCGCTTGCATGATCTTGGATGTTAGGTAGAAGCTGCGCACTCATATGAATGTTGTATCATTAGGAGTAGTGGTCTCGCTAGTCTAGTTTAGCTTTATCTAGGATCGCCTCTATCCCTTTTATAAGAGAATGCATCGCCTTGGTGTGTGTCACACTATCCTCAACTTATTGCTCCTAACCCCTGCATTGGAATGTGAATACTTCATCATTCTTTTGTAACACCATGAACATAAGTACTCTTATCAACCATGTCTTCCTTTGGGAAAATATAAATACGATACCCTTGAATACTCTCGGGTGAAATGCTACAACGGGTTATCCGTCCGCTTGCGGATATTCATGACCCACCTTATAATACATATCTAGTACTTGTACTGGATGTGGATTATTTGGTTAAATAGTGCAAGTGACTTAAACCCTTGGCTCTCCCGCGGTCACGTGTTTCTTTCCGCGTGACCTTAAGAGATGCCAACAAGCATTTCCGGCGCCGTTGTCGGGGAAGACATTGGTTAATAAGAATACAATGAATGTTCATGATTACACTTGATGATGATTTAATCATTGCCCTTGCAGAGCTAACCTTGATCTCGTTTTCTCTCAAAGGTGAAAACAGGATAGTGCATGCGTGGATTCGACTTGCCGGAAAACTTCGTTGATAATCCCGAGGCTCTTGCGAGAAAGACTCGACCTCGCGTCGTTGTCTCTCCTCAAGAACCCACGACAAGCGAGCCCGCATCTTCCGCACCATCAACCTCAACACTCATGGCTGAAAGGACCCTTCGTGACTACTCGCGCCCTCCGTCGCCAATGTGCCCATTGGGCCCAACGTCGACGCCGGTGCTGCAGGACTTGACATCAAGTCCAGCCTCATCACTATGGTGCAAGCCATTCCCTTTTGTGGAAAGGCCTCCGAGGACGCCAACTCTCATCTCCAACAGTTCCTCGGAAATATGCAACACATCGCCCACGGCCGGAGCCAACCAAGATGCTATCAAACTCCGCCTGTTTCCCCTATCCCTCCTTGGGAAGGCGAAACAGTGGTTTTATGCCAATCGTGCAAGCATTGACACTTGGAACAAATGTTCCACGGCGTTCCTCGCCAAGTTTTTCCCGATGGGCAAAACCAATGCCCTTCGTGGAAGAATTGCAAGTTTCCAAGCAAGCTGACAAACGAATCCATGCCCGAGGCATGGGAAAGGCTTCAAGAATACATTCTGGCCTGCCCTCACCATGGGATGGAGGAATGGCTCATTCTTCAACATTTCTACAACGGGTTGACACCAACAACCCGTGGACATATGGATGCCGCTGCCGGAGGAGCCTTCTTCTCCAAAACTATTGCCCAAGCAAAAGAACTCATAGAGAAGATGGTCTCCAATCAAGGGTGGAGCGATGATCGACTCCAAACACGCGCAAGAGGCGTACACCCTGTCAAGGAGGTGGACATGCCGTCCGCCAAGGTTGACCTCCTCATAAAACGCTTGGACGAACACAACGCAAATGGTGGTGTTCATGCATTGGACTCACACATGACGTGTGAGGAGTGCGGGAACACCGGCCATATGGGGAAGGATTGCCCCCATACCCATGAAGAGGTGTTCTACATGAACAACAACAACGGGTATCGTCCAAACGGAGGACAAGGGTACAACCAAAACCGACCATCATATCAAGGAGGTAACAATTTTTCTGGCTTTAACAATAATCAACCTTCCTTGAAAGATTTGGTTTATGGCCAAGCTAAAATTAACGAATCTATCAACAAAAAGCTTGCTGCCAATGATAAAGTCTTAGAAAACATAATCGCACAAATAGAAGGTTTCTCCTCTCGCTTTCAAAAATCAGCTGAGCTTTAATAAAATGATTGAAACCCAAGTTGCTCAGCCTAGCTGCTCTTATTCCCTGGTTCTAATTCTGGGAAGATCCCGGGCAACCCGAGTCTTCTTTGGAAAATGTTAATGCGGTTACCACGAGGGAGGAAAATCCACTCGGGATCCGCCATATCCTAACCATGCAGCAAAGAAGAACAGAACGACCTGGAGGAGGAAAGCCCTTCTATTACCAAAGAAAAAGAAGAAGAACCGAAGCCAAGTGAAGGGAAGAATGGAATTGAATTTCAAGACACAAGCTTTTTGCCATTCCCTCACGAAACAGGAAGCCAAAGGAGGATGAACAATTTGCTCGATTCGTCGAGACCATCCGAAGGATTCATGTCAACGTGCCATTGTTGGACATGGTGCAGGTGCCCACATATGCACGCTACCTTAAAGACATCCTCAACAACAAGAGGCCACTACCCAACGAGGAAATGGTCAAGCTCACAGAGGAGTGTAGCGCAGCTATACTCAATCGGCTTCCGTAAAAGAAGAAGGACCCCGGCTGCCCCACAATATCATGTTCCATTGGGGCACACCACTTCGACTGTGCCTTATGTGATCTTGGGGCAAGCGTCGGCGTGATGCCCAAAGAAGTCTTTGATCGTTTGAGCTACACAACCTTGACTCCTACACCAATGAGGTTGCAATTGGCAGACTCTTCGGTCCGCTACCCCGCGGGAATAGCCGAAGACGTGCCAGTAAAAATTCGAGGCAACTTCATACCGGTGGACTTTGTGGTGCTTGAGATGGATATCGACAAGAACACGCCCTCATTTTGGGACGTCCCTTCCTCAAGCACCGCAAACGCCCAAATTGATGTTGGGAATGGAGAAATCCGATTCCACATCAATGGGAAGGAGGAAAAGTTTGAGTTCCAACCAAGAAAAGAACAATGCTCAATGATCAAGATCAAGTATGGGCCAAATCCCTCAAACATCCGTGAAGTTGAAGTGACGCCAAGAAAGACGGATAGTCTCGTCGCCTTTTGGAAGCAACTTGACAAAATTGAGAATCCGTCATGGTACCAACCCAAGAAGCCTGCAACAGCAAGGCCGGGATTATGGGCCAAGAAGCCACTCCTTCAAGACACAAAGCCACCTACATCAACAAAGACCAAACAAGTGTGGCAAGTGAAGAAGGTGCAGCCATCTTCATCCTCTTCTCCGGGGAAAGGGCCTCGCACCACAAGGATGAAAAGAAATGGAGAAGTCCTCGCTCGCCGGACTTAAAATGGCAAAGCCCCGGTCGACAGGATAAATCGGTATTATCTTTCGATTTCTTTTGATTTTTGTTTTCCACCACATGCATCTCCCTGCATATTCTATTTTATCACAAGATAATTTTCATTTCATTTATTTGGATTTTCCGCCAAGCATATTTGATTTTTTTTCTCACTCGCCATGCATAGAAAATTTGAAAACCAAAATCCTTTTACGTCCAAATTTTCCTACTTTGTTTGAAACTTTTGGACAACCCTTATACAAAATCCAAAAACAATTTTTGCATGTTGGAATTTTCTCCAACACTTTTTCTCGAGATTTGATTTTTCGAATAAAGCTGAATTTGAGGCAACTTTCTTTGGATTTCTTGAGCAAAAATTTCGAGGAATATCCGGACGTAGCAACCATGGTCAATGATCATTTGGCCGTTGGGAGCTATGGGCCAAAAGGGGGAGCAAAAGGGACCCACAGCAGGTCGGCCGAACCCACCTCCTTGGTTCGGCCGAACTGCCATGACCGTTGCTCGGTCTGTCCTTTTCCCAACGGTCATATGCCCCTCCTAACGCTCAAAAACGGCTACTTCATGAGCTATAAGTAGAGGTGGCCCGGCCGCAGCTCTCTCCCCTCTCACACTATCATTTCCACTCCTCACTCACTTCATTCTCATTACTCTCAAGTTTTCCATTGTCCTCACTTGCTCATTGCCTAAAAGTTCTGCATAAATCTTTTGCTCTTGGTGTGTCTGTCTAGTTTTTGGTTTGATTTGTTTTTGTTTGGTTTTCTCGAGTTGCGATTTCTTGCTCACATGAACAACCAACGGTGTCGCTAATTTGATTTTTTCCCTCACATGACCCGTTCGGAATTTTTGTTCTTGCATTCTTGCTCTCTTTGTGTGCAGCCATGACCGGTGCCAAGAAGTCTGTTCGGGTCAATCAAGAGGTCCTTGAGCTCACGCTCAAGTTCAAGCTCTTTACGTCGAAGCACCCGCGCACGCCCGTAGTCGAGTCACCGCCAAGTTCACCACCACAAGTCGAGGAAGAAGGGCAAGAGGGCAACATCGAGCATCGTCTCCTCACCGACACCGACCTCGACTTAGTGGGCGAGCACGAGACGCGCACCTACACGCTTCTCCAACACCGTCTCTTTGCTCCTACGCGAGCATTTGACACGGAGCTGCTGCACAAAATAGGTATGGATGCTGAATTTGCTCAAGTATTTAAAGCCTTAGGGTGGACAGATTTTGCTAGTGTAAATGAGCCGGGTTCCCGCTTGCTTACACTTCAGTTTTTATGCACCCTACAAACGGTAGATGAAGGAATTTCTTTTCGGTTTTTCCGTGAATCCTACCGTTTGACTTGGAAAGAACTTAGCACTCTTCTTGGCTTTAATACTCGCTGCAATACCGACTTGGATGGTGCCCTTCCTCAGTTTTCAAAGCATGCTTTTTGGGAAAGGATTACGGGTCTTCCTAGTTGCGTGCGACCTAGAACTAATCACATCCATCATCCTACCTTGCGTTTTATGCACATGTGGATTGCTATCACTCTTTTTCCAAGGAGTGATATTCGAATTGTGCGCGAGGATGAGCTAAAAATTCTTTTTGCTGCGGTCGATAAGATTAAGATTGCTCCCGTGAAAGCCATGATTTGCCAATGGATAGAAAATCTTGGGACGATAGGACCAATTGAATGTACCTCTCTAGTGACACGAATTGCCATGCGGGTGGGAGCTTTACATGATGCTAATGTTGAATACCTTGCTACACCTCGCTCTCTTATAAATAAAGATTATCTTATTCAAGGTCACTCTCTTAAGAATGGTCCGAACGATTCCCTCATATATTATTTTGTGGGATATGCAAACGAGTTTCGGTTACCTAACCCGGACCTTCGTTTGTATACTCTCAAAAATCTAACCATTGAGCTCCAAGAAGCGCAGCGGTCTCGCAGGAGTGTATCTTCTCGCAGGGGGCGCACAGATCGGAACAACCATCTACCTCCGAGATGCCCACACCGCACCCCCGACTCATGGCGAGCCGGGGTACAGCCACCCCGGGTTTTCTCCCGGTGGGTACCCAGCCCCGCCACCTCACATGGCCGGGGGATCGGCGTGGCAAACTCCGGGATATGGCCCGGGGCTGTTTTCTCCACAACAACAATGGGAGGAACACTCCACCGACTCCGGATCAGCCCAAGGCTACAACTTTGTGCAGGAGATGAACAACCTCTCCTCACAAATGGGAAGACTCCAAACCACGGCGGAAGACACCGAGTATGCGCTCAACCAACACATCTTGCAAACTCATCAATGGCAAGAGCGCACCGACACCCAGCTCACCGCCCTCACCAACATGACGGAGCAACAACGAGCCGATCTTTTGGCTTACTTCCGTCACATGGGGTTCATTCCACCAAACCCATGAGCAAGAACAAGCTTGGGGGGCAGCACCCCCGCTAAGGTATCATGTATCGCAACTTGTATCCTTTATTGTCTCTTGTTTTTGCTTGTTCTTGCCTCTCATATGAAAAACAAAATAAAAATGATAAAACTAAAAAGAACAAAAAGAAGTAGCTTAGTTCCCGTTTATACGCTGCAAGTATGTTGCTAGTCTTTCTATGTTGAGATGATGAATAGTTGCTCTGTTTTATTTCTCTCATGTGCCTAGTCTATAATTTAGAACTCTCCTAGTTTTGAGTTTGGTGGCTAGCAAAACTTGCTTAGAACCTGAAACTTGTGGGCTGCACATGCTTGAGCTGCACCTAAGTTGTTGTGAGATGATGATATGGTAAAAAGAGCTGCTATGATCTTGTCCTAAGTTGAGCTTAAAATCTCCGGAATTCTGTTCCCAAAAATTGCAAAATCTATAAGTTCCCAAGTGATGATAAATTCCTACCAAAGCCATATGCAAATTTCCCTTGAAAACCTTACTCATTTGCTACTTGTTACTTCATTGAGCTTTATCAAAATTGTGTGACCCTAGTGAGATGCTTTTCATACTCTCATGATCAAGATCACGTACACACTCCACCTCATATGCTACACTTCTACACCGGAAGTTAGCAACATGTCATGCCATCCACCCAAAATAAAGACACTCCTCACATTTTATCACCTCTCTTAAAATATCAAAAGAAGGCATGGCTATGCAAAAGAAAAAGAAAATAAGGCTCACAAAAGATGAGCAAGAAAAAGATGCTGCTCTCATTTCGAGCATAGAAAAAGAAAGAAGAAAAGATAGCCATGCCCAAAATCCAAAATAAAAAGAGGTGAAACAAAAAGAGGAGTAGTCAAATACACCACCACCATCATCTTCACACTTGCACATCTTGATCTACGATTGTATGACTTGCTATCTCCATGGATCCACTCTTTTGGTTTCGCAAAAATATGAATGCAAGTATGCCTCATTTCATACCCTACCTTGAGCTCCACAAAAGCCTATTAGATGTAGGATGAGGCAATACACATGCCTTGGTGAGGAATATAAACACCATTAGAGCGATTCGAGAGCATCACTTGTGGAACGTGGTTTTACTTGAAAAAAAAAAAAAAAATATTTTTTGAAAACGTCCGGAGAATAAAAAGCAAGACAAGGGAAGAGAAAATAAATGCTCTATACACCGTTCTCTCTCTCAACCGCCCAAGGTAAAGTGAAAAGCACAAAGCCCCATGAGGACTAAGGGGAAGGGTGAGTCACCATTGCCAACTTATTCAACTCAAGGATGAGTATCTTTGTTATACACTTGGTACCTTTGAGAAGTAGGCATTGTAGCAACTCCCGATCAACAACCTAAAGTTCTACTACTTGCTCCGGACGAGCAAGGGGTAAGCTTGGGGGCTTGTTGACGGTCGTTACGGACCAATTTCGACCGTCAATTAGTCAAATAAATGAGAAGGACTAGGCATGTCTTGCATGCATTTTACTTAGAAATAACCTAGTTCCACGTGTACCTCTAGATTTTTAGTGTGCAGGTGGAAAATGATGAATTCCAGTGCCCCGAGGCGACAAATCAACACTTTTACAAAACTTCCACTTCGCCGCGGGAATCAACTCCAAGATAAAAGGCCAACGACCACGAAATCCAACACAAATAAGGCCTCACGCACCTGGATCAAAGACCAACATCCAGCTGGGGGAGCCAACCGCCAAAGCCCAGCCCAGGAGGGGCCGGTGGCAGCTCGGCCGAACCAACAAGGCGGTTCGGCCGAACCGTCATGGTGGCCCCCCGGCCCACTTTTCTCCGGCGGTTTGCCCACCGCCTCCGGAGGTCGGTTCCACGCGCATTAAATGCCACCGACCTACGAAACCGCCTCCAGGAGCCGACCTTTCAAGCCTATATAAGGAGGGGTACCCCCCTCCTTAACACACACAACAACACAAGGATCATTCTCTCCTCACACTAGAAGTTTAGAGGCTTTCTAGGTAGTGCTAGGCTTAGTAGTGGGCTGCCTCATTGCTCCCAAAGTCTTGTGGAGAATTGGGTATAGCTCTTGTATCCTCTCTTTATGAGACTTGATCATTCATCTATGGAATACTTTCGTTCATATCCTTGTCATGAGCTTTATAGAGTAATCATGATCTTGTTTGATCGTTCATCGTTCGTTCATATAAGTTCGTCGTTCGTTCTTCGTTCTTCATTAATAGAAGATGAACTCATATCGAATGTTCTTCGTTCGTTCATACTTGATCACCGATTACTCCCGATCTTACTTGATTAATTGCCGTTCGTCGCTCATTCTTGAGCGACGAACGCCTTTGCATGACTTAGTGCTAGCTTTGATCCTTTCGTCTAGCTTATGCTAGTTAGGCTAGTGTTCTTATGAATAGGCTTCGGGTTCATCGTCCCGTAAGGGTGCTCTAGATTTACCACCATGTCGGTGCCTCGAGGGATCTAGAGTTGTGGTTAGTGACGCCGGCACGGTGCTCGGGGTTATCTACCCACCGTTGAATGTGCTTCGTGTCCCACGGTTTGTAGAGGTAGGTGACAAGAAGTGACAGCCTTGTCATCCAAAGTAATCCTCCACGTTCGGGCATGGCATAGGAGTCTAAAAGCCGGAGTCGCGAGGCGGACCTCGCGTAAGACGGATCTCCCGATGATGCCTAGGCATTAGACGCTTGCTTGCGCTTGCATGATCTTGGATGTTAGGTAGAAGCTGCGCACTCATATGAATGTTGTATCATTAGGAGTAGTGGTCTCGCTAGTCTAGTTTAGCTTTATCTAGGATCGCCTCTATCCCTTTTATAAGAGAATGCATCGCCTTGGTGTGTGTCACACTATCCTCAACTTATTGCTCCTAACCCCCGCATTGGAATGTGAATACTTCATCATTCTTTTGTAACACCATGAACATAAGTACTCTTATCAACCATGTCTTCCTTTGGGAAAATATAAATACGATACCCTTGAATACTCTCGGGTGAAATGCTACAACGGGTTATCCGTCCGCTTGCGGATATTCATGACCCACCTTATAATACATATCTAGTACTTGTACTGGATGTGGATTATTTGGTTAAATAGTGCAAGTGACTTAAACCCTTGGCTCTCCCGCGGTCACGTGTTTCTTTCCGCGTGACCTTAAGAGATGCCAACAAAGCCATGAAAGGATGTAACCCCGCCTCCACATACGCGTCCCTCTTCCTCCGGCGCTCGCGCACCCTCTCCTCCTTTTCCTGCTTGGCTCGAAATGCAGCGTCTTTCGCCCGCTCGCGCTCCCTCCTCTCGAGCTTCGCTTGCTCGGCCCGCATGCGGTTCGCCTCCCGTTCGGGCGCTCCCTTCGGGAGCTTCATTTTGATCCGCTTCGGGAGCGATATCCACGCGGACTCGTAGGAATAGGGGAGTTGAGCAAAAATAACACAAATCGGACGATATTGAAACAAGGAAGCTCGAGTCGCGTACCACATCGATTGCCCGCGAGTCCGGCTTCATCTTGGACGCGTCCAGGATGGGCCACGTTCGCGCGGACGAACCCAACACGGCCTTGACCCTACCGGCGACGGTGTCGTCGGAGAGCTTCTCGAGCGCCATCACCGTGTCGGGGAGGCGCGCTCCCCGCCGGAGACATGATGCATCAGCAGCGTCCTCCACATCGGCGGCGCGAACCGCTACTTGTGGTACGACCCTACGATAACCATCGCGTCGAGGCCATGGTGGCGAAGATGCTTGATCGCCCCGAGCATCCGATCCACCTGGTTCCGATGGGCTGAGCTACACCCCCACTTCCACTCCAGTGGGGCCTCCTCAAAGACGCGACCCTCAAATGCCGGAAGCGGATGTGCTGGATCTTGGCGCAGGTAGAACCACTTTGGATGCCACCCTTAGTTCGACGTGGGGGTGATCATCCGAATGTAGGCCGGGATCGATTCCTCTTAATGACAATCTCCACGCAGCCGATATGCGCAGGAACCTCGTCGCCCGCACGGGTTCGCCGCCGGAGCGAGGTTGATGCTCGAAGAAGTGCCTCCATAGCTCGAGATTGGGCTCGACGTCGAGGAAGCCCTCGCAGAGAGCCACGAAGGTGCTCGACTGCTGGATGCCGTTGGGGTTGAGATGGTGGAACTCCAGCTGGAACTCGGAATAGCGCGACGCGGAAAAATCACTCGCCGGCGACCCCATGCCTCGCTCGTGGAAGTGGAGGAACGAAACCACGTAACCCGCCGGCGGGTTGGGACGTGACTCGTTGCCGGGGACCAACCACCGGTTCTCCGTGCCGCACTCTCGGAGCAGACCATCGGCCACCAACCCCTCGAGCTCCACCCTCGCCGTCGTGGAAGGATACCAAGTAGACATGGTGGAATGCGGTTGGAGAGGCGAGGATGATGAGTGGCGGTGCTACGGAAGCAAGAGCTAGGTTTCAAAGGCGAAAGATGCAAGGAAACGAAGAGGCAAGGGGCGAGAAGGATTAGGAAGGCAAGAATGCGTAGGGAAAGGAAGGCCCGGGGAATGAACTTAAATAGGCAGCCCCGATCAAGCGGCCGCACCCGTTCGGCTCCTTCGTGGAACCCACGACGGCCTTCCCAGGTGAAACTCTTAACTCCTCCCTCTCCCGATTTTTACGCCATTATCTCCGGTGCGCGTGATGCCACTACCCACGCATGCCTCGCGGGCCCCACCACGACCGAGGTGAAACGGTTCCTTCACTATGCCGGCCCTATGGCCACGCACCGACGAAGGATAAGAATGCGCCTTGGTTTCGGGACATGGGCAAAAGGACAAGTAAAACTTCTACGCCGCTTCTCCTTTCTCGTTCAGTCCGAATCTTTTACCCTCCGACACAGGCAAAAAGGATCCGTGTCACGAATGAGTCCGTCGACCTTCTACTTACCCCGCGGCAAGGTCGCGTGCTTGACCACGAAGCTCGACCGACTTGAGGTTCGGCCTCGAAGGTAGGCGGGGATAAGAGGCTGAAAACCGCCTCGACGGCCCCACCCAGCCGAGGTTCGAAGGCTGGCCCGATTTAAGGGTCTCGACAGCCACCTCGAGCACACAAATTGAGCCGGGAGTGCCGACGATGGGTCCGCCTAGCGACCAGTAACCCACGCGCGTTCGCGCAACGGGTATCGACCAAGCACAATCGAGTCCGGGTCAGCCTCGAAAGAGAGGATCTTACCATAGAGAGGCAACGAGCCCTCGAGACCTATCGAACGGTCTTGAGTTCCAATCGAGGAGGACAATGTGGATTAACGAAGTCGACCCCCGGCGGGCTCGACGGGATCCCTCGACGGGAAACCGCGACTTCGCTCGAACTATTCCCGTTACGGAGCTCGCCGAGCCGCACGTGTCGGCCTTTCTAGGTAAATCATGGGTCTGCTCTACCCTCCGTTGCACGAACGCGACGCGGACGGGGAAATCGATTAAGACGAACCATCCTCGGCTAGCCACCCGCACCGCGTGGGGGCTCGAGGATTGGCATCGCAAACACGAGACCCAACCACGGGGTCGCAACCCATCAGCACGTAATCAGCCAAAGCATGAGTCTTCGACTTATCCTCCGGCTCGGGGCTACGGCCACCGGACGCGCTCACGCGCACCCGGTAGATAGGAATCACCCGAAAAATTAAAGCAACTACACACGGCATCGATGGATCCCCCGAGGCGACTCTACGACTCACCCAGGGGCTCGGGGCTACCGTCGGGGGAAAGGTCAACGACGCCACATGGCACCATCCGGACCCACCTGCGAAGGATTAGGCCCCAAAACATGAAATAACGCCGACGGTCAAGACCGAACCCCCTCCCACACGACCTCCGCGAAAGAGCAAACCAAGCAAGGACGAGCTCGACCTTCCCCGCTCGGGGAAAGGGGAATCGCGACTCGCACGACCTTGCCCACGATGCTCGAGGAGGCCCGACTCGCACCACCTCCGCTCGGATCGACCGAGCAAGCTCGAGCGCCCGCGGCATTAACTCCAACTGCCCCGACACGCGTCCGTACACCCCGGTAATGAGTGTCTCCGACTTCCGCCCTTCCCACTTGCCGCAGCCACCTGCTCCCATCGTAACACGCCGATAAGACGTGCCGTCCCCGTAGCCCGACGAAGGAAGCGTGGGCGGATGACCGGGATTCGCTCATCATCACCGGGCGTACGGGGGCACTGTTCCACGTCTTATCCGGTAAAAGGCGGAGCTCGAGCTCGAAGCTCGAGCGGCGTCCCGCCTCGCATGACCTTATCCTGCGACCTCGAGCATAGCAAGGGCTTCCGTCCCGACCTCGACCTTCGGCCTTGCCATAAATGCGCCCGACAGAAGAGGAAGACCGGTATGGACTGTCTTCTCCGCCCAACCACTCCGCTGCGACGCCATCCCCGACCCCGCCGAACGTGGGACACTCCACCTTTGATTCCCCGATGCGACGGGCTACGGTGGCGACGCGACGGGCCGATCAAGGCCCCCGAATAAAGACCAGGGAAGACCCGATGGCGTGGGGACGGGCGCGCGGATAAGCACACGCCATCTCTCTCTCTCTCGTGTAAGCCGAGCTCGACCTCTCGTAGCTATAAAGAGGAAGAGTCTCTCTCTCCGGGGAGGAGAAGAGGTATTCGAACACGAACACACACACTCATCCGCGTCCACCGACACCCACTCACACGCTCTTGCAGCACGGGACTTGGAGCACGCTCCTCTCCCACCTCCTCTGTGCACCCTGTTGTTTGACGCAAGGAACACGAGCGCCGCCACACCCCCAGCTGGACGTAGGGAGCTTTCCCGAACCAGCTTAATGCCCTCGTGTCTTTCCATTGTGTACCATCCGGCCAAAAACGCGCATCCCCGGGACAAAATTCTACTAGCCGGTGGTTCGAACACCGACATGTTGACTTCCCCAATTGCTTTGCAGACTTGACCCTCGAAGAGATTGAGGAGAGATCTTACTACCTCCTTAGCGGGGTGAAAGCTCCCGAGCCGGCTCGCATGGAGGCGTGCGGGCAAACCAACCGTCCGAACCGGGTGTATCATCCGGATCACTCGGAGGCTGTTCGCCTCCTCACGCGGTTACCCCGAAGGGGGAGGAGGAAGCGTAGAAGTTTTGCTCCTCTTGTGCCCTCCGACGATGAAGACAGCGACGACGAGCCGGGGACAGTTCTCCGAGAGGCGATCGGACCGCCTCCGGGGATGTGCAAGGTCCTTCGCGAGCGGCAGCCCCAAACGTAGAGTTAAGCGCGTGAAGATTAAGCGCTTTGCGGCTGTCCTATTCTCGTCGTGCGCAAAGCGGACGCCGACGAGGCCGACGACGAGGAAGAAGGTGAAGTTCGTGACGACGCGCCTTCGAGCTCCCCGCCCTGGGCTGCAATTTCGGTTGTGATGCCGGCGGCCTCCTCGAGCTACGACACACGGCGGCGAGGCAGCAAGGTCTTCTGCGGGCTGAGACTGCGGCCCCCGGCATGGGGTTTGGAGTAGGAGCTCCGAACTTCAATTTCCCCGACTCCTCCTCCTCCTAAGAAGAAAGCCCCATTCGAGATGAACGGATTCAGCCGGCGGCGGAGGAGGTGAACAGCCCCGCACCCGCCGAAGAGGCCTCGAAGGCCTTCGCCTTCGGCTCGGCCCCTAGCCCTCACCAACAGCCGACCGGAAGACGAAGAGGCGGGGGGGGGGCTACCCGGGCACATCTCTCCGGCGGTGGAGAGGGTACCTCCGAAGATGGCGTTCCGGGCCAAGGAGGCGGCAAGGGCTTCATGGGGGTGCTCCCTCGTGGGATAGCCCCTCATGACATAGGCTCCTTCTTGTAGTTCGAGGATTTTGAAGATGGGGCTTCGTCTTGCCAAGGCCTTGAATACACCGGCCGCATGCTAGACTTGTGCCGGGTGGATCACAGCCTGCAAGAGGTGGACGGGAAGGAGCTTACCAAAAGCTTGTCCCGAATAATCGCGAAGGTATGTTGATTTTTTGCTTTTTGTCGAAACCACGTTTTAACTGCTCCGACACTTCTTGGTTTGTGTTTACAGGGGGTGCTGCTTGCTCGTTATTTATCAAATAATAACCCCTCGCAGAGGTTACGGATCCGAAGCAGCGCCTTCATAACTCCGATGATGCTCTCGCACAAGAGCGGACAAAGTATGCCAAGTTGCTACGTGAACACGAAGACCTACAAAAGGCTTCTTCGGAACACGCGGTGACTCAAGAGCGAAGGATCGATCAGTTGGGGCAAGCGCTCTTCGACGCCAAGGCCACCATCAAAACACAAGCGAAGCTCTAGAGATGGCCCACCGAAGCGTGGTGGCGACGAGTCCCTTGGAATGAGGAACTGGGAGCTCGGAACCAGTTCGGGACTTCTGTCTTCGCTAGGCGTCGTGTGCCCGGAGCCAACACACGAGCATGGTGATGGCCTCGCAAGCCTCCAATGGATGTCCTCCGGGCTCGCCGCCGCTAAGGCTGCTTCAATCGAGTGGGGCCATCACCGTGCTCGCGTGGCTTGGACGACCGCGCTCCGGGTGGTGAAGGCCATTAGTTCCTTCCCGTCCCGCCAAGTTAAGGAGGCTACTCGAGAACTCCGCGATATGTGCGGGGAGTACTATGCCGCCTTCAAGGAGGCCCAAGCCGATGTGACCACCGTAGATCGGTATTTCGGCCGGGAGTTCGGGGGCCTTCGGGGTTAAGGCTTGCCCGTGCCGCTACCTTGGAAGCGGCGAACACGGAACTAGGCCGTGTCACCGATCCTGCGACGAGACCGGGACTTCCTGCACTGCTCGTGGACGGCGAGGTCTGCAACGAAGGGGTTTCCCAGTGCTTTGAGTTCTAAGTTGGGATTTCCAATCTTAGACTTCCTGGATTTATCTTTCCAAGGCATTGAGCCGTAGTTGCCCAGACATCAAGGCATTAGGGTTTCTAAGCACCTTGGTATCACATGTTGAAGTATGCATGCATAATACGGACAAGTTGGCGACAGCATTTTTTATTGATACAGAATATTTACAAACTTGACCTCCCTCGCACGACGCACAAGACTCAACACTAAACAAGCAACGACCGAAGACCCTTGGACTACAGCCCCTAGACCTAAAGCACTAGTGCGTAGGACCCGCCTTGCAACACAAAACTCTTAGACTATCTGGACTACCGACTCTACTCATGCATAGGGAGCGAAAGCAAAGTACCTTAACCTTAAAACTTGCATCATGCTCGAAGGCATGCTACGCAACTAAAAGAAGACCTTACCAAAAAAGAGACTTAGCCAAAAACTACCTTCAATTTCCGAAGGAGCATCGGATGTAGAATTTCTTGAGAGTATCAGCATTAAAGGTGTGTGGTATGGGAGTTCCATCAAGTTCGAGCGAGATGATGGGCTCCTTGACGAATAGATTTGTCGACCACGAAGGGTCCCAACCACTTGGTGTTCAGCTTGTTAACATGCACCGGGTTTCGCCTCAAGACGAGGTCCCCGGGTTGAAACTCCCTTGGGTGCACTTTGGTGTTGTATGATTTCTCCATGGACGAGATATATTTTTGCAAATTAGCGACAGCTCGAAGGCGAGTTTCTTCCAAGAGGTCCCTACGGACGTCCTCATCATCCTCCAAGGGTCTTGTGGTGCGGAAGGAGCCATCTTGAATTTCCTTGGAGGTCACGACCTCGGCTCCGTACAACAGCCGAAAGGGTGAGAACCCGGTTGGTCTTGTGGCGGTTGTTCGATTGACCATAGGACATTGGGCGGCACCTCCGCCAATTTTCCTTTGGGGAGGCCGACAAGAGCCTTCGAAATTGCTGTGAACACGTTGCCATTCATCCGCTCAATAGCCCCATTTGCCCTGGGATTGGTCACCGAGATTTTACACTTCTTGACACCGATGCCAAGGCAATACTCCCGAAATTCCAATCCTTTGAACTGCTTGCCATTATCCACCGTAAGCTCCACGAGCACTCGAAGCGGCACACCACATGCTTCCGGAAGAACATTCGCACATTTCTAGTTGTGATTTGTACCAACGGCTCAGCTTCGACCCATTTTGAAAAGTACTCTACTGCCACTACAACAAATCGAAAGCCCCCGGTGCTGCTGGCAATTCCCAGACAATGTCAATTCCCCATCTTGCTAGCGGCCAAACCGGAGGTATTGGTTGTAAAGTGGTGGCTGGCAGGTGAGACTGCCGCCCCGACCATTGACATCCCGAGCATACTCGCACCGGATCCTCTCGCATTCCTTATGGTCGTTGGCCAATAGAATCCTTGCTCGAAGGCCTTTGCGACCGGGGCCCTTGGGGCCAAGTGAGAGGAACAAGATCCCTCATGAATTTCTCGTAAGAGTTGTATCCCTTCGGGCTGACTAAGACATTTCAGCAATGGGGCACAAACTCCCCCTTGTACAACACTCCTTCGATCGGAAGGTAGCCCCAAGATCTGTGTCTGTAGCCGTTACTCCTCCAACCTGCAATCCGGCACATAAGGCTTCTCAATAAACGCCCGGATCGGGGCTCGCCAATCCTCCGAAGCCAATGCCATAACTTTCTTGGCTTGGTTGTTAGAAGTGGCTGCGTGATGTAGTGTTTCGTGTAACACATCCGATCGAAGAGGGCCCTGTCCGAAGGCTGCCTTTGCAAGCAAGTCGGCTTCCTTGTTCTCTGTTCTTCGGATGTTTCTAACTTCAAACCCTACAAAGAACTTATCCATCTCTCCGACCTTCCGAGCATACGAAGCCATCTCCGGATCAAGTGTCCTGTATCTCTTTGATAAGCTGCTCTGCTGCCAAGCGAGAGTCGCAATATACAATCACTCTTTGAGCCCCTAGTATTCTAGCTTGCCTTAGCCCTAAGAGGATGCCTTCATGCTCAGCGGCGTTGTTTGTGGTTTGAAAAGCTAACTTGGCGGAGTATCTTAGTGTCCGGCCAGTAGGAGATGTTATGACTGCAGCACATCCTCGTGTCGGAGACTCCCCATGCGCCATCTGTATAAACGAGTCCAAATTGGGTCCTCCGGGGCATCCCGACTTTCTGCCTCCGAATTTCCATTGGGAGTCCACTCGACCAGGAATTGTGCTAACACGTCCGACTGAATGGCTTTGCATGCGACGAATGTCAAGTCATACTGCCTCGATTCAGCTGCCTACTTTAATATCTTGCTAGAGGCCTTGTCTGATTTTAGTGCATCCCTCAAAGGATATTTGGTAGGAACGAGGATAGGATGATCATCAAAGTATCTTCGTAGTTTGCGTGATGCCATAAGGACAGCATACGGTAGCTTCTCGATGATGCCATAACCACATCCGGCTTCGGTGAGTGTTTCCGAGACATAATATACTTGGCAATTGTTTTGCTTCTTGTTCTTTTGCTCGATACACGAGGACCCCACTGACTGCCTTCGGTGCTGCTGCAACATAGAGGAGGAGCTGAGCCTTTGGTGGAGGTGGTTTTAGAGTTGTCAATTCTACCGGATAGTCTTTGAGTTGCTCGAAGGCCGTTTGATGTTCTTGTGTCCACTTGAAAACCCGAGGGCCCTCGGAATTTCAAAGAACGGCATGCTTTGTTCTGCGAGTTTGGCGACGAACCTGCTTAATGCCACTATCCTTCCTGTGAACCTTTGCAACTCCCTTATAGACTTCGGAGGTTCTATGTCTAGAATTGCCTGAATCTTCATTGAATTAGGATCGATACCAGCCTCCGACACCATGTATCCAAGAAACTTGCCCGTCTTGACTCCAAACATGCACTTAGCTGGGTTGAGCTTCATGCCCACTCTTCGATGGTTCGCAAAGGTTTCGACTAGATCCTTCACATGACCTTGCTCCATAACACTCTTGATTACAATGTCATCTATGTATGCTGCTGCATTGCGCCCAGCTGATCACCAAGGGTAGCCTAGATCGTACGAGAGAACGTGGCTCCGACATTTTTGAGCCCGAAGGGCATTCGGTTATAATAGTATGTTCCTCCAGGGTATCCGGAAGGCTGTCAAGGGCTGATCCTCGGCTGCTATCCAAACTTGGTGAAAACCCGAATAACCATCCAGAAAACTCATTAGTGCGGCCCCGGTCGTGGTGTCGACTAGCTGATCTATCATTGCCGGTGGGAAGTCATCCTTCGGGCAGAACTTATTGAGAGTTGTGAAATCAATGCACATTCGCCACTCGTCCATTTGGCTTCTTTACTAGGACGAGGTTGGCTAGCCATGTAGTTCGGTCGATCGGACGGACTACTTCCGTATCTAGCAATTTCTCGTACTTCGCCTTGAGAATAGCAATCTTTTCCTCTCGTCCAGTCCCTCATGCGTTGCTTTATAGGTTTTACCTTGGGATCCACATCCAGTCTATGCACGGCTACTGCCTTGTCAATTCCCGGAATATCCTTTGACAACCAAGCGAAGACATCGGCGTTGTTTCTTAGAAAACGGAGGAGCTCCCCTTCCCGCTGCTCGGACAATCCACACCCAATCCAAACGAGTCCGATCAGGTCGGTCAACACACAACACAACCTCCTTGGTGCCCTCTTGTGGTTGCACCTTCGGTATGTACTTGGGAGCGGTTGGCAGCTCTACCGACATTGACTTATCATCGGGCTTTTCAATAACATTGATATGGCGCCGCCCGAGGGCCATGTCAACTTCTAGCCTTCTTGCCTCGGCTTGATCCCCATATACTCGTAATGACCTCCTCTCGGTCCCGGTATCTTTATACGGAGATAACCATGATGAATTATGGCCAAAAACTTGTTGATGACCCTTCGACCTAGCAACACATTGTATGGGTATACCATGTCTACTACGTCAAACTTGATATCTTTGGTTCGAGTCCCCCTTGTCCATTTGGGCTTGAGAAGGAGACTTTTAGGTGATGCAACCGATGGGGTGAATTGGCTGGCCTCCGAAGCCTTGCGGGGAGTATGCGAAGGTTGCAAGTCCGCTTGGGTGAACCCCATTTTCTCAATAGTGCTCCATAGTAAGACATCTGCTGAGCTTCCTCCATCAACCAGAACTTTATGCACATCAAAGCCAGGAATGTTGACTCTCATCACGAAGGCGTCATCGTGTGGATAAATCATGGGCCTAAAATCAGCCACCGAGAAAGCAATAGGAACCTCCATCCATTTGTGAAGTCCGATTGGAGAACATGCTGCCACGTGAGAAACTTGTCCGATGTACTCTCCGCACTATCTCTTAGATGGGAAATCCCTGCCATTTCCTCCGGTGATCATGAGAATGGTTCCCTTAGATCCTTGGCTACTAGCATACTTGGGCTGCCTCTGCCGATGGGGCTTGATGGATCACCCTTGGTCCTAGTTGATGACCTTCGGGGGTCGAGCTACCGGCGAGGCGGACGATGCCTGTTCAAACCGAGCTGTTGGTGGATAATGATCCGGCTGGGAAGACTCATAAGGCGGAGCGTAAATTGGTGGAACATAAGGCATTGAAAATGGCAAAGGCGGTGGCGGTGGTAGTACCTGTGAAGGTGTGATGGGCGTGTAGTGGCTGGTATGCATTACTCGAATGAGGGCCTTCGGATTGGCCCCTTTGCCTTGCTGCACACATTACCTTGATATCCTCACGGTTGTTGGTAGTGTGATTTGCTCTCGACCCATGAAAATAGCAGAAAAATCCCCGTGATCTGTTCCCTGGAGAATTCCGCCTCGGCCTCTGCCTCGACTTCCTCCCCTATGATCGCTCGACCGAGAAGACCCTTGTGACTCGTTCCGAAGGATGGCTTTCTTGCCGAGGATATTCTTGCTCCACATTGTACACATTCCTTGACATCTTCTGCTGATTCCCATCATGTCCGAACTCGTCCGACCGCTTTTCCCCCTTCGGTCGGATTGATTACGCCATCCTGCCTTGGCGTTTTGTATATCTTCCTCGATCCTTACTTGAGCCTCCAGTATCCTAAGCAAATGATGTAAGGTTTGCGGTCGTTTCTCCCTTATCCTTCTCTAGGCTTCGTAGATGCGAAGACCCCTTGCCACGGACTCAATAACAATTGATTCCGGGACATCCGCCACCCGACAATTTAATCGCATGAACCTCTTAGTGAACTGCGCTATTGTCTCACCTTCTCTTTGGCAACACGCGGCTAAGTCTCCGCTATTCGGTTCCTTTGGGTGAGATCCACGGAAATGTACCGACAGAGCTTTTTAGCTGCCCACAAGAGCTGATGGATCCGGCCGACAGCCTAGAGTACCAAGTGCTTGCTATGCCTTCCGAGTGCTAGTGGCGGCGCTCTTGCTTTAATTGCATCTCCTCCACCGGCAGACTCAACCGCTGTTTCATAACGAATGAAGAACTCCTTCGGGTCTATTGTCCCCCTGTACACCGGAAGCTTGACCTCGGCCAAACGGTGAGGCCACACCGCTATCTCTAACTCCCATGTTAGAGGTAAGGAAGGGTCCACCTCAACACCCCGGTCCGAACCTCGCAACCGAAGGGAGGACAGTCTGCCTAAGTATTGGATCTTGCGAAGAGCGAGTTGTCCGTCCGAGCCCACGATCTTGCGAAGGCTACTCCCGATAAGCTTCATGTGCTTGGGGCCTATCGCTCCGACATGTTCGCCCTCCTCGGAACTTCTAGCTGCATTGTTAGCAACTCTTGAGTTTTCATGGCAGCTTCCAGCCTTTCCTTGTACCCCGCTCCTTGTCTTGCGAAGTTTTCCCGAGCTCGTGCCCTCAACGCACGCTCTTCGCCTTCCTTCCTTTGCTTACTCTACTTCTAGCCGAGCCGCAAGAAGCCCGACATTCTCCTCCGCACGGAGAGCGACCTCTTCCTCTTGGCGAAGCCTTTCCCGGGCCTCCCTTCGGGCTTGCTCCTCACGTTCTCTCGTCCTCTTGAGCTTGCCTTTTCAAATCCAACCGCTCCCGCTGCAGCTCGAGGTCTTCCGGTGGGGCTTGTACCGGTGCTTCGCGGACCCCTTCGGTCCCGGTCGAGGTTCCTTCGTTGATCACCCCTTCGAGTAAGCCGTCCCGCATGAGCGTGCCTTCCTCTTGGCCGGCTGTATCAACTAGATCTGCTGTTGTTGAACTACGAGGATTGCCTATCCTTCGGCTTCGATATATCCCCGGCCATGATGTTGACTTTTCTGTTCACTCCTCACGGTCGACGCCAGCTGTTGTGGTTACGAAGTGAGAAGCCATGTTGAGATGTGCCATGGCTTGACATTGTGATGAGTAATTGACATTGAGTCGATTTGGTGTTTGAATTGAAATGCGGGATTTCGAGGATTGTTATTTATGCTTGTGACTAACGAAGTTGGTGAAGGTGTTGGGAGATTTGGAGGAGCATAGAAATGTGTTTGCTTGCATTTTGATGTGTAGGTCAATGGAGTCAACTTGGCGGTCAACGGCGAGAGGATCGGGCACAAGTGGGGACTTGCTCGCTGGACGATCGGGAGACCGGGTGAGGTCAAGGATGATCCACACCGTACACGTGAAGAAGGCAAGAATCACGGACGGTTTCACGGTTGAGCCTCAAAACCGTGGGAGTGATGAAGACGGTGTGTTGACCAAGTCAAGGCGAAAGGGAGGCGGTGCAAGTGACAAGGGGGCCCGATGGAGCGAGACCAGGAGAGACTTGCCGGCGATCAAGATCGCGAGACGAGGTGGCACGCGTCGACATCGAGTGAAGCCATGCTTTGAGGAGCGTGCAAGATGGTTTCTCGGTTTGGGCCTCAAAACCAGGTGGCGACGATTGGTGGTGCACGTGGCACCATCGCGAAGCTTGCGTCGAGGTGAAGCAAAGATGTGAAGGGCCCGATGACGTTTGAGCGATGATGAAAAAGTTGGTCGACTTTGCCCCTGGTGGTAGGGGAGTCTATTATAGGTTAAGGATAGTATGGACATTAGTCATGGGACTAATGCTCGTATAAGGAAGGGTGAGTGGATGGAGAGGTGCCTCTTCTCATCTAGTCTTTTTGTATTTTTGTCTTAGGGTTTGTGCTTTAAGAGAAAGAGAGGAGGAGAGTTGAGTGAGACAACTCTTTACTTTCAAAAATAGTGGGAGGATGAGGGTGGCTTCCTAGCCTTGTATATCAATGTGTAGGTCATGGTTGAATCCATGAAATGAGATTCGAATTTGAGTTCATCCTCTAGTTCCCGAGTTTTTCTTTTTCCCTATTTTCGGAGCTGTTTTCTCTTGATTTTTCGTTCGTCGATTTGGCCGAGATTTGAGTCGGATTTGTTGGGGATCTTGCTGCTAGGACATGTGAGAATACATCTAGGTCAATGATTTGTTGAATCCTCTCACGAGCACAGTTTAATTTCAGATTCCTCAAATTTTCTTCTTTTTGCTAGGGTTCCGCGAATTCCTCAAATTGTTGCTCAAGATTCAATCTTTTTGGAGGTATTTCACCTGGAACAGATCACGCATATTGTTGTGAGGTTACCATCAATTTTTGATGATTTATGGAGCTCGTGTGATGGAGATCGATCGATTCTTGTTCAACGTGAGGGGTCTGTTCCTGCTATTTTCGTTCTCTGTTCTTGCCTGTTTCGTACAGAGATGAGTTGTTCGGACTAGCGCACACAGGAAAAACCAATCAGGCTTTTGCGATTAATCTAAGTTTTACTATTCGTGCTGGCTTGTGATTACCGGTGTTTATTCCTTGATTTCATTGAAGCCGTAAGTTGTTCACGCAGCAGCAACAGCTAGCAACAGTTCAGAAGCTGCTTGCGACTCTCTCTCTGACCAGTTTGTGCTATACAGCTGACGCGCACATTGCCGTGCTTATTTGAAATCTTTTTCAGCTAATTTCGTATTTGTCTGGGTGCCTTGTACACTGCGTCGCCTGTAGTGTAGCTGGTTTGTCTCTTGTCCTTTTCTCTATCTAATGCATGTTAGCGTGGTTAGATAATGGTCTTGCTAAGTTTAATTAAGTTGCTTGATGGTGTGCTCGGTAGTCAGCCACTAGCTTCTCACGTGCAAGCCTTTTGAGAAATCTTGAGTCAACTAATTAACTAGCTTGTGCTTTCATTTTGGCTGTAACTCTCAAGTTAGTGTTTTGAATTGGTTTTGTTTTTCCATTTTTTTACTTCTGCATTGCTTTGAGATATGTTCGATCTATTCCTAGGATTTGTATATCCGTTGTGACTACAAGATCGAGGTAGATCGGAAGAGAGGCTGTGTTGGGTTGTAATTGGGATATAGGCCAATTCTCATCAAGAATTTTAATAGGCTCCCATTCACCCCTCCTCCGGTCGCCTTCTCGGTCCTTCACGAAGGCCACAATCAACAAGGATTGGGCCGGCCCAAGGATGTCCCGAAGAGTGGCAAAGAGCTTCGAGACTACGGAGGCCCTTGGTCTAGGCCTAATGAGAAGGAACAAGAAGGAACAGGAAAACTACGAAGGGACAGGGGTATTTAGGAGGCTAGGAGGAGTCACAAAGGACCCCATACGAAGACTCTCATTTCTATTACGGTGACATTACAGGAGTCGGATCTGGCTGATATGATGGGTTGAGAGAGTATTTATAGCCTCATACTCTCTCAACCCTAATGGTCACCATCGACCCTATAAATTACACTTATGCCCACACTCTATTCTATCTACTCAAGGGCATTCTAGACAATTGAAAACATCCCACATGGCTAGCTCTCATGGGCAGAATTTCCTCTTCATGGCCTTATTGGGCCATGGTTGGGCCAAATACTCCCTTCCAAGTGCTTCTCCTTTGGACCACTAGACATGTGAGGCGCTTCTTCCATGGCCTTGTTGGGCCTATTTCCTCCGGCCGGCTGATTGGGGTAAGGTGGTGATCTTCCCCCAACAAGCGTGTTGCAAGCATCACTCGAACTTCCTTTCATTTAAATCATGAGTAATAGAACCACAATCAACGAGTTTGGGTGAGCCCTCGGCTCATTGTTTGAAGATTGTTGGAGGAATATTGAGAATCAATAATTGGGACAACCGTCGAGTAATTACCCGATGGGGATACATTACTCGGTAGAATGATTTATGATGGACATGGTGACATATTAAAGACATATGACCGGTTAGGAGGGTCCACGGGGTGGTGTCCGATCGATACAAGAAATAGAGGCGGACAATTCTACCGACTTAAGCTTGGCATAATTCTCAAGAAAAGTAAAAGACCAGTACGAGTAGGATTTTGAATTGATAAGAAAGCTTAGAGATAGAGTTTCTAAGTATATAAACATTCTAACCGACTAGGATTCTACATGTAACCCTGCCTGCCCGGATATATAAGGCGGGGGCGAGACCCCTAGAAACACAAGTTCTAAGAGTTATGCGATAGCAATATGCTAAGGAAATACAATACATACAGGACGTAGGGTATTACTCTCGATTGAGGGGTCTAAACCTGTCTAAAATATCTGTGTGTTCTTGTGTTGCACCATCGAGTTCCCGGTTCGTATAGGGCTAGGTAATTTATTGCCGAGATAAAGACTTGATATTTGGCGCGTCACGAAGGGATTCTCGTTGTGATTCTCCGGCGAGCTCGATGGCATTTACGATCGATCGACTTCGTTCTAGGCTTCAAGATCCGCTTCGGGTTTCTCCACTTCGTTCTATGACGAAGAGTGGTGTCGCAGGCGACAACACTCGCCGCAATGACGATGACGACAGGTGTTTCAGAGCGACGATCCCAGCCCGTGACAACGACGACCGGTGCCGTGAAGCGATGACGGATGCGGAATGACGATCGATGCCACGGCGACGACAACCGCTGCCACGACGATGATGATGAGAGGTGTCGTAGGGCGCGATGGCCGGCACTATGGTGTGATGACCGCCACCGTGACGACGATGATCGGTGCTGCATAACGGCGACCGCCACCGCGATGAGCGACAACGACCGCCGCTGCGTGACGACGACGGTCGGTGATACTGAGCGTTGCCCGCTACCACGATAATTATGAGGATCGCTATTTCAGAGCAACAACTAGTGCCGCCGAGCCATGACCGACGCCACGACGATAATTTCTACCTCTTCATCGGTCGTCCACTTTGGCTTAGAGGGCCGCTCGCTGCTCGGATGAGGTCTTAAGCATTAGCATGACTACTAACTTTCGGTTTTGATCGATCGCGTCGTCTTCAACCGCCTTCTTTGGTCGTCAATTTCTACTTTAAGCGTTGTCGTCGTCTGGACATGTAGTCCCGAGCCGAGCGTGATCGCTAAGCTATTTATCGATCGGTTACGTCATCCTCGGTCCAGGCTCGGGGCTACACCTAATGTACCAGCTAAGTCGCTTTACACTTAATCTTTTATATATAAACTTATGTAATGATATGTTCATGATAGCTTTTTGATAATATGAAATATGCTAATTTTTTATTTGTCTCGGAATCTTAATTTTGAATTCATTTACCGAGCTAGGGGGCTAGTATTTGATAGTGGTCACTTAAAATTTGCAATCTGAATTCTAGGACTGGTCGAATATTTGAGCGGCACGACCTCGTTAACGGACCGCCCCGTGAGCTACACCTAGTGCCATTGCAAGCCAGCAGTCATGTCATTGTTTGGTTGTGTTTGAGTAAATCGTCGTTGTTTAGCTATAAGCCGGACCGGTCAAGTGGGATAACTTTTAAGTTACGGTGACCGGTTATTGAAGTTGAATTACATTAGGCATAGAATGATTAATCTGGACCACCTGCAGTTTGCGTGAAAGGAGAAAATGTTACATGTTGAAGTAAGAAAAACACATAAATATCTATCATGAATAAGGAAACAACATGAATTGCAACAATTAAAACATCAAAGTGCTGATTTACATATAAATACAGTTACAAATGTTTTCAATGTCTTTACAAATACAAAATAACTTAAGAACTAGGACCGGCGCTGCTTGATGCACCGGTGTCACCGGTCATGGGAGCATTGGTAAGCGGGTCATCTAGGATATATTCAAAATCTGCAAGCTTGTCGAAGTCAAGACCTTTATCTTCGTCTTCGGCAGCTTCTTCGAGCAACGGGCATCCCAGCTTGCACAAGTGGCTCGTGTGTTGGGTTCACCGGCATATCTTTTACAAGATGGGTTATAGTGCCCAACAACGAGTTCTTCAGCTGGGCGCCGATCTTGATAAAGGTGAAGTCACATTGTTCAATCGGAGTCCATGACCGAAGGGTAGCAGCAATTAGCGCTCCCTCGGAAGTGGCCATTGTTCTGCAGTGCTCTCAATTTGGCGTGGAGCGTCCCAAAGGAAGTCTTCCGGATTGTAATTGTCTCCAGGAAGATTACCTCCGCCCATGTACTCAATCAAGCGCATAGTGCTAGTCTTGAATTATGTAGACGCAAGAGTTATACATATGGGTATTGAAGCAAAGATTAAAGAATATGAAGACAATATACTTACGCGTGTGGGATACTTCCATATTCGTGAGCTTCTTCTTGGCGATGGCGGCCATTGATACTAGTGTCGTATACTTACCTTACAGGTATACGGATGACAAAGGAATGGATAATTAGAGATACGGGGATGAATCATTGAAGATTGGATCGGCGGAGAGGGCCCACAGAGTGGTTCCTAACCAGTATGGAATATCGGAAGATTCCATATACCGGTATGAAAATAAGGCGGGCGTCAAGACCGACGTATGATGGCTTGAGCAACAAGTAAAAGAATAGTTTGTAATCTAATTAGGACTCTGAATCAATAAGGAAAGCTTAGAGATAGAGTCTCCGCATATGTAATCCATGTAATCGACTAGGACTTCGCATGTAACCCTAGCTCCTCCGGATATATAAGGCGGAGCAGGGACCCCCGAAAACTCTCCGACATCTTGCAATTAGCACTTTGCTAAAGGCAATACATAACACACAGGACGTAGGGTATTACTCTCTTTCGAGAGGCCCGAACCTGTCGAAAATCGCGTATTCTTGTGTGTTTCGTGTGTTGCACCATCGAATTCCACGCTCGTAAGGGACCGGGTAGTACTAGTGCCGAGTTTAAGACCCGACAACTAGGTCCTCGTGTCTCTTCAAGAGGCGTTGGATTTCTTCTCCTTTGTCCTTTAGAGCGTGTTGGGCAAACTCATGCGCCTCTTTGACCGCTTTGTCTTTTTCTCGCCTAAGCGGTCTTGGCAGCTTCAAGCGCCCTGCTCGGGTTAGATTAGAGCTTTTCATTCTCCTCTTGGGCAATTTTGTGGCTTGGAGGGTTTGCATCAAGCTTTTATCTTTTACGGTTAGCTCAGCTTCTAGTTCACCGATCCTGGCTGCTTGCATTTCTTCGAGCTTTTTGCAACATCTTCTCTTTAAGGGTTTCTTCGATCTTTTTATGTGTCGCAATCAAATCTTGTTGTACTGCAGGAAACGACACTGGTCGGATGAGGAGGGCGCAGAAAGACCGGTTAGATGGAATTGGTGCTTAGAGTGAAGAATGATTATGCATTAACATACCTTGGATTTCTTTCTTAAATCTGATGATTTCGCTGCGGCGATCTTCCATGATCTGATGGGTATTATTTAAATTCTGCTCTCGCGGCGTGAGCTCTTGTTCTCTTGACAGCAGCTCGGGGTTTGCTGCTATAGTTCTTTGAGCTGGTGATTGGTCCGAGAAAGATTCTCTTGAAGATGGCAGATGATCCTTGTCTTAGCTGCAGAATCTTCAAGATGTCCTATATAGGAAAAAAAACTGGGATGAGAAACAATTAATCAATAGTACAGATTATGTAAAGAGCGGGAGAATATTACCTTCCTAGACCGGTTGAAGTCTTTAAGGGCCTATTCTTCTTCATCGGCTTTCCAGCCGGCAGTGGCTTCAAATTTCTCCGTGCCACTAACTTCGTCAATCAAAGTTTCACCAATGACCATTCTGGTCAACTCTGGGTGCGAGGACGACGCGAGATTTCTTCGTCCATCTAGACCTGGTGAGACCATCCCAAGGGGAGGTCCACCGGGGTCCGTGTGGGTTGAGTTGAAACACCAGAACTGCTGGATATATCTTCAGTGGATTGATTTCTCAGCAGCTTCTGGTTCTTGGACATTCTAAGCAGATGTTTCGACCGGTGTGGAGGTTTCACCCGTCGTAGCGGCAGAGACTTCTTCACTTCTACCCCGAGGCTCCGTAGCTGCCTCGGGGTCTTCGCCACGATCTCGGGTGTTGTGGTCTTGGCAGTGTGACATCCCATGTCACAAAGTACATGTGAACAGGGCCATGTCATTCAATTTGCATTTTCAAATTTCAGATTTATTGAGAAGCAAATTAATATGACTAGGGTTTTAAAATTTAATTTCAAAATTTGACTCAAACCAAGGACTTGTCAAAACTCAAACTTTACCAACAAAAGCATGTCAATGTTTTTGCATAACCTTGTGGGGAATCTCAAGAATGAATTTTGGGACATTTTTTCCATAATTTTTAGTATGGCTTAAAACCCCTTAAAAATTCAGTTAACACAAAAAACAACAGACATTCAATGATTTTTAAGAATATTTGAAAGCAGAATTTGAGCTTTTGCCAATAACAAAAGTTGCTCAAAATATCTTGCTACAGCGCCACAAAAATCGGTAGATTTTTACCTGCCTTAGACGAGAAGCAATTGACCAAAAACAGTAGCTGTGCAATGAATTCAACCCGTGGGGCCCACTCCTCTCTTCTCCCTGAAGCAACCAACGCACAAGAGAGAGAACACTCGAGCTCTAGTCCTGAACCATCAGCAGAGCTCTTGCTCCCAAACGCCTAGCCCCCATTGCAGCCTCCCGGCCGAGACAAGGGCACAAAAACCTGCGCCTTGACGTCCTCTACACCCCAGCGAGGTCTCGGTCCTGCTCCCCTGCTCCCCTCCGACAAATCGAGCGCGTTTCTCCGGTGAGGTCGTCGCTGCCCAACTTCTACTTCCGCGTGAAATTCGTCCTCTCCGGTGAGCTATTTCGAGTGATTCTTGTTCCTATGTGTGCTAAACTCATTGGCACAAGATTGGAGTTCTTTTAATTTTACCATGAAATTAGACCAACATGCAAAAGACTGGTGTCTTATTCAAGGTCAAATCAAAAATAACTCGAGGGCTGTCTGTCGTATACTTACCTTACAGGTATACGAGATGACAAAGGAATGGATAATTAGAGATACGGGGATGAATCATTGAAGATTGGACTGGCGGAGAGGCCCCACAGAGTGGTTCCTAACCAGTATGGAATATCGGAAGATTTCATATACCGGTATGGAAATAAGGCGGGCGTCAAGACCGACGTATGATGGCTTGAGCAACAAGTAAAAGAATAGTTTGTAATCTGATTAGGACTACGAATCAATAAGGAAAGCTTAGAGATAGAGACTCCGCATATGTAATCCATGTAATCGACTAGGACTCTGCATATAACCCTAGCTCCTCTGGATATATAAGGCGGAGCAGGGACCCCCGAAAACTCTTTGACATCTTGCAATTAGCACTTTGCTAAAGGCAATACATAACACACCGGACGTAGGGTATTACTCTCCTTCGAGAGGCCTGAACCTGTCTAAAATCGCGTGTTCTTGTGTGTTTCGTGTGTTGCACCATCGAATTCCACGCTCGTAAGGGACCGGGTAGTACTAGTGCCGAGTTTAAGACCCGATATTTGGTGCGCCAGGAAGGGGTCCTGGCGAGTTCCCAGCAAGTTCGATGGCTTCTTCGTTCGACGTCGACTTCGCACCCGGCTTCAAGATCCGCTTCGGGTCCCTCGACTTTGAAGCTAATTTCGCCGGAAAGCTACGCTTGATGAATCCGAGTCGTGATCGGGCCGCAGCTTCGAAGCGCGATCCCCGACGCGGTTGAGATCTCATACATGAAACCCAGCGGGACCGACGCAGCTTTAGCGCGAATCATCGGACCGCTTACGCCTCGACCGGTACCCGGTCCGCAACAACGAGCAGCTCTTTCGAGCCCGATAGCGACTCCGAGGAAGGATCTCCAGCCTTCTTCCAAGTATTCTTGACGGGTCCAATTCTTCAAGATCTCACTCCCGAGGAAGCCGCTGCTCGAAGAGGCTAGGATGGCGAGAGACGAAGCAAACGGAGCGGACGTGGAAGATCCACCCCCGCGACCTTCAGCTGCAAACCCTCGCGCAAACATCGTTGGCACTAGTCAAGATAGAGGAAGTATTCCTTCTACCGCCGTGCCCGCCACGGGGCCACTCGCGAGCGGTCCGGAGACCCGGCTGAAACATCGCCGAGGTTATAACGGCCGACGTGGATGCCGCAGTGGGAGACGCCATCGTTCTTCGAGGCGAGGGCATTGGATCCGAGCTCCATGGAGGTTGAATTAAATGGCGCCCGAGTTTTCACGTCGCCGATCCACAACATTTTGGGGATAAAACAAATTCTTGGGACAATACCGGAGGAAGTGTTCAACTCAACGCCGGGGCTACAACGCGCTTTGAGTCCGGTGGACGCGGCTGCTTTACAAACAAATCAGCTCGTCGCCGCACAATGACCACCGAGGGCATGGCGGTCGACATGCTCACCGTGATGACCGGTCAAGAAGATATGATCGGCGTGATAGCGAGAGATCAACGGGGACGAGATAACGAGAGATAGGAACGGGGAGCCCCGACGAAATGATAATGACCGTCGGGCGGCGCCTCCGCCTCCTCCTCCACCTCCTCCTACACAACCTACGGAGCAAGACAACAACGATCGCCGGGATGGTTCGGGAAACAGACATCCGCTACTATGATTACTCCGATGATGACAGGGATCGCAACTACCGACATTACCCCGTCGGCGCTCACCGTCACCGGTCCGGACCGGTCTAGAAGACGATGAGTACTCCGTAATCCCACCTTTTACGTGGGATCCGTGCATTTGCAAATACCCTAGGGGATTTAAGCCCGGGGCCATTGACAAATATGATGGCAAAGCGCCTCCAGCCGAGTGGCTTCGTATGTATACCACCGTCATCGGATCGGCAGGAGGGGATACTTTTGTGCTAGCTAATTATCTCCCCATGTGCATGGAGCAGAGCTAGACGCTTGTGGTTACAATCTTTACCCAAGAGATCTGTCTCTTCTTGGGGCGACATCACCAAAAAGTTCGTGGAGAATTTTCGGGCGACTTGTGAGAAGCCAGGAAACTACTTCGACCTCAATAGGCTGAAGCGAAGCCCGATGACACCCTTACGGAGTTCATCGGGCATTTACGTAACAAGAAAGCCTTAATCCTCAATGTTCCCGATCAGCGAGATAATTGCGGCGTTTCAAGTCGGCGTCCGGAGTGAAGCATTAGTTCACAAGATTGGAAGGCGCAATCGAAACCTTACCATGACGGCGTCGAGTGCTTCAAGATAGCAGATGATTATGCTCGCTGGAGAATCAAACGTGGTCAACTTGCGCGGGAACAAAGGGAAGGAGCCAAAGCATGAGCAAGGCAACCGGTCTGGATCCAAGAACAACAAGCGCAAGGCTGATAACCTTGTTGCAGCTGTCGACCAATCTCATGGAGGGGATCGGCCGACACCTCCTAAGAGAGGTCCGAGAGAACGACTTTCGTTCGAAACACTACTCGGAAGGCCCTTGCATGATTCATAATGGGAATCATAAAGCCAAGGAGTGCTTCCTGTTAAGACCATTCGCTCAATTCGCTTTAAAGGTAGCACCCCGGTCTGGACATCGGAACCAGCGGGAAGATAAGGGCAAAAACAAGGAGTGTGACGATAACGAAGATGATGGAGGCTTCCAGGAGCCAGCAAGGGAGGTAAACTTCATCCACGGAGGCCCGGATGCGTACGAGTCGAAGCGAAAGAAGAAGTTGGCGCTCGAGAGAAGTTAACGCCATTGGTCCTGCTACCCCTGAATACCTACGATGGTCGGAGGTGCTGATCACATTCAGCAGGGCCGATCATCCGGAGGTACTCGCCTAAAGCTGGTAGATATCCGCTTATTCTGGCTCCCATTGTTTAGAAGGTACGATTGAAGAGGACTTTCATTGATGGAGGAAGTTGCCTGGATATCCTTTTTGCTAAAACCCCGCCGGATCTTGGCCTCTCTGTGGCAGACTTGGATCGCAGTGTTTCACCATTTCATGGTATAATACCCGGTCGAAACAGACTATCTTTTGGGGCAGATTTTTCTGCCGGAGACTTTTGGGACGAAGGAGAATTATAGAAGGAAGAATATTATCTTCCAGGGTGCTGACATTGATTCAACATATCTTGCAATACTTGGAAGACCGGCTCGGCAAAGTTTATGGCTATCCCTAATTATCGGTATTTGATGCTAAAGATACCGGGACCAAATGGGGTCTTATCGTTCGGTCCGATATCAAGACCGCTTACGCTTGTGAAGTACATAGCACCGAATTGGCTTATTGGGTCAATTCGGAGGAAGAACGGCGAGAAATCGGAGAAGCAGCTGAAACTCTAGAAGCACAGGCACGGTTGGAAGATGAAGTTCCGGCCAAGAAGATTGCCAAGGAGAAGTCGAAGACCGATGCGGTTGTTTCCAAGACTATTTAGCTTGATAAGTCGGACCCCTCCAAGGTCACCCATATAGGGGCTAACTTGGGGGACAAATAGGAAAGCGCGCTCATTCTTTTCCTCCAGGAAAATAGGGATATCTTTGCAAGGCAACCTTCGACATGCCGGGTGTTCCTAAGGAGAAGATTGAGCACGCATTGTTAGTGCGTTCGATGCGAAGCCGGTTAAGCGAAGCTCCGGAGGTTTGCTCAAGACCGCAAGGAGGCAATTAAGGAGTTAACTAGATTATTAGCAGCTAAGTTCATTAGGGAAGTGTACCATCCAGATTGGCTTGCCAATACCGTTCTTGTACCAAAAAAGAATACTAAAGAATTAAGAATGTGTGTCCATTATACTGATCTCAACAAAGCTTGCCTCAAAGACCCTTTCGCGCTGCCTCGGATTGACCAAGTTGTTGATTCGATCGCTGGTTGCGAGCGTCTTTATTTCCTTGATGCTTATTCGGGGTACCATCAAATTCCCCTGAAGGTTGAGGATCAAATAAAGATCGCGTTTATCACCCCCTTTGGAGCGTCATTGCTATACAATAATGCCGTTCGGATTGAAGAATACAGGTGCTACATATCAACGTGGCATGCAGCGTTGCCTGGATTCACAACTTGGAAGGAACGCAGAAGCTTATGTCGATGACATAGTGGTGAAATCTCGAAAAGCGAGGATCTTCTCTCGACCCGGCAGAGACCTTCGATATCTGTGAAGTTTTTCCATGAAACTTAATCCTAGAAAATGTGCGTTTGGGGTTCGTTCCGGAAAATTACTGGGATATCTAGTATCATGGCGAGGTATTGAAGCTAACCCGGAAAAGATTCAAACGATTGTTAACATAAAACCTCCAAGCTGTTTGAAGGATGTTCGAAGTTGGTCAGCAGTATGGCTGCGCTTAGCCGATTCATCTCAAGACTGGGAGTCGGGGGTCTTCCATTCTTTAAATTGCTCAAGAAACAGGATAAGTTTGAATGGACAAATGAGACACAAGCCGCATTTGACCAGCTCAGGGAGTACCTTAGTAATCCTCCTGTTTTAGTACCTCCGAACCCGATGAGACCATTCAGTTATATATCTCCGCAACTACTCATGTGGTGAGCACGGTATTAGCGGTCGACCGGAAGGAGGAAGGACATCTGCAATTGGTACAACATCCGGTATACTTTGTAAGTGAGGTTCTTACCGAGTCTCGGATGCGATATCTCCAGTTACAGAAATTAATATATGCTGTAGTGATAACCTCTCGAAAGTTGAAACACTATTTTCAAGCGCACCCCATTGAAGTCAAGACTGGGTTTGTTATTGGGGATATTGTACATAATCGCGAGGCGGTTGGCCAAGTTGCCAAATGGGCTATAGAACTTGGACAATATGAAATTACCTTTTCTTCGCGAACAGCTATTAAAGGACAGGCTTTAGCTGATTTTATTACTGAATGGCTAGAGACGCAAGTCCCGCAGGCGATTCGGACTCGGAGTATTGGGAAATGTTTTTGATTGGTCCCTGCAGCTTTTAGGCGTGGGGGCTGGGGTTGTACTTCTTACCCCGCAAAAGGAACCACTAAGGTATGTGTTACAAATGCATTTCAGCGCCTCAAATAATACCGCAGAGTATGAAGCTTTACTTCATGGACTTTGGTAGTCTGTTTCGTTAGGAGTCGAGCGATTAGACATATACGGTGATTCGATGCTCGTAATCAGTCAAGTTAACAAGGTATGGGATGCTCATGATGATCATATGATAGCTTACCGTCAAGAAGTCGGAAAGCTTGAAGACAAATTTGATGGTATGCGGTTTTCTCATATACTCGCGCGGAAATAATTCTGCTGCGGATGAGTTACCCGGACTAGGATCTTCGAGACGAGCGGTTTCGCTCGGTGTTTTTCTTCAAGTACTAAATAAGCCATCCATTAAGATGGATCGCAAAGCCATCATTACAGAAATAGCGGCCGAGGAAGCGGTCTTGGAAGCCAAGATTGAGGGACCAGTCTTGGAGGACAAGGCCAAGGAAGCGGTCTTGGAGGACAAGGCCAAGGAAGCGGTCTTGGAGGACAAGGTCGAGGAAGCGGTCTTACGACAAGACATTCGATCGCTTGAGGTTATGATCATTGATTCCGATTGGCGTACCCCGTATCTCGAGCATTTACAATCTGGTAAAACTCCGGAAGATAAGGTCGAGAAACAAAGACTGGAGGTCGGGGCACGAAGTTACTTGATTCTTGAAGGAGAGCTTTACCGACGTGGGGTTAATATTTTGATGAAGTGTGTATCATTCTCTCGATGGTGTCCAATTGCTTGAAGATGTTCATAAAGGAATTTGTAGCAACCATGCTTCTTCGAAGGCATTAGTCGGGAAGGTATTCGGACAAGGGTTTTATTGGCCCACAACTGCCGATGATGCGCATAAGGTGGTTAAAAATTGCCAAGGATGTCAATTCTTTGCCCGACTGACCACATACTCCAGCTCATGAATTGCAGATAATTCCGATGACTTGGCCTTTTTCGACTTGGGGGCTAGATATTGTTGGACCGTTCAAAAAGGCGCCGGGAGGATTTACACACATTTTTGTGGCAGTTGATAAGTTCTCCAAATGGATTGAAGCGAAGCCGTCACCAGGTACGACCACTGCTTCGGGCGATTAAGTTTTTACGAGAATATCTTTGTGCGTTTTGGGGTCCCGCATAGTATCATTACCGACAATGGGCCTCAATTCACTTCGGAGTTTTTCAAGGATTATGCTGATAGTTTGGGAATTAAGATACAATATGCTTCGGTTTCACATCCACGGAGTAATGGACAAGTGGAGCGAGCCAATGGAATGATTTTAACCGATCTTAAACCTAGAATTTTTTACCGTTTGAAGCCATATGCGGGAAAGTGGGTTTAGGAATTGCCCTGGGTACTTTGGGGATTACGTACCAATGTCGATCGGGCTACAGGACAATCTCCTTTTACTCGGTATATGGATCTAAAGCCATGTTACCTACGGAAGTGAATATGGTGTCAGCTAGAGTGCGATATTATGATGAAGAGAAATATGAAGACCAGCGTTAGGTTGAGCTGATTGCTGCGGAAGAATTACGAGATCAAGCCTTGATTCAAGCAGCTAAATATCATCGGGGGCTGCGTCGATATCATGATCGCAATGTGCGCACGCGAGAATTTCAAGTAGGAGACTTGGTTCTTCGGAAGATTCAGTCCAACAAGAACAGGCATAAGTTGTCACCGGTCCGGGAAGGGCCTTTTCCGGTTAAATCGGTTTCCGGACCAGGGGCTTATAGGCTTATGACCGTGGAGGAGGAAGAAATTCCAAATTCTTGAAATATTGAACACTTCGTCATTTTTATACTTAAAGGTTTTCTTGTAAATTTTTTCATATTATAATAAAGTAATCTTGATGATTGATATGAATGTGTTTCTGTTTCTTGTGTCTCGATATTTTAATTTTGAATTAACTTATCGAGTCGGGGCTGCTTGTGTTAAGAGCAGTATGTGATATTATGATATTCCTGAATATTAGAACAAGTCATTTAGTCGGAGGACTGCTGCATTGAGAGCGATCTGTTAATTTCAGCTTCGGTCGGCATGTTTAGGAAATTTTAAGTATTTCTTTTGAATACTTGGTTTGTGGGCTGCTATTTTAAGAGCAGATCTGTGATATTACATGATCTTAAACCTTAAAGACTAGTTATTTTTCTATGTCGCATGATCTTGTTAAAGTAAGCTACTGCTATGTATTACGATCTGTGCTGATTAGAGCCGATATTCAATCATAGTTAGTTCAAGCTGAAACAACCATCATTGCTCAGATATAGAGTTTAACTAGTAAGGAATAAGATGGTGAATTTTTTGTACCGGTATTCAAAAGGAAAGGAGAAGACATTAAAACTTCATTGCGATTAAAGGGATAATAATTTAAATTACAAAGTACAATGATAAAATAGTTTGTTCGGACTGGTCTTATGATAGACCACTATCGAGCGAGACCGCTGGAATCACCGATATCGCCTGGTCTTAGGATTTTCTACCAGTCTATCATCAATAGTGCCTTCGAGTCGGAAGATGAAAGCAATAGATCTACATCTAGATCTTCGAATTCATCTTCTATTGTTTGCCTAGAGGCGGCCGCTGCATCTTGAGCATCTTGATCCAGAGCGGGGGCTGCCGCAGCTTCATTTAGTGGGACACCCATTGGATCCGGAGGAACATCCTCGATCGGTTCGGAAACGGTACCAATGAGTGAATTTCTCAGCTCATTAAACCGGTCTTCAATCGTATCCGGATGAGCACCGTCTCCGACGAAGTTGAAATCGCAATCTTCCACCGGAGTCCAAGACTCGGATTATAGCGGCAATATGTCCTCCAATTGCTGTGGCAACCATCTTGGAGTGCTCTCCGATCCTCCTTGGGAAGGTCCGGATAAGCTGTTTCAAGATCTAATTCGTTTCGGTCGATAGGTTGACCGCTGTTTAGGTACTCAAGCGCCCGCATACTGCCTGCAGACTGGTATCAAAAAGGAGTTTATTAAATGGAAATGGGAAAGAAGCAACTTACGCCTATGCTCGACTTCTACGGCTCTAAATCTGCCTTTGATGTTGACATTGGACTCCCTCGACTTGGTCTCAACTTTTAGCGAGATGCTGGATTTTATGCTCTTTTGCTTTGAGAGCAAGCTGGGCAGATTCATGGGCAGTCCTCGGAGCGCTTTCTTTCTCTGTCTGTGCCGTTTTGATCGCCTCCGGAGCTTCAGCTAGTTCGGCCTTCGAGGCGGGCATTGTCGGCTTCCGAGCATCTTGTTGGAACGCAGTGTTTGCGCAAGGATGCTATCCTTGGCAGTAAGCTCGCCTTCCAGTTCTCCAATTCGAGCTGCCTGCTGTTCTTCGACTTGCGAGCCTTCCAAAAGAGCTTTTTCTTGAGCAGCTGTTTTCTCCGAAAGAATCTCTTCCGCCTTTTTGTGAGCGGCGACAAGATTTTCAAGTGCTTTGGAGCAAAACAAGACCGATCGAGAAAGAGAAGAAGTTAATTACGGAATTTGACGATAAGATTAAAAATTTACCTTGGATTTCTTTACGGAGTTTGATGATCTCCTGCCGGCGTTCCTCCATCATTCGATGAGTGTTCAACAGATTGGTTTCCCTCTTCGACAGGTCGACTTCCTTGGACTTCGGACTAGCGGTCCGAGATTTAAGTTCGACCAACCGCTCTTGATTTTGATACGGTTCTTCCTCCAGACGAGCGATAATTGCATTCTTGGCCTTGGAGTTTTTGAGAAGAACCTAGAAGGAAGAGGGAACATAGAGTCGATTATAATGTGAAGAAATTAAGAAAGGATTAAGCGAAGCGGAAAGACATACCCAGCCGGACTCGAAAAAGTTCTTTAGAGCCTCCTCTTCTTGAAGGGATCCCACCGAGCTGTTGTCTGTGAATTTCCCGGCTCCGCTCGTACTGTCGACTTCCACATCTCCTACGACTATCTTGGCCGGTCCGGGTCCTCCTGGAGCTTTACGTGTGGTCCTAGCTCGGCGGGGAACCTCCTCGATCCGGACCGGTCCTAGCGGGAGTTCGGGGGCAGCTTGGAACAGAGTAGCCCGAGGAGGGAAATCACTTACAGGTGCGACATCGACATCGATAACGACTCGCTCCTCGACAGCCTGGGAGGATGGTTCCGTGGAAGAGGCAGCAGGGATTTCCTTTGCGGATGCTACACTCTTGACTTCGGACACCTTTTCACCGGCAGGGACCGGAGAGTAGCGACTAGAGGAGCAACTACTAGAGAAGCGTTACCGGTTGAGGAGGGGGTAGAAGGTTTATTTCTCAGCAAGCTAGTTATGCTAGCTTGGAGATTGGAGGGAATTCTGCGAAAAAATAACATATATTACAAGCCTTGGATGAAAATGACTAAAAATGTATGAATGTTGCGGAAGACTTACGACGTGGCCTTTTTAACGCCAAAGGAGGTCTTGCTCTTCTTTGGGGGTCCTTGAGTATCCCCGCTTGAGCCCTCTGCACTCCTTTTTGCTACTGGATGGGCTTGCAGCGTTGGAACTGGTCCTTCCGAAGCGCTCCCGAGGAACCGGTCCGAGTGCCATACCGGGACTTCTTGGGGATATTTGCCGAGCATCCGTCAATTGAGAGGCTTCCTGCGGCCTCCCGGTAGCAGCTTCGAATGCGGCGAGAGCGGCTTGACGATCTCTCTCGACAACCTCCTCCTCCTTCCGCCGGTCTTCAAGTTTCGTGCTTCCATATGGGTATCGCCCGGTACGGAAGCCGGAGTTGCTTGTAGATTTGCCTATGGTCGAGAGAAGTGGTACGTTTCCTCGTACTTGGAGCTTGGACCACTTTTCCGGACTTGGAAAATTTTGGAGCTACCCCGCTCGGTAGAGGGAATGACCGGTCCGAAGTCCCGTGAGTCGACCGGGGTGAGGCGGACCGGCTTGAACAGCAAGAGGGGCGGTATTGGCTTCATAGTCTTCTCCCCAAGTATCATTGGGAGGGAGTGGGGGATGACTTCGTAGTTGTCCATTTTCTGCATTGAACAACCATATGTGAATAGTGGAATGATGACCAAAGATATTGGAATTCGAGAAGAAGAAAACTTACAGGGTCTCGAGGGTTTGATATACTCGAATGCCGGACCCACTCGCCGACATCCTGTTAAGTCCGGCTTCAGCTGGAGCATCCGCTTTATGCGCTTCTATAATCGACTTACCTCAGGAAGAGGTGTTCCATCCAATGGATTAGTGACATCTTCATTGAAGGACCATGCCGGATGCTCCTGCCTTTTCAATGGTTGAACTCCTCGCAGGATGAAACTCCAAAGAACCGTCTCAACGGTAACACCTTTGACTTCCTTCGGGTGTTTGATACTTGCCAAGAGAGCGAGGATTTCTTCATCTTCTTTGAGTTTGTCCCTGCTATCTTGGGAAGGAAGATTTTTCGCTACTTTGGCATTGAAAGGGGGAGTACAGGTTGGGGATTGTCACGGAAAAACCACCCGTTTTTCTAGTGACACAAGCTTTAATTCAAAGACGAGGAGAAGTATTCATCGGTGCTCCAGACATTGAATTCCTACTCCACCAACTGCAGCCTGGCGATCGGATGAAGGAAGCGGGTGGATTTGAAAAAGATATTGGAAAAGCTTAAAATGGGGACGGATTCCTAAAAAAGCTTCACAAAGATGGATGAAAAAAGCAATCGAAGGATGGAATTTGGGTTTAGATTTACTAACTCCTATCCAGTAGAAGAAGAGCAGTCCTCTAAAAAAGGAACAGCAGGGAAGATCAAGGCCACGAAGGAAGAAAGATTTGAAGACTAATTGTTGGGAATCTTCTATTCCCCATGGAATTTACCCGGGAGTGGGGGCGCTCCGGTTCGGGATTGGTTGCGGGGAAGATATCCATCAAGAACCGCTTCATTAAGAGATGACTCGGTAATCGGACTACTGCCCAAATCCTGTATGCCAAAGGGGAGTTGACTGCGAGGAACAGAAGATGATGAAGAAGGATTGGAGGCAGATTTCTTCTTGCCCATCTTAAGGGATGGAAAAGGGAAATCGAGAGATTGGTTTATACGGAAATAAAGAGATATGATCATGATGTCCGAAAAACAAGGATATATGGTGGGCGCGTACGGAGTTTCGGGAATGGGTTTGACCTAGGTCGACCTTTCGTTTTCTTTTATAAGCACCCGACCTAGGCTCGGGGCTGGAAAGTTATTGGGCAGATGAAGTTGGCATTAAATGACTTATGTCGTGATCGTGCAATTATGACCTAACGGTCATAAGAATAAAGCGGCATGATTATTCCGATCATGAGACATTTTTTTGAATAAAAAGCGGTCCGAAATATGAGATTTTCAGATGCTAAATTAATATAGTGCCAAATTTAATTATTTGGTAGTATGAAAGAGTTAGATCGAAGATGATTTGGATCTTGCCTAACTCGGTTTTAAAGGATGCCTTAGGCTATGGGTGTTAATCATCCGGTTGATTATAGGCCTTGGAGACTCGAGTCGATGTGAGAATATAGGGAATAAACTGGTCCGATCAACCAGAATTTTGCTTCTTAGTTAAAATTAACTAAGAAAATTAATGTTAAGACTGATTTAAGCGGTCTGTTACATATGGCAAGACTGGTTCGACTGATCTGGAAAATATGTTCTTGGCAGAAATCTCCGAGAGGAATGTGATTTGATGAAAAATAATAAAGCATAGTCTCTCAAGAAAGACTCTTGCATTATTTGCGATCCTCAAATGATACAAGACTCGGGGCTATACCTAATTAGGTGCACCTGATCGGTGCACCGTGTTCAAGAGCGATCTGCAGAGATCTCGGGAAGTGAAAAATAATGGAAATTGAGAGGAGCGGTCCGTAGAAATTGCATATTGAAGGAAATAATGAAGAATCAACTAGTGAACTCTTGTATTATTTGAAAGGAGTTCAAATGATCCAACGAGTCGGGGGCTATACCCAATTGGGTGCACCTAATCGGCATACCGATCAAAACGAAAATACTTTTTTGCATGCCTAATTAGGAGGTATGGAGGACAAAATCCCAATTTTTTTGGCTTTTTGAAGCGTCTTGAAGAAAGAAAAATATTGCAGAAGATTGGAGTTCTTTTTAATTTTACCATGAAATCGGACCAACATGCGGAAGACTGGTGTCTTATTCAAGGTCAAATCAAAAATTACTCGAATCAATAAGGAAAGCTTAGAGATAGAGTCTCCGCATATGTAATCCATGTAATCGACTAGGACTCCGCATGTAACCCTAGCTCCTCCGGATATATAAGGCGGAGCAGGGACCCCGAAAACTCTCGACATCTTGCAATTAGCACTTTGCTAAAGGCAATACATAACACACATGACGTAGGGTATTACTCTCTTTCGAGAGGCCTGAACCTGTCTAAAATCGCGTGTTCTTGTGTGTTTCGTGTGTTGCACCATCGAATTCCACGCTCGTAAGGGACCGGGTAGTACTAGTACCGAGTTTAAGACCCGACAACTAGGTCCTCGTGTCTCTTCAAGAGGCGTTGGATTTCTTCCCCTTTGTCCTTTAGAGCGTGTTGGGCAAACTCATGCGCCTCTTTGACCGCTTTGTCTTTTTTCTCCCTAAGCGGTCTTGGCAGCTTCAAGCGCCCTGCTCGGGTTAGATTAGAGCTTTTCATTCTCCTCTTGGGCAATTTTGTGGCTTGGAGGGTTTGCATCAAGCTTTTATCTTTTACAGTTAGCTCAGCTTCTAGTTCACCGATCCTGGCTGCTAGCATTTCTTCGAGCTTTTTTGCAACATCTTCTCTTTAAGGGTTTCTTCGATCTTTTTATGTGTCGCAATCAAATCTTGTTGTACTGCAGGAAACGACACTGGTCAGATGAGGAGGGCGCAGAAAGACCGGTTAGATGGAATTGGTGCTTAGAGTGAAGAATGATTATGCATTAACATACCTTGGATTTCTTTCTTAAATCTGATGATTTCGCTGCGGCGATCTTCCATGATCTGATGGGTATTATTTAAATTCTGCTCTCGCGGCGTGAGCTCTTGTTCTCTTGACAGCAGCTCGGGGTTTGCTGCTATAGTTCTTTGAGCTGGTGATTTGTCCGAGAAAGATTCTCTTGAAGATGGCAGATGATCCTTGTCTTAGCTGCAGAATCTTCAAGATGTCCTATATAGGAAAAAAAACTGGGATGAGAAACAATTAATCAATAGTACAGATTATGTAAAGAGCGGGAGAATATTACCTTCCTAGACCGGTTGAAGTCTTTAAGGGCCTATTCTTCTTCATCGGCTTTCCAGCTGGCAGTGGCTTCAAATTTCTCCGCGCCACTAACTTCGTCAATCAAAGTTTCACCAATGACCATTCTGGTCAACCTGGGTGCGAGGGCGACGTGAGATTTCTTCGTCCATCTAGACCTGGTAAGACCATCCCAAGGGGAGGTCCACCGGGGTCCGTGTGGGTTGAGTTGAAACACCAGAACTGCTGGATATATCTTTAGTGGATTTTGATTTCTCAGCAGCTTCTGGTTCTTGGACATTCTAAGCAGATGTTTCGACCGGTGTGGAGGTTTCACCCGTCGTAGCGGCGAGAGACTTCTTCACTTCTACCCCGAGGCTCCGTAGCTGCCTCGGGGGTCTTCGCCACGATCTCGGGGTTGTGGTCTTGGCAGTGTGACATCCCATGTCACAAAGTACATGTGAACAGGGCCATGTCATTCAATTTGCATTTTCAAATTTCAGATTTATTGAGAAGCAAATTAATATGACTAGGGTTTTAAAATTTAATTTCAAAATTTGACTCAAACCAAGGACTTGTCAAAACTCAAACTTTACCAACAAAAGCATGTCAATGTTTTTGCATAACCTTGTGGGGAATCTCAAGAAAGAATTTTGGGACATTTTTTCCATAATTTTTAGTATGGCTTAAAACCCCTTAAAAATTCAGTTAACACAGAAAAACAACAGACATTCAATGATTTTTAAGAATTTTTGAAAGCAGAATTTGAGCTTTTGCCAACAACAAAAGTTGCTCAAAATATCTTGCTACAGCGCCACAAAAATCGGTAGATTTTTACCTGCCTTAGAGGAGAAGCAATTGACCAAAAACAGTAGCTGTGCAATGAATTCAACCCGTGGGGCCCACTCCTCTCTTCTCCCTGAAGCAACCAACGCACAAGAGAGAGAACACTCGAGCTCTAGTCCTGAACCATCAGCAGAGCTCTTGCTCCCAAACGCCTAGCCCCCATTGCAGCCTCCCCGGCCGAGACAAGGGCACAAAAACCTGCGCCTTGACGTCCTCTACAACCCAGCGAGGTCTCGGTCCTGCTCCCCTGCTCCCCTCCGACAAATCGAGCGCGTTTCTCCGGTGAGGTCGTCGCTGCCCAACTTCTACTTCCGCGTGAAATTCGTCCTCTCCGGTGAGCTATTTCGAGTGATTCTTGTTCCTATGTGTGCTAAACTCATTGGCAAAAGATTGGAGTTCTTTTTAATTTTACCATGAAATCAGACCAACATGCAGAAGACTGGTGTCTTATTCAAGGTCAAATCAAAAATAACTCGAGGGCTGCTGTCGTATACTTACCTTACAGATATACAGATGACAAAGGAATGGATAATTAGAGATACGGGGATGAATCATTGAAGATTGGACTGGCGGAGAGGCCCCACGGAGTGGTTCCTAACCAGTATGGAATATCAGAAGATTTCATATACCGGTATGGAAATAAGGCGGGCGTCAAGACCGACGTATGATGGCTTGAGCAACAAGTAAAATAATAGTTTGTAATCTGATTATGACTCTGAATCAATAAGGAAAGCTTAGAGATAGAGTCTCCGCATATGTAATCCATGTAATCGACTAGGACTTTGCATGTAACCCTAGCTCCTCCGGATATATAAGGCGGAGCAGGGACCCCCGAAAACTCTCCGACATCTTGCAATTAGCACTTTGCTAAAGGCAATACATAACACACCGGACGTAGGGTATTACCCTCCTTCGAGAGGCCCGAACCTGTCTAAAATCGCGTGTTCTTGTGTGTTTCGTGTGTTGCACCATCGAATTCCACGCTCGTAAGGGACCGGGTAGTACTAGTGCCGAGTTGAAGACCCAATATTTGGCGCGCCGGGAAGGGGTCCCGGCGAGTTCCCAGCGAGTTCGATGGCTTCTTCGTTCGACGTCGACTTCGCACCCGGCTTCAAGATCCGCTTCGGGTCCCTCGACTTTGAAGCTATTTCCGCCGGAAAGCTACGCTTGATGAATCCGACTCGTGATCGGGCCGCAGTTTCGAAGCGCGATCCCCGACGCGGTTGAGATCTCATACATGAAACCCAGCGGGACCGACGCAGCTTTAGCGCGAATCATCGGACCGCTTACGCCTCGGACCGGTACCCGGTCCGCAACAACGAGCAGCTCTTTCGAGCCCGATAGCGACTCCGAGGAAGGATCTCCGGCCTTCTTCCTAGTATTCATGACAGGTCCAATTCTTCAAGATCTCACTCCCGAGGAAGCCGCTGCTGAAGAGGCTAGGATGGCGAGAGACGAAGCAAACCGCCGCCGGCGCGAAGCAAACGGAGCGAACGTGGAAGATCCACCCCCGCGACCTTCAGCTGCAAACCCTCGCGCAAACATCGTTGGCACTAGTCAAGATAGAGGAAGTATTCCTGCTCCCGCCGCGCCCGCCACGGGGCCACCGCGCGAGCGGTGCGGAGACGTGGCTGAAACATCGCCGGGTTATAACGGCCGACATGGATGCCGCAGTGGGAGACGCCATCGTTCTTCGGGCAGGGCATTGGATCCGAGCTCTATGGAGGTTGAATTAAATGGCGCCCGAGTTTTCACGTCGCCGATCCACAACATTTTGGGGATAAAACAAATTCTTGAGACAATACCGGAGGAAGTGTTCAACTCAACGCCGGGGCTACAACGCGCTTTGAGTCCGGTGGACGCTGCTGCTTTACAAACAAATCAGCTCGTTCACGACAGGGCTGAATCTTCCGGTCGTTTGCGTTCTCACTCGGAGCAGCCCGCAAGAGCCCGGTCCGAAGGAGCTTCTTCCGGAGGAAGACTTGGGCCTCGACATACTCCAATTGCGGAGGAGCACGAACGAGCTCCGGACCAAGATCTACGCATACCGCTCAATGGCAATCGTGATGCTCGTAATGTGCTTATCGACCGTCATGCGAGAGAGGACGAAGGAACCTAGGAGACAAGAAGAAGATGAGCGACGACGGACCGGTCATGTTGATGATCGTCCGTGGGATCCTGCCCCACCCCGCCCACGCATAACTAATTCGCCTAGGCATGGCCCGGCCGCTTCGGCGTCGCCCCTAGGCGGAAATCCTCCGCACAATGACCACCGAGGGCATGGCGGTCGACATGCTCACCGTGATGACCGGTCAAGAAGATATGATCGGCGTGATAGCGAGAGATCAACGGGGACGAGATAACGAGAGATAGGGACGGGGAGCCCCGACGAAATGATAATGACCGTCGGGCGGCGCCTCCGCCTCCTCCTCCACCTCCTCCTACACAACCTACGGAGCAAGACAACAACGATCGCCGGGATGGTTCAGGAAACGGACATCCGCTACTATGATTACTCCGATGATGACAGGGATCGCAACTACCGACATTACCCCGTCGGCGCTCACCGTCACCGGTCCGGACCGGTCTAGAAGACGATGAGTACTCCGTAATCCCAGCTTTTACGCGGGATCTGTGCATTTACAAATACCCCGGGGATTTAAGCCCGGGGCCATTGACAAATATGATGGCAAAGCGCCTCCGGCCGAGTGGCTTCGTATGTATACTACCGCCATCGGATCGGTAGGAGGGGATACTTTTGTGCTAGCTAATTATCTCCCCATGTGCATGGAGCAGGCTAGACGCTTGTGGTTACAATCTTTACCCAAGAGATCTATCTCTTCTTGGGGCAACATCACCAAAAAGTTCGTGGAGAATTTTCGGGTGACTTGTGAGAAGCCAGGAAACTACTTCGACCTCAATAGGTCGAAGCGAAGCCCGATGACACCCTTACGGAGTTCATCGAGCGTTTACGTAACAAGAAAGCCTTAATCCCCAATGTTCCCGATCAGCAGATAATTGCGGCATTTCAAGTCGGCGTCCGGAGTGAAGCATTAGTTCACAAGATTGGAAGGCGCAATCGAAACCTTACCATGACGGCGTCGAGTGCTTTAAGATAGCAGATGATTATGCTACCGGAGAATCAAACGTGGTCAATTTGCGCGGGAACAAAGGGAAGGAGCCAAAGCATGAGCAAGGCAACCGGTCTGGATCCAAGAACAACAAGCACAAGGCTGAGAACCTTGTTGCAGCTGTCGACCAATCTCATGGAGGGGATCGGCCGACACCTCCTAAGAGAGGTCCGAGAGAACGACTTTCGTTCGAAACACTCATTGGAAGGCCCTTGCATGATTCATAATGGGAATCATAAAGCCAAAGAGTGCTTCCTGTTAAGACCATTCGCTCAATTTGCTTTAAAGGTAGCACCCCGGTCTGGACATCGGAACCAGCGGGAAGATAAGGGCAAAGACAAGGAGTGTGACGATAACGAAGATGATGGAGGCTTCCGGGAGCCAGCAAGGGAGGTGAACTTCATCCAGGGAGGCCCGGATGCGTACGAGTCGAAGCGAAAGAAGAAGTTGGCGCTCGGAAAAGTTAACGCCATTGGTCCCGCTACCCCTGAATACTTACGATGGTCGGAGGTGCTGATCACATTCAGCAGGGCCGATCATCCGGAGGTACTCGCCTAAAGCTGGTAGATATCCGCTTATTCTGGCTCCCATTGTTTAGAAGGTACGATTGAAGAGGACTTTCATTGATGGAGGAAGTTGCTCGGATATCCTTTTTGCTAAAACCCCGCCGAGCTTGGCCTCTCTGTGGCGAGACTTGGATCGCAGTGTTTCACCATTTCATGGTATAATACCCGGTCGAAACAGACTATCTTTTGGGGCAGATTTCTATGCCGGTGACTTTTAGGATGAAGGAGAATTATAGAAGGGAGAATATTATCTTCCGGGTAGCTGACATTGATTCAACATATCATGCAATACTTGGAAGACCGGCTCCGGCAAAGTTTATGGCTATCCCCAATTATCGGTATTTGATGCTAAAGATGCCGGGACCAAATGGGGTCTTATCGTTCCGGTCCGATATCAAGACCGCTTACGCTTGTGAAGTACATAGCACCGAATTGGCTTCTTGGGTCAATTCGGAGGAAGAACGGCGAGAAATCGGAGAAGCCGCTGAAACTCTAGAAGCACGGGCACGGTTGGAAGACGAAGTTCCGGCCAAGAAGATTGCCAAGGAGAAGTCGAAGACCGATGCGGTTGTTTCCAAGACTATTTAGGTTGATAAGTCGGACCCCTCCAAGGCCACCCATATAGGGGCTGACTTGGGGGACAAATAGGAAAGCGCGCTCATTCTTTTCCTCCGGAAAAATAGGGATATCTTTGCATGGCAACCTTCGACATGCCGGGTGTTCCTAGGGAGAAGATTGAGCACGCATTGTTAGTGCGTTCGATGCGAAGCCGGTTAAGCGAAGCTCCGGAGGTTTGCTCAAGACCGCAAGGAGGCAATTAAGAAGGAGTTAACTAGATTATTAGCAGCTAAGTTCATTAGGGAAGTGTACCATCCAGATTGGCTTGCCAATCCCGTTCTTGTACCAAAAAAGAATACTAAAGAATTAAGAATGTGTGTCCATTATACTGATCTCAACAAAGCTTGCCCCAAAGACCCTTTCGCGCTGCCTCGGATTGACCAAGTTGTTGATTCGATCGCTGGTTGCGAGCGTCTTTGTTTCCTTGATGCTTATTCGGGGTACCATCAAATTCCCCCGAAGGTTGAGGATCAAATAAAGACCGCGTTTATCACCCCCTTTGGAGCGTATCTGTTATACAACAATGCCGTTCGGATTGAAGAATACGGGTGCTACATATCAGCGTGGCATGCAGCGTTGCCTGGATTCAAAACTTGGAAGGAACGCAGAAGCTTATGTCGATGACATAGTGGTGAAATCTCGAAAAGCGAGGATCTTCTCTCGACCCGGCAGAGACCTTCGATGATCTGCGAAGTTTTTCCATGAAACTTAATCCTGGAAAATGTGTGTTTGGGGTTCGTTACGGAAAATTACTGGGATATCTAGTATCATGGTGAGGTATTGAAGCTAACCCGAGAAAAGATTCAGACGATTGTTAACATGAAACCTCCAAGCTGTTTGAAGGATGTTCGGAAGTTGATCGGCAGTATGGCTGCGCTTAGCCGATTCATCTCAAGACTGGGAGTCGGGGGTCTTCCATTCTTTAAATTGCTCAAGAAACAGGATAAGTTTGAATGGACAAATGAGGCACAAGCCGCATTTGACCTGCTCAGGGAGTACCTTAGTAATCCTCCTATTTTAGTACTTCCGAACCTGATGAGACCATTCAGTTATATATCTCCGCAACTACTCATGTGGTGAGCACGGTATTAGCGGTCGACCGAAAGGAGGAAGGACATCTTCAATTAGTACAACATCCGGTATACTTTGTAAGTGAGGTCCTTACCGAGTCTCGGATGCGATATCTCTAGTTACAGAAATTAATATATGGTGTAGTGATAACCTCTCGAAAGTTGAAACAGTATTTTCAAGCGCACCCCATTGAAGTCTAGGCTGGGTTTGTTATTGAGGATATTGTACGTAATCGCGAGGCGATTGGCCAAGTTGCCAAATGGGCTATAGAACTTGGACAATATGAGATTACCTTTTCTTCGCGAACAGCTATTAAAGGACAGGCTTTAGCTGATTTTATTACTGAATGGCTAGAGACGCAAGTCCCGCAGGCGATTCGGACTACGGAGTATTGAAAAATGTTTTTTGATGGGTCCCTGCAGCTTTTAGGCGTGGGGGCTGGGGTTGTACTTCTTACCCCGCAAGGAACCATTAAGGTATGTGTTACAAATGCATTTCAGCGCCCCAAATAATACCGCAGAGTATGAAGCTTTACTTCATGGACTTCGGGTAGTCTGTTTCATTAGGGAGTCGAGCGATTAGACATATACGGTGATTCGATGCTCGTAATCAGTCAAGTTAACAAGGTATGGGATGCTCATGATGATCATATGATAGCTTACCGTCAAGAAGTCGGAAAGCTTGAAGACAAATTTGATGGTATGCGGTTTTCTCATATACTTGCGCGGAAATAATTATGCTTGCGGATGAGTTAGCCGAGACTAGGATCTTCGAGACAGGCGGTTTCGCCTGGTGTTTTTCTTCAAGTACTAAATAAGCCATCCATTAAGATGGATCGCAAAGCCACTCATTACAGAAATAGCGGCCGAGGAAGCGGTCTTGGAAGCCAAGATTGATGGACCGGTCTTGGAGGAGAAGGCCGAGGAAGCGGTCTTGGATGACAAGGCCGAGGAAGCGGTCTTAGAGGACAAGGCCGAGGAAGCGGTCTTACGACAAGACATTCGGTCGCTTGAGGTTATGATCATTGATTCTGATTGGCGTACCCCGTATCTCGAGTATTTACAATCCGGTAAAACTCCGGAAGATAAGGTCGAGAAACAAAGACCGGAGGTCGGGGCACGAAGTTACTTGATTCTTGAAGGAGAGCTTTACCGACGTGGGGTTAATATTTTGATGAAGTGTGTATCATTCTCCGATGGTGTCCAATTGCTTGAAGATGTTCATAAGGGAATTTGTGGCAACCATACTTCTTCGAAGGCATTAGTCGGGAAGGTATTCGGACAAGGGTTTTATTGGCCCACAGCTGCCGACGATGCGCATAAGGTGGTTAAAAATTGCCAAGGATGTCAATTCTTTGCCCGACGACCACATACTCCAGCTCATGAATTGCAGATAATTCCGATGACTTGGTCTTTTTCGACTTGGGGGCTAGATATTGTTGGACCGTTCAAAAAGGCGCCGGGAGGATTTACACACATTTTTCTGGCAGTTGATAAGTTCTCCAAATGGATTGAAGCGAAGCCGTCACCAGTACGACCACTCGCTCCGGCGATTAAGTTTTTACAGAATATCTTTGTGCGTTTTGGGGTCCCGCACGGTATCATTACCGACAATGGGCCTCAATTCACTTCGGAGTTTTTCAAGGATTATGCTGATAGTTTGGGAATTAAGATACAATATGCTTCGGTTTCACATCCACGAGTAATGGACAAGTGGAGCGAGCCAATAGAATGATTTTAACCGGTCTTAAACCTAGAATTTTTTACCGTTTGAAGCCATATGCGGGAAAGTGGGTTAAGGAATTGCCCTGGGTACTTTGGGGATTACGTACCAATGTCGGTCGGGCTACAGGACAATCTCCTTTTACTGCGGTATATGGATCCGAAGCCATGTTACCTACGGAAGTGAATATGGTGTCAGCTAGAGTGCGATATTATGATGAAGAGAAATATGAAGACCAGCGTTAGGTTGAGCTGATTGCTGCGGAAGAATTACGAGATCAAGCCTTGATTCAAGCAGCTAAATATCATCGGGGGCTGCGTCGATATCATGATCGCAATGTGCGCACGTGGGAATTTCAAGTAGGAGACTTGGTTCTTCGAAAGATTCAGTCCAACAAGAAGAGGCATAAGTTGTCACCGGTCCGGGAAGAGCCTTTTCTGGTTAAATCGGTTTCCGGACCAGGGGCTTATAGGCTTATGACCGTGGAGGAGGAAGAAATTCCAAATTCTTGAAATATTGAACAGCTTCGTCGTTTTTATACTTAAAGGTTTTCTTGTAAATTTTTTCATATTATAATAAAGTAATCTTGATGATTGATATGAATGTGTTTCTGTTTCTTGTGTCTCGATATTTTAATTTTGAATTAACTTATCGAGTCGAGGACTGCTTGTGTTAAGAGCGATATGTGATATTATGATATTCCTGAATATTAGAACCAGTCATTTAGTCGGAGGACTACTGCATTGAGAGCGATCTGTTAATTTTAGCTTCGATCGGCATGTTTAGGAAATTTTAAGTATTTCTTTTGAATACTCGGTTTGTGGGCTGCTATTTTAAGAGCGATCTGTGATATTACGTGATCTTAAACCTTAAAGACTAGTTATTTTTCTATGTCGCATGATCTTGTTAAAGTAAGCTACTGCTATGTATTACGATCTGTGCTGATTAAAGCCGATATTCAATCATAGTTAGTTCAAGCTGAAACAACCATCATTGCTTAGATATAGAGTTCAACTAGTAAGGAATAAGATGGTGAATTTTTTGTACCGGTATTCAAAAGGAAAGGAGAAGACATTAAAACTTCATTGCGATTAAAGGGATACTAATTTAAATTACAAAGTACAATGATAAAATAGTTTGTTCGGACTGGTCTTATGATAGACCACTATCGAGCGAGGACCGCTGGAATCACCGATATCGCCGGTCTTAGGATTTTCTACCAGTCTATCATCAATAGTGCCTTCGAGTCGGAAGATGAAAGCAATAAATCTACATCTAGATCTTCGAATTCATCTTCTATTGTTTGCCTAGAGGCGGCCGCTGCATCTTGAGCATCTTGATCCAGAGTGGGGCTGCCGCAGCTTCATTTAGGGGGACACCCGTTGGATCCGAGAGGAACATCCTCGATCGGTTCGAAACGGTATCAATGAGTGAATTTCTCACCTCATTAAACCGGTCTTCGATCATATCCGGGTGAGCACCGTCTCGACGAAGTTGAAATCGCAATCTTCGACCGGAGTCCAAGACTCGGATTATAGTGGCAATATGTCCTCCAACTTCTGCGGCAACCATCTTGGAGTGCTCTCCGATCCTCCTTGGGAAGGTCCGGATAGCTGTTTCAAGATCTAATTCGTTTCGGTCGATAGGTTGACTGCTGTTTAGATACTCAAGCGCCCGCATACTGCCTGCAGATCGGTATCAAAAAGGAGTTTATTAAATGGAAATGGGAAAGAAGCAACTTACGCCTATGCCCGACTTCTGCGGCTCTAAATCTGCCTTTGATGTTGACGTTGGACTCCCTCGGCTTGGTCTCAACTTTTAGCGGACGCTGGATTTCATGCTCTTTTGCTTTGAGAGCAAGCTGGGCAGATTCATGGGCAGTCCTCGGAGCGCTTTCTTTCTCTGTCTGCGCCGTTTTGATCGCCTCTAGAGCTTCAGCTAGTTCGGCCTTCGAGCGGGCATTGTCGGCTTCCAGTATCTTGTTGGAACGCAGTGTTTGCGCAAGGATGCTATCCTTGGTAGTAAGCTCGCCTTCCAGTTCTCCAATTCGAACTGCCTGCTGTTCTTCGACTTGCGAGCCTTCCAAAAGAGCTTTTTCTTTAGCAGCTATTTTCTCTCGAAAGAATCTCTTCCGCCTTTTTGTGAGCGGCGACAAGATTTTCAAGTGCTTGGAGCAAAACAAGACCGGTCGAGAAGAGAAGAAGTTAATTACAGAATTTGACGATAAGATTAAAAACTTACCTTGGATTTCTTTACGGAGTTTGATGATCTCCTGCCGGCGTTCCTCCATCATTCGATGAGTGTTCAACAGATTGGTTTCCCTCTTCGACAGGTCGACTTCCTTGGACTTCGGACTAGCGGTCCGAGATTCAAGTTCGACCAACCGCTCTTGATTTTGATACGGTTCTTCCTCCAGACGAGCGATAATTGCATTCTTGGCCTCGGAGTTTTTGAGAAGAACCTAGAAGGAAGAGGGAACAAAGAGTCGATTATAATGTGAAGAAATTAAGAAAGGATTAAGCGAAGCGGAAAGACATACCCGGCCGGACTCGAAAAAGTTCTTTAGAGCCTCCTCTTCTTGAAGGGATCCCACCGAGCTGTTGCTCGTGAATTTCCCGGCTCCGCTCGTACTATCGACTTCCACATCTCCTACGACTATCTTGGCCGATCCGGGTCCTCCCGGAGCTTTACGTGTGGTCCTAGCTCGGCGGGGAACCCCTCGATCCGGACCGGTCCCAGCGGGAGTTCGGGGGCAGCTTGGAACAGAGTAGCCCGAGGAGGGAAATCACTTACGGGTGCGACATCGACATCGATAACGACTCGCTCCTCGACAGCTCGGGAGGATGGTTCCGTGGAAGAGGCAGCAGGGATTTCCTTTGCGGATGCTGCACTCTTGACTTCGGACACCTTTTCACCGGCAGGGACCGGAGAAGTAGCGACTAGAGGAGCAACTACTAGAGAAGCGTTACCAGTTGAGGAGGGGGTAGAAGGTTTATTTCTCTGCAAGCTAGTTATGCTAGCTTGGAGATTGGACGGAATTCTGCGAAAAAATAACATGTATTACAAGCCTTGGATGAAAATGACTAAAAATGTATGAATGTTGCGAGAAGACTTACGACATGGCCTTTTTAACGCCAAAGGAGGTCTTGCTCCTCTTTGGGGGTCCTTGAGTATCCCCGCTTGAGCCCTCTGCACTCCTTTTTGCTGCTTGGATGGGCTTGCGGCGTTGGAACTGGTCCTTCCGAAGCGCTCCCGAGGAACCGGTCCGAGTGCCATACCGGGACTTCTTGGGGATATTTGCCGGAGCATCTGTCAATTGAGAGGCTTCCTGCGGCCTCCCGGTAGCAGCTTCGAATGCGGCGAGAGCGGCTTGACGATCTCTCTCGACGGCCTCCTCCTCCTTCTGCCGGTCTTCAAGTTTACGTGCTTCCATACGGGTATCGCCCGGTACGGAAGCCGGAGTTGCTGTAGATTTGCCTATGGTCGGAGAACTGGTACGTTTCCTCGTACTTGGAGCTTGGACCACTTTTCCAGTACATGGAAAATTTTGGAGCGACCCGTGAGTCGGACCGGGGTGAGGCAGACCGGCTTGAACAGCAAGAGGGGCAGTATTGGCTTCATAGTCTTCTCCCCAAGTATCATTGGGAGGGAGTGGGGGATGACTTCGTAGTAGTCCGGCTTCAGCTGGAACATCCGCTTTATGCGCTTCTCTAATCGACTTACCTCGGGAAGAGGTGTTCCATCCAATGGATTAGTGACATCTTCATTGAAGGACCATGCCGGATGCTCCTGCCTTTTCAATGGTTGAACTCCTCGCACGATGAAACTCCAAAGAACCGTCTCAACGGTAACACCTTTGACTTCCTTCGGGTGTTTGATACTTGCCAAGAGAGCGAGGATTTCTTCATCTTCTTTGAGTTTGTCCCTGCTATCTTGGGAAGGAAGATTTTTCGCTACTTTGGCATTGAAAGGGGGAGTGCAGGTTGGGGATTGTCACGGAAAAACCACCCATTTTTCTAGTGACACAAGCTTTAATTCAAAGACAGGGAGAAGTATTCATCGGTGCTCCAGACATTGAATTCCTACTCCAACAACTGCAGCACTGGCGATCGGATGAAGGAAGCGGGCGGATTTGAAAAAGATATTGAAAAAGCTTATAATGGGGACGGATTCCTAAAAAAGCTTCACAAAGATGGATGAAAAAAGCAATCGAAGGATGGAATTTGGGTTTAGATTTACTAACTCCCATCCGTAGAAGAAGAGCAGATCCTCTAAAAAAGGAACAGCAGGGAAGATCAAGGCCACGAAGGAAGAAAGATTTGAAGACTAATTGTTGGGAATCTTCTATTCTCCATGGAATTTGCCCGGGAGTGGGGGCGCTCCGGTTCAGGATTGGTAGCGGTGGAAGATATCCATCAAGAACCGCTTCATTAAGAGATGACTCGGTAATCGGACTACTGCCCAAATCCTGTATGCCAAAGAGGAGTTGATTGCGAGGAACAGAAGATGATGAAGAAGGATTGGTGGCAGATTTCTTCTTGCCCATCTTAAGGGATGGAAAAGGGAAATCGAGAGATTGGTTTATGCGGAAAGAAAGAGATATGATCATGATGTCCGAAGAACAAGGATATATGGTGGGCGCGTACGGAGTTTCGGGAATGGGTTTGACCTAGGTCGACCTTTCGTTTTCTTTTATAAGCACCCGAGCTAGGCCCGGGGCTGGAAAGTTATTGGGCCGTTTTTACGGCCCGGTGAAGTTGGCATTAAATGACTTATGTCGTCATCTGTGCAATTATGACCTAACGGTCATAAGAATAAAGCGGCATGATTATTCCGATCATGAGACATTTTTTTCAATAAAAAAGCGGTCTGAAATATGAGATTTTCAGATGCTAAATTAATATAGTGCCAAATTTAATTATTTGGCAGTATGAAAGAGTTAGATCGAAGATGATTTGGATCTTGCCTAACTCGGTTTTAAAGGATGCCTTAGGCTATGGGTGTTAATCATCTGGTTGATTATAGGCCTTGGAGACTCGAGTCGATGTGAGAATATAGGGAATAAACTAGTCCGATCAACCAGAATTTTGCTTCTTAGTTAAAATTAACTAAGAAAATTAATGTTAAGACTGATTTAAGCGATCCGTTACATATGGCAAGACTGGTTCGACCGGTCTGGAAAATATGTTCTTGGCAGAAATCGCTGAGAGAAATGTGATTTGATGGAAAATAATAAAGCATAGTCTCTCAAGAAAGACTCTTGCATTATTTGCGATCCTCAAATGATACAAGAGTCGGGGCTATACCTAATTAGGTGCACTCGATCGGTGCACCGTGTTCAAGAGCGATCTGCGAGAGATCTCGGGAAGTGAAAAATAATGGAAATTGAGAGGAGCGGTCTGTAGAAATTGCATATTGAAGGAAATAATGAAGAATCAACTAGTGAACTCTTGCATTATTTGAAAGGAGTTCAAATGATCCAAGAGTCGGGGGCTATACCTAATTGGGTGCACCTAATCGGCACACCGATCAAAAGGAAAATACTTTTTTGCATACCTAATTAGGAGGTATGGAGGACAAAATCTCAATTTTTTTTGCTTTTTGAAGCGTCTTGAAGAAAAAAAAATATTGCGAGAAGATTGGAGTTCTTTTTAATTTTACCATGAAATCGGACCAACATGCGGAAGACTGGTGTCTTATTCAAGGTCAAATCAAAAATTACTCGAGGGCTGCTTGTCGTATACCTACCTTACAGGTATACAGATGATAAAGGAATGGATAATTAGAGATACGGGGATGAATCATTGAAGATTGGACTAGCGGAGAGACCCCACGAGTGGTTCCTAACCAGTATGGAATATCGGAAGATTTCATATACCCGTATGGAAATAAGGCGGGCGTCAAGACCGACGTATGATGGCTTGAGCAACAAGTAAAAGAATAGTTTGTAATCTGATTAGGACTCGAATCAATAAGGAAAGCTTAGAGATAGAGTCTCCGCATATGTAATCCATGTAATTGACTAGGACTCGCATGTAACCCTAGCTCCTCCGGATATATAAGGCGGAGCAGGGACCCCCGAAAACTCTCCGACATCTTGCAATTAGCACTTTGCTAAAGGCAATACATAACACACATGACGTAGGGTATTACTCTCTTTCGAGAGGCCCGAACCTGTCTAAAATCGCGTGTTCTTGTGTGTTTCGTGTATTGCACCATCGAATTCCACGCTCGTAAGGGACCGGGTAGTACTAGTGCCGAGTTTAAGACCCGACAACTAGGTCCTCGTGTCTCTTCAAGAGGCGTTGGATTTCTTCTCCTTTGTCCTTTAGAGCGTGTTGGGCAAACTCATGCGCCTCTTTGACCGCTTTGTCTTTTTCTCGCCTAAGCGGTCTTGGTGTTGGCATCTCTTAAGGTCACGCGGAAAGAAACACGTGACCGCGGGAGAGCCAAGGGTTTAAGTCACTTGCACTATTTAACCAAATAATCCACATCCAAGTACAAGTACTAGATATGTATTATAAGGTGGGTCATGAATATCCGCAAGCGGACGGATAACCCGTTGTAGCATTTCACCCGAGAGTATTCAAGGGTATCGTATTTATATTTTCCCAAAGGAAGACATGGTTGATAAGAGTACTTATGTTCATGGTGTTACAAAAGAATGATGAAGTATTCACATTCCAATGCAGGGGTTAGGAGCAATAAGTTGAGGATAGTGTGACACACACCAAGGCGATGCATTCTCTTATAAAAGGGATAGAGGCGATCCTAGATAAAGCTAAACTAGACTAGCAGACCACTACTCCTAATGATACAACATTCATATGAGTGCGCAGCTTCTACCTAACATCCAAGATCATGCAAGCGCAAGCAAGCGTCTAATGCCTAGGCATCATCGGGAGATCCGTCTTACGCGAGGTCCGCCTCGCGACTCCGGCTTTTTAGACTCCTATGCCATGCCCGAACGTGGAGGATTACTTTGGATGACAAGGCTGTCACTTCTTGTCACCTACCTCTACAAACCGTGGGACACGAAGCACATTCAACGGTGGGTAGATAACCCCAGCACCGTGCCGGCGTCACTAACCACAACTCTAGATCCCTCGAGGCACCGACATGGTGGTAAATCTAGAGCACCCTTGCGGGACGATGAACCCGAAGCCTATTCATAAGAACACTAGCCTAACTAGCATAAGCTAGACGAAAGGATCAAAGCTAGCACTAAGTCATGCAAAGGCGTTCGTCGCTCAAGAATGAGCGACGAACGGCAATTAATCAAGTAAGATCAGGAGTAATCGGTGATCAAGTATGAACGAACGAAGAACATTCGATATGAGTTCATCTTCTATTAATGAAGAACGAAGAACGAACGACGAACTTATATGAACGAACGATGAACGATCAAACAAGATCATGATTACTCTATAAAGCTCATGACAAGGATATGAACGAAAGTATTCCATAGATGAATGATCAAGTCTCATAAAGAGAGGATACAAGAGCTATACCCAATTCTCCACAAGACTTTGGGAGCAATGAGGCAGCCCACTACTAAGCCTAGCACTACCTAGAAAGCCTCTAAACTTCTAGTGTGAGGAGAGAATGATCCTTGTGTTGTTGTGTGTGTTAAGGAGGGGGGGTACCCCTCCTTATATAGGCTTGAAAGGTCGGCTCCCGGAGGCGGTTTCGTAGGTCGGTGGCATTTAATGCGCGTGGAACCGACCTCCGCAGGCGGTGGGCAAACCGCCGCAGAAAAGTGGGCCGGGGGGCCACCATGACGGTTCGGCCGAACCGCCTTGTTGGTTCGGCCGAACCGCCACCGGCCCCTCCCGGGCCGGGCTTTGGCGGTTGGCTCCCCCACCGGATGTTGGTCTTTGATCCAGGTGCGTGAGGCCTTATTTGTGTTGGATTTCGTGGTCGTTGGCCTTTTATCTTGGAGTTGATTCCCGCGGCGAAGTGGAAGTTTTGTAAAAGTGTTGATTTGTCGCCTCGGGGCCCGGAATTCATCATTTTCCACCTGCACACTAAAAATCTAGAGGTACACGTGGAACTAGGTTATTTCTAAGTAAAATGCATGCAAGACATGCCTAGTCCTTCTCATTTATTTGACTAATTGACGGTCGAAATTGGTCCGTAACGACCGTCAACAAGCCCCCCAAGCTTACCCCTTGCTCGTCCCGAGCAAGTAGTAGAACTTTAGGTTGTTGATCAGGAGTTGCTACAATGCCTACTTCTCAAAGGTACCAAGTGTATAACAAAGATACTCATCCTTGAGTTGAATAAGTTGGCAATGGTGACTCACCCTTCCCCTTAGTCCTCATGGGGCTTTGTGCTTTTCACTTTACCTTGGGCGGTTGAGAGAGAGAACGGTGTATAGAGCATTTATTTTCTCTTCCCTTGTCTTGCTTTTTATTCTCCGGACGTTTTCAAAAAATATTTTTTTTTTTTTTCAAGTAAAACCACGTTCCACAAGTGATGCTCTCGAATCGCTCTAATGGTGTTTATATTCCTCACCAAGGCATGTGTATTGCCTCATCCTACATCTAATAGGCTTTTGTGGAGCTCAAGGTAGGGTATGAAATGAGGCATACTTGCATTCATATTTTTGCGAAACCAAAAGAGTGGATCCATGGAGATAGCAAGTCATACAATCGTAGATCAAGATGTGCAAGTGTGAAGATGATGGTGGTGGTGTATTTGACTACTCCTCTTTTTGTTTCACCTCTTTTTATTTTGGATTTTGGGCATGGCTATCTTTTCTTCTTTCTTTTTCTATGCTCGAAATGAGAGCAGCATCTTTTTCTTGCTCATCTTTTGTGAGCCTTATTTTCTTTTTCTTTTGCATAGCCATGCCTTCTTTTGATATTTTAAGAGAGGTGATAAAATGTGAGGAGTGTCTTTATTTTGGGTGGATGGCATGACATGTTGCTAACTTCCGGTGTAGAAGTGTAGCATATGAGGTGGAGTGTGTACGTGATCTTGATCATGAGAGTATGAAAAGCATCTCACTAGGGTCACACAATTTTGATAAAGCTCAATGAAGTAACAAGTAGCAAATGAGTAAGGTTTTCAAGGGAAATTTGCATATGGCTTTGGTAGGAATTTATCATCACTTGGGAACTTATAGATTTTGCAATTTTTGGGAACAGAATTCCGGAGATTTTAAGCTCAACTTAGGACAAGATCATAGCAGCTCTTTTTACCATATCATCATCTCACAACAACTTAGGTGCAGCTCAAGCATGTGCAGCCCACAAGTTTCAGTGTTCTAAGCAAGTTTTGCTAGCCACCAAACTCAAAACTAGGAGAGTTCTAAATTATAGACTAGGCACATGAGAGAAATAAAACAGAGCAACTATTCATCATCTCAACATAGAAAGACTAGCAACATACTTGCAGCGTATAAACGGGAACTAAGCTACTTCTTTTTGTTCTTTTTAGTTTTATCATTTTTATTTTGTTTTTCATATGAGAGGCAAGAACAAGCAAAAACAAGAGACAATAAAGGATACAAGTTGCGATACATGATACCTTAGCGGGGGTGCTGCCCCCCAAGCTTGTTCTTGCTCATGGGTTTGGTGGAATGAACCCCATGTGACGGAAGTAAGCCAAAAGATCGGCTCGTTGTTGCTCCGTCATGTTGGTGAGGGCGGTGAGCTGGGTGTCGGTGCGCTCTTGCCATTGATGAGTTTGCAAGATGTGTTGGTTGAGCGCATACTCGGTGTCTTCCGCCGTGGTTTGGAGTCTTCCCATTTGTGAGGAGAGGTTGTTCATCTCCTCGCACAAAGTTGTAGCCTTGGGCTGATCCGGAGTCGGTGGAGTGTTCCTCCCATTGTTGTTGTGGAGAAAACAGCCCCGGGCCATATCCCGGAGTTTGCCACGCCGATCCCCCGGCCATGTGAGGTGGCGGGGCTGGGTACCCACCGGGAGAAAACCCGGGTGGCTGTACCCCGGCTCGCCATGAGTCGGGGGTGCGGTGTGGGCATCTCGGAGGTAGATGGTTGTTCCGATCCGTGCGCCCCCGCGAGAAGATACACTCCTGCGAGACCGCTGCGCTTCTTGGAGCTCAATGGTTAGATTTTTGAGAGTATACAAACGAAGGTCCGGGTTAGGTAACCGAAACTCGTTTGCATATCCCACAAAATAATATATGAGGGAATCGTTCGGACCATTCTTAAGAGAGTGACCTTGAATAAGATAATCTTTATTTATAAGAGAGCGAGGTGTAGCAAGGTATTCAACATTAGCATCATGTAAAGCTCCCACCCGCATGGCAATTCGTGTCACTAGAGAGGTACATTCAATTGGTCCTATCGTCCCAAGATTTTCTATCCATTGGCAAATCATGGCTTTCACGGGAGCAATCTTAATCTTATCGACCGCAGCAAAAAGAATTTTTAGCTCATCCTCGCAAGCACATCCGAATATCACTCCTTGGAAAAAGAGTGATAGCAATCCACATGTGCATAAAACGCAAGGTAGGATGATGGATGTGATTAGTTCTAGGTCGCACGCAACTAGGAAGACCCGTAATCCTTTCCCAAAAAGCATGCTTTGAAAACCGAGGAAGGGCACCATCCAAGTCGGTATTGCAGCGAGTATTAAAGCCAAGAAGAGTGCTAAGTTCTTTCCAAGTCAAACGGTAGGATTCACGGAAAAACCGAAAAGAAATTCCTTCATCTACCGTTTGTAGGGTGCATAAAAACTGAAGTGTAAGCAAGCGGGAACCCGGCTCATTTACACTAGCAAAATCTGTCCACCCTAAGGCTTTAAATACTTGAGCAAATTCAGCATCCATACCTATTTTGTGCAGCAGCTCCGTGTCAAATGCTCGCGTAGGAGCAAAGAGACGGTGTTGGAGAAGCGTGTAGGTGCGCGTCTCGTGCTCGCCCACTAAGTCGAGGTCGGTGTCGGTGAGGAGACGATGCTCGATGTTGCCCTCTTGCCCTTCTTCCTCGACTTGTGGTGGTGAACTTGGCGGTGACTCGACTACGGGGCGTGCGCGGGTGCTTCGACGTAAAGAGCTTGAACTTGAGCGTGAGCTCAAGGACCTCTTGATTGACCCGAACAGCCTTCTTGGCACCGGTCATGGCTGCACACAAAGAGAGCAAGAATGCAAGAACAAAAATTCCGAACGGGTCATGTGAGGGAAAAAATCAAATTAGCGACACCGTCGGTTGTTCATGTGAGCAAGAAATCGCAACTCGAGAAAACCAAACAAAAACAAATCAAACCAAAAACTAGACAAAGACACCAAGAGCAAAAGATTTATGCAGAACTTTTAGGCAATGAGCAAGTGAGGACAATGGAAAACTTGAGAGTAATGAGAATGAAGTGAGTGAGGAGTGGAAATGATAGTGTGAGAGGGGGAGAGAGCTCCGGCCAGGCCACCTCTACTTATAGCTCATGAAGTAGCCGTTTTTGAGCGTTAGGAGGGGCATATGACCGTTGGGAAAAGGACAGACCGAGCAACGGTCATGGCAGCTCGGCCGAACCAAGGAGGTGGGTTCGGCCGACCTGCCGTGGGTCCCTTTTGCTCCCCCTTTTGGCCCATAGCTCCCAACGGCCAAATGATCATTGACCATGGTTGCTACGTCCGTATATTCCTCGAAATTTTTGCTCAAGAAATCCAAAGAAAGTTGCCTCAAATTCAGCTTTATTCGAAAAATCAAATCTCGAGAAAAAGTGTTGGAGAAAATTCCAACATGCAAAAATTGTTTTTGGATTTTGTATAAGGATACAAGGGTTGTCCAAAAGTTTCAAACAAAGTAGGAAAATTTGGACGTAAAAGGATTTTGGTTTTCAAATTTTCTATGCATGGCGAGTGAGAAAAAAAAATCAAATATGTCGACGGAAAATCCAAATAAATGAAATGAAAATTATCTTGTGATAAAATAGAATATGCAGGGAGATGCATGTGGTGGAAAACAAAAATCAAAAGAAATCGAAAGATAATACCGATTTATCCCGTCGACTGTGGCTTTGCCATTTTAAGTCCGGCGAGCGAGGACTTCTCCATTTCTTTTCATCCTTGTGGTGCAGTGCCCTTTCCCCGGAGAAGAGGATGAAGATGGCTGCACCTTCTTCACTTGCCACACTTGTTTGGTCTTTGTTGATGTAGGTGGCTTTGTGTCTTGAAGGACTCGGCTTCTTGGCCCATAATCCCGGCCTTGCCGTTGCAGTGCTTCTTGGGTTGGTACCATGACGGATTCTCAATTTTGTCAAGTTGCTTCCAAAAGGCGACGAGACTATCCGTCTTTCTTGGCGTCACTTCAACTTCACGGATGTTTGAGGGATTTGGCCCATACTTGATCTTGATCATTGAGCATTGTTCTTTTCTTGGTTGGAACTCAAACTTTTCCTCCTTCCCATTGATGTGGAATCGGATTTCTCCATTCCCAACATCAATTTGGGCGTTTGCGGTGCCGAGGAAGGGACGTCCCAAAATGAGGGGCGTGTTCTTGTCGATATCCATCTCAAGCACCACAAAGTCCACCGGTATGAAGTTGCCTCGAATTTTTACCGGCACGTCTTCGGCTATTCCCGCGGGTAGCGGACCGAAGAGTCCGCCAATTGCAACCTCATTGGTGTAGGAGTCAAGGTTGTGTAGCTCAAACGATCAAAGACTTCTTTGGGCATCACGCCGACGCTTGCCCCAAGATCACATAAGGCCCGGTCGAAGTGGTGTGCCCCAATGGAACATGATATTGTGGGGCAGCCAGGGTCCTTCTTCTTTTCTCGAAGCCGATTGAGTATAGCTGCGCTACACTCCTCTCGTGAGCTTGACCATTTCCTCGTTGGGTAGTGGCCTCTTGTTGTTGAGGATGTCTTTAAGGTAGCGTGCATATGTGGGCACCTGCACCATGTCCAACAATGGCACGTTGACATGAATCCTTCGGATGGTCTCGACGAATCGAGCAAATTGTTCATCCTCCTTTGGCTTCCCGTTTCGTGAGGGAATGGCAAAAAGCTTGTGTCTTGAAATTCAATTCCATTCTTCCCTTCACTTGGCTTCGGTTCTTCTTCTTTTTCTTTGGTAATAGAAGGGCTTTCCTCCTCCAGGTCGTTCTCGTTCTTCTTTGCCGCATGGTTAGGATATGGCGGATCCCGAGTGGATTTTCCTCCCCTCGTGGTAACCGCATTAACATTTTCCAAAGAAGACTCGGGTTGCCCCGGATCTTCCCTGAATTAGAACCAGGAATAAGAGCAGCTAGCCGAGCAACTTGGGTTTCAATCATTTTATTAAAGCTCACCTGATTTTTGAAAGCAGAGGAGAAACCTTCTATTTGTGCAGCTTATGTTTTCTAAGACTTTATCATTGGCAGCAAGCTTTTTGTTGATAGATTCGTTAATTTTAGCTTGGCCATAAACCAAATCTTTCAAGGAAGGTTGATTATTGTTAAAGCCGTAAAAATTGTTACCTCCTTGATATGATGGTCGGTTTTGGTTGTACCCTTGTCCTCCGTTTGGACGATACCCGTTGTTGTTGTTCATGTAGAACACCTCTTCATGGGTATGGGGGCAATCCTTCCCCATATGGCCGGTGTTCCCGCACTCCTCACACGTCATGTGTGAGTCCAATGCATGAACACCACCATTTGCGTTGTGTTCGTCCAAGCGTTTTATGAGGAGGTCAACCTTGGCGGACAAGCATGTCCACCTCCTTGACAGGGTGTACGCCTCTTGCGCGTGTTTGGAGTCGATCATCGCTCCACCCTTGATTGGAGACCATCTTCTCTATGAGTTCTTTTGCTTGGGCAATAGTTTTGGAGAAGAAGGCTCCTCCAAGCAGCGGCATCCATATGTCCACGGGTTGTTGGTGTCAACCCGTTGTAGAAGTGTTGAAGAATGAGCCATTCCTCCATCCCATGGTGAGGGCAGGCCGTAATGTATTCTTGAAGCCTTTCCCATGCCTCGGGCATGGATTCGTTTGTCGCTTGCCGGAAACTTGCAATTCTTCCACGAAGGGCATTGGTTTTGCCCATCGGGAAAAACTTGGCGAGGAACGCCGTGGAACATTTGTTCCAAGTGTCAATGCTTGCACGATTGGCATAAAACCACCGTTTCGCCTTCCCAAGGAGGGATAGGGGAAACAGCGGAGTTTGATAGCATCTTGGTTGGCTCCGGCCGTGGCCGATGTGTTGCATATTTCCAGGAACCGTTGGAGATGAGAGTTGGCGTCCTCTGAGGCCTTTCCACAAAAGGGAATGGCTTGCACCATAGTGATGAGGCTGGACTTGATGTCAAGTCCTCGCAGCACCGCCGTCGACGTTGGGCCCAATGGGCACATTGGCGACGGAGGGCGCAGAGTAGTCACGAAGGGTCCTTTCAGCCATGAGTGTTGAGGTTGATGGTGCGGAAGATGCGGGCTCGCTTGTCGTGGGTTCTTGAGGAGAGACAACGACGCGAGGTCGAGTCTTTCTCGCAAGAGCCTCGGGATTATCAACGAAGTTTTCCGGCAAGTCGAATCCACGCATGCACTATCCCGTTTTCACCTTTGAGAGAAAACAGATCAAGGTTAGCTCGCAAGGGCAATGATTAAATCATCATCAAGTGTAATCATGAACATTCATTGTATTCTTATTAACCAATGTCTTCCCTGGCAACGGCGCCGTAAATGCTTGTTGGCATCTCTTAAGGTCACGCGGAAAGAAACACGTGACCGCGGGAGAGCCAAGGGTTTAAGTCACTTGCACTATTTAACCAAATAATCCACATCCAAGTACAAGTACTAGATATGTATTATAAGGTGGGTCATGAATATCCGCAAGCGGACGGATAACCCGTTGTAGCATTTCACCCGAGAGTATTCAAGGGTATCGTATTTATATTTTCCCAAAGGAAGACATGGTTGATAAGAGTACTTATGTTCATGGTGTTACAAAAGAATGATGAAGTATTCACATTCCAATGCAGGGGTTAGGAGCAATAAGTTGAGGATAGTGTGACACACACCAAGGCGATGCATTCTCTTATAAAAGGGATAGAGGCGATCCTAGATAAAGCTAAACTAGACTAGCAGACCACTACTCCTAATGATACAACATTCATATGAGTGCGCAGCTTCTACCTAACATCCAAGATCATGCAAGCGCAAGCAAGCGTCTAATGCCTAGGCATCATCGGGAGATCCGTCTTACGCGAGGTCCGCCTCGCGACTCCGGCTTTTTAGACTCCTATGCCATGCCCGAACGTGGAGGATTACTTTGGATGACAAGGCTGTCACTTCTTGTCACCTACCTCTACAAACCGTGGGACACGAAGCACATTCAACGGTGGGTAGATAACCCCAAGCACCGTGCCGGCGTCACTAACCACAACTCTAGATCCCTCGAGGCACCGACATGGTGGTAAATCTAGAGCACCCTTGCGGGACGATGAACCCGAAGCCTATTCATAAGAACACTAGCCTAACTAGCATAAGCTAGACGAAAGGATCAAAGCTAGCACTAAGTCATGCAAAGGCGTTCGTCGCTCAAGAATGAGCGACGAACGGCAATTAATCAAGTAAGATCGGGAGTAATCGGTGATCAAGTATGAACGAACGAAGAACATTCGATATGAGTTCATCTTCTATTAATGAAGAACGAAGAACGAACGACGAACTTATATGAACGAACGATGAACGATCAAACAAGATCATGATTACTCTATAAAGCTCATGACAAGGATATGAACGAAAGTATTCCATAGATGAATGATCAAGTCTCATAAAGAGAGGATACAAGAGCTATACCCAATTCTCCACAAGACTTTGGGAGCAATGAGGCAGCCCACTACTAAGCCTAGCACTACCTAGAAAGCCTCTAAACTTCTAGTGTGAGGAGAGAATGATCCTTGTGTTGTTGTGTGTGTTAAGGAGGGGGGTACCCCTCCTTATATAGGCTTGAAAGGTCGGCTCCTCGGAGGCGGTTTCGTAGGTCGGTGGCATTTAATGCGCGTGGAACCGACCTCCGGAGGCGGTGGGCAAACCACCGGAGAAAAGTGGGCCAGGGGGCCACCATGACGGTTCGGCCGAACCGCCTTGTTGGTTCGGCCGAACCGCCACCGGCCCCTCCCGGGCTGGGCTTTGGCGGTTGGCTCCCCCACCGGATGTTGGTCTTTGATCCAGGTGCGTGAGGCCTTATTTGTGTTGGATTTCGTGGTCGTTGGCCTTTTATCTTGGAGTTGATTCCCGCGGCGAAGTGGAAGTTTTGTAAAAGTGTTGATTTGTCGCCTCGGGGCCTGGAATTCATCATTTTCCACCTGCACACTAAAAATCTAGAGGTACACGTGGAACTAGGTTATTTCTAAGTAAAATGCATGCAAGACATGCCTAGTCCTTCTCATTTATTTGACTAATTGACGGTCGAAATTGGTCCGTAACGACCGTCAACACTTGGCAGCTTCAAGCGCCCTGCTCGAGTAAGATTAGAGCTTTTCATTCTCCTCTTGGCAATTTTGTGGCTTGGAGGGTTTGCATCAAGCTTTTATCTTTTACAGTTAGCTCAGCTTCTAGTTCACTGATCGTGGCTGCTTGCATTTCTTCGAGCTTTTTTGCAACATCTTCTCTTTAAGGGTTTCTTCGATCTTTTTATGTGTCGCAATCAAATCTTGTTGTACTGCAGGAAACGACACTGGTCAGATCAGGAGGGCGCAGAAAGACCGGTTAGATGGAATTGGTGCTTAGAGTGAAGAATGATTATGCATTAACATACCTTGGATTTCTTTCTTAAATCTGATGATTTCGCTGCGGCGATCTTCCATGATCTGATGGGTATTATTTAAATTCTGCTCTCGCGGTGTGAGCTCTTGTTCTCTTGACAGCAGCTTAGGGTTTGCTGCTATAGTTCTTTGAGCTGGTGATTGGTCTGAGAAAGATTCTCTTGAAGATGGCAGATGGTCCTTGTCTTAGCTGCAGAATCTTCAAGATGTCCTATATAGGAAAAAAACTGGGATGAGAAACAATTAATCAATAGTACAGATTATGCAAAGAGCGGGAGAATATTACCTTCCTAGACCGGTTGAAGTCTTTAAGGGCCTATTCTTCTTCATCGGCTTTCCAGCCGGCAGTGGCTTCAAATTTCTCCGGGCCACTAACTTCGTCAATCAAAGTTTCACCAATGACCATTCTGGTCAACCTGGGTGCGAGGACGACGCGAGATTTCTTCGTCCATCCAGACCTGGTGAGACCATCCCAAGGGGAGGTCCACCGGGGTCCGTGTGGGTTGAGTTGAAACACCAGAACTGCTGGATATATCTTCAGTGGATTTTGATTTCTCAGCAGCTTCTGGTTCTTGGACATTCTAAGCAGATGTTTCGGCCGGTGTGGAGGTTTCACCCGTCGTAGCGGCAGAGACTTCTTCACTTCTACCCCGAGGCTCCGTAGCTGCCTCGGGGGTCTACGCCACGATCTCGGGGTTGTGGTCTTGGCAGTGTGACATCCCATGTCACAAAGTACATGTGAACAGGGCCATGTCATTCAATTTGCATTTTCAAATTTCAGATTTATTGAGAAGCAAATTAATATGACTAGGATTTTAAAATTTAATTTCAAAATTTGACTCAAACCAAGGACTTGTCAAAACTCAAACTTTACCAACAAAAGCATGTCAATGTTTTTGCATAACCTTGTGGGGAATCTCAAGAAAGAATTTTGGGACATTTTTTCCATAATTTTTAGTATGGCTTAAAACCCCTTAAAAATTCAGTTAACACAGAAAAACAATAGACATTCAATGATTTTTAAGAATTTTTGAAAGCAGAATTTGAGCTTTTGCCAATAACAAAAGTTGCTCAAAATATCTTGCTACAGCGCCACAAAAATCGGTAGATTTTTACCTACCTTAGAGGAGAAGCAATTGACCAAAAACAGTAGCTGTGCAATGAATTCAACCCGTGGGGCCCACTCCTCTCTTCTCCCTGAAGCAACCAACGCACAAGAGAGAGAACACTCGAGCTCTAGTCCTGAACCATCAGCAGAGCTCTTGCACCCAAACGCCTAGCCCCCATTGCAGCCTCCCCGGCCGAGACAAGGGCACAAAAACCTGCGCCTTGACGTCCTCTATACCCCAGCGAGGTCTCGGTCCTGCTCCCCTGCTCCCCTCCGACAAATCGAGCGCGTTTCTCCGGTGAGGTCGTCGCTGCCCAACTTCTACTTCCGCGTGAAATTCGTCCTCTCCGGTGAGCTATTTCGAGTGATTCTTGTTCCTATGTGCGCTAAACTCATTGGCGAACATCCCTGACCTTTCTCTCCTTTTGTTTCCCCTCCGAGGTCGCCGGAATCTGCCATTTTCCCCACCGGCGCGGCTGTTTGGTGCTTCTGTTAACAAAATCGCGACTAGTGGCATTTCTGTGAATGTCTAAACTTTGAATCAACTTGCAAAAATCATATCTTTTAAAATACAAGTCAGAAAAGTACAAATGATAGCTTTTTGGAAAGCTTAGGACATGAACTTTGCAATGACCTACTTTGTGACCTAGGTTTGTGTGCAAGAAATCAAAGTCTTATGCAAAAAGAAATGCTACCTTGTTAAGCCTTTAAAAATCCAAATTCAAATCTTAACAAATGGAAATTTCATAAAAATTGACATGTGCACCTTTCATAACATGGTGGACCCCCTTGTGCATGAATTTGTTGCATTCATATATATTTTCATCATAATTATCATTCTTTGGCTTATATAGCATATATTTGCCTATGGATAATTTATTTAGAAAAATGTGTAAAAAAATCATGGCTTATTTGTTCCTGGTGCTCATCATGTGTAATTTATGTTTTACCATGGGATTCTTGTTTCGGAGTGTCTATAGTATTATTTTCTTAATTTAAGTGTGCTAGGTTCATGTTAGCATAAAAATGCCATATTGCATATTGCCATGCTTAATGTCACATGCAATTCCCTAAATGGTGCATACATGCTTATTATGCTTAATTGTGATTCTTTTATGCACTTCCATAGAAATCATGTATAAGATTGCATGGTAAAACTATTCGCTTAATGGTGAATTTGTTAAGTTAATATTGACCTAGTATGTTATATTGCCATATAGTCTCATATGCTTAATTCATGTAAAAGAAAAGTCTACAATTTATGCATACATATTTATTATGCTTATGTACTGCTCTTCTATGCATCTCCACATAATTCATGCATAGGGTTGAGTTGTGGCACTTCTTGATTAAATTAGAATTTGGTTAAGTTCAATGTTTATATTTGTGTTGCATAATTGCCATATTGCCTATATGCTAATTTATGTAAATTATTACATTTTATGCATGGCCATGATCACCATGATCTTTATTGTTATAATTGGCAGGAGTGTCTCATGTACATGTTTATTTTGGACACACCTTATGTTCTATGTTCATATGGTCCTATGTCATAATAGAAAGTTAAGAAATTACTTGCTTGCTTGTACATGATCTTAATTAAGCATAAACGGCATGTTACTTTCCTTAGAGTTACAAGTAATGTGCTCATGTGTCATAGCCTCATGCCATATTAACAAGTTAAGCATTCACATGTTTCTTGTCATGCCAGTTTTTCCTAGTTAGGAAAGAAGAATTTCCTTCTCTTTACTTCTAAATAAAATGCCTATGTGTTGCTTAGCCTACATTTTATTTAGTTAGAAGTTTGTCCTCTTGATAAATCATAATTTCTCACCCATATGCAAGCATCTTATTTCATGCATAACCATGCCATGTCATGAGCATATTGTTATAATAGGTAATTATTGAGAAAGTTTCATGAAAAATAATATCTATGCATTCACCGATGCTCATACATTGCATTGCATTCATCTAGGACCCGAGACCGAGGAAGCCAACCCCATGGAGATCGACGTTGAGCGGAGCACCATTGTGGGTACTAACTTCAAACAGCCCCAAGGCAAGCTCCGGTGCATAACCCATGCTTTTAAAAGTTTTGCTTTACTTCACAAGTAATGATGTCATGTATTGTGCATTTAAGTTCGAGGAGTTGATCGTCACCGTAGTTGCATTATTTATACCTTTATGCCTATGGTCTCATTGGGTAGGTATAATCCTTTTTCGTTAGGAATGCTATGCTTAGTAAGGAGTCATCGGTAGCAACACCGAGCGGTACGGAGACCTCTCGGTATAGGTTATTCAATTGTTACCTCTCACATGATGTTTATGAAATTGAGACCGTACGGGGAAATGCATGTGTAGGATGCGGTGGCAAGGTTTGCCTATGTTCGCCATAGCCCCGTGCGTGTTGGTTGAGGACCGTGTGACTCCGCGAGCAAGAATCGAGTTGTGTACCAAGTGCATACCTTTATTATGGGTACTGGGAAACCTAGTAGCTTGAGAACCGTAGAGTTGGATGGTACCCCGCCATTCTTTTGAGATGTTGATTGATGGTGGCATCCCGGGTCATGTGGTTGGACGAGTATGCGGTCTACCCTTGGATGGCTCCACCGTGGGCATCGCATGTGGGGACGTATTACTTGGGAGAGGTGGGAGTCGTATCGGCCCTATAGTGATCTCGCGAACGGTGGCCATACGTGTTCTTAAATGATGCGTATGTTGTGTACTTGGGTTTCTCCTGCAGGTTGTAAATCGATATATATCGCCGTCCCTCGCGGTTATTGAGTACCTCTTGTCTCGAGCAGATCGCATCGTAGTAAGAAGTGAACATGTTTATCTACTTGCTGATTTGAAGTGTTAAATATTGCTTTGCAACCTTGTATTGCTAGGTCTTGCTCACTAAACTTTATATTCATGTCATAACCCTTTTAATATGGCTAAAAGCTGAAATTAGAAATAAATTAGGTGCTGTTTTTGGCAATTAAATTCCAGCAAACCCGGTCAGCCCCCTGCATACTAGGAGTCGGTTTTAGAAACCACTTATGTCGGGTAAGACTTGCGGAGTATACTAGATACTCAGGGCTTTGTTGTTAACATTTTCGTGCAGGTGAGCTGTTGAGAAGAATGGGCACATCTACAGGCTTGATGTGTTACATTTTAGGCAACTATCGTCGAGATTAATTTACGCTTCCGCATATATACTAAAGAGATGTAAAAATCAGAATTTGAACTCTATGTATTGTAACACTTGAAGATCATATGTAAAATATTCTACTCATGTACACTAAATATGTCTTTGTAAATGGTGAATGTATCATCTGTGTATGTGCTATGACGTCCCACTACAGGAGAAGTAGCCTAGCACAACAGGGCAAAGTCATTGCAATAAGGTCATTTGGGTTGCCATATCGAGGTAATGCAACCAAATCGTGGTGTTGGTAGGCGTTGCTAGTACCCCCGATGCAATAGCATATCGCATCACAATTGTAAAGCGTTGCCATAATGATGTTCTATACCAACGAAGGCGAGCATGGCTAGAGGAGTGAAACTCAACGATCTTGGGCGTTGCATGAGTCGTGGTGGCAACCACGGTCGTCGTTGCTATAGTGGTTATTGGAAGAACGTTTCATAGTTGCCATAAAGCACTATTACATCACAATTGTTGTGTAGCAATACCTAGCATTGGCAACAGGACATGTTGGTAGTAATAAAGATCATGATGTTGCAATAGGCTTATAGGATATCCCAATGAATTTGGAGTCATTGGTATTTACTTGACGAGTATCACAACGCAATATAGGGTGTCGCTATATGCTTAGAGAATATCACAACGATGTATATGTCATTGCTATATGCATGAAGGTTATCACAACGGCGTATTGGTTGATGCTATATACATATGGGTATGGCAACGAGTTATGAGTCATTGCTATATATGTAGATGCTATGGCAACATAATAATGGTCGTCGCAATATGTTAACTGAAAATGGCAATGCAATTAGAATGGTTGCAATATGCTCTAAGGGTATCGCAACGCAATAATGTTGGTTTCCATATGATTCAAGAATATTAAATGTGCAATGCGACATAATAAATCCACAATAGAGACTTATGCAATACATATATTAATTATCATATCATCCATCATTCAATCTTTACAACCCAGTAAAAAGATAGCAATCCCATCAATAACCAAACAAAGTCAATTATTACATCACAGTTTAATATAGTCTCTAAGCAACATATAAAACTCCACCGGTCCATGTTCATGATCATTAAAGTTGTTGCACCAAAATGTTGTAGACACCTTGTATTCTCGAGACTTTGCTGCAATTTCTACATGTGATAAAGAATAAGGGAAATAGGTCAAGGCAAGTGCGATGTTGTTGGATGTGAAAAAGTAAAGAATCATGACATTTACATTTTTAATAAATGTAAGACTAAATAATATAATCAGTATCAGTAGGGGAATAAATAGGCTATTGAAAAGAGAATACGTCATAGCACCGAGTGTACTTGCCTATCAGTTGATCAAATACAGGCATGCCACTAAATTTCACTCATGGCAACCAGAACACAAAATCTAAAAACCTATATAATGGAAGATACAATGTACATATACTTGTACAAAATCTATAAAAAGTTAATAGGCGATTGCCCTGCTGTTCACATTAAAAAAATAAAACCCATCCCATCTGGGTTAGGTTCTGTAGCAACTGTCAAAGGTGATTGCAGTTATTGAACTAAATCTACACTACTCCAGTAGCTGCACAGTGCACAAATAGTGTTCCATAGCTCGACAAGCACAAATCAGTTGCAGGTTTGATCCTAAAGCACAGATGAAAATTCTCTCATGGGGAAATTCCTCACACATCTAGCTAATAATGTTCTTTTAAATCACTGGACGACATTTTCTATGGGTTGAGCATCAGTTAGAATAGAATAGACAAGAATAACTTTCTAAGAAAACTTGATAGAAGAAACTTGCTAGGAAGAAAAGTAAAGGCATGGAAAGTGAAATAACCTGCAGGGATTAAGAAAACTTGTGTCTTCCTGGCCCCCGGGTACTTGGATGTCCTGCACAAGTGAAATAAAGTTTCAACTGAAATGTATCAGGGAGAATTAGATCAACATTTGAATTGGTACAAGAAAATTATAATAGCACTATGAATGTAAATTTTTCACTTCATACATGTTGTTTCTTTTTGCTTGCTCGAGTCTTAGCACCGTTTACCAGCTCTTGTGAACTAATGTACTTGGCTGCTGCACCACCGCCTTTGCTCTGCTGCACCACCGCCTTTGCCATGATTTTCACTGAACAAACTCTTTGTAATTTTTGAAGGTTTAGGATTGCTAGGGGTGGCACTACTCGTTTTTCTGTTGTGACAGTGGTTGCTGGCTCAATCTGGATTGTAGTTGTTGAATCGAGGTTAGCTGTAATTCATGCACTAAATAATTATGATTCAAGTAGTTGTTCAATATAATTACCTGGTTCTGCCTTTCAACCACTTGCAGTGGTGTTTGAACATTGTTAATATCAGCGCGCCTAGTTTCATCAGTGGGTCTGATATCGATTTGAGGGCTTGTAGCTTCATCTCTTGTTGTATTGTTGGTTTCCTGGGTAGTCTGCACATTAAAATAAGGTATGTATGAGATGGGCTGACATATCCACAAATACATTCATCTTACTTGGTCAGTATCACAACTAGCACATGTAACCATTGTTTTTAAAAAATCTATAATATTTGAACTTGAATTCAAATCAGTAGAATTGCAATATTTCCACAATAAACAAATTGCATTTATCGTACATGAAGGATAGTATGTGACTGAAAACAGTACTTTTTTCAATCATTATGTGATTTTACAAGAGTATAAATTTTAACATTAATAATTTTATTAGGATTACCTCAAGGATTGGAGCATGTGTTTGGTTAGTCTCTGCGAGCATTGCTTTGAACTCCTGCATAAGTTCTTGCCTAAGTGAAGCTTTTAGTTGTGCCTTCTCTTCTTCCTTATCTGCAGCCTCCTTTGCAAGTTGGTCTTTCAATTTCTGGAGCTCGAGTTCTTGTTCTTGTAGTCTGTCTCGAAGTAGTTGGTTCTTATTTGGATTTGAACAGTAGCCATGACCACGTAACTTGGTAGACTTGGCCCCAGTTGTTTCCTTGTACGTTGCTTGGAAAACAAGATCTTCTTGTGCAGTTGCAGATGTTACACTTCTTGATTCTTCATCACCCACTTCATCTGATTGTGCCATAGACAATTTCCTGGCTGTATTAATCTGAGGAACAAAAAAAATGTATGAGATGAATAGGTCTTATTGCTTGAAAACAAATAACTTGTAATTTGAAAGTAAGATTATGAAAGAATTATTGTTACACACATAAATACTCTCGGACAATGGATTAGTCCATTTTCCATGCTTGGTGTGAGTATGCTTGAACAGCTCCAAAACACCTGGCTCAGCATCAGTCTCAAGATCCCTCTATAATTGTAATATTAAACATCATTAATATATATAACTGGTTAATGCAATGAAGGTGTACAAAATCTGCAACAAATATTAACCTTTTCCTAGCTGCATTGAGAGAATGGTTTGGAACCCATGCAATGAGTGTTTCTCATTTGTTTACGATTTATTGAGTTCTGGCTGCTAATCTTCTGCAAGTAGTAAACCAGAGAAAATATTTAGAGATATGGTGGTCAGGCTTTGTGCTTAATTGTACACAAGAGTATCATACCTTGAACTTACTTGATCCAAAATACTGGATCAAATAGTGCCACTCCACAAGGTCCAAGTCAGTTGGCTTATGTTTCATTCTCGCCTCATAAGTGTCATAAGCCTTGTACGTAGCACTAAAAATTGCTCGCCATCTTTTGTAGCGTTCTTTTGCGACCCTCCATATCTTTTCCCTTGAATCATCATTGTCCTCAAGGTCCCATGTACTCTGTTCAAAATAAAACATGTGAATACGTTGTCATTAATTAACTACTACAGAACATATTAAAATCATCAAAGATGTGACATTAATACCCATACCAGTACACAATCTGCAATCTTTTTCTTCACTTCTTCACTGACATGTTTCCAGAATTGTACTCCAATTAGTGGAGTATGAAACCTTGTATACCAAGTCACTTCATCGACAAAGGTGTGCCTATTATCACCACGTGGTCCACCGAAATTTGTGGAAAATTCAATTTTTAGTTTGTCTGTGCGAGACTTCAATCTTTTTGTGCCAGCAGCTATTGCTTTCATGGTTCCACGCCCAATATCCTTGCCAGCTAGTTATAATCACAAAAGAGAGAGTTACATAATATGATGAACAATATTGTCCGTACTTTCAAAATGTATGAAACACTTAAAACCTTGTGTCTTCTTCTTTACTTTTCTTGCATGAGCTGGCCATTCTCTTTCGTGGACAGCATTGCTGTCATTGCTCTCATCTTGTTCTCTCGTACGCTGACCGGCATGTCTATAAGACACTGTACAGAAAACACTTAGTAAATCCATAAATTTCATTATGAATAAATAAGAATATCCAAAAGGAAAAATGAATTACTAATTTCATCCAGCAGGCCTTCCTCCCTTAACCATTTAGTGTATGCTGCTACTGTTTCTTGCCTACAGTGGTCTCATAGTTCTGTGAGTTACAACAAATTTATATTAGTAAAGGGAACAAGTGGAGGATATTAGTGTAGTAGAAGTAGCATATATACCTGTACAAGGCCCTTTCGCTTCCAACCAGTCTTTGTAGGCATCAAGTGATTCACCCATATCAAAGTCATCATCATCGTCCTCTTCCTCATCATCAGACTCATTTTGCCTGACTAGTTTCAGTGGTGTGATGTTAACATGCCGTTGGGTTTCTTGCCTTTTGGACATTAATAATCTCACTTTCCTTTCAGATCCCAAGCTCTGAACCATGTCCTCTGCATCTTGCATGTAATCTAAAGACTCGAGACTTGCAACATCAAATCCACATCTCTTCTTGTAGTACAAGAAGTCACGCAGTCCATATCCAAGCTGATCTTTGAAATTATTCAAGTTGTAAAAAGTAATGTCAGATTTGTCAAGAGTTGTTGTAACGACTTTAAGATCCTGTCCTTCTGCTCCCTTCAATTGGACGCTTACAGTCCAGGTCTCACCAGACAATGGGGCCCTGCATGTGTACAGAATTATATCAATAAAGATAGCATTATTTCAATAACATGATATAATTGGCAGTTAAAAAATGGGATATCCTTTATTTAAATTCTTTTGCAGTTTCAGTAATATTATTTACCTTCTAATATGGTTTGAGGTGACATGTTGACAATATAAGTAATTATATTTAAGATGCAAACATATTAGATGAAGTTCTGAAAACTATACTAATTTTCAGACATGTGAATTAGGTGACACAGGACTTGATCAATCTAGGCACACTATCTCACAGAACAACTACTCAATGTAGGCACACAATCTGACATGACAGTATACCATGAACTTAATTTTCATTGTATTGCTTAGGAGTCCAGGGAAAAAAATAAACTGCCTATTAATGGAAATTTGAATCATAATTTGCTTGATCAATATTTTAATTCACATGTCCGAATACAGAAGAGAATGTGTTTCGTTGTCAACAGGGGGCAGTTTAATCACCTTTATCAAATTGTTCTGGCAAAAATACTAATAATGCAGAATGAAGCTTTTGTAATGAACAACTTGCATAAATTCTTCACAAATGCACACTTGACATGGGTCAAGCAGTTATGGTCTATGTACTATTTCAATGGTCCACTGCCAACTGAAATAAAAGGGGGATCATTCTGGTGTATAAATATTTTGAAACTTCTAACTCCATACAAGGTTATAGATCAAGCACATATAGGTGATGGCAAGCATGGCGTCCTACAAACCCTAGGGTGAACTCTCAACATGATTTACACAGACGATGTGGAGGCACTGATTTTGGAACAGAATATCTCCCAAACTAGTGAGCCAAAATAAGCAAGAAAATACTCTATGGAGAGAGGGTGCAAAGTACTATAATACATTACATATACTCCTGGACCTATTCTTCGTCTAAAGTATTTTAATTCGCTGCTCAAAATAGTTGTTTGTTACCTGACAACTGAAGTGTGTCAGAGATCGACTGCATTTGACAATACATTCAGATCGCGATAAATCTCGTTATACTCAACGAAACATTGCATATTAATATGCGATGGAAAGGTTGTTACATCCTCTACAAATTTCGTTAAAAGGTCCTAGTCAAATTCGGCACCTAAATTCATGAAAACGGCATTGATCTAATACTGTTCAGTTGACAAACTTGACATGGGTATAGCTCAAGCACATATAGGTGATGGCACAAGACGATGCGGAGGCAAATCAAATCGTTGCATGCAAGTGTTGAATATTCAATTGAACATGTTTGAGAGAGATACGAACCTGTTTGGTGGAGCAATCAAACTGTCGTCCTCTACTATGGCGGCCTCCTCGACTACAACCCTACTGCGTGCGGCAGATTCTTGGCCTCCGGATCGGGATTTGGACCCAGTAGACATGGTTCGTGGCCTCTGAGGATCGGCTCTAGAGAAGCAGCTCGTCTCCTTCCCGCCGCCTTGGAGCGCTAGATGCAGAGAAGAACTGGTCGCCCGGTCGTCTGCTTCTCGCCGCCACACGGAAATCTTTCTTCACGATAGGGGTTTGCCTCTTTGCCTCCGTGGAGTATGAGGCAAACGTGAGGGGTACAGGGTCTTGTCAACCCGTTGGTTACGCAAAACTGGCGCGCTACGCCCAAATTTTTGATACGCTGTTGGCGGGACGTGTTGAAATTTTTGTGCTATGGAGGCAAACGTGGGGGGTACGGGGTCTGGTTTTACGTGGAAGTTTTGGTTGGACTTGAGAGACCATGGGCGCTGTTGGTTTTGGCTCTTGATGCCTCATCCCATCGACTTGATCGTCTAATTGACTTGATCGTCTGACAACTGGACATGAAAGGAAGGATAAAAACTTCCATTTTTCATTTGCACAGAAAAATGAGTGAAAACAGAAGGCAGATGTGTGCATCCCTATATCCAAACTACTGGAAGAATCTCATCCATCGTGATGCTTTTGCTACTTCATGGTTTTACTAGAAATAAATGTGTTTCAGATTGTGCAGAGGCACCTCAATAATCAGTGGTGTGAAGATGGTGTGAGTGTCCCCCTAATTTCTTCCATTCATGAGTTAACCTCTTTGTAGCCGGCGCACTTTCAAGCTGTGTCAATCTTGTAAGCAGAGGAAGGAACACGTTTTCTGTTCAGACAACACAGAACAATTATTGTGAAACCATGTATATATCACTGTGGCCAAGCTCACATAGTAAAGTTCACATAGAAGAACTGACGTTACCTTCAGAATGATGCCGCCACCAGTTGAATGACCAAAGCAGAAGCATGGAAGACCAGGGTTCTCAGCTAAGAATTTCTTGAGGTACATTTTCTGCTTTGAACATGAGGATCTGGGTTAGTATATAATACAAGAGGTTTCAGGCAACAGGAGAAGTGCTCAATTGCTCATACCAGGTCACTGAAGGCATGATCCAGAGACTGAACATATCCATGCAGACTGTCACTTCCACCACGGCCTGCATCACATAATATTCTCCAGGTTAGCGATGGCACCCATGTTGAATATTAGTATTACAGTTCTGCAGTTCAGATCAGGTCAACTAGGAAAGTCCTGAGCTCGATCAGTTCTTAATTGTTGTTCTCAGACTCTGTTCCAGCGAGGAGGAAAGCTAACTGAAAACCAAAAGCATTTGATCACACTCCATTTGGAAGCTCACAAAAAAAGAAATCACAAGTTTGCTAAGCCTTCAGAAATTATATTTCAGTGGGTACTAGTTTCCATAATGTCAAATGATGCTACTACCGTTACCAGTCAAGCACTAATATTCAGTGTAGCAGTCAAGCACCAATACTCAGTGCTGGTAATTTTGTGGAATCAAATGTTACTCTGAATCAAGTGAACTCTTCTTTGAAGGATATTGTAAATGTTCTGTCAGCTCACAATGCAATCAGATTTAACACTGAAAAATAATATTCTGTCAGCTCAGAAGATTTAACAAAAGTGCCCAGGAAGGAACATCGTGTACATATTTTCCCCATTCTGAATTGAGCTTACAGAACCAGATATTTCAGTGGCCAATTGTGCACAATATTCATATTTAGATGAACAGATCGAAAAATCTGATTCACAATCTGAACCATGATACACAATATTCATATTCAGTAATCATAAAATCTGATTACTCACTATGAATTATCAGACAGATATGCATTATCAGACAGATCCATTACAACACACCACCATATTCATATTCAGTAATTTCTGAACCATGATACACAGATATGCATTTTCTGACAGATCCATTATAACACACTACCAATAAGGAACCACCAGTGCATTTTATAACACAACGAACATTATTAGCATTAAGCACTAGCACACACTTTCAGCTACACTTGCACTTCGCCATGCTCCACACGTTCTGCAGGTTCGTGTACGCCCAAAACAGCATCAATTTATCCTCGACATAGATATGCATCATGGTCAGCAACGATTCATCCTGAAAGAGCAAGCCAACAATCCCTCTTGATGCAGAGTCATCCTTTAGCGAAGTCGTTGATAACAAGGGGCTGAATATTAGCCTGCATGGAAATATTGTACACTTCCATTCATAGACATTGTGCAGGCTAATGTGCACAATTAGGAACAGCGTCTGTGCACAATATTTCCCCTTTAGCTAATGTTACTTTGATGGAACAGTGAATATCCTTTAGCTAAGTGAATCATGCCAATCATAGATTTTAATTGATCAAATTCTGTGCCCTTCTTGTCTTGAGTACCTACATGGAGTATGCACTCAGTATGTGCTGATGACTTAATCTATGCACTCAGTATGTGTTAAGTACTCAGTATGTGCAAGTACTTGTGAATTAATCAGCAGGCTTTGTTTTGTATTCTCTTTATTTTTGTTATCTGGTATGTTGGTGCGAATTTTGGAACATATTGCGCAGATAATAGTGGAACCAATGTTTTGAATTCAATGAAACTGTACATGAGGATCAGCTGTATTAAAATTTATTGAAATGACTGTCACAAACGAGTTCAATTGAATGTAACTGAAAATGAAACTGGTACTTTAAATTGATCAAATTTACACAAAAAAATCATCGTCATCTTCTTCTCCATGTGTTGCTGGAGCAACAACTCCATCACCAATGTACGTGTCATCAGAATCGTCATCGTCATCGTCATTGATGTCCGCGTCATCGGGTTCAGGCGTGGCTGTCGCTCGTGCCTGTTCAAGTACAGAAGCATCACAACTTAAACCTTCCACGTCAGGCCGAATCCAGTTAGTCAACTCATCTTGTAGATCATCAACATTCGTATGTTCCACTCCTGTAGTAACAGAGTCCACGTCTGTATGAAGAACATTTTCATCACTGCCTTCTCCTTCAGGCATGTCAAACAGGTTTCTGGGTTTCATTCTTAAGACACTGCTCCAATTAATTTTCTTTGCACATTTCACATAGCACACTTGCTCTGCTTGTGACGCCAAGATGTATGGATCGTCTGAATAGGCAAACTGAGTGGTGTCGACATCGACAATCCCGAATTGATCTCTATTGTACCCCCTGGATCTGTTTCTTGTTGGTGCCGGAACATCATACCAATCACACTCGAACAAAGTTACTTCTTTTGCATAACGAAAATGTAGAACATTAATTCTTTTCAACACTCCATACCATTCCATGTCATCGCCACCCTTGACGACGACACCGCTGTTCTCCGTGGCCATATTTGTCTCAATATGTGCTGCTCGGAACTGGAATCCATTAACTGAGCACCTATTGTACACCCAGTAATGAGAATCTGGTCCACGAGCTAGAGAATACATCATATCATTTGCTTTTCCCTCCTCATATAGTTTAGTGATCTGCAGAATGAAAAATTTGGAAATTTATTTAGACAGATGTTGCAAAGATATGAATTTATATAATCATAAATAGGACTCACTTTACGCTCAAACCAAGATACAAAGTGTTCCTTGTGCCTTTTTTGAACTAATCTTGGGTTGTTTCTCCTTAATTCCTCCTTGTGCTCACTGCAATGACAAAAAAATACAACTTATTAGTACCTAATTAACACATTATATAAAATATATTCATTTTACATGTAGCTCACTTTATCCATGGAAGGGCCTCATCACAGTTAGATATTATATAGTGCCTCATTCTCTGCAAATCAAGAGGAGATGCTGGAATAATTTCAATGGGTTTTCTTTCATTTTTAAAGTCCCTGCTGGCAAACACGCTTAGACCTGAAGGTGGTTCACTAATAATGCTCGTTTCATGGCGCTCTGGTCGATTCAGTTTTGTACTCATATTTTCAAAGAACCTAGAACAAAAGGTTAGGCACTCTTCCGAGAGATATCCCTCTGCTATTGAACCTTCTGGGCACGCTTTGTTCCTCACATAGCCTTTGAGGGTACGCAGATACCTCTCAACCGGATACATCCATCTGTATGAAATCGGGCCTCCAATTCTAGCTTCCCAAGCAAGATGAACTGGTAAGTGTGTCATAATGTCAAAAAATCCTGGAGGGAATATCATCTCAAGGCGACAAAGGGTCTGTCCAATCGATTTGTTAAGTTTTTCAATTTCTGCATCCTCAATCTCCTTTGAACATATTGAGGAAAAAAACCTGCTAAGCTCGATCAATGGCAGCGCTACATCTTGAGGCAATATGTGGCGTATCACCAAGGGTAAAAGCTTCTACAATATAACGTGATAGTCATGACTTTTCAGTCCTGTAACCTTGCATCCAGTGACATCAACACATCTCTTGATATTTGAGGAATAACCATCTGGCATCTTCACATTTGCTAGAAAATTGCACAAAATTTCCTTCTCCTTTTTACCTAACGTGTACAACCCTGGTGGCAAACTATATATCCCTTTATCTTGGATTCGATGTTGGTCATGTCTTATACCCAATTCTTGCAAGTCAAGTCGAGCCTTCTCGCTATCCTTAGATTTAGCTGCTAAACCAAGCAAAGTCGCTAGCAAGCTCTCGCATATATTCTTCTCAATATGCATCACATCTAGATTATGGCGTATAAGCAAAGATTGCCAGTAAGGAAGTTGAAAAAAATACTCTTCCTCCTCCAGTTGTGCCATCTAGTATCTTCATCACGCTGCTTCCTCTTCCCTAAAGTAGTTTTCCCAAAAGTAATTTGCTCAAAACTTTGGTACTGTTCCAATACTTGTTCACCAGTGAGCGGCACTGGAGCTTCCCTTGTTTCATTCATGTTGTTGAAACTGACCTTGTTCCTTCGCCACTTGTGGTCTGAAGATGAAAAACGTCGGTGGCCCAAATAACAATGCTTTTTACCATGTTTTAACCACAAGTAATCTGTATCCTTGTTACAGTAAGGACAAGCAAATTTTCCTTTCGTGCTCCAACCAGATAACATCGCATATGCTGAAAAATCATTTATTGTCCACAGTAAAATTGCACGCAGAGTAAAATTCTTCTGCTCCTTCGCATCCCAAGTTTGAACACCATTAAGCCAGAGGTCCTTGAGCTCATCGATCAGAGGCTGCAGATAAACATCAATATTCTGCCCTGGTGATTTAGGACCGGGAATTAGCATCGACATCATCCAATAAGATTGTTTCAAGCACAACCAAGGAGGCAGATTATATGGAATGAGGATCACCGGCCATGTAGTGTAATTCACATTCAACATCCCAAATGGATTGAAGCCATCCGATGCAAGTCCAAGCCTAACATTACGTGGATCATATGCAAACTATTTCTTGAACTTTTCATCTACATGCTTCCATGCTTTTGAGTTTGCTGGGTGTCGCACTTTGCCATCTTCAACCACTTCCTTGTGCCAACGCATATGGGATGATGTGGTCTTGTTCATATATAATCTTTTAAGTCTAGGAGTAAGTGGAAAATACCTTAGTATCTTACGAGGAAATTGCTTCGTCTTTCCACTGTTAGTACACTTGTCAAGATCCTCAGAATCTGTATTTTTCCACCTACTCTCCCCACAAGTAGGACAATTGTTCATCTCCTTATATATTCCACGAAATAATACACAATCATTCACACAGGCATGAATCTTCTGGTAGTCCAGGCCTAGGTCTCTTACTACTTTTTTAACTTCAGCCAAGGTTTGTGGGACACAATGTCCTTCAGGGAGCAAAAGGTAGAACATATGAAGAATTTGCTCCATGGCATTATTGCTAATACCATGCATGACCTTAATCTGAAATAGCCTGACAATGAAAGAAACTTTTGTGGCCTCCTTGCATCCAAGATACAGCTCTTTCTGCGCTTCTTCCATTAATTTCAAAAAAATCTTAGCTGAATCATTTGGCTCCTCATTATTATCTTCAGCTGAAACATTTGGCTTCTCCTTATTATTATTATTATCTTCAGCAGGTCCATGCATAGTACTATGAATTAAGGAAGAAAGCAATTTGTTGACTGAGCCATTATCATCAGCTTGGCGGTCACCAATATCATCATCCTCATGGTCGTCCACTACCACAGGTGTTTGTGCAGGATGTTGTTTGGTTTTCATAAATTCCTTGTCAAATCCTCTACAAAGCAAGTGCAGTTCAACCTCATATCTTGGTCTGTACACCATGCAACGACAGTCGCGACACGGACATGATGCTAACGGCCTTGGATAGGTGCCTCCAAAAGTATTCTCAGTGAATTTCTCAAATCCTTCCCTCCACTTATTATTTGAATGAGGCAATAGCATCCAACTCCAGTCATCACTATCCATTCCAAAAATCAATCAAACAGCAGCCGTCTTCTGAACTCAAATAATTAAATTAAAAACAACTGCAAAAGGTGCTCCATCAGTATTAAAACATACCAATATTTATTAATTGACAGCCAATGATTTATTATGCACATGATTGATGATAGTTTGAGAAAATAATTAGTTACTGTCAAATTGAGACAACTAACCGTGAGTCGATGGCACTCCTCCTGATCAATCCTCTAAGCACGTAGAGTAGTCAGGCTGTAGGCTAGAACACCGGGGCGATATGACGAGGGGTAGCAAGATGATGGAAATAATGGAGTACCAAATTTAGAATTCTTGACGTGGGAAACCCAAATATTTATTAATTAGCATAACTGAATAAACACTAACGATCTCATGATGCGTAGTTAAGTTCCCTGGACCGAAATTAATGATTCACAATGACAGAAATAAGGAAAGATAAATAAGGAATTGACTCTTATTTCAGTACCTCCGTAAGAACAACAATGTAGCAGAAGTCTAATTATTTTTATATCTATCAGCATGCTTTGGAATAACAATTATATTCTTTCAGAGCCTCTGTAACAAAAACAATGAAGTAGAAATCTGTAAGGCCAATGGCGCAATGAATGCGACCTGGCATCGCCCAAAAGATGCATAAAAAAATCACCCAAAAGACTTAATGATCTTAGTTCTTAACTTTGTTTTCACTAAAACATAATAGAAAATGCTTCTTAATTACCATAAATGTATAAACAGTACAAAAGTCGATTTAATATGACATTAATTTTGCAACTGGAGTGGACACTCATGATCAATTAACGGTGAATTAATATAGAACTCAGTAATTAGCATCTTGGATGCACACATATATGCAGTCTCCAGTGCTGAGCAATACTTACCATGAATATATAAACTATAATTAGTAAAAATACATGCATAATCGATGCACACATGAGGATATGTGAATATACCTCTTTTGAGGATCGATTATTTTTTCCCTGCACTCTGTCGTCTAGATCATGTGGAGGGATGCCAGCGGAAAGACACGAAGATGACGCAGGTGTACTCGGTTACTCGGAATTCCAGGGAAGAGAAGACCACTGAAGGTCACCACCATGCCCGTGTCAATTAATGGCGGTCAAAGGATTGTGCCTGGACGTCACCGGCTGCTGACACGGCGTGTTCACGTTGTGTGCAGGTCGGATCACAATCGATTGAGCCCACAAGACGCAGAGAGATCAAAGATTAGCAAATGGCCGGTCTGGTGGTCTTCATAATTCAATAATTCTACATAAAAAAGATGTATCAATATTTATTTTAGTTAAGAACATGAACGGAAGATTGAATTGACATGTCACATGTGCATGTATACCTCCAATGTCCAGAACACCAGAATGCAAGGAAACTTAGAATACCAGAGGAAATAAACTTCGCCAGACCACACAAGTGCCGCCGTCGTTTCACCTTGCCACAGCCCCTTCTCCAGAGACCACCAAGTGCCGCTGCTGCCTGCTGTGGATGCGTCGATGCTGGGAACGATCGAGAGTCCGGGACTTAGGGCTTAGGTTCAGGTGGCTCGCGTGCGAGAGGTCCAAGTCGGCGTGTGGATTGTCCGTCTTCGCTCGGAGGTCTGGGTGCAGGTCTGTACCGTCATGGACATCGTATAGCTGTTGGATCCTAAGAAAATAGCGCGTCCGCTTGCTTGCGATCGAGAGAGAGTCCAAGTCGGCTTACGTTATCTCCATTTGTCCTGCTATAGTTTTGGGGTAAAAATCATATGTTGCTTGTTAAAATCACATAAATAGGCATAGCTGAAGTGGTTTAATCATGCAACGTGAGTTTCTAGTAGTTGAGGTTCTGGGTTCAAGTCTCAGCAACAACATATAATTTTTTTATCCACATCCAATATGCCCGATCAGTTTGGATGAATGGTGGCCCAGACACAGCTGATGACAAAGAAGACAAACGAACAAAATAACCAGTGTTTCTAAGCAAATGAAGAAACAACTATAGGCCATAGAAGCAATGCAGGTTTGCTGTATGCATATGCCTAAAAAGTTGCAAAAATCAAGGATACATTGAGGCAGAGGCAGATGCCACAGCTAAATTACCAAATTAAGAGAAGTTTCGAGCAAAAACGGATTTGGTGAGATATGATGCTGTATTGATTGACCCAAAATAAGATGATCCAACAAATGATCCCAGCCACAAACAATGCTCTAAAAAATATAAATCTGTTACACATTACGAATCCAAGAGCTATACTTGATAAAATAATATTTTTTTGCGGCGTATTAGCGATGGATTCTCTTAACCCATGTATTAGAGAATTGCAAAGGAGCAGGCCAACGTAACATGGGCTTTTAGCACAAAAGTCACGGACCTGCACTCATGAATGTTCGGTTAGTTTGGGTAACTGAGGGTCAATTAGAGGCATGGTTTAGAGGGCAGGTCTCACAAACATTCTAAAAGGTCCACGGACAAAATGTGAGACACTCACAAAACTATCTATTGCAACTAACCTCAATTGTATATGGCAATGACGACATAGTGTTGCAATAGACCCTTGTTAATAACAACAATTCATGTGTTTGTTGCTATTTCCAAGACATATTGCAATATTGCAGGTTCGCGTTGCAATATCTATGACTCTTTTGGAACAACCTAGCCTTGCGTTGCCATATCAAAGCCTCTTATCGCAGCAATCCATTTTTTGGTTGGTATAACATATATGTTTTTGCAACACATGAAAATACCAATGACAACAACCTGTATTCGTTGTGACATGGATAACTATTGCAACCATTAGACAAAGCGTGGCCACAACTTCATTATAATTACAACACATAAATATTAGTTGCCATATGTCATGCTTATTGCAACAACCTAAATTAATATCGCAACCGTACATAGTTGGTGGCAACATAGCGACCTATTGCAACCAACATTGACAACTGTGGCAATAAACCCCATGTATTGCAACAAAAATCATGTTGTTGTGACCAAATCCGTGGCATTAGCTGGGTTTTCTTGTAGTGTCTGCTTCGTCGGATGTCTCCCGAGGCGGTCCTGTGCGACAATCCCTCTTGCTTTGCAAGGTAGGGGTGTCACAGCTGGTATCGATGCCGATTCGGGATTTGCCTTACACTAATGATCATTCTTAAAAATGGCAAACATGTTTTACGGTGAGGAATGATTTAGTAAGCCCAATTAAGGTCTATAATAGTGTAGAAGTGGCAAACTAACCTGTGTTATGATTGTTTAATTTCTTGCATCTACGGCTTGGCCAAGGTATGTTCGCAATTTAAATTAGTGCTCTGTGCCCGCGGAAGTAATAATACGGGACAATGTTGGCTCGTGACAATCCACGAGGCGATCCCTTCAATGGATCGTTACTCTATATGATAGGAGAACTGTGATTTGTTTTCGTAATTTCTTTTGAATTTTGACGTATTGTTTCTGCAATGGATCTTCTGCAGGTACGCTAACCACGTATTTTAGATCGTGTAGAACCGTGATGAGTACGCGTGTGTGTTGCCACTAAATTTGCGAGTTGATCGGCCATATACCGACCACGTCTTTTATTTTGGAAAGGACGTAGGAAATCGACATATTTCATGGCATCATACATTCCATTTATCCCATATGCATTTCACACATGTTAATGAGCTCAAATTTATCAACCTAAACCAACTCACATGGTCCTAGTGTCAATAAAATGCAAGAAACCAAATCGGTCTGAAAAACACCCTCCCAGTCGACAGCTTTTCCACACGATAGGTCAGTTTCACCAAAATCGCCATATCTCCCTCGTTTGTTGTCCAAATGAGGTGATCTACCCCTTTCTGGAAAGCCTGTATTTCGGTCTACAACTTTGGTAGCCAGAGGTTGTGCTGGAAAATTTTCTATCCTGGTTGAAAATGGCAATAACAGAGAGTTATCAGAAATTCCAGAGGCAATTTCAGCACACTGTTTTTGTAGTGTTTTTGCCATAACTTTCAATTGGCTTGAGCTATGAAGGTGATTAAGTACTCGTTGGAGAGATTGGGAAGAGATTTACAACCTCGGTAGTATGAGTGTTTCTGGAAAAATCTGAAAGGACCCCTAAATTGGCAAAACAGTAGGACTGTCCAGAAATTCAGATTTCGGTTTTTTGCAACATGTCGGAATTCAGAGATTGCCTTGCATATTCTTCATGTCAATTTCATTAATCATCGATTATGCTAGCTCATTTAGCATATGAATATGTTGAATATGAAGTCTGACAATGTTAATGATGTTCCACAGATGGTGCGCACTCGCAGAAATGTGGAAAACCGCGGTGAGGTCCCCGAAGGATCCAATAACCGTGGTGGAGCACCATTGTCATCTTCACCTCCGCTGAGAATTCATAATGAGCAATTCATTAATAATCAAGTGGAGTTGTTCTGTATGTTCCTTGAGGGTAATTTTCAAAGAAGCCAACCAGCACCCCAGGAGACGTCATATGTGGATTTCTGGGATACACAACCTCCGACGTTCTCTGGTGATGGTGATCCGTTGGAAGTCGATAATTGGCTTCGCATCATGGAGTCCAAGTTTGCACTTCTTCGTTGCACTGACCACCAGAAAACTCTGTTTGCGATTCAGAAACTCTGCGGATCAGCAAATGCATGGTGGGCCAGTTATTCTAATGCATTTTCCGCTGATCATCAAGTCTTATGGCCAGAATTTGGTGAAGCTTTCCGCTCTCATCATCTTCCCGTCGGACTCAGGAAGCGGAAATTGCAAGAGTTTTTGCAACTGAAGGAAGATTCAGATGATGTGCCGGAATATGCACACAAGTTTAATTATCTCGCCCAATATACCACCTACCATGTTGATATAGATGCAAAGAAGAGAGATCAATTCAAGTCTGGCCTTAATTTGAAATTGCAAGCACGCCTAGCTCAATTGACTGACTGTTCGTTTAATGAGTTTGTGAGCGCTGCAATTGTGCAAGAAGATGCCACCCGAGCTTATCAAGAAGAGAAGGCGAAGAAACGTGATACGGAAGATGTGTCCGGTACCGCTCCTCGTAGCTGCCAAATGATTGTTGTTCCATCAGTTGGCTCGAGTGTCTGTTCAGCCATATTGCAAGATGAAGAACATTACTCCCTTCCACCGCAGCAGCATGAGACTCCATATGGTTATGATCATCGGTGTGGTCGAAAGCTTCAACCTCGGCAGCAAGATTATCGAAGCCCAATGCCTAAAGCGCAGCCAAGTGTAAATGTAAGCTACTCGGCCGCTACACCAACGATTGTCGCTTTAGGAGATGTCCTCGAGTAAACAACAATAATGATAGCAGAAATATCCATCTCACTAGGAGTACACCTAGGACTGGTATGTTTACCACTCTCGAAGAAATGCAAGAAGGTGAACCAGTGCTTGCTGGTATGTTTACCATTCATGATGATCCGGTCTTTGTTCTTTTTGACTCTGGTGCTACTCATGGGTTTATAAGCATGGCTTGTGTTGAAAGGTTACAACTTACACCCAACAACCTTAAGGCACCTTATGCTATCACATCTCCGGGTGGATAGATTCATGCAACACAAGGAGTCTTGCCTCCTCTCAATCTAGGAGGATGGGTCTATCCGTCAAATCTTATCATCCTGAAGGAATTAAGCTTGGATGTTATTTTGGGTATGAATTTGATGAAGTATCATAAAGCGGTCTTGCATATTGATACTCGGGAAGTTCATCTAAATTCTCCATTGCATGGTCGATCAGTGCTACGTCCGTCATATCCGGGTGCCATTTCTTCTCAAGTCCATCGGTTGGAAGGAAGAAAACTAGAGGATATTCCAATTGTATGTGAGTTCCCCGACGTGTTTCCGGATGATTTACCTGGAATGCCTCCTGATCGGGATGTCGAGTTTAAAATTGAACTACAGCCTGGCACAGCTCGAATTTCTCGCAGGCCGTACAAAATGGCTTCCAATAAATTAATGGAACTCAAAGAGCGGTTGAATGAACTTCTAAACAAGGGCTACATTCGTCCTAGCTCATCACTGTGGGGCTGTCCCGCCTTGTTCGTGAAGAAAAAGGATAAGTCGCTGCTTTTATGTGTCGACTACCGGCCATTAAATGTGGTGACAATGAAGAACAAATATCCTCTGCCACGAATTGATATGCTATTTGACAAACTAGTTGGTGCAACGGTTTTCTCCAAGATGATCTTCGCTCCGGCTATCATCAAATTAAAATTCGGCCCGAGGATATTCCAAAAACAGCATTTTCTACGAGGTATGGTCTATTTGAATACCATGTAATGTCTTTTGGACTCACGAATGCTCCAGCTCATTTCGTGTACCCGACGAACTTGGTATTCATGCCGGAGCTTGACAAGTTTGTCGTGGTTTTCATTGATGACATCCTTGTTTATTCTAAGCCTGAAAAAGAACATGCTGAACATCTCCGTATCGTACTTCAAAGATTGCGAGATCATCAACTCGTATGCCAAGTTCAGCAAGTGTGAGTTCTGGCTGAAGCAAGTACCTTTCTTAGGCCATATTATTTCAGCTGAAGGTATCTCTGTTGATCCAAGCAAAGTGCAAGATGTTCTCAAGTGGAAGACTCCGAAAAATATCAAACATATTCGTAGTTTTCTTGGACTCACGGGTTATTATTGGAAGTTCATCCCAAATTTTTCAATCATATCCAAGCCTATGACAAAGCTATTGGAAAAGGATTCTACCTTTAAATGGAGTAAAGAATGTGAGAATGCTTTCCAAACCTTGAAGAAGCATTTGACAACCGCTCCCGTTCTAGCTCAACCCGACATCACCAAGCCATTTGACGTATATTGTGACGCTTCGGCACGGGATTGGGTTGTGTGCTGATGCAAGAAGGTCATATGATTGCTTATGGTTCTCGACAGCTTCGCAAACATGAAGAAAATTATCCCACTCATGATTTAGAGTTGGCAGCAGTAGTCCTTGCTCTGAAAATGTGGAGACACTATCTTCTTGGTAATCTGGTTAATCTCTATATTGATCACAAAAGCCTCAAGTATATCTTCACTCAACAAGAATTAAATATGAGGCAAAGAAGATGGTTGGAATTGATTAAGGACTATGAACTCGAAATTCATTATCACCCAGGCAAAGCCAACGTGGTCGCCGATGCTCTAGGTCGGCAGCACCAGTGCAATAGTGCATTTGTATGCTCTATGGAAGGTGCTGAAATTTCAGATTCAGTCGAGCCAAGTCTCCGTGTTCTTCCTTATGCAGCCTTGCATAATCTCACTCTCGTTCCAACTCTCCGGGACAAAATTATTGAGGCGCAGAAGAAGGACAAGTGTACGGAAAAGATTAGGCAGAAAATTGGCACCGAGAATGCCAAGTGCTTCCGTCAAGACGCCGATGGAGTTCTTTGCTTTGGTAATCGGCTCGCGGTTCCCAAGGATATGGAGCTGCGGAAGAAAATTTTTGATGAAGCACATCTCTCAAAATATTCCATCCACCCCGGCACCAATAAAATGTATCGTGGTTTGCGTGAGAAATTTTGGTGGACACGTATGAAACGTGAAGTTGCTCGGTATGTCGCTGAATGTGACACTTGCCAGCGTGTCAAGGCTGATCATCCGAAGAAAGCCGGTCTACTGCATCCACTTCACATTCCTACCTGGAAGTGGGAGGACATATCTATGGACTTCATTGTTGGTTTGCCTCTCACGTACAAGCATCATGACTCTATTTGGGTTATTGTGGACCGTCTCACAAAATCAGCCCACTTCATTCCTGTCCGCACTACCTACAATGTGAAGAAGTATGCTGAGCTCTACATCTAGCGAATATTATGTCTGCACGGTGTGCCGAAGACTATAATTTAAGATCGTGGACCGCAATTTGTTTCTCGCTTCGGGAGCAATTGCATGAGAGTCTTGGCACAAAGCTAATCCGAAGCTCTGCCTATCATCCGCAGATGGATGGGCAAACAGAAAGAGTGAATCAAGTATCTTGAAGACATATTGAGAGCGTGTGCATTGAACCATAGTGGGAACTGGGATGATCATTTACCGTTCGCCGAGTTTTCCAACAACAACAGCTATCAAGAGAGCTCAGGAATGTCTCCATTTGAAGCTCTTTATGGTCATTCTTGCCGCACACCGCTGAATTGGTCCGAAGCGGGCGAAAGGATAGTTTTTGGTCCTAATCCTGTTACTCAGGTCGAGGAAAAAGTGAGAGAAATTCAGGCTAACATGAAAGCTACACAATCTCGACAAATTAGCTACGCTAACAAGAGAAGGCGTCCGCTGGAATTTGAAAAGGGTGATCAAGTGTATCTTTCGTGTCTCTCCGAATAAAGGTGTTTCTCGATTTGGGATCAAAGGTAAATTGGCTCCCTGCTACATCGGTCCCTATGAAATCATTGAGAAGTGGAGTTCGGTTGCTTACCGACTACAATTGCTCGGAAAGCTTATCCCGTGTCTATAATGTTTTCCACGTATCACAACTTAAGAAATGTCTGAAGCCAACAATTGATGTTGTCAACACCGACACGGAACAATTAAGCGAAGATTTGTCATACCCGCACCTACCGGTTCGGATTCTTGATCAAAAGGATCGGGTTACTCGGAATCGGACAATCACGTTCTACAAAGTGCAATGGAGTAACCACACCGAGGATGAAGCTACTTGGGAACAAGAGGAATTTCTAAATTCAAATTTCCCCGAGTTTTTGGCTTCACATTTGAGGTAATGTTCACGTACCCTCTTTTACTTTTGCTAAGCTATCGATTGTTAAGGCCCCTTTGTTTGCCCTCCAGATTATGGAATTTGGATTCTATAATCCAAAAGCTCAAACAAAGGGTTGGATTTTGATTCTGGATTTTATAATCTGAGCATCCAGATTCCATAATCTGGCAATCTAGCAAGACCCAGATTTTGCTTGAATTATGGCACAAGTATTTACTGCGTTGCCATCCTGGCCCACTGTAAGTGACAGTAGTTGGATTGTGGAATCCGGACAAACAAACATCTCTTAGATTTTAAGACTTAGATTTTTACAATCCCAGATTCTACAATCTATAATCCATAATCTAAAATCCACAATCTAAAGTCGAAACAAAGGGGGCCTTAATCTCGGGACGAGATTTCTTTAAGGGGAGGGCTGTGACATCCCATGTCACAAAGTACATGTGAACAGGACCATGTCATTCTATTTGCATTTTCAAATTTCAGAATTATTGAGAAGCAAATTAATATGACTAGGGTTTTGAAATTTAATTTCAAAATTTGACTCAAACCAAGTACTTGCGAAAACTCAAACTTTACCAACAAAAGCATGTCAATGTTTTTGCATAACCTTGTGGGGAATCTCAAGAAAGAATTTTGGGACATTTTTTCCATAATTTTTAGTATGGCTTAAAACCCCTTAAAAATTCAGTTAACATAGAGAAACAACAGACATTCAATAATTTTTAAGAATTTTTGAAAGCAGAATTTGAGCTTTTGCCAATAACAAAAGTTGCTCAAAATATCTTGCTACAGCGCCACAAAAATCGGTAGATTTTTACCTACCTTAGAGGAGAAGCAATTGACCAAAAACAGTAGCTGTGCAATGAATTCAACCCGTGGGGCCCACTCCTCTCTTCTCCCTGAAGCAACCAACGCACAAGAGAGAGAACACTCGAGCTCTAGTCCTGAACCATCAGCAGAGCTCTTGCACCCAAACGCCTAGCCCCCATTGCAGCCTCCCCGGCCGAGACAAGGGCACAAAAACCTGCGCCTTGACGTCCTCTATACCCCAGCGAGGTCTCGGTCCTGCTCCCCTGCTCCCCTCCGACAAATCGAGCGCGTTTCTCCGGTGAGGTCGTCGCTGCCCAACTTCTACTTCCGCGTGAAATTCGTCCTCTCCGGTGAGCTATTTCGAGTGATTCTTGTTCCTATGTGCGCTAAACTCATTGGCGAACATCCCTGACCTTTCTCTCCTTTTGTTTCCCCTCCGAGGTCGCCGGAATCTGCCATTTTCCCCACCGGCGCGGCTGTTTGGTGCTTCTGTTAACAAAATCGCGACTAGTGGCATTTCTGTGAATGTCTAAACTTTGAATCAACTTGCAAAAATCATATCTTTTAAAATACAAGTCAGAAAAGTACAAATGATAGCGTTTTGGAAAGCTTAGGACATGAACTTTGCAATGACCTACTTTGTGACCTAGGTTTGTGTGCAGGAAATCAAAGTTTTATGCAAAAAGAAATGCTACCTTGTTAAGCCTTTAAAAATCCAAATTTAAATCTTAACAAATGGAAATTTCATAAAAATTTACATGTGCACCTTTCATAACATGTTGGACCCCCTTGTGCATGACTTTGTTGCATTCATACATATTTTCATCATAATTATCGTTCTTTGGCTTATATAGCATATATTTGCTTATGGATAATTTATTTAGAAAAATGTGTAAAAAAATTCATGGCTTATTTGTTCCTGCTGCTCATCATGTGTAATTTTTGTTTTACCATGGGATTCATGTTTTAGAGTGTCTATAGTATTATTTTCTTAATTTAAGTGTGCTAGGTTCATGTTAGCATAAAAATGCCATATTGCATATTGCCATGCTTAATGTCACATGCAATTCTCTAAATGGTGCATACATGCTTATTATGCTTAATTTTGATTCTTTTATGCACTTCCATAGAAATCATGTATAAGATTGCATGGTAAAACTATTCGCTTAATGGTGAATTTGGTAAGTTAATACTGACCTAGTATGTTATATTGCCATATAGTCTCATATGCTTAATTCATGTAAAAGAAAAGTCTACAATTTATGCATACATATTTATTATGCTTATGTACTGCTCTTCTATGCATCTCCACATAATTCATGCATAGGGTTGAGTTGTGGCACTTCTTGATTAAATTAGAATTTGGTTATGTTCAATGTTTATATTAGTGTTGCATAATTGCCATATTGCCTATATGCTAATTTATGTAAATTGTTACATTTTATGCATGGCCATGATCAACATGATCTTTATTGTTATAATTGGCAGGAGTGTCTCATGTACATGTTTATTTTGGACACACCATATGTTCTATGTTCATATGGTCCTATGTCATAATAGAAAGTTAAGAAATTACTTGCTTGCTTGTACATGATCTTAATTAAGCATAAACTTTCCTTAGAGTTACAAGTAATGTGCTTATGTTATCTTGACACAAGTTTATACCCATATATAGCCTCATGCCATATTAACAAGTTAAGCATTCACATGTTTCTTGTCATGCCATGTTTTTCCTAGTTAGGAAAGAAGAATATCCTTCTCTTTACTTCTAAATAAAATGCCTATGTGTTGCTTAGCCTACATTTTATTTAATTAGAAGTTTGTCCTCTTGATAAATCATAATTTCTCACCCATACGCAAGCATCTTATTTCATACATAACCATGCCATGTCATGAGCATGTTGTTATAATAGGTAATTATTGAGAAAGTTTCATGAATAATAATATCTATGCATTCACCGATGCTCATACATTGCATTGCATTCATCTAGGACCCGAGGCCGAGGAAGGCAACCCCGTGGAGATCGACGTTGAGCGGAGCACCATTGTGGGTACTAACTTCAAACAGCCCCAAGGCAAGCTCCGGTGCATAACCCATGCTTTTAAAAGTTTTGCTTTACTTCACAAGTAATGATGTCATGTATTGTGCATTTAAGTTCAGGAGTTGATCGTCACCGTAGTTGCATTATTTATACCTTTATGCCTATGGTCTCATTGGGTAGGTATAATCCTCTTTCGTTAGGAATGCTATGCTTAGTAAGGAGTCATCGGTAGCAACACCGAGCGGTACGGAGACCTCTCGGTATAGGTTATTCAATTGTTACCTCTCACATGATGTTTATGAAATTGAGATCGTACGGGGAAATGCATGTGTAGGATGCGGTGGCAAGGTTCGCCTATGTTCGCCATAGCCCCGTGCGTGTCGGTTGAGGACCGTGTGACTCCGCGAGCAAGAATCGAGTTGTGTACCAAGTGCATACCTTTATTATGGGTACTGGGAAACCTAGTAGCTTGAGAACCGTAGGGTTGGATGGTACCCCGCCATTCTTTTGAGATGTTGATTGATGGTGGCATCCCGGGTCATGTGGTTGGACGAGTATGCGGTCTACCCTTGGATGGCTCCGCCGTGGGCATCGCATGTGGGGACGTATTACTTGGGAGAGGTGGGAGTCGTATCAGCCCTATAGTGATCTCGCGAACGGTGGCCATACGTGTTCTTAAATGATGCGTATGTCGTGTACTTGAGTTTCTCCTGTAGGTTGTAAATCGATATATATCGCCGTCCCTCGCGGTTATTGAGTACCTCTTGTCTCGAGCAGATCGCATCGTAGTAAGAAGTGAACATGTTTATCTACTTGCTGATTTGAAGTGTTAAATATTGCTTTGCAACCTTGTATTGCTAGGTCTTGCTCCCTAAACTTTATATTCATGTCATAACCCTTTTAATATGGCTAAAAGCTGAAATTAGAAATAAATTAGGTGCTGTTTTTGGCAATTAAATTCCAGCAAACCCGGTCAGCCCCCTGCATGCTAGGAGTCGGTTTTAGAAACCACTTATGTCGGGTAAGACTTGCGGAGTATATTAGATACTCAGGGCTTTGTTGTTAACATTTTTGTGCTGGTGAGCTGTTGAGAAGAATGGACACATCTACGGGCTTAATGTGTTACATTTTAGGCAACTATCGTCGAGATTAATTTACGGTTCCGCATATATACTAAAGAGATGTAAAAATCAGAATTTGAACTCTACTCATTGTAACACTTGAAGATCATATGTCTTGGGGGTTGTGGTCTTGGCAGCATCACTAGGGATGCTCCTTAGAAAACCAACGACGGATTATTGAAGATTTGAAGGGATGCTGCAAGAAGATAAAAGACTAATTCAGACCAGTTGAATTGAGACTGGTTGGGATTAAATTAAATTGAAGATTGGCAAGCAATGAGTTGAAAGTTTTGAAGGTTTGATATAGACTAGGGTCCCGATCTTCCGAAAGGTTCAGATAACTCTTGTGCTGGTGAAGATATGACACACGTCGATCCGGCTCCTGAACAACACGTTCGAACCCTGCAATCGCAGCACCCCGTCCTCTATGGTTATCTACCGGCATTGCACGGTTGACCTCGCCAAGAAGACTAATCCCTGCCTGCGAATCAAGAACACAAGCAAGAACAAGAAAGAACGCAACCAAATTTACAGATGTATGATTAATCTCACGAGTTGGAGTCTCACAAACCGATGAACGGCGAAACTGTCTAAGCAGAATAATCTAAGCAAAACCCAACCCTAACATGGGTGGCGGCTGCTGCTAATAAAGACTTGGGGACGTGCAAGAACCCCCTGGACACTCCCCTAATGGGCTCAAACGAGATACACGGCCCAAAGGTCAAAAACGGTGACGCAGGACCAAAACAGATTCTAGACGACCCACAAATTCGATGATTCCCAGCGACTCCAGACGAATTTTGACATGAGACCAGATCCACTGTAAAGGTTATCAAATTATCTTTCCATCCATATGTAGAACATCCAAATCCGACATCGTATGCGATCTGTGTGTCTATTTTAATTCAGACTGTTCCTAGACTCCGAAACAGACTCGAAGTCGACTTGATTTGGGCCTCCACAGTGCCTTGCACCCTCTTGCTGGACCTCCACGCCTCCAAGCCCTCTTCCATTCATATTATGGTCCTCTCCTTGATTCCTAATCATAATAAAATCATTATGTAGCAAACTATTCTCAAAATTATGAAAGGAAAGACTTAGGAACGAGCTCACCTCTAAATTCAATTGTCGGGCGCGAGCTCTAGTGATTGGTCCTTGAATGTTCAGCGGAGGAGTGTCATTTGTATCCAAAGGAGTGATGTCCTCATCATCCTCCCCTCTTGAATCGGAGTCGTCCTCGACTCAAGCTCATGCTCCTCATCCAAATAAGGCTTCAAATCTGTAATGTTAAAAGTGGAACTAACCCCGAACTCGGGAGGCAACTCAAATTTATATGCATTATCATTAATCTTCTCAATTATCTTGAAAGGACCAGCAGCTCTAGGCATTAACTTAGACTTTCGCAACTCAGGAAACCGATCCTTTCTCAAGTGCAACCATACTAAATCACCCGGTTCTAATTTAACTTCCCTTTTACCCATACTACCAGCAATCCTATACTTTTCAGTCATCTTTTCAATGTTGTGCTTAATTGTTTCATGCATTTTTAAAATAAACTCAGCATGTTCCTTAGCATCTAAGTGAACTCTCTCACTAGTAGGCAAAGGCAAAATATCAATAGGAGCACGGGGATTAAAACCATACACTACCTCAAAAGGACTTACCTTGGTGGTCGAATGTGTTGCTCGATTATATGCAAACTCCACATGAGGCAAACATTCCTCCCACATCTTCAGATTTGTCTTTAAAATAGCTCTCAACATGGTGCCCAATGTGCGGTTCACTACCTCGGTTTGGCCATCAGTTTGTGGGTGACATGTTGTAGAGAACAACAACTTCGTTCCCAACTTATTCTATAGAATGCGCCAAAAATGACTCAAGAATTTGGCGTCATGATCTGAAACAATAGTAGAAGGCATACCATGCAAGCGAACAATCTCTTTGAAAAAGAGGTCAGCAATATGAATAGCATCATCACACTTATGACAAGGTATAAAGTGAGCCATCTTAGAAAATCTATCCACCACAACAAAAATACTATCCCTCCCCCTGTTAGTCCTAGGCAGTCCTAAAACAAAATCCATAGAAATATCCGCCCAAGGTATTGAAGGAACGGGAAGAGGCATATACAAACCATGTGGATTCAAGCGAGACTTCGCTTTTTGACAAGTAGTGCAGCGAGCCACAAAGCGCTCAACATCTCTTCTCAATTGTGGCCAAAAGAAGTGTGTGGTCAACACATCCGTCGTCTTTTTGCACCAAAATGTCTCATCAATCCACCTCCATGCGCTTCCTGTAATAACAAAAGACGAATGGAACCAACTGGAATGCAAAGGCGGTTAGCTCTAAACAAATATCCATCATTGATCACAAACTTGTTCCATGTACGACCCTCGCTACAATGCCGCAAAACATCTTTAAAATCAGCATCATGAGCATATTGTTCTTTAATTGATTCAAGCCCAAAAATACGACAATCAAGGTGTGACAACATAGTGTATCGTCTAGACAAAGCATCAGCAATCACGTTATCTTTCCCCTTTTTATGCTTGATAATATAAGGAAAAGACTCAATAAACTCAATCCACTTAGCATGTCTACGGTTCAAATTACTTTGAGAGAGAATATACTTAAGCGATTCATGATCAGAATGAATAACAAATTCCTTAGGCCATAAATAATGACGCCACGTTTGTAAAGAACGTACAAGAGCATACAATTCTTTATCATACGTAGAATAATTCAAAACAGGGCCAGTTATCTTTTCACTAAAATAAGCAATAGGTTTGCCATTTTGCATCAAAACACCACCAATGCCAACACCACTAGCATCACACTCAAGTTCAAAAGTCTTACCGAAATCTGGAAGTTGCAGCAGTGGTGCATGTCTAAGCTTGTCCTTCAAAGAGCTAAATGACTCGTTCTGTGCTTTGCCCCATTGAAACACAACACCCTTCTTTGTCAACTCATGCAATGGTGCAGCGATGGTGCTGAAATCTTTGACAAAGCGGCGATAGAAACCTACAAGACCAGGAAAACTTCGAACCTGTGTGATGGTTTGGGGCTGCGGCCAGCTAGCAATAGCATCAATTTTCTTGTCATCCACCTCTATACCCTGTGGAGTAACAACATAGCCAAGAAAAGAAACTCGATCGGTGCAAAAGGTGCACTTTTCAAGGTTACCAAATAAACGTGCATTTCTTAAAGCAGTAAAAACAGCACGTAAATGATCCATATGTTCATGTAAAGACTTGCTGTAAATCAATATATCATCAAAGTAAACCACCACAAATCGCCCAATAAAAACCCTCAAAACCTCATTCATTAAACACATGAAAGTACTAGGTGCATTAGTTAACCCAAAAGGCATTACTAACCACTCATACAATCCGAATTTAGTTTTAAAAGCTGTTTTCCATTCATCTCCAAGTTTCATTCTAATTTGGTGGTAACCACTACACAGATCAATTTTAGTGAAAATTATAGAACCGCATAACTCATCAAGCATGTCGTCTAGCCTAGGAATAGGATGACGATACCGAATAGTAATATTGTTAATGGCTCTACAATCAACATACATGCGCCAACTACCATCTTTCTTAGGAACCAAAAGTACAGGAACCGCACAAGGACTAAGGCTTTCTCGTTCATACCCACGGTCCAAAAGGTTTTGGACTTGGCGCTGAATTTCCTTTGTCTCCTCGGGGTTGGTCCTATAAGCAGCACGGTTTGGCAAGGTAGTTCCCGGAATCAAATCAATTTGATGTTCTATTCCTCTCAAAGGTGGTAATCCGGGAGGAATCTCAGCTGGAAAAATATCCTGAAACTCCTGCAAAAGGTCAGTGATAGCAGAAGGCAAAGAGCTAGCAATATCATCAAGGGAATACAAGGCTTGTTTGCATATCAAAGCATAAAAAACATCATCATTAGAAATTTCAGCAAGGTCTGATTTTGTAGCAAGCATAACACGACCTTTCAAATTAATCCCATCTCCCTTAGAAATAGGTGCAGACTTATCCTTAATAGGTGGGAAAATAGAATTAGTAACTTGCTGATTTTCAGATTTAGAATTTTTTAAAGAAGCAGCTCGTTCTCTATCAGCTTGTACAATTTCAGCAGGGGTCATAGGTACTAAAGTAATTTTTTGTCCTTTATGCACAAAATTGTATTTATTACTTCTACAATGGTGTGTAGCATCATTATCATGTTCCCAAGGACGACCCAATAAAAGTGAACAAGCTTGCATAGGAACCACATCATAATCAGCATAATCCGAAGAAAGACCAATGGAAAAAGGAACTCTACAAGTTTGTGTTACCTTAGCTTTTCCCGAGTCATTTAACTATTGAATGTGGTATGGATGAGGATGTGGTCGTGTGGCCAAACCAAGCTTCTCAACCAGATCCGAACTCACCAAGTTGTTGCAGCTTCCTCCATCAGTGATCACACGTGCTCGTCGATTCTTGATGACCAAGAAAATCTAGAACAAGTTGTGGCGTTGTATCTTTTCAGATGTCTGAATTTGCGTGCTGAGTACACGCTGTAAAATGATGTTCATGAAACCCGAAGTGTCTTCTCCACCAAGTACATGGCCCTCGTTGGTGTCGTCGGCGACTTCGTCTTCATCATCGTCTTCTACGTCGGAGGTGCTGATGTATCCTCCATCTTCGGTGGCCACATATGCCCGCTGACTTGGGCAATCCTTCTGCACATGGCCGAGTCCATGGCAGCGGTGGCACTGAATGTTGGAAGTGCGTCCCGTCGAGGCGACCGATGAAGCACTTTGAGCAGGACCCTGCACAGAATTTTTACCTGAATTTGTAGGGCGTGTAGGAGGTGCGTGTGGGGCTGCAGTAACACGACTCATGGGTGCGGAAGGCCGTTTGCTTGCTGGTGGAGATGGCCGAGAAGAAAACCCCGAAGACGGCGTCGACCGTGGGGTGTAAGACGGCCTGCTTGTAGTGATGTTCTTAAGTTGCTTCTCCCGTCCCTGCAATTCTTTCTCTGCAAGCATAGCAAACTGGAACAACTGGTTCATGGTGTTAAACTCCTTATAATCAACAATGTCTTGTATATCACGTCTCAAATCAGAATAAAAACGAACAATAGAGCTTTCATTATCCTCTACTATCATGCAATGTTGCAAACCCTTTTGAAGCTCACCATAACAGTCCTGCACAGATTTTTCCCCTATTCTAAGCGTTGAAGTTTTTTGCGTAAATTTCTATGATAAGAAGGAGGGACAAAACGATCACGCATAGCTACCTTAAGTTGAGTCCATATTACAGGAATGTTGTCAGCAGTTAGAGAATTCCACCAAATGATAGCAAAATCTTTAAATTCACTAGTGGCTTGTCTAACTCTATGCTGCTCGGGAACTAGGTGCCCACTAAATTTTTACTCTACTTGTCATCTCCCAATCAAGGTAACCCTCCGCATCATATTGCCCCGAAAAAGGTGGAATGGTAAACTTAATCTTAGCATAAGGATCATCGAGGGCTCGATTGTTGTTACCTTGTTGTCGATGGTGGCCTCCCATACCTTGGGTGTTACGTTGTAGACGACGGTGAAGCCTTTGTGCTCGTGTAGCTGCGTCATCAACGTCTACATTGGCATCATTCACCGTGTCATCGTGTCTATTTCCACCGGCGTTGCTACCGGCCTCATCTTCGTGGATCTTCACACGGTTCTCCACCTCGGTCAGCTTGCCGATCAACGTTGTCGCCACTTCTGCTAGAGTGTTGACCGTGTCTGTCATCTTGGACAACCGCTTATCGATCCTCTCAATCTGGTTGCCGAGATTGAGTTTGTTGATGCCATCGGTAACGGCCTTGTTAACAGCTTCTGTCATCTCCTCACGTGCCTTGTCAAGAACAGACTGAAGCTGCCCTTGACTAACACACTCATGGAAATCTTTAGGGGTGCCAACGTCCGTATCATCTCCTGCCATAGCAAATACCAAATCAGAAACAAACAGTGAAGGTTATCCCTAATAAACACTACTACTATGGTGGACAGTGGTGACTCTCACAAAAGCAAATGGAACGTCTTACCAAGTTCTTACAAGGGTCTTACCAAGAAAGGCAAAGGATACCTAGAAGGTGTGTACCACGATTGCAAGGGTAAAAAACCTGTGCTGTCCAGAAGTAGTATGTGGAGCTAAGAGGGCCAAATATGTGAGTGGAACACAATTCAAAAACAGATAATTATGCTTGAATAAATGTCCAAAGCTACTTGTCCTTAGTTGCTGGTCTACACGTGTCCTAGAACAGTAGTGCAGGCACAGCAAGGATGACAGGCACAAAGGAAACAAAGCAAAAGGTAACTAGCAGGGAAGAAACAGGAACTAGACACGGAAAACAGGCCAAAACCCTATTTTGACTTTTAGCACTAAGTAGAAATCACAAATTTTCCTTTTTTGATATTATTTTTTTTTTGATATTTTTCTTTCACTCAGAGGTAACAAAATAGGAACTATGCAAAGTTTCAGGTCAAACGAGAGAAGGAATGTGACATACAGATTTTCTATAAGATGCAGCGGCGACGGGTTCCAAACTTTTTCTCTCGCATGAGTGGGGTTAACTATTTTTTTTTATTTTTTTGAGATTTTTTTATTTTTTTGAGATTTTTCTATAAGATGCAGCGGAGACGAGGAGATGCGAAATTTTTTCGACCCAATTTCAAAAAAAAAAAAATTGTCTAATTTCGAGTCCGTATGCGAAAGTTATGGCTGTTTGAAGGAAGGGACTCCGAATTAGGGTTTCGGTGGATGGAATTGCATTCGGGTAGGATATTTTTTTTTTTGACAATTAATGTATGCAACGGAAATAGCAGGAGGTCTCGGTCGTGGAGTGTTGAGTTCTATATGAAAAGGGTGGGAGTGTAGGGTGGGACTATGGTGGATGCAGCGGAGGTGATAAAAACTCCCGAGATAAAGCAAACTTGAGGGAATTCGGCTAGGGTTTCAAGGGGGCACAAAACTGATGACAAGAACACGAACTAAACCAGCAACAAAACAATCACTAGGACACAAACTCAACACTACGGACTCTGAAATTGAAACATGCAAAGGCTAAACACGGCTTGGACAGGATGAACCCTAGAACTAAAATTTTTTTTGGCTTTTTCGTGGATGATAGGACAATAAAGAGACAAACTAAACTCAAAAGGTAGGGTGAACCTGATGGTGCACCTGAAGCTCTGATACCACTTGATATGGACTAGGGTCCTGATCTTCCGAGAGGTTCGGATAACTCTTGATTTGGCGAGGATATGACACACGTCGATCCGGCTCCTGAACAACACGTTCAAACCCCGCAATCGCAGCACCACGTCCTCTATGGTTATCAACCGGTGTTGCACGGTTGACCTCGCCAAGAAGGCTAATCCCTGCCTGCGAATCAAGAACACAAGCAAGAATAAGAAAGAACGCAACCAAATTTGCAGATGTATGATAATCTCACGAGTTGGGGTCTCACAAACCGACGAACGGTGAAACTGTCTAAGCAGAATAATCTAAGCAAAACCCAATCCTAACATGGGCGGCGGCTGCTGCTAATAAAGACTTGGGGACATGCAAGAACCCCCTGGACGCTCCCCTAATGGGCTCAAACGAGATACACGGCCCAAAGGCCAAAAACGGTGACGCAGCACCAAAACAGATTCTGGACGACCCACAATTTCGATGATTTCCGGCGACTCCGGACGAATTTTGACATGAGACCAGATCCACTGGAAAGGTTATGAAATTATCTTTCCATCGATATGTAGAATGTCTAAATCCGACATCGTATGCGATCTATGAGTCTATTTTAATTCAGACTGTTCCTGGACTCCGAAACAGACTCGAAGTCGACTTGATTTGGGCCTCCATAATGCCTTGCACGCTCTTGCTGGACCTCCACGCCTCCAAGCCCTCTTCCATTCATATTATGGTCCTCTCCTTGATTCCTAATCATAATAAAATCATTAGGTAGCAAACTATTCTTAAAATTATGAAAGGAAAGACTTAGGAACGAGCTCACCTCTAAATTCAATTGTCGGGCGCGAGCTCTAGTGATTGGTCCTTGAATGTTCAGCGGAGGAGTGTCATTTGTATCCAAAGGAGTGATGTCCTCATCAAGGTTGTACCTGGCGGGTTTCACAAAGATAGATGATGTCTTGGATTTCTTCTACGGTGGCTCCTTAGAGCCGCCACTTGGATCTTGAGCGCTCCTTTTGGCGGTCGTTTGCACCTTGAGAGCAGGAGCAGTATTTCCAGGGACCGAGCTGCCTTAGGTGCCGGTCTGCGGAGGTATTGTGTACCTCGATGTCGTCGGGATGTTCGCCACTCGGATCTTTAGTACTGCTTGACATTTGAGATCCACCAGCAGTTAACTCTTGGACATCGGCCCAGGTTGCTTGTATGTCTCTTTCCTTGGCTGCCTCTTCTCGGCGTCGGTCTTCTTCCCGTTGTGCAGCGGGATGGGTATCACCCACTGCTGATTGGGGCAGTATCAATGTTGATATCAGGATTGATGATAGGCTTTCGTCGGCGCTGTGAGGGTGGCTGAACGGTCTTACCGGACCGGGTAACTTTCTTTGCGGGACAAGGGATGATGGGGATTTGAGTCGTCTGCGCGACATCCCTGTAGTCCTATCCCCATTGATCATTAGCAGGGAGTGGTGGATGGCTCTTGAATCTGTCTCGAGCTCCAGCTCTCGCGCTCTCCGGCAACTTCATCCTTGTATGCTGCAAGAATGGGCTGAGGATTCTCGTAGATGAACCACTCATCCTTTCATTTGGCGATGCTCTTGTTGAAAGGGATTGCGAAATACTCCTTGGATTCGCGAATCTGAATGCCTACGCCTCCGATGGCGTGGTGATTGACAGGGTGTGTCCGACCGATACAAGATAGTGGAAGGTTCCATATACCGATATGAAAATAGAGGCTGACAATTCTACCGACTTAATCTTGGTGTAATCCTTAAGAAAAGTACAAGACCAGCCGCATAGGACTCGATTGATAAGGAAGCTTAGAGATAGAGTTTCTAAGTATATAAACATTGTAACCGACTAGGATTCTGCATGTAACCCTGTCCCCTCGGATATATAAGGCGGAGGAGGGACCCCTAAAAAATAGAGTCACGCAATAGCAATCTGCTAAGGCTATACAATACATACGGGATGTAGGGTATTACTCTCGATTGAGGGGTCTGAACCTATCTAAAATCCATGTGTGTTCCTGTGTTGCACCATCGAGTTCCTGGTTCCTACGGGGCTAGGTAGTTTATTGTCGAGATAAAGACTTGACATTAGATGTGTTGATTATAGCAGGAACGTTCAAATCATTGGAAACACTTATAACATGCACGAGATGTGTCACAATCATATCGTTCTCTCCCCTTGAAAAAAAATCCATCCTCGGCTTTGATGTAGCATCGGGTGACCTTTTCTTGTTCGCTACAGCAGCAAACACCGCAGCTTTCATATCATTGTCGAGCTTTGGTTTCAGCACATGATGCACACCCTTGTGAATAAAGGAACAACAGCTTGATCAATCACCATTTTTATCGTCAAGATGAAATTGCCATGGTCTCCCAAACAACAAATGACATGCACTCATTGGTGCCATATCACATAATCTCCGACCGGAAACTTTACTTTCGCCTTGCGAGTAATTTTCAGAGTGCCACTTTGATTCATCCATTGAATGTAACGAGGTGTAGGAAGACCCGACCCCATGTAGACAAAGATAATGCTTGTACCATATCTAAAGTGACAACATTAGTCAAACTACCACCATCGATAATTATTTTGCGTACCTTGTCTCGTATGTTGCACTTTGATTGAAAAAATATTGGTGCACTGCCCTTTAACTTTAGAGATTGTGCCATCATTATGCACTCGACGAGACATTAAAGAGAGGCCAGCCTTAGGTAATGATTCCATAGGAGGAGCACAAAAAGACTCGAGAAAACTTAGCAATAGACATCTCTTCTTGATTGTCAATGGTAGTGGGTTGCTTGTCAATATGTGTAGTTGTAGAGAAATTTGTAGAACACTCAGCAATAGGCATATCCCCTTGTTTTACATAAGCATCCGGTTGTCGTTGATCATCAAAGTACTATTGTGGGGTGTAACATGTAATACACCAGCGGCGGCCATCAACAACGAATAAAAAGTGATTCATTCTGAACATGGAAGCTCTTGCTGCCAATTCGAAAATCTCGTCCAAGGACTTCCAAGAGCCATTGAGCAAACACTCATGTGTATAGGAACTACATGGCACATCATAAATTTTGCCTTCACTTGATGTTGAATCTAACTTCCTAGTTGTTACATAACAATGTATATGGCCTCCGATGAGTATTATTGGTAGTCCTAAATGCTTCACAAGTCTTTCACTTGCAGCATTAATACTCACACACCGATCCACCATCGTAGCACATGCACCAAGTTGAACTCGTGTGTAGCACATATGAAAAGTTGTCTCCATGAGTGGATCCTTCTCACAACTCTCCAATGATATTCAAAAAGCGATCTCAACGTATCTCACACAAAAGCAGTCACCAAAAACTATAATAAAGCAGAGCTAGAAAAACAATTCTAGTGGTGTACCGTGATAAACCCAAACTCGATACCAAATGATGTAAACATGACGTGTCTAAAAATTTGTCCCAATCTTTCACGAGTACTATATAAAACATTATGAGTCTTCTCTGCATTAACCAACTAATATTCCAATTACTCAAAGATATATATTAACGCTCCACACAGCCAACAGTATAATAATATTTAATTATCCTTGACAGTGGAGTTGCAGAGTATTCTTGTAGATAAACCTTAGAAAACACAAGCAGACCACTGATTACTACCGAACCCAAGCTGCAGTAGCAAGGCGTAATAGTCAACTTCGTCCCTGAACTATTGTCCAAAGTCCATTTTCATCTCTCAACTTTCAAAAGGTCCAATTTAGTCCCTAAACTTTGTTTGCCAGGTTCAATCTCATCCCTCGTCCTACGTGGATGTCCACGTGGAATGCCACGTCAGCTTTGAATTGAATTCCAAATTTCAAATCAAATTTTCCTTCGATTGTAACTCTGTTTTAAAGTCTGTTTGGACCATTATATTTGTTTTAATGTAATACTGAATGTATTTGTTACTTTAACATTTTATATACCACTTCAATATTTTAATAAAATGTGAGAGGTTATAGGCACAATTATAACACATGTTCAAACATTGTTTTGATATAATAATTCAAATTGTTGAATAAAAAATGAAAAGATACATAAATGTATATCCAGGTTAGATCTTTTTTCATTAAATTAATTATCGCATAATGATTCAAATGGATTTAAAAACAGAGTTATATTTTGAGAGGAAAAAATCAATTTGAAATTTGGAATTCAACTCAGAGCTGACGTGGAGCTGATGTGGCATGCCAGTGAACATCCACGTAGGACAAAGTATGAGATTGAACCTACCAATCAAAGTTCATGAACTAAATTGGACCTTTTAGAAGTTGAGAGATAAAAATGGGCTTTAGACGATATTTCAGGACGAAGTCGACTATTTCACCTAGTAGCAAATAGCAGTACCAGAATTAGATGGAGGTTGGCTTACGTAAACTGCAATCCAACCCAGCATGGGAATATTAAAACAATTCCGGTAAGCATGCTAGTACTAGCACTTAGCCAACCTGATTAACATTTTCTTTCCCGTATATCAATTTGGTGCCTCCTCAATAATCTTAACCTGCATGCGGCCAACATAAATATATTTTCTTGAGTTCTCAAATCTGTTCTCACGTAAATTTGCTCCAACCAAAATTATCTTCGACGCCGTGGGAGTCACAGCCGAGAGTATTTTCTTCATGTTCTTGCAATACTTTTCATTAGAAGATAAAGTACCAAACTGACTGGTAAAGTTTTTCTCATTATTTCCATCTTCCATACTTGAATTATTGGAAATACTTCTAGGATTCAAATACAATGAGCCATAGGCTCATCAATAATAGAAAAAATCATAAAACTCTAGTTGCAAAAATCGAGCGATCCATGCAAAGTTTTATAGGGCACAACAGATGGTATTAAACTATAACTTTTTTTGTATGAAACACAAATGCATATGAATACACATGTACCAAACTCCCTACGATGCAAGCACTCACAACCTACCACTACAAATGATTATAAGAGGCTAGAATGATGAATGATCTATAGATTGAAAAGTCCGTCCCATACATTTCATCACCAATGATCATTGCTTACTACCATAATAGAATCTCTCATTTAAAATTAGATATTTTCTTTTATTCAATATAGTGGTGGTTTGACATCACATTAAAATGCATATTACTACTATTCAATGTATGATTTTATAGCACTACAACTCAATCTGGGATATATTGTGACCTTTCATTTAATAAAGTGGTCTTTACTTTCCATCAAGTTATTGTGACATCCCATGTCACATAATAGCATGTAAGCAATGTCAAAACCTTAAGTGCAGTGAGCACTAATTAAAGGAGTGAACACATGAAATAATGAATTAGCGTATTTGAAAATTTTAAAATTCAAATGTAGTTTAAACCCAACTAATTAAAACTCAAGGATCCTCGACACAAGTATGCCAATATTCTTTTGCATATCCTTGTATAGGAGATCCAAACATGATTTTAGGACATTTTTCCCAAATTTTTAGGGTGGCACATTTTCCTAGAAAAATTCAAACTGAGTTTGAAAACAGCAACTGTTCCAGAATTTTTGTAAATTCTTACAAACAGAATTTGAACTTTTTCCTATAACAAAAGTTGCTCATCACAACTCACTGAATACCCACAAATTTTGGTTTGCAAAAATATCGAACGGATTAATTTCTATGGACAAAAACAAAACCAACAACTCGGTGGCAAACTTGTGAATATGAGGGAACCTCCAGGAACAGCAATGGCACGGTGGCCGGGGCCACCGGCCAGCGGCAGCTCGCCGCCGGCGCCCATGCCGGTTAGGCACCGCGCCGTCCTCGACCCCTGTGCACCTCCCACGCGTCAGCCATCATCGCTTCGTGTCGATACCACGCGTTCTTCCCAGCCGTCGATGGCGTTCGCCATTTTCTCCATGGCCGCCGCTCACTAGGGTTCCCAATGCGCCGCCCCTCTTCAACCGCAGCACTCCCCATTCGTGCGCACGCGCTCCACAACTCCTCACGCAGCTCCAGCTCTCCTCTCCAGCACTGCCTCCCCCTCTACGCTCCTCAATTTCACAAAAATCAAAACCGAGCTCCCGGGTGCTCTTCTTCTCCGACGAGCTCGATTGGAGTCGCCTCGGGTGAGCTCACGAGCTGACGGGTCGTCCGGGCGATGGCCAAGCTCCTTACTAACCACCCCTCTCCTTCCCAGGTCGAGCCAAGCCAAGGCGGTGCCGGACTTTCCTTTCTTCCCCGCCGCCGATCATCGGACCCTGCCACCTCGTCGACGCCGGCCGCCTCCGAGCCCCCGCACCAGCACGCACCGCACGCCGCTCATCTGCCCGCGCAGGTGATGCTCTCCGCCTTTGTCGCTCCCCATTCCCAGCAGTGGTGAGCATAAGCTTCCACGCCGGAGCTCCCTCTGTCCGCCTCCGCCGCCGCGAGCTAGCTCCCGGCCATAGTCCGCCACCCTCGCCCCTCTATTCGACTCGCCGGACGATTCTAGGCACAGGCTGCCGACCTTGGTCCATGCCACGCCCTCTAGCACATCGCCGGCGAGTAGCACCGCCGTCTCCGATGAGCCCCCCCCCGCGCGCGCCAACACCGACAAATTCGAAACGCGCCGGCACAAGTGTGAAAACAGTGAACTTCAAGCGATTTAAAAATTTCATAACTTTGCGTAGAAATCTCCGATTTGAACAAATGAAGACATTTTGTAAAGCTTGTAACTTGCACTTTAAAATGAACCAAATGAACATATATGTTTATACGGAAAAAATAAAAGTTTGAGCAACCTTAAGTTGCTAGCACGGCCACGAAGCTTAAGAGGATTGCATTTTTGAAATTTCATAACTTTCACCACGCAGCTCCAAATTACTCGACCAAGCGCTCGTTGGAAAGTTTAGAATGTGTACTCTGCCATGGTAACATAAGCCAAGTACTTTCTGTGGAGAAAATGAAATATTCAAGTACTTTAAAGTGCTAACCTATTAAGGGAATTTAACAACATTGCGTTTTAAAAATTCCATAACTTTTCCTACACACACCCAAATGATGTAATTAAACACTTGTTGGAATCCTTAAAGAATGTACTTTACATGACCCTAATTGGTTTACCCAATTTCTATGGCGAAAAGTTAAGGTCTAGGCTCATTAAGAATGCTTCACGTTAAGCCCCGAAATGGACTTAATAAAATAGTTTTGTACTTAAATCTTCATCCAAATTCGAGCACACCATTTATTTTGGCATGTTTCATCATATCACACATGGTTATGATGTATTTGGGCATGTCATGTTATTTTTGGACATTCATGCTTAAGTACACTACATTTGCCTTGTCTTGCATGAGAAGAAATCCTTATATAAATTTACTTCGATATTTGCTTCTGGTGCTCAATCATAAGAAAAGTTATGTTTCATCATGAGGATTTTATTTAGAAGTGTTTTATTGCTTAATTTCTGTCTATAAGCTGCTATGTTAAAATATGCATAGAATGACACATAGCCATATTGCAATATTTAACTCATATGCAAGTGCTCTCGATATTGCCTTTAGGTTATTATGCACACACTTCATAAATGTTAACATAACCATACCAATATTTTTGCATAATCATCAAGGGTATTCAAAAATAGAAATTTTAGTTATGTTACCATAATTTTGGTAAAGGTTAAATAGCCCTACAAATTCAGTAAAAGCAGTAAACAGATTCTGGTGTAGGATTTTTATTAATTTTTGTAGGCCGAATCTCAAGAAAAGTTTTATATAAAAGTTGTCCCAAATTTCATTCTACACCACCACAAAAATCGGCAGGTACTAATTCGACAAGGAAGACCTCACCTTGACTGCAACAGTAGAAGGGACACATTTTTCAACCACGTGGGACCCACTTTTCTCTCTTTCTCTCATCTCTATTTTACTTCTCCGCCAAGCTTTCCAGCACCACGCAGGCACAGCGTTTCCTTCCCTCCTCCTTTTCCCTTTCCTTGCATGCTAAGGCTTGAGTCAAGTCGTTGCCATTTTCAACTTTCTTCTTTCTTCATCTACCAATAGCCATTGCCATGTAAGAGGGCCGGAGCAAGTCCCTGCAAGCCACCTTGCACAGCAGCACATCGCCATCCTTCATGCTCCTAGCACCCCACTGAGCACCACAAAATAACCAGTTCGGTTTCTTCCCCAACGGGCAGCAAGATGGACGGTGTTTATGGCCGCTCCCGAGCCCCTCACTGTCCTCAGCAAGCTGGTGAGCTTTGCTCCAGTCTTATTATTATTATTCTGCAGGAAAGTGTGCTCAACTAGCCTGGACAAACTTGCTGCTTATCCCACCCATTATGTCACAGGCTCACCTTCCGTGACGAATTCCATCTTTCGGCTGTTTTCCACACCATCTTCCTCCATGACACCCCTCCTTGCTCCAAGGTGAAGCTTCTCCCACTCGAACCAGCCTCTCTTGTGTTCTCTACACTGCACAAACCCCAAGCCATTTTCTCTGCTTAAAACGAGCAGTGGCAGAACTGTAAATAACCCTGAACTTTGAATGAAACTTAAAAATTCATATCGCCCAAAATAAAAATGAGAAAAATGCAAACTAAAATGTTTTGGAATACTTAAAACATGAACTTTGCAATGGTCAAATGTTTTACCTTGGTTTCTATGCACGAAAATAAAGTTTTACGTAAAAAAAATAATGGCATCTTGTTAAGCTTTTAAAACCCATATTTAAATCTTGAAGAATGTAAAATTTATGAAAATTTACATGAGCACTTTACATAACATATTGGACCCTCTGGTACATGACTCTTGTGCATTCATACATGTTTTCATCATATTCATCGTTATATGCTTAGATAGCACATATTTGCCTAGAAAGGTTTAATTAGGAAAAATGCAAACAAAAATATCATATTATTTGTTTCTGGTGCTTATCATGAGCAAATCATGTTCTACCATAGAATTCATGTTTAGGAGTGCTTTGTAGCACTAGTTGCTTAATTTTGAAAGTTGCCATTCCATATTGCCTTAATATGTCATGTTGCCATATTACATATTGCCATATATCATTATGTTCATAATTCATGTTAAGCTTTGCATTTCATGCATGACCATATTTGTCATGGGCCATATGGTTAATTATGGCAGGAGTATAGCTTGTGCATATTTATCTTAACATACCCCATGTTTATGCTTAAGTCCATACATAACCCTATGCCATAATAAAAAGTTAGTAGTTTAAATACTCTCACTTGTGTACCATGCTTTATTTAGCTAGGAGAGGATAAATTCTTATATTTGCTTCTAAATAATGTGCTTATGTATTACTTTATCCATGTTTTTCTTAATTAGAAGTTTGTCCCCTTGACATGTAGTCATGATCTATCATCCATATGCAAGCATCATATTTCATACATAAATATGTTCATTTCATGAACACATTGTCATTTTGATTAATTATTGAGAAAGCTCCATGAACTAAATATCTGGGTATGCATCCATACTCACATCATGCATTGCATCCTTATAGGGACCCCGACCGGAGAAAGAAATCACGAAGAGGATCCCGCTGAATTGAACTTGGTTGAGAGTGCTAACTTCGACCCGTCCCAAGGCAAGTCCCGGTGCATGATCCACCTTGTTTAGTTTTTGTTTTAAATTCACATATGTCTATGTTTATGTATTGTGCACTTACGTTTAGGAGTTGATCGTGACCCTAGTTACATTATGTTCCCTATTGCCTATGGTCTTTGGATAGGTATAATCCTTTTTTGATAGAATGGCTATGCTTAAATGAGTCACCGGTAGCAACACGGAGTGGTTTGGAGACCTCTCGGTTTAGGTTTCAAATAGTGTTACCTCGCACATGATTAAATTGGAGACCGTACGGGGAAGAGCATGTGTAGGATGCGGTGACAAGGTTGGCCCTTGTTCGCCATAGCCCCGTGCGTGTCGGTTAAGGACCGTTCGTTGTGACTCCGCGAGCAAGTATTGAGTTGTGTACTAAATGCATACCTTCGTATGGGAGTTGGTAAACTGATGTAACTTGAGAGTCGTAGTGTTGGACGGTATCTCCACCCTTTGTGTAAAGTGTTGGTCACGGTGGATGCACGGGTTTGTGAGTAGACGGAGGGTGTGTTATTATCCTTGGACCCGACGCTACTGTGGTTGCATGTGGAATGCACACTCGGAGGGAGGACCCGCCTCATATCTATGGTGATCTTGTGAAAGGTGGCCATACTTGTTCTTAAATGATGCGTATGTCGTGCATTTGGGTTTCCCCTGCAGGGTGTAAATCGATATATATCGCCGTCCCTCGCGGTGATGAGTACTACTTGTCTCGAGCAGATTGCATCGTAGTAACAAAGAGAATATGATGATTAAGCTTGCTGATTTGGAAGAATTGCTTCATGTATTGCAACCATGTTTGTTAGTCTTGCTCACTAAATTTATAATTATGTCACAACCCTCTTAATATGGCTAAAACGTGAAATTTTAGACTTAGCATAGGTGCTGTTTTTGGCTATTTCCAGCAACCCCGGTCAGCCCCCTGCATACTAGGAGTCGATTTTAGAAACCATTTTTGTCGGGTAAGACTTGCGGAGTATATTAGATACTCAGGGCTTTGTTGTTAACATTTTTGTGCAGGTGAGATTGTCGACAAGAATGGGCACATCTACGGGCTGATGTGTTACATTTTAGGCAACTATCGTCGAGATTATCTTTACGCTTCGCTTATTGTATATTAATGTATATTAAATCTGAATTTCGAACTCTATGTATAATAATAACTTGAAATTCAGATATTTATATTAAATCTGAATTTTGAACTCTATGTATAATAATAACTTGAAATTCAGATGTAAAATATGTCACTCATGTATCTAAACATGTATATGAAATTTGTGAACGTATCGTTAACGTATGTGCAATGAACGTTCGCTTCGTCAAATGTCTCCCGATGCGGTCCTGTGCGACAATCCCTCTTGCTTTGCAAGGTAGGGGTGTCACGATTATAATAACATGTAACATTATTGTGTCATAGCACTCCACCGATAAAATTATTTTTGTGGTTTTCTTTGCAAACTTTGAAAAGAAGTTTGAAAGAGAACATTGGTAGGCATATGTCCACATGGTATTATGTGTACCGTATATGTATTCAACCAATTGTAGTGCCTACAGTGGCGAAGCCACCAGATATGGCGAGCCCTGGCAGCTGCCATACCTCCGGCAGACGGGATCCTCCCTGTCTCCCTCGCGCTGGCTGCTAGCTGCTTGCTGCTACGATTCATTTTTCAGTCGAAGGCCTGCCTCATGCCTCATGTACTCTTTTGTCCGACTTTGCGAGCAAGAAGATGAAGTGGATAGGGATGACGGTACGTCGGCTTTTTTAGATAATGGAAACAATTTACATCATTTCCGGCCTCTGCAAAGTGCACAGCCTGATTTTATTATTATAAAAACTACAGTCATCCAACAGCCCAACCGGAAACAAATCAAGAAGAACCTGGTCTATTATTAAACTTTCAACCAAAACTTGCAAACTGCTCCATGGCCGTCATCTCCATAATGGCTCGGATGTCGTTCCTGGTGTCCTCGAGCTGTAGCAGCGCCCAGTACCGCAACCAAGTACGTTTCCCTAAATAACGCTAGCAAAAATGATGAATATCTTACATTGTTAAAACAGAGATTATCTACATCGCCAAATGGCCCAACAAAGAGCCACCACCGCCACTAATATAATCTTACGTGCTTTCAAGTCAATATGTGAAAGACAATTGCTTGTTATATGAGCTATAGATCTAGGTGGGGTTAACCCCATAGCTACTTCTACTACCCTCCAAAGATTCCTGGCATGACGTCGATCAAAGAAAAGATGTCGAATTGTCTCATCCTGATTACAAGAACAACACTTAGGACTACCCTTCCAGTTCCTCCTTGCTAGATTGTCCTTTGTTAAGACTACCCCACGAGCGAGGTACCAAAGAAAAATCTTAATCTTGAGGGGAAGTTTCAGTTACCAAATTCCTTTATGACGAAAGGGCACATCTTGGTTTATTAGATAGCCATACATCGAACGGATCGTAAAAGTCCTAGTCTTATGAAGCTTCCACCACACTATATCCTTTTAATTAATTAGTCGGGGTTATTTAGCAGACTTGAGCCACGAGGGTATCATATTCTGTGTGTTTAATCCCAATCAAATCCCTCCGGAAGGAGAGGTTCCACGGTTGTTGACCCATTACCATCTCCACCGTATCATGGGGATTATAGGCAACATGGAACAAATTTGGATACACATCACGAAATGGTCGGTTACCACACCATACGTCTTCCGAGAACCTTATTTTGCTCCCATCCTTTATCCGAAAGGAAACGCAGCTGAAGAATACGTTCTTGACTCTCATGAGGCCGCGCCAAAAGTGGGAGTCTCCTTGTTTGATTTCAGCTTGGGCTAATGTCCTCGAACCTAGATATTTATTCCGGATAAGAGTTTGCCATACACCGTCTTCACTTAGGAGTTTATACAACCACTTACTAAGCAAACACTTGTTTTGGGCCTCTAAGTCCGTGATGCCAAGTTCTCCATGGTGCTTGGGTCGACACATTAAGTCCCACTTGGCAAAACAATATTTATGAGTATTTTTTACCTCCTTGCAAATAAACTATGGAACCTATGGAATCAAGAACTTTGAGAACTTCCTTTGGAATTTCGAAGAAAGACATCGTAAACATGGGAAGACTGCTAAGTACTGAATTAATCGAGTTAGCCGACCTCCATATGAAAGGTGTTTGCCTTTCAGCAATTTAGTCTTCCTTCGAACCTTTCCACTACTATTCTCCAATCATTATTACTGGGTTTTCTATAATGTATTGGAATCCCCAAGTAATGGAATGGATATTCTCCCATATTGCACCCCAAAAGTTCAGTATATTGATCTTCGAATTTTTTTGCCTCCCCATAACAAAACAATTCACTCTTGTGGAAGTTTATGTTAAGACCGGACAGCTTGTTCAAAGGCATATAACAACAGTTTCATGTTTTTCGCCTTCTCAATGTCATGATCCATAAATAGGATGGTGTCATCCGCATATTGCAAAATAGACAATCCATCATCCACTAGGTGAGGAATTATACCATCTATTTGTCCATCATTCTTTGCTCTTTTAATAAGCACGACTAGCATAGCAACCACAATGTTGAACATGATGGTAGACATAGGATCCCTTTGGTGCAATTCTTTCTTTGTCTCAAAATAGTAACCGATATCATCATTTACTTTGATGCCAATACTATCTCTTGAGACAACCTTTCTACCCAACGACACCACTTAGGAGAAAAAACCCTTCATACGTAATGTGTGTTGTAAAAAGGATCACTTAACTTTGTCATATGCCTTTTCAAAATCAATTTTGAAGATGACTCTGTTAGACTTCTTTGTGTGTAGTTCATGAATTGTCTTGTGTAAATTGACAACTCGCTCCATTATGTTATGCCAAGCATGAAGGCCATATGAGAGGGCATCAAAACAATAGACCCAGCCTATCGCACCGATCCCGTTAGTGCCAACCTTTGTATTTGGGCCTTTTTTTCTTTTTTTTTTTTTTTACAATTTCGAGTTCTCTCGATTCACTTAGGATTGCAAAGTGAAGATTACGGGTTGCGCTTGTCTACACTCGTCTTTGGGCCTATTAACACGACGAACAAATCGTGTGGGTTCGTGTGCGTGCCTACCTCGTATGTGTGTGTCGCGCTCTCTTCGCCACCTTCCATTGCTCGCTCATCAATGTTGCTTCACGATCCAGATTGATCGATGCGAGAATTGGTGGTCGATGGGGACGGATGGCCTGAACGGAGAGCGACGGAGGTAGAGAGCCGTCGATGTCGAAACAAAGTCGAGAGATCCTAATACTCCTTATCATCGATCAAATTCAGATAGCAGCAAGGTTAGGGAAAAAAGGTGAGAAAATTTAATTATAGATCGATGATATATAGCATCAAATAATGAATTATTACAAGTTTTCTTTGCTTGTACGTGATATTATAATTTATAGTGTTTTTATGTACATTTGATCGAATGATTTACACTTGTAAGCGTACAAAGATTTTTTTACCTCTATTTTGGGGTCAAATATTGGCGAAAACGTTGAACCTGCTTGATAAACCAATAATTACTTATTATATAAATTAGGAATAGTACTTTCGCCATGGGTAAATTTTAATTCCAGCTTCGCCACTATCTTTCCTTCAAGTAAGCTCAATCAAAGGCAAAGCTCACTATAGCAATAGCTAACTATAGCCACGGTTGGGGGGCTCTACAGCCGCGGTCAGCCCCAACCGTGGCTATGTTTCGAGACTACAGAAAATCATCCGTAGCCTCGGAAAACAGGTCCACCGTGGCTATAGTATGCCACTATAGCAACGGTTCACTATGTCAACCGTGGCTACATAGTGAACCGTGGCTATAGTGGCGTACTATAGCCACGGCTCACTAACCTAACCGTGGCTATAGTGGCATATTATGACCACGGTTCACTAATCTAACCGTGGCTATAGGACACCACTATAGCCACGGTTGACAAAGTGAACCGTGGCTATTTATTTTTTAACAATAAAAAAATAAATACGCATTAGAAATAATAAATTATAATTACATAATATTAACCATAATTACATCACATTAACATTAAAGTGTTACATCACATTAATATTTACAAATATTTACAAAATCCATCAAAAGTTTAATAACGTGCACATGACAATGTTTTTTCAAACTAAGTCTACACTATACGAATCTTCAACAACATCGGGCTCGTATGGTCGTTTCGAGCCGCACCACTCGAAAAGTGTCCGATGCTCCTTCGTCACTTCACTTTGGTCGTCAAAGAACCGACCACGAGGACCGATGACCTCCCTAAGTAAGAAACGGCACATCCTAGTGACAATGTAGTACATGTCGTTTGTATTTAGATGCTTTGGCACCGTCGTAAATCCTTTCTTGGAGGTTTTATTCAATATCTTTCTGTCCGTTATCAATGCCTTTTCTAGACTTTTTGCTCTCTGTCAATAAATTCATAAAAGTTGGTACATGATAGGCAAAAAACAGAAAGAATCCAAAGTAAACAGATGCGATCTTAGCGTACCTCCTCGATGGTCTCATGGGTGATGACATTCAAGTAGGATGCAGCGGAGCTCGAATACGCACATGCGTAATATCCACAGTGCACACTACCTTTTACGTGTTTAATGCACTTGTTAAATAGAGTGAAGTAAAAAACATCACTCTATTTCAATGATAGCAGGATAAAAAAATTAGATGTGACGCGTGTCTTACAGGAAATTTGTGACGAAAGTATATTTTTTCCGAATTCTATAACGCGCCACCTTCGGGTTCTTTACGTAGTTGAAATAAGCACTACAGTATTAAGAAAAGAGTTTTATTGCATGAAATTATCGCTATTTAATTGTACGTCCGTACTTACCAATTTATAATGCTCACAATATCTACGTAGCGGTTGGAGTCGTAGTCAAGGCTATCCAAGACTTATAGATATCCAATTTTTGGCATGATCAGGAAACAAATCCAATGACCACTGCAACAAAAGATCGTATTAGTTAGTATATCATCTATTTTTACGATCGACGAGAGGAAGGTAGTGATCGAACTTACTCGAAGTGGTAAGGCGCATAAATGGCGTGACAATCCTGCCATTCCCCGAAGCACGTGTAAATATAACCTGCAGCTCGACCCCTAGCTTTTGTCCTTATGGTGTCCTTCAGTTCTTGTAACTCTTGTGGTGTATTGTCCTTATATATCTTGTCTTTCTCATTTATCCGAGGGTTGATCGCACTTTGATTGATCAAGCTCGGATTGAGGTACCCAACCTTCCAATCGGGTCTGTCGTATCTCTTCTTTTGAAATATTGAATTCAAGCTACATTAAAAGCAAAAGGCAGTGTGTAGCATGTACTGCAAAAAGTAGGAAATAAGAAAAAGATGGATGGAGGCACTTACATGCACCACAAGGTTACGAAGGTCGTGTCCATCTCGCCGAGGCAAAACATAGTGTGGATATCATTGAAATATAGTCCAAGGGTCGAGTCACCGGTATCGTTGAACACGTCCTTCGGAAACTTACAGGTGATCACATCCACTCCTTCTTTCGCTGCTGCTACGTACCGGTCATGCAGCTTCCGCATCTCCCACCGTAGGTTTGACAACATGTTTTTAGATACGAGGGGTTTGCCAAAGATGAAATTTAGAAAGTCCTCATTCTTGTCATGACCCTCAAATATGTCATCATTGTAATGTACCAATTGACGAGGTTCCGTGATTGGTTGCACGGGTCCCTTCCTCATTCGCTCCAAGTATTTCATGACATGTTCAAGGTTGTGGCTTTGACGGATCCATCCCCACGAGCGTAATCATCCTAGGGATTAGAGGAGTAAACTCCTTCCGAAGAGACTCGATAAACCGAGGCTCTTCATCCAAGGCTAGGTTTTCACCTTCCGGCTCGACGGAGGGGATACATTGCCCTTCGGGCTCGACAAGGGGGACTATTTGTTGCTGAGGCTCCTCATAGCCGTGTACTCGTGACGGTTTCTTGCTCGTGGGCTGTCTGCGAGTATAGGACTCATAACCGCTTCCTATCCTTGGTCATCTTGTTCGTCCTGTAAGTGCTCTACAGGTTGCAACCTTCATGGTCTTTCCCTTGTAACCAAACAGCACATGCAACTCACAAGGACATTCTTACGTTATGACTTCCCCTTCTAACGGGGAGGTAAAGCTAGGCGAAGTGGTTGGGACTCGTATTAGTCGTATCGGGGATACTGTCACTTCGCATGTCGGCTTGGTACATCTACATCTGTCCCTCCACTCTTCCTTGTCCCTCTCCTCCTTATCTTTCTTGTGAAATTTATGTTTTTTGTACAACGAGGCGGAAGAGCTAGAGGAGAAACCCTCTTTCCAAGTTGCCTTGGAGGACACTCGCTCGCACCCGCCCACCATGCTCTTTGGTCCCCACAGCAAGAGAGAGTTCGTCACCGTGATATTCGGATTGAATAACACCAGATCGCGTCTCGCGACTTGATGTCACCCGTCAATTGCTGGATAACTTGCGCCGATTCCGCGTCCAACGGAATAATCTCCCCATTTTCATCCATCTTAGAGTGCGCACGGACCCAATTTTTGGCACGCGGCTCGAGGTCCTCTAGTGGATCGGGCTTCCCTTCCGCACGGAGCTTTTCTTCCATTGCCTTCCACTCCGGAATCTTTTTCTTGTAGCCGCCGGGCCCAAGTGTGGCTTGTACTTATTTTTCCTGTTCAGCTCTAACATCTTTGCACTAAGGTCCTTGGCAGGTCCAGCTGTCTTCTGCTGAACAAATAGTTCCCCGTCCTGTGGACTTATTTGACCATAGTCGTCAAAGGGTGTTATGACACGTTTGACATAATGGCAGTTTAGTCGGGACCTCCATTCTCGAAAGATATGTGACATTGCGGTCAGCGTTGCCTTCTTGGCTTTCTTGAGGTCCGCTGGTGGGAAGAGGATGTGTGATCTAACGGCATTCCACATTTCCTCTTTGCGCTCTTGAGGAACCACCTTCCATTTGGTCCAGGTTATTTTGCATTTCTCCTTGACAACAACACCACAACGGTTCCGCCATTTTGCATGGACACCCATTGGTTCAACAGGCTCCCGATCGGTGGGGTCCAGTGTTGTCACCTCATATGTGCCCTCAGCCTTGTTCGCGGACCGTTTACCCCCACGCTTGCGCTTTTGGGGGACTCATGGGCCGCTATGTTTTCTGTTTGCGCCTCATGAGGTGTGTCTTCGCAAGCCATGGAATGTGTCACTTGTGCGGCCAAGGCACGACGAACAGTTCGTCGAGGAACCTACCATATAAAGAATCATTGAAGCTCAGTAATATGCTAATACGGGAAGCTTGAAAAATTTAATAAAAAGAATCACATTTGACGTGATACCTCTTCCGAGGGCACGTAATCTGGGTCCTCATTAATACCCCTAGATTCACGAGGTCGGGGGTGGGGGTGAGGATCCTCTCGGTTCTTCCCATTCTCCACTTGATGCGGAGCTTTCATGGTTCATATCCACAACATCCTCTTGTGTATACTGGATCGGGGGCTATCTTCCGGATTATCTTGTAATGGTATCTTGTCCGCCATTATAGGATTTGATACCTTTAGGGTAACAATGAAAAGATTTAGTAGCAAATAATTAGAGGAAAGAGTTAAAATAGAGGAAAGATGACATAAAAGGATTCTTTAGCATTGGCATCGAACATGGATAGCATCGGAATCAAATAGTAGAAGAGGAAGACGAGATAGAAGGACATACATTGTAGAACACTTTCACAAGAAAGGCAGGTGCACACTATGCAATGCATACCACAATTTATACGACCTTGAGGTAAATAGGTTAGGATACTTGGGTATGCTTCAGAAAATCAAATATAACGTGTCATACACATTACAAAGATCATCCGGAAAATACCCAAGCATCCGACCATATCTACCTAAGGTCGTACGAGTTACGGTATGTCTTGCATTTTATTGTACCAACCATTCTAATGAAAGACACCCTACATTCTACATTCTTCCACCCCATCTTCTCCTTCTCCTATATATACAGATGCTTATCAAGAGTCATCGTCATCTGCCAAAAAGTTGGAATTTTTTTGAAGACTTAGTTGAAAATATATTTTTCCAAGAAAAGGAGTATATTCCATGGCATCGAACGGGGAAAGAAGAGGATGCAGCTGAGGAGGATGGACATACAATGTAGAACACTTTCATAAGAAAGGCAGGTGTACACTATGCAATGCATACCACAATTTATACGACCTCGAGGTAAATAGGTCAGGATACTTGGGTATCCCCGGAAAATCAAATATAATATGCCATACACATCACAAAGATGATCCGGAGAATACCCAAGCATCCGACCATGTCTACCTAAGGTCGTACGAGTTGCGGTATGTCTTGCATATTGTTTGAGCAACCTTCCTAATGAAAGACACCCTACATTCTATATTGATCCCGCCTAGCTACCTCCTCTTCTATCAACAATCATCATCTGCCAAAAAGTTAGGATTTTTTGCTCTCGGTGCGGGTTGCCGAATGAACGGCCATCCAACGCTATCGTTAAGGTCATCGACTCGTATGTCAACATGTTTCCAACATCCGAGGATGCGGTCCATGCTGCCACACTCATCTCACTTTGCCAGCTTTCATCATCGAGCATGCCTATCTTTATCTTCACGTGTCGAAGGCACAAAAGAACACAAGACTTGGAAGCGCCTAAATTCTCTAACACGGCATGGATTTTATACTGGTACAAACAGCTCCATGTACCAAATAATATCAATGCCATGTTAGAGAGCTCAGGCAGCTTCCAAGCCTCATGTGCTTAAAGGGCCTTCAGACCGGAAGATGGAAGAGGCAATTTAAAGAAAAAAGAGGAAAAGATTGCTCTCGGTGCGGGTTGCCGAATCAGCGGCCATCCAACGCTATCATTAAGGTCATTGACTCGTATGTCAATATGTTTCTAACATCCGAGGATGCGGTCCATGCTGCCACACTAATCTCACTTTGCCCGCTTTCATCATCGAGCATGGCTAGACCATGAATTAGAGGAGAAAAGAGAGGAAAGAGAGGAGAAAAGAGAGAAAGCAAAGGAAATAGAGGAGAAAAGAACGGAAAGAGAGAAAGAGATTAAGGAGAGGAAAGAGAGGTGAAAAAGAGATAGGAGAGGAGGAAATAAAGAGGAGCAAACAGAGGAAGAGAGGAGAAAAGAGAGGAAATAGAGTAGGAAAAAGAGAAAAGAGAGGAGAGAAAAGAGTAAAGAGAGGAGGAAATAGTTTTTATTTAAAAACTATGGTCTAGCCATTAAAGAGAGGAGAAAAGAGAGGAAGAAAGGAGAAAGAATAGGTGCTTTTATATATTAAACCATAGAGCACAAAGGCTTTTATAGGTGCTTTTATAACAGCATTGGTAGTTATTCAATCATAGAGCACTCAAATCAGCAAGCCTAGCATGAATAGGTGCAATATATTTGACATAATTCACAAAATAATTGAACAATTCAGGGCACAAAGATTAACAAGGTAATTCAGGGCAAAGCTTTACTACTTGCTACTAGGTACTGGAATGCAAGAGGATGTCAATCATCGATCAACAGAAATAGCTTAAGCATCTCAGTACAAACACTCCATACATCATTTACAAACAATATTCAAAGCGCTCCTACGCTCCAAACCCGCAATCGGCAAAAACAGCAAAACGCCTCATTTTAATATACAGCAGCAGTGCTGCTTGTCATTTTCATAACACTAAAACTATAATAGCAATGATAGCAAAAAAATACTCTGCAAGCATCTACATTTAACAAGCCACAACTTTGGTATTCATTTCCAAATTTAATATCATCATTTACTATGTCTAAATGGCTCCACAATCTAACTGACAGAATCTGTCAAACAGCATCACAACACTAACTTTGGAAAATTATATCTCCCAAACTAGTGAGCCAAAACAAGAGTTCAAGTATGCTATGGAAAGAGGGTATATAGGGCTATAATATACTCCATATAACCCTGGACAAATTTGGCCTCTAAATAATTTTAGAAGGGCACTCAAAACATTTTGTTGCAACAATGAACTGAAACCTGACGGAAACTGACGAAAGAGAAACAACAACATTCAGACAAGCATAACTCTCATTTTATCCAATGAAAAAAGGCATATAAATATGCGTTGGAAAGGTTGCGAAACCATCTACAACGACTTTCGTTAAAAGGCCCTAGTCAAATTTGGCACCCAGATTTATAAAAACTGCCTCAAACAGTGACTGGTACGCTGGATTGACAATGGAAACTCCGACAGTAGGCTAGTGATCAGAATCACAACATCCTAAATAACAAAATCCAAAGGGGATAGGATGGGCTAATAACAAAGTGCAATGCCTATGGGTCATGGATATCAAAATTGGTGATGTAAACATCCATGTCTTAAAGAGTGAACAAAATTGAGCAGATGTGTTTAGCTAATAACAAATTGAACATCCATGTCTCAACATAGTGTAAGTAGCAAGTGCAACACACGAAACTCAAATGTAGCACAACATCATCAATTTTTATTTCCCCTTTCCTTTATTTTCTTAACAAATGCCTACTGTAAGTAGCAATCGGCACATACAGAAACTCAGCAATCGACAACCTAGCAGCATGACTTGCATCTCAAATGTAGCACAACATCCTAAATAACATTTCGAGGCCGTCAGCAACTACTAGCATTGACAGATTATCACAGCACATATAGAAACTCAGCAATTCAGCACATACAGAGAGATTTAGCAACTCAGCAATTCGCAATCCAGCACATACGTAAATTCATGACACATACAGAAATTCCCTAGCATTGCGGAGTTGCTGTATAGATATCACAACAGTAAGCAAACAACCACGGAGGGGAAGAGGGGGACGGGGGATACAAGTACGTGGAGAGGGGGAGCTTGTTGAAGGGAAGGGGGCGACGAGGGACTCGTCGTCGGCGAGGAGGAGCACGTGATCGGAGAGGAGCTCGGGCGATGCGAGAGGAGGTCCAGCGAGCGCGCGTGTAGGACCTCGAGGGCGGAGAGGAGCTCGGGCGGGCTCGTCGGAGAGCTCGGGCCGGCGTAGAGGAGGTCCGGCGGGCGCGCGTGGAGGAGCTCGCGGGCGGAGAGGAGCTCGGGCGGCGCGAGAGGAGGTCCAGGTGAGCGCGCGTGGAGGACCTCGCGGGCGGAGAGGAGCTCGGGCGGGCTCGTCGGAGAGCTCGGGCCGGCGCGAGAGCAGGTCCGGCGGGCGCGCGTGGAGGAGCTCGCGGGCGGATAGGAGCTTGGGCAACGTAGAGGAGGAGATCTAACGGAAGCGCGAGGAGGAGCTTGCGGGCGGAGAGGAGGAGCTCGGGCGGCGTAGAGGAGAAGCTCCGACGGGCGCGAGGCGAGGAGCTCGGGCCGGCGCAGAAGAGGTCCGGCGGGCACGCGTGGAGGAAGCTCGTGGCCGAGAGGAGGAGCCGGGCGCAGCGGAGAGCTCCGACGGGCGCGGCGAGGAGCTCGCGGCAGAGACGGCGCGGCGGCACAAAGCGATAGCTTGTCGGCGTGCTCGTCGACGGCGCACCGATGAGGGTTAGGGTTGGCTGCCGGAATGGGGCCGGCCCTTTTACATAGCCACCATTAGCCACGGTTGGCGATGGTGGAGCGGGTCCCACATGTCGGTGGGACAAAGCACAATAGCCACGGCTCATTCCAATTCCAACCGTGACTATTGTGATCCCACCGACATGTGGAGCCCAAATGTCGAGAGACACATACAATAGCCACGGTTTGTTTAGAAACCAACCGTGGCTATTGTTTCCTCCGGCCCCACTTGTCATTGAGTGAATTTTTTTTTGTGTAATTTTTCTTTTACTTCTTCAATTTTTATTCCCAAAACTATAATGCCTTTGCATCTAATTTTTGGCATGTCATTTTTTAAGTTGTTTATAATCACATATGTATTTTTTGTTTTTTCTACTCCAGTACTATTAATATAATATTTCATCTACAAAATTGTTTTTCTTGACTTTTACATGACCCAAATATTTTAAAAATTTTCAACAAAATTACAGTAGATTTTAATTTGTATGACGAGATGTGTGTGCCAATTTTTAATTCAAAAATAATAGAAATTATCCAGATAAAAAAACTCAAATGACACCATGTTTTTTCTATTATTCTGCACATTTATCATTTGCAAACTATAAGCCCGTTTGACCTACATTTTGGCATGGCACTGTTTCCCGAGCATTCGAACTCACTTATATTTTTGATAATTTTTTTTAAAAAAATTTACAAAAAAAATAGTTCAAATGATACTATGTGTCTCGAGTGAGTGGAGTTTTATACTGAAACTTATGTTGTTTGGTACCAAACACATTTATATGTTTTAAAAAATTGAACCAGAAATTTCACGTGTGCGTTTATTAATGGCATCTAAGTAAATTTGAAGAAAATTCAATAAAATAGTTTGGAGATTCGTACAAAACCAAGTGGAAATGGATACATTGGAATTTTACACAAATTTAGAAACAAGAATCAGTAAATTTAGACAATATTTGAATTCTATATACAAGTTTCAAAATTTAAATAGGAATTAAAAAAAGCACATAACCTAAATGAACTAGTGGATGAACTACTAATGGGCCTCATATACAGAGTGAGGCTCAAATCACTATTGTCATTTTAAAAAATATTGTTTAATTGATTTAAATTGTTCAAAAATAATTAAATTACTAATTGACACTTAAAAATGGTTATATGTCGCTTCTTATTTTTTAAAAATTTTAAATTATACCTTGTTATTTTTTAGGATTTCAAATAAAATTGAACCTAAACATTATTTATTCAATATTTTAACTAAATACATATACAAATTTTAAAATTTAAAACTAAATATATAAATAAGTTTTAGAATTTAAATCTAAAGAGTTATAATAAAAATACGAAAAGTTAAAATTTTGGCCCATCGGCCCGAGCCCCTCGAGAGGGGATTTTGACCCACCGAAATAGGACAAGATCAGAGCGGCCCACCACAACCGAGGCGGGCCACAAGCCGGAGCAGGCCGATAATTTATTAGTAAGTTCAAAGCCTTATGCGGAGTGGAGCTTATAAGCTGGCTCGGGCGACTTTGGGCGGGCGAGGTGGTACTAAACCTCTGCCCGCCGCGCACCACTTGCAATAGGCACGGTTGACTTCTTCAACTGTGGCTATTGTTAAGGTTAACAATAGCCACGGTTGAAGAAGTCAACCGTGGCTATAGCTGGAATTATAAAATTATTTAATTATTGTTAATTTGATTTATGTGGCTCAAAAATTATTAACAGGTGGAATTATTAAATAATTATTAGCAACTTTTAAATAATTATTAAATGTGGTTAAACTATTTAAAGTTGCTGGAAAATTATTTAAAAGATGTTAATGATTTAATTGGCAGAAAAATAATTAACAAGTTATTAAATCCATTAACGTTGCTGAAAATCAATAGAATATTATTAAACTAATTAAAGTTGATGAAAAATTATTTAAAACTTGTTAAATTGATATAAGTGGCAGAAAAAATGAACAGGTTATTAAATTCATTTATTTTGCTAAAAATTCATTAAAATATTATTAAATTAATTAAAGTTGCTTGAAACATATCTCGAGTACATCATAGGTACATCGTAATGGAATAATAAAGGTACATTATCCTTGAACGATTTTTTCTTCGCAATCTGTGCGTAGGTATGGCATTCCTTGATACGATAGTTTTGTTTCAATGACTTTAAATTTTTTGGATCCACAAATGATGGAACTTCATCATACTGATTGTATGCATCTTGATCCTCGACCCCATCCACTCCAAGTATTCTTTGTTTACCGGGAATAACAATGTGCTTCTTCTCATCCTTTGGATGAGTATATAGAACACTTGTTCCGCTACCTTAGCAAGTATCCACAAGTCATCTTTATAACCTACATTCTTCAGATTGACGAGGGTTAACCCCTATTCATCGACCTCCACCCCACTTGGGTGTTTGACCCATTTGCATTTGAAGACATGAACTTGCAAATCTGGTCCATAGTTCAGCTCCCAAATTTCCTCTATATACCCATAATATGAGGTGTAATTGTTATCGTCATCAAGGGCTTCAACTCAAACTCCGCTGTTTTGACACTTACTTTTCGTGTCCTTCTTTGAAGTGTGAAAAGTAAAACCATTAATGTCGTACGCCTGATCAGTCACCACAGTCTTTGAAGGTCGGGCAGCTTAAATTCTCAACATTTTCTCATCCATCGAGTCCCCACGTGGAAGGTCTTGACTCTCGAACCATGATGTGAAAGTTTTCTTGTGCTTCTGTACTAACCATGCACCGCTTTTGACATGAACATTGTTCAGTTCAAGCTCCTCAATGTGTTTTGGGAAATACGGGGCAACGATACGTAATTGTTGCAGTACAGTAGAAATGGGCTTTATCAACTCGTTTATATTAGCGGTCGGTGAATGATTTTCGTCCTCGTATACCTTTTCCGCTTAACCTTCCCTCATGACGAGACACGGGTATACCAATAGATCGACCGTCTTTAATATAATCTGCACAACACTCAATAATCTCCTCGGTGGTGTAGCCCTCAATCATTGAACCCTCTCGGATGACAACGAGTACGTACATAGCGTTTTATAACATACATGAACCTCTCGTAGGGAAACATATGATGCATGTAGACGGGGCCCAAAGCGAGATATCCGATCAACAATATGAAGCATGAAGTGTTCCATAGTATCAAAATAGGAAGGCGGGAAGCACATCTTGAGCATGCATATTGTTTCCTTTATGTGGGTTCGCAGGTTATCCAACTCGTGTTTATTGATCACCTTCTTTGAGACTGCGTTCCGAAGTAGCACAAACGAGTTATAGTCAACTTCAACCATTCGGATTTCACAGCTCCGATGGCGATAGCCGTAAACACCGAAAGTAGTGTCTGACAATCGTGAGTGTTTTAACCACTTATCTTTAAGTCTTTCATGTCCACGAGATTTTGGACATTCGATGAGAAACCGGTCGGTGCTTTAATCCCGTGTAGACACTTCAAGAACGCTATTTTCTCCTCACGCGTTAGGTGTAGCAGGCTAGCGGGAGGTAGTACTTTCTGTTCGCTCTTTCTTGCGGATGGAGCTCCGGCCTAATATTCATCTCTGCAAGGTCTCTACGTGCGTTCAGTCCATCCTTTGTCTTACCGGGTAGGTCAAGTATAAGGCCGGTAGTGCTGTCAAATACACCTTTCCCAATGTGCACCCAATCAAATGCATGAGTCACTTCCAATTCTTCCCGATGATCGAGATATCCGTAGAATATAGAAAGCTTCTTATACGGCATTGCAGCTTTTGACTTTCCAACTCCCTTCACGGCCTTTCCAAATGTAGCTTTAATGTTTTTTGTCTTATCAAAGACATCCCTAGAGGTCAACGTCGAGGTTCTTCGCCGGTCTCAATCGTACCATCAAATTGTTTGGTCATCCGTCGATACGGGTGGCTCCGATATAAGAATCGACGATTTTGAGTGTACACTGTCTTCTTGGATGATGGAAGATATACGTGTGATGTATCATCAACACAAACAAAGCATGCCTCCTTTCCTTTCACCCGGCCCGAAAGCGCCCTTAACGCCGGGGAATCGGCTACTGGTCACGAAAATGATCGCTTTCAACGTGAAGTAGTCTCTTCGGTGCTCATCCCACATACGCACACCTTTCAACCATAGTTTCTGCATGTCTTCAAACAATGGTTCCAGGAAGACATCTATGTCGTTCCTAGGTTCTTTCAGTCCGGATATAAGAATGGACAATAATATGTACTTCCTCTTGTGGCACAACCATGGCGGGAGGTTGAACATTGTTAGCAGCACAGGCCAAACGCTGCGAACGTTCCTCGTCATACCAAAAGGGTTCATCCCATCCGTACTCAATGCAAACCGTATATTTCTTGACTCATGCGAGAAGTCGTCACGGTGGTTACGATCGAAGTTTTTCCACCGGGTTCCATCCGATGGATGACTCAGCTTATTAGGGTCCCTCTTACGTGTATGCCATGTCATCGGCTCAAGCATCTCTTGGGTTGGCAAATATCCGTCTTATGCGATCGACCACCGGTAGGTACCACATGACCAAGGCTGGAACCTTACTATCATCGTCGCTACCATTGACGATACTCGCTTTTCTTCCTCTTCCTATCATTCTTCCCCCTCTTATTAGTTGTGTCTACATCATACTCCTCATTCGTCTTGTAACGACTTCGTTTGCACCTTGGGCATCTCACGAGGTCCTTGAACTTATCCCCCGGTATAATATACAATGATTTGGATATGCGTAGATTTTTTGCACACCCAGCGACATTGGGGATATCAGTATCTTAGCATAGTATGTGTTTTTTGGTAACAAGTTTGGCTTCGGCAGTGTATCCGACAGAAGATCCAACAATTCGATGAAACCGGCATCCGACCACCCATGGATGGCTTTCAGTTTCATGAGCTCGAGAACCGTACGTAACACAGTATTCTCTTTAGAACATCCCTTAGACTCCTCAAACAATAAATCCTTTGATGCCTTCTCTATCGTTGCAAAATTATCAAGCCCTCTTGTTGTCCCTACATTGAGTAAAACTTGCGGCTCAACATGACATAACAATTCCTCAACATCAAAATCAGCACATTGTTCTTCTTCGACATGAAAATCAAAAGTCTCGTCAACTTGGACAAACTGTTCTTCTTCAACTTCAATCGGCTGCAACTCAACTACGACCGGCTCGTCTTCTCCATACTTTGTCCACCTCGTATAATTCTCCAGGAAACCCCTCCTCACTAAGTGAGATTTGATTACAAGTGTATCTGTCCATAATTTTTGATTCTTGCAGTCCACGCATGGACAATATATTTCTTGTCTTCCTAGACGCTTAGCATGCTCGGCAGCCCTCTTGAGAAATACATCGACTTGACCTCGGAAATATGCCCTTAATCTTGACTCTTCGTACATCCATGTTTTGTCCATCTAAACAAGCATTACGCGAATATAAATTATAATAAATTAATTACTAAATAAAATAATTACCGTTATGAATATTAAGTATTTATAGAAAATATAAGGGAAGTAATATATTGCATAACACAATGTGCTAGAATTAATAATTATTAATTAATTACTAAATAATCTATTTACCATTATGAATATTATATATTTATAGAAAATATAAGGGAACTAATATATTGCATAAGACAATGTTCTATCATATATAAAAAACTCACTATACAAATTATTATTAATTGACTCGAATTTTTTTAATAATTAAATTGTGCTCTAGGGGTCTCTCTCAAGAGAGCATAAAGTAGATCTTAAATTGATTGACATGAAAAAGGCTTGTAAGACATGATTTTTTTTATGCAACACAAGCACATGATATATGAGCTTATTATACACAACTCAAACCAACAACAAACCTATAAACATGGAGGAATTTGACAAATCGAAATCAAAACCTCGGTCAAATGGTAATCCAAAATTCTCCATGATTACAACATTATAGCAACAAATAATACATGGGATGAGTTTCCCTTACCATGGAGAATAAATTTCTGCAAAAAAAAACGAGACCAAAACCTTTCCCCCTCGGTTGTCATTTTTTTCCTCAATTTTCGAGCCGCCACACTTGGAGTGAGCTCCTGTTCGGTCCGAACGTGGACTTTTATACTGTGCAAAACAATAGCTACGGTCCACTTCTTCATCCGTGGCTATAGAAGAAACTATAGCCACGGTTGGTGACGTGGACCATAGCTATTGGTGGAGGCCACTATAGCCACGGTTCACAAAGCCAACCGTGGCTATAGTCGCCCCTATAGCCACGGTCCAAGGGCACAGTAGCCCGCACCCAACTATAGCCACGGTCGATTTTGCTTGCCGTGGCTATAGGGTTTTGGGCTGCGTGGCTACGAGTGAGTTTTTGCTATAGTGGCTTTTGAAGTTATGACACTAGAGTTGCATGAATAATCATTTCATAGTCATTTTATAATCAGTATTTTCATTAACATTTAATATTAAATAATTTTAAATAATTGTTTGCCCATGCGTATGCACGGGTTTGATGTGCTAGTACATAAGAATAATATATTATTGGCGCGACCATCAGAAGTAGTAGTGTACGTACATTGCTCATGTCTGTATTGATGCCGGTTACTTTATTGGAATTATTTTTTTCGTGAGCGGCTTCATCATGCTACTGCTGATGAGGAGTGGCTAATTCGATTTCCATTGGTGCATGTCAAGAATGGGGATCCATATCATTCAGATCACAGACCTGTCATTATCTCTACAGAGAAGAAGGAAGGAAGTAGCACGATGAATTCAGATTTGAGGCCAGCTGGTTGGAAGAGGATCAATGTAGAGGGGTGGTGCAGGAGGCATGGGAGGATGTTGGGGGTTTGTCTGATTGGAAGGTTGCAAGTGTCTTACAGGGTGTAGCGACAAGTCTGCAGTATTGGAGCACGGACGTCCTTGGTGATTTAGAAAAAAGATTGAAGAAAGCGAAGAAGGATCTGGAGAAATGCCAAAGAGGGGTTCTAAATAATGTAAATGTGAGCAGGGAGGTGGTTTTGAGCTTTAAAGTGGATAGGATTGACGAGCAGATTAATATTTTTTGGAAACAGAGGGCTCGTATAAATTGGTTAGAGAAAGGAGATAGAAATACCGAGTTCTCCCATCGGGCTTGTTCTGAGCGGAAGAGGAGAAACATAATAGGAAACTTGCAAAGGGATGATCGAAGTTGGGTGGAAGATGAAGCAGAGAAGCATGTGTTTATTACTAACTATTTTATGCAGCTGTTCAAATCAAGTACGAGTGGTGATATAGCTCCCCACTGCTGGAAGCTGTGCTGCCTTGTGTCACAACTGTTACACTCCTATCCTGAAAGATAGATTAGTGTGGTACGGATCACCTTGTGAGATGATTTACGAAGAAACCATGCATAGCATCACAATAACAAACATACACGATTTGCAAGTTCACATAATTAAGTCTCGAATTACAACATTGAGTTCCAAATAAAAGATACATTAGGTTCGTAAATTAAAGTTACATAACCACGATCTTTGTTCGAAATAGAGTGCGAAAGCGATTACATAACACGACGATAAATAGATAGTTTAGGTGAGCCATGTCGGTCTAGGCCACGGCTCACTCCTCATGGGTCGGAGAGCTAGGAACCCACTCGATGGTCCACTCTTTAGGCTCCTCTTCATCCCACACAACCTTACCATAACAATAACAATACCCGGCTTACGGGAATCCTGAAAATACACATGTAGTGGCAAAGCCTGAGTATCTAGCATACTTCGCAAGTCTTACCCGTCAAATTGGCCATCTAAGACCGACACTTAGATGCATGGGCTTGACCGGTTTCACTTGGCATATGCATAAAAACAGCGCCTAACTAATTAGGTTTTCACTTTTATGACTAGACAAATTAATAGGGTTGTTGCATAAAAGAAACTTTAGTGGGCATACTAAGCAATACAAGAGTTTGCAATACAAGGTAATATCAATATAAAATAGCGAGCATCTCAATCTTTTCCTCTTACTAAACATTGTAAACTGCTCGAAACAAGTGGTACTCATTAACCGAGAGGAAACGGCGATAATTATCGAATTATTAATCCTGCAGGAAAGACCCAAATGCACGACATACGCATCATTTAAGAAAACGTATGGCCACCGTTCGTGAGCTCATCACAAAGCAAATCACGGGGCCACCGACCCCAAGTACACGTCCCCTTTGCGACCCGTTCAACAACGTGCCCAAGGCTTAACCCGTGTACTCTCCAGCGTTCCTCAATCCGTGCAACCACCGTACCATACACATCACCTCCGGGTCGGTGAGATATCCGGCCCACTTAACAATTCACAAGCTACATAGGTTTACCAATCCCTATAAGAAAGGTATGCAAGTGGTACACAATTCAAACTTGTTCGCGTAGTCACAATGGGGTGTTCTCAATTTTCCAATTCATCATATTAAGTGTAACATAAGCAATATGTGATTGTCCCGTTCTATCGTTGACTCCATGAGTATAGCATAGCATTTCTATCGAGGGAATGACACCTATTCTATATAGGACATATAGGGAAATTATGCACGTGGATTTCCAATCAATTCCTAGAACGTAAATGCACATTCATCATCCTTAATATAGTGATAAAAGAAAGTATTTTAAAATAATAGGAATGCACCGGGGCTTGCCTTGAGAGTGATCGAAGTTAGTGCTAGCTTCACAAGCGTTGAGATTAGCAACGGCTTCTTCCGGCAGAATTAATTCGACGTCGTCACCTATGGAATGAAATGTATTGCATAAGTAAAAGGAATACAAGGTCAATGACAATGACGATGCATGGGTGCTGTTTTGTATGGATGGCATATGCATAGTTTAATAAAGTCAAGTGCGTGGAATTAAAGCATGCATGGACATATCATTCCTTTTCCTTTTAATGGAGTGAAATCAAATTACCACTTGTAGTGCAACATAGACAAGCAATGTTTTGCCAAAATGGCATGAGTGCTAGGGTTTAAACATGGCGATTCAGATTTAAAATTATGAGCAAAGTTTAAATGTGGAACAAAGAAATTAGGGTTTGAGGGGAGCTCCTATTATCACATGTGATAACGACTTTCTAATATACTTAGGGAAGCATTCAATTAAATAGCACAAGTGTAATATTAACGGAACTTCCTGCCAAATCTGATCACGAGGGACTAAGCAACATTATGGGAAGTGAACATTAGCATAAACATGCAAGTATATAAATTTAAGAGCATAAACTCAATATCTAAAATGCTGAAATTGATATTTTCTTGAATTAAATAAAATGACAGCAAAATAAATACTTAGGGTGCTCCAATTTAAACATGGGATTTTATGCATGTGCTCAGGGCTATGAATAGTGAATCTACCAAGTTTCATGCCAAAATAATTTATAAATCATTAATGCAAAATTAATTACAGAAAATGCCATTAATGCCATAACTTGAAAAATATGCAATGAAATTGAGATTTTCCAGTGCAGGATGCTCAAGGGTGCCAAGATGCATAATTTGAGTAAGTTTCACATCTATTGGATTTTTATTTAAATAGTTATTAATTTAATTGTTTTTCAAGGGTTTTATCTTAATCATTTTCTACAATTATCTAAATAACTAAAACACAGAAGCTCATGTTACTTTTCGAAAGGTACACATCTTGAGGATTCTAAAGAATTTTAGTTTGCAATTTTTTTGGCCTTTTAAATTAGGAGATATGATTTTCCGAAAACTTGACAAAAGGCCGACTGTATTTACGGAAATGCCATCGTCACGATTAGAACATAACAGAGAGCACGGGGCGGCGCTTGGTGACCGGCGCCGGTGAACTCCGGCCAGCGGCCGAACGGCGGCGAGTCCAGGGCTGGGATTTGAGGAAAATGATGCACGCGGCGAGGGCGGGAGCTCCGTGGGGTCCACGAGCTGCAGGGATTGGCCGGAGTTGGCCGGCGGCGAGCGACGAAACAGGGACAGGTTCGGCGGAGCGGCTCGTCAAGCCTGGAGCATGAGAGAGAGGGAGATTTGGCCATGAAGCTTCACCTGCGAACGGAGATGAGCGGCACGGGGTTTGACGCCGAAGCAAGCGGTCGGAGATGGGGGCTCGTCGGCGAGGCGGAGCGGACGGCGACGGCGGCGGTGCTTTCTCCCTCGATTCCGGCCGTGACTCTACGTGGGAGGAGAAAAGGAGTTAGGGGAAAGATGCGGAGGTATCTTGCGCGTCGATTTGAAGAGGAATTGGGGGAAGAGGAGCTGCCTAGGACGAGCTGTGCGTGGAGGCGGCCATGGTGGTTGTGGTGCGCGGCGACGGTTCTTTTCTCCTCATGAGCGGGCTGTGGATGGGCAAAAGGGAAATGGGAGCAGCGCTATACTAGAGAGGGACGCCGGGGAGCTGGCGAGATGGAGCCTTGGCTCCTGCGCCTTTGTTCTATCGCCGGCAGAGGGGAGCAACACGGATGCTCGAGCTGGCCGGACCGGCGGTCCGAGCCGCCATTGCCCGATGGGCAATGAGCTCGAGATGGATTTTCGAATATGAATCTGACCCTTTCGAAACAATTTCCAAAACTCAATTTCTGCTGCTCAAAAACCTGAACCAAAAATTTGGGGTGCTCAGCAAGATGTGATTCACAATTTTCTTTTTGGTGCGACGTTCAAATTCTGCTCGTAGATTTTTGTACAAAAATGAGAAACAGTGCTGTATTGAATTCAAATTCGAATTTTTGAGCTTTTCAAACCTTGTTCAAAAATTTTGCAAAAATGCTGTAAATTCACTGTTTTGCATGTACATCATGATGGTGCAAAAATATGAGCGTGGTACTGTTACAAAAATTGAGGTTTCCTAAGGGCTAGGGTTTGTTCCTTTTAAAATTGTGTTTTTTTCATTTTCTTTCTTCGCTTAACTGGGGTGCTATGTATTAGGGTTTTGCTAATGGTGGATTTGCAGGGTTTAATATGTCATTAACCTCTAGAAGTGACATGGGATGTCACAACAACCGATACGAATAATGTGTTGTTGAAGTTCACTCGTGAGGAAATTAAAGGTGCTTTCGACGCCATTGGTGACCTGAAGGCACCTGGACCGGATGGGCTACCTTCGGTCTTTTACAAGAATTTCTGGGATATTGTTGGTGATCGAGTCACAAACGAAGCTTTGTCGGTATTAAATGGAGGTCAAATGCCAGATGTATGGAACGAGACATTAATTGCGCCAATACCAAAGGTGAACAAGCCGGAGAAGGTAACTGATCTACGACCTATAAGCCTGTGTAATGTCCTTTATAAGATTGTCTCAAAGGTGATTGCAAATAGACTGAAATGTATTCTTATGGAGATTATATCACGAAATCAGAGTGCCTTTGTCCCTGGTCGGTTAATTTCTGATAATATACTGGTAGCCTATGAGATGACACATTATCTATGACATAAAAGGGAAGGACTAACGGGTTACGCAGCTATCAAATTGGATATGAGCAAAGCTTATGATTGAGTAGAGTGGACTTTTTTACGTGACATGTTAATCATAATGGGTTTTTACTGTAGATGGGTTAATTTGATAATGACTTGTGTCACGACAGTTTCTTATAGTATCAAAATCTATGGTGATGTGTCTCAAAGTTTTAAGCCAGAGAGGGGTTTGCGGCAGGGGGATCCTTTGTCTCCTTATTTATTTCTCCTTTGTGCTGAGGGGTTTTCAGCGCTGCTGAATAAAGTGGAAGAAGATGGACTAATTTCTGGTATTAAAGTGTGTCCAGCAGCTCCTAGTGTCTCTCATCTCTTGTTTGTCGATGATTCTTTAATCCTTATTCGTGCAACAGAGGAAGATGCTAAGCAGCTCCAAGATATTCTAGAGTTGTATGAGAATTGCTCTGGACAAATGATTAATAAGCAGAAATCTACTGTGTTATTTAGTCGAAATACTAGTGAAAATAACAAGAATATTGTCAAACAAGTGTTCAATGTTAACAAGGAGACCATGAATGAAAAGTACATGGGTTTACCTCTGTTTGTCGGCAGAGACAAATCAAATATCTTTGCTTACTTAAAGGATCGGGTACGGGAGCGTATACAAGGGTGGAAAGAGAAAGTATTATCATGGGCTGGGAAGGAAATATTGATCAAAGCAGTTGCCACTACCACAGAAGCGGCCAACGCGTGATTAGCGACGGCTGAAAAGCAAACGTCACTAAGAACAGGGTAGCGACGGCGAAACAGAGCACTGTCACCGCTAGTCGCTGTCAGGGCAGTTGTAGCGATGGTTTTAGTGGAAGCCGTCCGAATCAAGACATATAGTGACGGTTACACGTAAACCGTCCCTAAATCGTGAGTCTATAGCGACGGGGTTTCCTTTATCGTGACGGTTATTTTGTCACCGTCCCTATAAAGCTAGGATATAGGGACGGGCTTAGGTTATAGTGACGGGTTACAATTCACCATCCCTATAAATCAAGGATATAGAGACGGCTATTGACGACCCGTCCCAGTTAGTGAATGATATATGGACGGATTTTCATGCCCCGTCTCTATTTTCGGAACTATGGGGGCGGTTCTTCTTGCCTCGTCCCTATTTTTTGAACACGTGACCCGCTATAGGGACGGTTGACATGAACATGTCGCTAGTGGTTGCTTTGACTCAGATGTCCACACAGTTCCGGTCGTCGTGCTCTTTCTTCTGGCCGGCCGTCGATCTTGCTCGACGCGGAGGGGAGGGACGACGGCATCTTGTCGGGCCTTTGCGTTGGTCGTGCCCCGTCGTCGTCCCTCTCCCTGCTGGCGGCACAGCTCGGTGTTGTCGTCCCTCTCCGCCCGGCGGTAAGGTCGGTACGTCTCGCTCGCGCGTGTGGCGTCCCTCGGCGGCCGTGCGCAGGCCAGCTCTCTCCACTCCGTGCGCAGGGCCATTCCTGTCCTCCACTACTTCATGCGCAGGGCCGTGCGCAAAGTCCCTCGTTGGCGCAGTCCTGGTGCTGCTTAGGCAGCTGCCTGCAGCTGGTGCTGAAGGTGTGAGGTTAGTAATAAAACATGAATTAATTTCTATATTTATGTGCTATCCATAATATAGTTTGAAATATGCAATGTTAGTAGTAAAATAAACATCCATATTGTCTATAATGATCTGAATCAAAACTAGAGTGTCGTAGTTAAAATTTGTTGATTTTATGTGTCGTGGTAAATTTTATCATTAATTATATATTTGCACTTGTAGTGATGGGTAATCATGGTTGGATGTATCTTGAGAATCGCACTTGCGATGATTATTTGAATGGTCTATTGTATTTCATTGATGTCGCCAAGGATGATATGAGACGAATGAAGAAGAGTGCTATGCATTGTCCGTGCATTGATTGCAAGAATGAAAAAAAGTTTTCTCTGTCAATGCACCTACATGCACACCTCATCATGCGTGGATTCAAAGCCAACTACAAAATCTGTGTAACACCCCAAAATTTCTATTTTGGGATGTGGGTTTTTTTCAAAAAAAACATTGAATTTATTTAATTTCAAATATTTAAAAATGTGATTTTAATTCCAAAAGAATTTATTTTATCTTAAGAGAGGCAAGATTTAAGATTTTTATTTTAAGTTGTCTAAAAAGTTTTGGCTTTAACTGATTATAAAAGGATTTACTTTATCTTTGAATTTTTAGCATTCATTTAATTAAATGTTCAAAAAAATAATTATCTATTTTTGAAAAGGGTTTATCAAAAGTTTGTTCCAAATTAAAATTTACTCTATCTTCAAAGTCATTCAATCTAATTAAAAATAATTGAAACATTTTGGGCCAACTTCCTTTTTTTTTTTTTTTTTTAGTTTTCTCTTGCTTTTCCCTTCCTCACAACGACCCCAAATCCTTTCCACGCAGCCGACCCAGCTCACCCCGCTTCGTTTTCTTCCTCCCTACGTATGGGCACCGTCATCGAAACTGCTACCACCACCTTTGCTGCTTCGCCTTGCCGCATCCCGCGCCACTTCAACGAAGCAACACACCATCTTGACGCCTCGCCTCCCGTCTCCACTACCCGACCATCTAATTAAAGCCTTAATAGAGAACTCACGCACGTTACCGAGCAACAATGACCACCAAAGGCCATTACGCCGTCGAGCTTGAGCCCGTTCAACTCTCTCCCTGTTTCCACTATCTCTTACTCTTTGGTAGCCAACTTAGTTCCTCCCAATTTCACATACACATGTCCCTATGATCGGTCTGAATACTAAGATGCACAAAACCTTGTAGAAATTGCACTGACTTGCATAAAAGCGAGCAGGCGTGCAGCCGCTTCAAATACTCATGTGCTAATTCTTTACCTTTGTGCGCCAGTTGTTTTACTCTCATGCTATTAACCTACCACCATTAATCAGCAGATCAACCAGTTCTCTTAAATGGAGTAGCAGCATACTAACCATCTGCTAAAGGGCCGCATGCTTCATTTTCTTTCTGTTTCCATTTAAAAGAAGAAACAATCATTCTTAGTGGCAATTACTTCTCTCCACCATGGCCATCCATTTGCTCAAGACCCACCCTTTCCTCTACCCCTCCAGTCCTATAATATGACCTCATTTTCGTCACCTTGCATTGCTGATGATCCCTCTGTTACCTCCCCGTTCATACTCCTCATCATTTCTCCGTTTTTCCTGCCATGTCCAGCCGCACATGTCCCAGTTTGTATCTGCGTTCTCCGTCGAACGGTCCAGCCAAAACTTGAAAAACTTAGCCATAATGTGCGCCCTGTAGTCTTCAATATCATATCCAAAGATGTCGTCCTTTGGAGGCTCCAAGCAACCAGGATCGTGCCCGCCATATTTTCTGTTCGCATCCAGCAGAAGCCCCGGTAACTTCGATCCTTGTTCTGCGAAAACTGTTGTGATTATTAGTGATCTCTTTCATCCATGATGTGTTCCAGCGAGTCTAGTATACGCATGCCAGAGGTCACGCTGCAATCCATCCCGATCCGTCTAGGAAGCAGCTGGCGTGCGATCTACCGCTACGTGACATCATCCCTATCTATTGTCTCGATCTCCAATTCAGGTGAATCACAATCTATGAAACCTTTACAGTCAAGTGTTCCACAACATCTCTAACAATCTTGTTCAAACAAAATATTTGTTTGTGCAGTTTATCTACGGGAACGCGAACATTTTTGTCATGCTGTATGTGCGCAGCCACTGTTCCCCGTTCTGGGCACACCCAACACACGCTATGGTAAATCGATGCCGTTTCTTTCCAATTTGTAATAGCAATTGATACAAACTCTCATCCAGCACGTGTTCCCAGCAACCTTTGTTGTCTCCATGTGAGGATTCGCTGAGATCCGCCCGGCCATCTTCAGGAACGCGGCGGGCATGGAACCCGCAGCTGCATGACATCATCGCGTTCTAAATGCCACCACCTTTTGATAAGGTGAATTCTTTTCAAATATACCTCGTCATCGATGTGTTCCACATCAGTGTCAATTTTCTTACATAACCATTGCTTTATGTCTACAGCCGGTCTCCGGGAACGCACTCGTGTTTTCCGCAATAGTTGTGCAGCCTAGACCCGATCTTGGTAATGATTGTTCTTATTATGCCATCACTATTTATCATCACCATATGACAACATATCACTATTTCCATAATCCCACCTGACTACAGACTACTATCACACTATCATCATGTTCAATCGACACCACCTCTCAAGGCTATGTCTCTATCCACCTTCCACCATAACCAACAAGCACACAACATTCCGATATTGCATTGGTGAGCTCGTTTTATCCTCCTTGCTATCTTGTGATGAGCATATTGTTGCTGCATGTTATCCTTAGCTTGAATGTTTGTTATTGTTTGTGCGCGAATAGGTATACGCCTCGAAGGTAATACTTGGAACATGAAGATAGAAAGTCCATTTGTGAAGATCATGTGTCAGATTATCAAGACAAATGACAAATGATAGTCTTTGAGCAGCAATTTGGGGGAAGAGGCAAGTGTCCTTGATGCACATTGCTCCTACTTTCTTTCTATCTGAATTTAATTTCATGCATGCAAGTCTAATTTTAATCCCATGTTAGGGTTTACTAGACTTTGTTGTAATCCTTTCCTTGTCGCCTGGATTGAGTGTAGTAAGTATAGTTGAGGGTACGTCATGCTTAAAATGCTTTGAAGGGATTAAAATATGATAAATAATATTAACTAATGATTTCACTTGAACTTAATCATCATGGGGTTAATCTCTTTTTAGCAACATGGAACTTAGGTAATCCCAACAGGAGCATGATGATGATGGTGCGGGTATGCACGGGTACTAGGTTGAGTACCGTTGGTTGCGGTAGTGCCTGTTTGGGATTCTAAGGACCGGTTTGTGGAGCGGCCACCCAGGACAACAGCGCAAAGCACAAGGCTGATTTGGGTAGGCTTGGTTAATTAGAAGATCACTTTCCTGTTCTGCGGGCATCGAGGAAGGAGGACGATAGGGTTACTTTCGGCCTCGGGTGATGAAGGGGTACTTCTAGCCACGATGCCGGAGGGGGCTTCTGTAGGAAGGGGTACTTTCGCAGCGGTGAAACCTTAGCGTGGGTGCTTTAACGGACTGGGAAGCTCTTTGAAAGACCATGTGGTGATCTCCTGGCCTCACACCTACGGAAGTGTTTTGGCAACATGGAGACTTTAGTCCCCTACGGGTGATGAAATCACTAACCTGTGGGTAAAGTTGTGCAACCTCTCGCAAAGTATAAAGCTGTTATAACAGTCGTGCTCACGGTTACGAGCGGCCTGGATCCTCACACGAGCTAGAGGGTTTGGCATGGTTAAATCTGGTAGGGTAACCAGATTTGGGTAGTATAGCTCGTGGTTCAATACAGGTAGGGTAGCCTCGTATTGCAGTTTGAGGTTGGCCTACTATAGGTAGAGTAGCCTGTAGTAAGGGTTAATATCACTTAGTAAATAGGTTGTTCTAATTAAAATGAATTTAGACAAAGATGCTATCTATGCGGTTAAACCTTGTGTTGACCATTCCTTCTATTAAGCCTGCATGTCATATTTTCCCTCACTTGCTGAGTACTTTATGTACTCAAACGTTGTTGCTCCCCTCTTTTGCATTATGTTGTTGTTCGGAAGCCAAGGATGAAGATGCGACCATTTGACAGAGACGATGGAGTGAAGACTAGGTCTGCGGTCTTCCGGTCGATTGCTCGTGCGGTTCGATGGAGCCTACGCTTAGATTTTATTTCCGCTATGTAATCTTCTTATCTTTGTAATTATTTATCGATATAATAAAGATATTGTTCTTTTATCATATTAATTGTCTTGTGTGCATGAAAACTTGTTCTAGGCACGCATACGGATGTACCCGGTTTCTATCTTTGAAACCGGGTGTGACAATCTGGAACAAACATGGTGAGGAAGGAGTTAATCCTGGTTAGACTCCTTTGGGATTTCTTGATAGCATTGGTGGTCGGGGCCCTCAAGCACCAACAATGAACAAATTGCTGATGAATAGTTTGTAGTAGTGCTATATATAAATAATTTGTATAAATATTAATTTTTTATTTATTCCAAGTTAGTGTTATATATATGTCATGGATAGTAGTAGTTTATGGTCTATTTTGATGATTATTTGGTCTGTGGGTGAATGCTCTATTCTCGTGCTGCTGCTCTGTTCTGAATTTTGACCTCGTGATGAGTAGCATATAGGGACGGGTCCTACAGCCGTCACTAAACACCTTATAGGGACGGGTCCTTCAGCCGTCCGTAGAAGTGATCTAGCGACGGGAGCCGGGAGCCCAAACCTTTCAACTTCCCAGCCTTTCCCTATATATCCTTTCGCCGTCAACCAGGTTCGTTTCATCTTCCCTCTCTCCTTTCTACGCCGTGTGAGACCATGGCTTCCGAGCCATCTCGCAGCAAGGAGATGGTTAGTTGGCACTCGGATCAAGCTCGCAACCAAGCCCACGATAAACGAGAGAGGTTCTTCAAGCCCCGAGGTGCGGCGGCGAGTGGAGGCGGTGGGAACCGGTGCTCCTACACCTCGACAAGGAGCGGCGCCTCGAGGTGCGGCGGCGGTGGAGGCGGCGGAAGCCAGCGCTCCTCCCCTCGATGAGGAACTGCGCCCCGAGGTGCGGCGGGAGCAAGCGCTCCTTGAAAGTTGCCTAGAGGGGGGGGGGGGTGAATAGGAAATTTAGATAAAAACCTGAAAATCACAACACTTAAAACAAAAAGGTTAAATACGCCCTCGACGGAACTTCCGTCGTGGTTGAGGGGAAAACCTAAGGATTGACAAAGGAGATGGAATCTTACGATTCCACTTGAATGGAAACCTTCCTTAACCTCTTGAGAGTGTTGTACATGCAGGAATTCAATAGACACACAAGCGCACAAGTCGATAGGGTGATAAACACCCAAGTGAAAACAAACAAGCACACAACAAAACGAGCAAGAGGGACACGGAGATTTTTCACCGAAGTTCGGACCCCTCATAAAGAGGTTCCTACGTCTCCGTTAAGGAGCTCACAAAGAGCCGGGTCTCTTTCAACCCTAATCCTCCCCAAGTGGCCACAAAGGTCAAACTTGGTTTTCTTCTTCGTCCTTCGATTCTTTTCCTTGCGGAGGCGAATCACAACCTTCACAAACTTCCCAAGGCTCACCACAAGCTTTGGAGCTCTAGAGTAACACCTAGCCAATCTAGGAGAACGAATCTCCAAGAGCAACAAGTGAAAACGAGATTAGTTGCTAGGGAGATGTGCTCTAGATTGGGATGATGCTATCAAGGTTGGAATCAAGATGGGGACTCTCTCGGATGGCCTTGGATCTCAAAGGGAATAGAGGGAAGTGAGAGAGAGAGCTTGAGCAAGATTTATGAGTTCAAAAAGCACCAGCCCTTTGCTCACGGGTTGGTCAAAGCTATATATAGTGAGGGCTCAAAAGGAGCCGTTGCTAGGTCAATAATTGACCTGACGGAACTTCGTTTGAGACGGAACTTCCGTCACCCCGAAAGTCAAAGGCAAAAAATGCTAGGATGGAACTTCGACGAGTTGGAACTTCCGTCCCAAACTCTCTGGAATTGACGGAACTTCCGTCGGCCACGACGGAACTTCCGTCGGTTGAGATTTGAACCGGAGAGAGTCCTAGGACAGAACTTCCGTCCGGTCTCGGAATTGACGAAACTTCGTCCCAGGACGGAACATCCATCCTAGGCAGCGGAGAGTGGAATTGGTTGGCTTTTTGATCTTTGAATTTTGGTATTTGGGTTCCAAGATGTTTGAAGGTAGCTAGAGCACATTCTTCCCTGCACGTAAGATCGTTTCACCCCTCTTAATAGTTTGGCACACCTATACCCAAAAAGCTACAAATCTAAGCTTGAGGCTCTCACTTTTGAGTACTTTGATCGGCTTTGAATGAGGGGCGTACTTTCTCACATTGTGGGTATTGTTTCATTTGATAACCTGCACATACACTCAATAACACATTAGAGTTTTTAAGTTTTCAATTCTTTGTCATTTATCACCAAAACCCACTAGGGGGCCTAGTTGCATCTTCAATATCCCCCTTTTTGGTGATTGATGACAAATAATTAAAAAGGGATAAGGATATCAAATAACGAAAGAACGAAACAAACAAAATATAGCGGAGCTCCCCTAAAGAAATGCATGGGTCACACAAATACGTGAGAGAGCTCCCCCTTATTTTATGCTTGTGGGGTGCCTAAAAACAATGTGCTCAAGTGACATGAGAAAGTGTGAAAGCAAAAACAGCAAGAGCGCAAAAGCGGCACACCACAAAATGCAAGCCACAAATATTACCAAAATCATTAATCCACACATTAAAGCGATAAACATTCACCATTCACCATTCAAAGTCATAGCTCGCAAATAATAAAAGACTAGCCCTATCACAATAAGGCAAACACAAACACATAGTCTCATACACATGAAGTTCCATGAGTTCCAACACTAAGAGAAAGACTACGAACGACAATAGTGATACCTTTTTCTCACTCTCTCCCCTTTGGCATCAAGGCACAAAAAAAGAATGAAAGGAAGGAGAGCAATGTGACATCCCATGTCACGAAAAGGGTAATTAAGCTAATGGCACATGCTAATCCCCTAATTATGCTAATGCTAAGTTAACTGTTCAATTAAAAAAATTCAAGAAAAGAAGAAATCAAATATTTAATTAGGAGCCAAACGCTAGGTTTAACACACATCAAAAAATTATAACAGTAGCATGCCAATATTTTTGCACAATCTTGTTGCTCATATCAAGTAAGGAATTTAGGGCATTTTTACCAAATTTTTGGTGAATTATTTAATGTCTGAAAAATTCAATTTAATCCCAGAAATAGTGCTCCATCTGTAATTTTTTTCAAAAATTCCAGAAATAGAATTTGAACCTCGACCCAAAATAAAAGTTGTGAAGATATCCATTCTGAGCATCCATGATTTTTGGCATGTTGGTATGTGCTCTGCAACTATGGTTTTACATTCGATCTTTAAAACGGTAGAACTGTCAACGCAAAGTCGAAACAGTTTCTTCTTCTTGCGTCCGGTCCCCGGGCACTGCGGCAGAGTGCCAGCGCGCGTGCTTGGCCTGTCCCCTCGCCACAACCAACTTGTACCCGGCATCCAACCTCCGAGCGTCAGCATTGAAGCCGCTCCTTGACGACCGCTGATAGCCCCGCCCCTCCCCATGCCGTGCCCGATTGGAAAAGGTGAGCACGGCCAGCTGCTGCCTTGGTCCGCACGCCCTTCAGCTTGGAGCACTCCTCCCACGCCCTCACGCACCCAAGCTGGCTACCAGAACTTCTGCTCATCCTTTTCCTTGCAAGCCAAGGCTTGGACCAAGTCGTTGCCATTCTCAAATTTATTTTTTCTTCTCTCTTTCTTCATCTACCAATCACCATTGCCAGGTGAGAGGTCTGAGCTCAAATCCCTGCAAGCCAGCTCGCACATCAGCAAATCACCATTCTCCAAGCTCCCAGCACCCCACTGAGCACAACCAAGCAACCAGTCCCGCTTCTTTTCTGACGAACAGCACATTAAACTTTTCTCTGTTTTCCTTTGCCACGATGGTCCTCGCCATAGCTCTCGCTCAGGTGAGCTCCGACCCAAATTTCTCTGATGGTAAGGATGCTTGATCCATTGCACAGCAAGATGCATGGCTAAGTCACATTTTTTTCTCTCCTCAGTCAGCGAAAACCGCGCTCCAAGCGCCGCCGCTGCCACCGGACCTAGGACCTCCATGACGAGAACCCACCTCCGGCCATCCTCAAACTCGACTTCCTCCACAACGGTTTTCTACTCACTCCTGTGAAGCTCCTAGAGGAATTGGCGCTCAGTTTCGTGCATCCTACCGAGCGTACGACCTCACCGGACTTCGCCAGACTGTGTGCTTTGCCGCCGGCCATCCTCCGCTGAGCCCCGTCCCCCGGAATTCCTTCTTCAGGCTTGTCTCGACGGGTGCTACGATCGGGTGAGGTCCCCATCCCATATCCCCTCTCAAATAGCGCTCTGGTAAGCCCGGGCCACCATACGTGCCATGGCTGTTTTGTTTCTGGCCAGTGGCTTCGTAAATAAGTCTGACTTTTTGATAGATTTAGAAAAATCATATCTCCCAATAGAAATGTGATAAAATGGCAAAATAAATTTTGTTAGAACCCTTGAACTGAGGTCTAACCAACCATGGTGATCTGGGTCTGAGTTTCAACATCTATATATTATATTTTAAAATGCATCCAAGGTAAACCTCTTTGAAGCTCAATAAATAAATAAATAAATTTGTATAAGTGGAAAAGCTAATTCTTTGCATGATCACTCACATTTGCATATAAATAATTCCTATACACTTGTCTACTCATGTTCGTATCATATTTTTTTCCTGTATACCCATTTATTCCTTTTACTAGTATTTAAATTGCCATAACTCAATTACTTGGTAAATAATCTCGAAAATCTACATGTTGTACTTCATTACCCTGCAAATACCTGAGCAATGTCTTGAATTTGTTTGCCTTCCAGAACCTTGCTAAATAACTTCGATATTTAAAAGTTATACCAAAGCCTAGGAATTAGTATAAGGATTCTTGCAATATGTTTTTCTTATATAATATCACCATGGCACTGTTCATCATGCGTCTTCATGCTATATGCAACAGTAGAAGAGCATCTTTATCAGCGTATTCTTTATAAGCATGTTATCTTATACTAGCAAGTTATATGCCTTGTTAATCTACGATAAAAGGAAATTTATTGTTTATCTTAGGTAATAGAAGCATTATTCATGTATATGTTGGCAGATAATTGTTTCGTTGCGTTACTATGCTTGCTTATGCCATGTTTATATCACTACCTAGATGATCCATATATGCCCCTTATGTGTAATAAGCATGTTTCTTTTTGTGGTATACGTTGATTGTGGCTATTAACAAATAAAGAAAAAAATGTTGCCATCTTATTTGAGCTATTCGTGACATGTATGACAATAGAGTAGCCTATTCATCTTTATATCCCTATGGCTCATGTTAGTATGCTAATAAAGTCATATGCTAGATTATTATGCTATAAATGGGAATTTATGTCTTGTCCTTATAAAGAAGTGTTTATTTGTACATATGCTTACACATACTCATTTTTTTCCACATGCCTATGCTCATGACCACAGTATGCATGCTATCTCTATCATGTCAAGCACTTACTCGATGCATATGTTCACATATTGCAATTTCTTGGTTTTTATTGTAAAAAAGAACCTTGCTTGTTTTTGCTACAAATAATTATTTTATGTATAAGCGAGATCATTTTAATTCGTTCATGAGTATGACATAATCATGAGCATCACATACTCATCCATGCTGATAAGGAAATTTCATGCATTTCTATGCAATCCTTCTACTCATGCGAGTCATTCATATATAGGAACCGACATCGAAGCGATCTTTCCGGAGGAGACCGATGCTAATTTGATCATCATTGAAGTTGCTAACTACGACCACTCTCAAGGCAAGCCCCGGTGCATTCCTATTATTTCAAAATGCTTTCTTTTATCACTATATTAAGGATGGTGAATGTGCATTTACGTTCTAGGAATTGATTGGAAATCCACTTGCATAAATTTCCTTATATGTCCTATGTAGACCATGTGTCATTCCCTCGATAGAAATGCTATGCCATGCTTATGGAGTCAACGATAGAATGGGATACTCACATATTGCTTATGCTACACTTGAATGTCATAATTGGTAAAATTTGAGAACACCCCATTTTGGCTCCACGAACAAGTTTGAGTTGTGTACCACTTGCATACCTTTCTTATGGGGATTGGTAAACCTATGTAGCTTGTGAATTATAAAGTGGGCCGGATATCTCACCGACCCGGAGGTGATGTGTATGGCACGGTGGTTGCACGGGTTGAGGACCGTTAGAGAGGACACGGGTTAAGCCTTGGGCACGTTGTTGAACGGGTCACAAGGGGGACGTGTACTCGGGGTCGGTGGCACCGTGATTTGCTTTATGATGAACTCGCGAACGGTGGCCATACGTGTTCTTAAATGATGCGTATGTCGCGCATTTGGGTCTTTCCTCCAGGATTAATAATTCGAGAATTATCGCCGTTTCATCTCGGTTAATGAGTACAAGTTGTTTCGAGCAGTTTGCAATGTTTAGTAAGAGGAAAAGATTGAGATGCTCGCTGTTTTATATTGCTATCAATTTGTATTGCAAACTCTTGTATTGCTTAGTATGCTCACTAAAGTTTCTTTTATGCAACAATCCTATTAATTTGGCTAATCATAAAAGTGCAAACCTAATTAGATAGGTGCTGTTTTATGCAAATGCCAAGTGAAACCGGTCAAGCCCCTGCATCTAGGTGTCGGTCTTAGATGGCCAATTTGACGGGTAAGACTTGCGGAGTATGCTAGATACTCGGGCTTTGCCACTACATGTGTATTTTCGGGATTTCCGTAAGCCGGGTTTTGTGATTGTTGTGGTAAGGTTGTGTGGGATGGAGAGGAGCCCAAAGAGTGGACCATCGAGTGGGTTCCTAGCTCTCCAACCCATGAGGAGTGAGCCGTGGCCTAGGCCGGCATGGTTCACCTAAGCTATCTATGTATCGTCGAGTGATGTAATCGCTTCCGCACTTATTTCGAACGAAGATCATGGCTATGTAACTTAAATTGCGAACCTAATGTATCTTTTATTTGGAACTCTATGTTGTAATTCGAGACTCAATTATGTGAACTTGCAAATCGTGTATGTTTGTTAATGTGATGCTACGTATGGTAGCTTCGTCAATCATCTCCCAAGACGATCCGTACCACACTAATCTATCTTTCGGGATAGGGGTGTGACAAGCAAGAGATGGAATCACTCTTCATCCCCGGAGGCAAAGTCTTCTTCTTCTTGTCCTTCTTGGCCTCCAAAGTCTTCCTCCTCCTCCTCATCATCATGAGCTGCATGAGATCCTTGTCCACCATCACCACCAAGATATGGAGCATAATCCTCGGGCTGCCACCGATAGACCGGAGGAGCTGCATCCTCCTCTTCCTCCGACCCTGCAGGAGAGACCTCCACACCTTGTGCCCTCATGAGTGCCTTAAGTCTTCGGGCATTCTTCTTGGTGCGTTGCTTGTTCTTGTACACCTCAACAGCATTTTCTCGTGCAGACCGTGAAAATTGACTTAAGAGCTCCCATAGGACGAGAAGTGGGAGAGCCGAGTACGGTGAGGAGCTGCACCTGCTAGAGGTGCCAACGGGGGTGGAGCACGAGTGGAGCTGTGCTTCTTCTTTGATCCACCTTTGAGCTTGAGCTGCAAAGGGCGATGCTTGCATTTTTTCTCAAAGTGCAGCTTGGTCGCTCCCTCAATCACAGCCATTATCCATGGAGCATAAGGGAGAGTCATCCTAGTGTTGACGCTGCGCCGACCGATCTCCTCAAAGATGAAATCCATCACACAAAAAGGAGTTGCTTTTGGAGCGAACCCGGCAAGCACATTCCTTGACCATGATGCAATCCGATCATTGTACCCGTCCTTGGGCACAATCGTCCGTCGAAGAATGCGGTTAAGATAGAAGTAGTAGGGCAAGAGACCCTTGATCCGACCATAAATACACGGCACATCCTCATACATGAAGGCCAACTCAGCCTCAGGAAGGATATGCTCATTGGTGAGACTCGATGATCATCATTCCTATTAGACGCCGGGAGGTGAAAGTTGGAGGCAAAGACCCTCCAGCTGCACTCATACTGCTGCCCTTGATTCATCCAAACAATCTTGTGACGGTGTTGACGCCGGTTTTTGACCAAGGGACCCATTGTCGGCGACTATAGGTCAAAAGAAGGCCGGTGAGCGGAAGGCCGACGGCCGCTTGGGAGAGTAAAAGGCGCGTACCTCCCGGGAATCGTGCGCGAACGCCAACGAGATGAGCATAACATTGATGGGCCTGGCCCACGTTGTAAAATTAGAAATAATAGTTTAATTTTGGAAAAGGATCTTAGTCGGTTAGGAAATCGGCCCGAAGAGGGTCCGAGTAGGATTCTTTGTGCCGAGTATAAATACATACTCGGATGTAACATGTAAACTCGATTTACATCCAATACAACTTTCGGCGCATCGCCAAACCCTAATTTTCTGTCAAGTCTTTACTGTTTTCGCGCGGGGATCTTCGGGGCTCCGGTCGACGACACGTTGGCTTGACAAGGTAATTATGTTGTCTAATTCTCGGCGCATTGTTCGTAATTAGATAGCTTAATTGCTAGTTATCCGGCGACCGGATCTGTTTTCGATCGGCGTAGTGAGTATCGGCCGGGATGAGTCAAGTTGACCTGGTCCGGGCTCGTGGTGGAGGTAGTTGACTTGTCCTGCCTCCCCGTTCCAGCCTTTGCTCACGGCGCCGATTGGCTCGGATCCGGTCGTTCGAGTCACGATAGCTGCTATGAGAATTCTTCTATATCTTGGCCGATTCGGCTGTGCGGATTCGGTTGACGTGTCCTGTGTTTGCCTTTGCGATAGTTGACTTGTCCTAGGCGCATGCAGCCGATTGACTAAGGTGTAGACTTACTTTCATAGTTAAGACGTTTATGATTGTGCTTGTCCTGAATCGGCCGGGCGTGCGCGGTCGTTAGACTGGTCCAGCCGCGTGCCATCGGTTGACTTGTCCTGTTGGAGCGACGGTCGATTTGGGATCCGTGTGGTTGTATTTGTCTTACTTGTTCTTTCGGAGTGTTTAGCCGATTGCTTATCACGTTCATTAAGCTGTTTTATGTTTAATTAATGCTAAACCTGTTAAAGCTGCTTTTGAACCCGAGTTACTAAGTATGATCTTATTGATCATCATTATACCTTTGGACGAGATCTAAATAATTCATCGATATAATCAATGGCAGAATCGGCCGCATACCCGATCGGCCGATTCACGGATCTGATTGATGATTAAACTATCCTCTTGCTACCAAACTAATTACATCCTATTAATAATTGCTCTGTTTACATTGTACTCGATAACACATCCCTGCAAAGTCTTAATGATTTTGGTCGTTTACCGAGCGAAATCGACTGCTAGTCACCGATCGCATGTTATAGCATCGGCCGATTTCGTATCGTTTGTACTACGGTTCGTTTGCCTAACATTTAATACATAAATGGATGGGCCGTGCTGTTCTCTGTTCATGGCCGATTTTGTCTATCTTACGCTGTGATCGGCCATGGCTGCACATCGGTCTATCCGGGCCGATGACCTGGAATTTTACACTCTTTTATTGTCTTTGTTGGTTTGCGGGAAAACCATCCGCACGCACCAGCGCACACGAACATCGGCGAGTTGAACCGGTCCGTTGGGAGCACGGGATTCTGCGTCGGCTGGAATTTCGGTGGACTCTCCGGACGACGGTGTGTCGGCGACTTTTGACGTCAACACACTTTTTGGCACGCCCGGTGGGACAAAAGCTACCAAGATCAAGATGTCGTACATGCGGGCGATCGGGGAAGACGGAACACCAATGGTCGATGCTGAGAATCGGCCGATTTTCGTTCCGGTCCCTCTCGGGACGGATGGCAAAGGCCATGGGGAAGTTTACGATGACAACACACTTTCGGCACTGGGGAAGATGACGACGAACAAAAACTGCAGTACCAGAAATACTTGGCCGAAGCAATGAAAAAGTACTTTCAAGCCCCGACAGGTGACACGTGGCGGAGTGGCCACAAAAGGAGACTTCCCTCGGATTACTGCATCCGGAAGAACTAAACCAAATCAAAGCCCGAGAGACTGCCGGATGCCAACCAACTCGGTGATATGGTCAACTCGTCCGTTCATCATGCCCTAATCAATCAATCGGGCGTGTTGACCAACACCATCGGGAATTTGATCAAGGACACAATTGATGGTAGGCTGTTCATCGAAGGGTATTCCGGACCTGCATACACTCGGCCTTTCGGCACTCCTGTACGGTCGAATCGGGGAATTAGCCTCCGAGTACCATACCGCGGGAAGGGTTTCAGCCCCCGTACGGCATGCCACCTCACCTATGGCCTGGCAAGGACAATGCAAATGCAAGTACCGGTGCAACCCAGCCGGGCAAAGAGGATGACGGTGGCCCCAAGAAGTCGGTAACGGAAGAAGGCAACGGACAAGATGTACAACAGCCGACTTCGAGTTGGGGGCAGCAACCAATGTGGCGGCGGTCCCACGGATGGCACAGCAACCCAATTTCTTCTACGTACCAAATATCGGCCCGAGTGGAATTGAAAACTCACCTACTATAGTACGGCCGATATCTGGTATTCCACGACCAAGCTGTCGGGGACGGGGATTCATGATCGGACGGCCGATCCAATCGGCCATGAATTATGGGATCGCTCCACGGTACATTATTCCCGGCTACTAGCACTGGGATTTCCGGGAACGGTCGGTTGATACACCCAAGCGGGGGACAGCCCAATACAGCTTATATGACGGGGACCGGATCAGCAAGCTGCTGGACCCAATGATATGAATAGCCTCATGGCTAAAATCGCCGATATGATGAGAGATCAATTCGATTTGAAGCCTAAGGAGAAGAGTGCATTATATCGGCGACCTTACCCCGACTGGATGGATTCCGTGGCTTTACCCAATAAATATAAAATTCCTGAGTTTTCCAAATTTTCCGGGCAAGATAATACATCGACTATGGAGCACATCGGCCGATATGACGCACGGCTTGGTGAGGCGTCTACTCGGGAGGCTTTGCGGGTCGGGTTATTCCCACTTGTCATTGTCCGGATCGGCCTTTTCATGGTTTGCTTCGTCTGTCGCCTGGTTCTATTCAAAGTTGGGCCGATCCGGAGAAAAGGTTTCACTCGTACTTTTTACGGGCATCACCGAGCTTAGTTTGTCCGATTTAATGGCAGTAAAACAGAAAGCCGGGGAATCGATAGCTGATTATATACGAGAGGTTCGGGACTGCGAGGGGACGATGCTACAACCTGAACTCGACGAGCAACGATTGGCCGAAATTGCTTATGCGGGGTTATTCTCCAACATCAAAGAAAAGTTTACCCCACATGAGTTTGATGGGCTGGCACGGCTAACACGAAGGGCGGTTGGCCGGGAAGAGAATCTCCAGCTCACCGGGAATCGGCGATATCGGGTAGTTTATGCTGATTTCGACGGAGAAGATGATGAAGAGGAAATTAATGCGGTGGAGTGGACTAATAACAAACGGCCGATATTTTCTCCGCATGTCAATCCTAAAGAGAGAAAATATGATTTTGATTTATCTAAGGCCGACGAGATATTTGATCAGCTGCTGCGGGAAAAGAAAATTCAGCTTTCGCCTCATCACAAGATTCCTACGCCGGAGGAGTTGAAGAAAATGGCTAAGTGGTGCAAATGGCATGGAAATTCACATCATAACACTGTTGATTGTTATGCTATGAGAGATGAGATCCGGAAGGCGGTTGACGAGTGGGATATTGCGAGCAGTGATGTGAAGAAGAAGATGAAAGTTGATGGGCACCCTTTCCCTACTAATACGATGTACATCAATACCATCGGTGGTGGATCAGCTGGTTTCATACGCCGATATGAGAGGAAGAGGGAGAGGGAAGAAAGAGATCAAGTGGCACATGAACAGGAATCTATCGGTCAAAGTCGGCGGTACGAGCAAAGCGTGATCCGCCGAGAAGATTTTGACCCACACCGGGATTGTCCTTTCTTTCGATCTGCTGGGACCGAAACATGAAGCTTCCATCTATCGAGAACTGTCCGAGTGCATCGGCCGGGAAGAGTATCGTGACGTCGGGTCGTCAAATTACCGGGGACGGCCGATTGATCGCAACTATGAATCTCGACAATCGGCCCCCGGAAGAGCAATCGACTACGATCACGGGTATGATGAACGAAGATACGTAGTGCCAAAGAGAACCTCCGTTCACGATCGGTCGGGGCCAATAAATGATGAAGAAGAGTTCGATTACCAATACCATGAAGATTCGAGAGGTGATCAAACCGAGAACGAAGGTCGGTGGTGCCCGGTGGTTTGCTCGAGCAAAACCCAAAAGAGGAGGCTTCAAAGAATGCGTTGTCGAGAAATCAAGGGTGGACGCCATTACGGAGATGACCAAGATGATGAGCCCAAGCCCAAGAAGCAATGGAGGCCGAAAGTGCGGTCTCGGGTGGTACGGGCTGAAGCCGCGGTGAATATGATGTCACCGATGCCCGGGATTGTCGGATCGGCCGATGAAAATTCGGCTGAAGAAGAACCGGTTGGGGAAACTTCGGAGATTCCGTGGACGCCGGAATCAGCGGTATTTGATAAGCCGGTCAACTCGATCATTTTGCACCTCAAGGCATTGTACATTAGCGGCTATGTCAATGGGTCGCCGATGAGGAAAATGTTGGTCGACGGAGGAGCGGCGAGTCAATGTCATGCCGATTACTACATACCGCAAGCTCGGGAAGACGCCGAGAAGAAATGATAAGGGCTAATCGACGCTCAAGGATTACAGCGGGAGAAGCCAAGATGTGCGTGGGGCCGCAATAATGGAGATCATCGTGGGAAGCAAAACCATACCCACCACTTTTTTCATCATTGACGGGAAAGGTGCATACACAACTTTGTTAGGGAGAGACTGGATTCATGCCAATTGTTGCATCCCCTCAACCATGCACCGGTGTTTGATTCAATGGGTCGGCAACAAGGTCGAAATCGTGCGGGCCGATAAGTACGTAACCATTGCAACCGCCGATTTCGAGTTTGCTGGTCTAGAGAGCTTGCCTTGTTTATCGGGCACGTATTGGGATGCGGAGGCCATAAACATCACGAGATGATGGAGTTATTGTGACCAGGGGGTCGGGTACCCCGGCTACTCCGATGGGCCCCACGGGAGAATTGACGGACAATCGGCCGATCGATGTACACACCGAAGACATGGTGAGTCGGCCGATTGATGAACCGGAGGACGGGAAATTAGGCCACGGTTTTGTGTCGGCCGATGAATTAGAAGAAGTGGATATAGGGGATGGAGCCAAGCCTCGACCGACATATATTAGCAAGAAATTGTGTAAAGAAGTAAGAGATGAATTGGTGGCCTTATTGGAAGAATTTAAGGATTGTTTTGCTTGGGATTATAGCGAGATGCCTGGACTTAGCCGATCGATTGTTGAACATCGGTTGCCCACTAAACCCGGATATCGACCATATAAGCGGGGGCTCGGAAGATTGACCCTAGGTATTATGAAGCCGTCAAAGAAGAGATTATCGGATTGTATGAAGCCGGCTTCATCGGGCCATGCCGATATGCGGAGTGGGTTTCTAGTATTGTGCCGGTGGAGAAGAAAAATGGAAAGATGCGGGTCTGCATTGACTTCGGGAATTTGAATAAGGCAACTCCGAAAGATGAGTATCCAATGCCAAACGCCGATTTGTTGGTTGATGCAGCCGCCGGCAACAAAATTTTGAGCTTTATGGATGGAAATGCTTGGGTATAATCAGGTTTTTATGGCCGAGGAAGATATATCGAAACGGCATTCGGATGCCCGGGCGTTGGGATTATATGAGTGGGTTGTTATGACCTTCGGCTTAAAAATGCTTGGTGCCACGTATCGAGAGGGCCATGAATTTTATATATCATGATTTGATCGGCCGATTGGTGGAAATTTATATTGATGATGTCATGGTGAAATCAAGATCGGTTGGAAGTCATGTGGCTGATCTCGGGGAAGTGTTGAAGAGGACGAGACAATACGAACTGAAGATGAACCCGCTCAAGTGTGCGTTTGGTGTCTCAGTTGGACAATTTACGGGGTTTATTGTGCATGAAAAGGGAATTGAAGTCGGCCCTAAGAGTATTGATTCTATCGAGAAAGTTGGAACCGCCGACGAACAAGACGAAGCTCCAGTCCACGATCGGCAAGATTAATTTTATTAGGCGATTTATCTCAAACTTGTCCGGCCGACTTGATGTGTTTACGCCATTATTGAAGCTCAAGGCCGGTCAAGAGTTTCGGTGGGAGCCGATCCATCAAAAGGCTTTAGAAGATATCAAGAAATATTTGGTGTCCCCACCGGTGATGGTTCCGCCAAAGTCGGGCACACCCTTTAAGTTATATTTATCGGCTGATGATAGGTGCATCGGCTCAACATTGACTCAAGAACGGGAGGGAAAAGAGCGGGTCATATTTTATCTCGGCCGCAAAGCTGATTGATGCAGAAACACGGTATCCGGAAGTGGTAAGGTTATGTCTCTGTACTGTATTTTTCATGCACGAAATTAAGGCATTATACGTTGGCCGAAGAATGTACTTGTCGTTTGCCGGGCCGATGTCGTAAAGTATATGCTATCGGCTCCGGTCCCCAAAGGCCGGTTGGGCAAATGGATGTTGGCAATTGCGGAGTTTGATTTAGGCTATGAATCGGCCAAAGCGGTGAAAGCACAAGTATTGGCTGATTTAGTGGTGCAACACGGTGAACACTCGGCCGGATATGTTGAACCGGTGCCATGGACGGTGTTCTTTGATGGTTCGATTTGCAAAGAAGGAAGTGGAATCGGCTTGGTTGTTGTGTCGCCTCGGGGGCGATGCGTGGATACTCTATTACGGTGGAGGCGTACACCAACAACCAAGTCGAATACGAGGCGATATTAAAAGGATTGGAATTACTCATCGATGCTGGGGCTGATTTTGTGGAAATTTTCGGAGATTCCTTGTTGGTTGTGAGTCGGTGGCCGATGAGTATGAGTGTAAAGATGGAATATTGTCGCAATATCATAGAAAGTGCCAGAAGTTAATGAAAAGGTTCAAGTATGTTAAAGTCAGCCATATACCAAGAGAGCAGAATTTTGAAGCAAATAACTTGGCTCAGCTAGCATCCGGATATCGGCTCACCGAAAATAGCTTAGAGATAGGCTGATATTGAAGAAGCCGATTGGCGTACGGAAATTCGAAAATTTTTGAGCAATCCATCCCAACCTACGAGATAAGAAGATAAGATATAAAGCTTTAAAGTATGTTCGTTGGATGATCGACTATTTTTCAAGACAATTGATGGGGTGCTTCTCAAGTGTATTGATGACACCGAGGCAAAAGTGGTAATGAGCGAAGTACATGATGGGATTTGCGGAACGCATCAATCGGCCCATAAGATGAAGTGGCTACTAAGGCGAGCTGGTTATTACTGGCCGACAATGTTGGCCGATTGTTTCAAATATTACAAGAGTTGCCAAGACTGCCGAGAAATTCGGGCCTATACGAGAGGCGCCCGCATCGGCTATGAATCCAGTAATCAAACCTTGGCCGTTCGGAGGATGGGCTATGGATATGATCGGCCGGATAAATCCAGCATCGAGCAAAGGGCATCGGTACATATTGGTAGCTACAGATTACTTCACAAAATGGGTTGAAGCGAGCGCCCTATCGTAAAGTTTCGACGGCCGACGTGATAACGTTTGTTAGAGAGCATATTATTTATAGGTTTGGGATTCCGAGAGACAATCACAACAGATCAAGGATCGGTATTCACGTCGGACGAATTTCAATCTTTTGCTGATGAGATGGGAATTAAGTTGATTAATTCATCGCCGTATTATGCCCAAGCCAATGGACAAGGCTGAAGCGGCGAATAAGAGTACGATCAAGTTAATCAAGCGGAAAATACAAGAGTATCCTCGTAAGTGGCACATGAAATTGATGGACGCTTTGTGGGCTTATCGTATGTCACGGCATGGAGCTATGCAAGTTGCGCCGTATCAAGCTGGTATATGGGCACGAAGCCGTGCTGCCATGGGAGACAGACTATCGGCTCCGGAAGGATTGAGTTGCAACAAAAGCTTTCGGCCGATCGGTACTACGGATTGATGATGGATGAATTAGAAGATGTAGTACAAAATCGGCTGGATGCATTGGAAAAAATAGAGCGAGAATAAGGCGAGGGTTGCCCGCCATTATGATAAGAAGGTTGTGCGAAAGCAGTTTAAAGAGGGCGATTTGGTGCTGGAAGCTTAGGATGCCGATCGGTGTGAAAGACAATCGGTTTGGTAAATGGTCGCCTAATTGGGAAGGACCTTATTTGATTAGCCGATCGGCACCGGGTAATGCATATATTTTGAAAGAGTTAGAAGGGGAAGAATTCGGCCGAGCACTTAATGGAAAGTATTTGAAGCGGTATTATCCTAGTATTTGGATTAACTCATAGTGTTCGGTCTAAAAAAGATTACAACCGATGTCGATGCACATCGCCTTGAGATGGCCGATGCGGGAGTATCGCCCTTAGCCCAAAAAATGTGAAAGAAAAAATACGGGAAGTAACCGATAAATTAGCCGATGTTTAAACGTCGCCTTCGGATGGCCGATATGATTGTATATCGCCCTTAGTGCGAAAAAATATTAACAACAAATGGTGTCCAAAATCCTATTACACCTAAGCATAATCGACGGCCTCGGCACGGGACAAGAAGTCTTGGATGGCGAGATAGTGCGCGGGCCGGCATGGAGTCGAGTTTGGCCATGATCGACAAGTCATCCTCGATGGAGCCGATATCGGCGTGAGCTGCAGCAACCATCTTCTCGGCCGCTTGAATTGCTTCGTCCGTCGTCTTCTGCTGAGCCGCCACGTCGGCCGACAAGCTGTGCAATAGTGGCTTCCAAGGCCGCCGCCGCCTCCTCCTTGAGAGCCGGCGATGCTCTCAAATCGGCAATCTCCTGGTTGACTACCGCGGTTCATCCTGCCGATTTGAGAGTTGCTCTTGCATCTCCTGGGTCTTCGGACCTCCTCCTCGGAACGCTTGATGGATTCCTCGGTAAGTAATGCGGCTTGCTGCTGCTCCGCGTGGCGAGCCGGACGGCTGCCGGGCACGGGTGAAGTCCATCTGCCGGTACTCCATGTATGCCACACGGTGCGAGCATCGCGAACATCCTCACGGGAGCTCGGTCCGGACCTCCAAGTACCGGGCCCTTATGGGGTGGGCGTCGGCCACCAAGCGATCAACCGAAGAAGCCTCAAGCCTGCGCGCGATTTCGGTCATGGTGGTAAGACCGGAAGGCGATACCAAAATCGGCGCGGGACGAGGGAAGGCGAGCGCACGAAATTCCAAGAGAAATAAAATAAAGCTAATGAACAGCGGTGAATCAAAAAGGAGATAGTAAAAACAAACACGTGAAGCGTCGATGCGAAGCGGCCGGACGTCTATCGGGCTGCGCCATGGAACCAGCGAGGTTCGTGTGTTCCAATCAGTTCTCGGCCGGCCGATCCCCCTTCATCGGCGGCACCATCGGAGGCAGCATCGGGCATATAGCCAGCTTGTTCGATATCGGCGGGCTCATCGGCCGACTCATCGGCAGCGGTATTTACGAGGAGAAGGCTGCGGGCGGCTCCTGGACGGCCGATTCTTCGACGAGCAATAGTGTCTTTGGGGGAAGCGGTGGGCGACACATGGGCCGCTTGTTCAACTTCGGCGGCGACCTCGGAAGACGCGAGGCCGATCCAAGCGAGTTGAACTCTCCGTAGGATTTGGATCGGCCTGGCTTGGTGTGACTTCGAGATCCGGAGCTGTTTGAATCGGCGTCCGGCCCGTGGAGGAGTCGACGGGCGGATCGGCTCTGTCGGGTGTTGGAGTGCGGGCCCGAGGAGGAAGAACCGCCGGTTCCTGCTAAGAACTCATAGTTAGACAGCATATGCGGTGAAAAAAGGGATCAGCAATCATACAATAATAACTCTGACGCGGCGGAGATGGATCAACGAAATAGTCCGGGTCGGACGGGCGTACGTGCTGCTTCACCGGCGCGCGGTGTCGCTTTAGGGCTTGAGTCGGCCCTGCAGGCTGGCACGTTAGCCTTTCTCTTGCTTGGGGACGGCCGTTTTAGTCTTGGCCTTGCGGGCAGCTGGTGCCCCTCGACTCATCGCCGCAAAAGCTTGGGCGGGAGTGCGATCGGTGAAGCCGATATTTGGAGCAATTGGGCTCGGCATTAAGTATGCAATCGGCCGGCCACTGAAACTACGGGTCGGCGGCTCCTCCATGTCCGACTGAAAAGAATATACAAGGGTGAGCATTTGGAGTGGCCGATTTCATTTACAAAATCGGCCTTATAAAATAAATCGATTACACATACCTCGGCGAAAGCTTCACTCGGGACTAAGCCGAGAGAGGAAGGAGGCGGTATTCCGGCTGCGGAGGTGCCGGTTCCACTCGCCCCACCAACGGTCAAAGAGGCGAGTACTTCGGGCGCCGGGAAAATCCGGCTAAGTCGCCGGTGACGACATCGGCGGTGCGGCCGACGAGCCAATTCCACCGAATGGCGTTGTCGACGGTAGCTCGCGCCTTTATTTGCCCCACATAGAAGAGGCTGGGGAGCAGGCGGCGAAACCGAGTTGGCGGGCTGCCACCGACGGATGGTAGAACTCATAGGAGCGAAAGCTTTGCTCCCGAGCAATGAGTCCCGTCGGCAGCGGACGGGGCGGAGACGGGTGGTGAAGATCTTGACCGCTTCCGCGTCGGCCGTCGGGAAGGTGGGGTCGATCGGGAAAGGAGTGTCATACCCCTTCTCGAAGAAATCAATGTACGGGTACCAATCCGTACTTTCGTTGTTGAGGCCCTTGTAGAGGGCGGCGAACCAATATGCCAAGGTGTCATCCGACATGGCCGCCCACGGTGCCATGGACAACGCTTCCCGAAAGAGATACATCGGCTGGATCGGGCGTGGCCGGTTCGGCATGATTGCCGGGGAAGGTGAGAACAGCGAGGTCCGGATCGATGGCCTTGGTGGTATGAAGGGACAACCACATTTGGATGAACCACCAAGGGCCTCCCGGGTTCTTGAGCGATCGGCGGAGCGCAACTCCACCGAGACTTGGTGAAGAAGGAGGTAGGCCGATCCCGGAAGATACTTGCCCATAGGGAGGGCATGGGCTGTCGGCCGGTACATCGGCCATCGGCGGGAAGTTGTTTGTGGGGCTCACGCCGACCCCACGGAAGAAGAAGTGGTCAAGCCACATGTTGAGGAAGGCAACGTGCTCGCGGCGATCGGCCAGAGCCGTGCCCTTTGTTGTAGGTCCGGATGTAGTTCTTCCAACCCCTGGTGTCCTTAGGGTTGATCCGATGGGAGGACTTAATGCGGATGGCGTGCGGGGTGGCCTCCGTTGTGATATTCAAATCGGCCAACATGGCCAGGTGTCCGGGAGGGTCATGGTAGCCGGGCCGTGGCCGAACATGAAACGGTTCAAGGCATCGACCGGAGGTAAGAAGCTGCCACCGGCAACGGTTCGTTCTTGTGGTGGTCGGCCAAGGAGAGTTTGATGGCGTGGGCAATGCCGATATTGGCCCAACCTTGGCGATGGACGGCCGATACTCGGTTATACCAATCGCGCCATCCGGCGACGGGAGTCGGCCATGACCTAAAACTATTGGCCCACTCGGTCGGTAAAGGAGGCTGTTGCCGAAACGGGACCCGGTTCGTTTCGGCACGAGATGAGATCTGTGGGGTCGGGATCACCCATGGGGCCCAAAAAGAAGTGAGTGGGGATATTGGATGGGATGGCGACTTGGTTCGGATTTCCTAAAAACAAGGAATAGGGCTAAAATGAGAAACGGAACGGAAAGGAAATAGATCGTGAAAATGAACAAGAACAAGAACATGAAGAAAATTGCAAAGGTAGAAAAGAGAGACGCTCGAATATACATTACCTCCGGAACGGCGTTGGTGGTAGCAACGACGCGGTCGGCGGCGGCAGCCTGCAGCAGCAGCAACGAGCGAGGATTCATGGTCGCCGGAGGAGAAAAGACGGCGGCGGCGCGGTGAAAGGTTGAAAGGGCTCGAGAAGGCAAAGGTCGCTAGGGCGAGATGAAGACGAAAGCCAAGGAGAGGAAACGGATGGGAATGACCGGGGGTGGCCCTGGGTTTTATGGAGAAGTGACGGGCGATAAAACCGGCGCGGTAAAAGAGGATAAATCAGTCCGACGCATGCGTTGCATACCCCGGACCGGGGGACATGTGTTGACGCCGGTTTTTGACCAAGGGACCCATTGTCGGCGACTATAGGTCAAAAGAAGGCCGGTGAGCGAGAAGGCCGACGGCCGCTTGGGAGAGTAAAAGGCGCGTACCTCCCGGGAATCGTGCGCGAACGCCAACGAGATGAGCATAACATTGATGGGCCTGGCCCACGTTGTAAAATTAGAAATAATAGTTTAATTTTGGAAAAGGATCTTAGTCGGTTAGGAAATCGGCCCGAAGAGGGTCCGAGTAGGATTCTTTGTGCCGAGTATAAATACATACTCGGATGTAACATGTAAACTCGATTTACATCCAATACAACTTTCGGCGCATCGCCAAACCCTAATTTTCTGTCAAGTCTTTACTTGTTTTCGCGCGGGGATCTTCGGGGCTCCGGTCGACGACACGTTGGCTTGACAAGGTAATTATGTTGTCTAATTCTCGGCGCATTGTTCGTAATTAGATAGCTTAATTGCTAGTTATCCGGCGACCGGATCTGTTTTCGATCGGCGTAGTGAGTATCGGCCGGGATGAGTCAAGTTGACCTGGTCCGGGCTCGTGGTGGAGGTAGTTGACTTGTCCTGCCTCCCCGTTCCAGCCTTTGCTCACGGCGCCGATTGGCTCGGATCCGGTCGTTCGAGTCACGATAGCTGCTATGAGAATTCTTCTATATCTTGGCCGATTCGGCTGTGCGGATTCGGTTGACGTGTCCTGTGTTTGCCTTTGCGATAGTTGACTTGTCCTAGGCGCATGCAGCCGATTGACTAAGGTGTAGACTTACTTTCATAGTTAAGACGTTTATGATTGTGCTTGTCCTGAATCGGTCGGGCGTGCGCGGCCGTTAGACTGGTCCAGCCGCGTGCCATCGGTTGACTTGTCTGTTGGAGCGGTCGGTCGATTTGGGATCTTTGTGGTTGTATTTGTCTTACTTGTTCTTTCGGAGTGTTTAGCCGATTGCTTATCACGTTCATTAAGCTGTTTTATGTTTAATTAATGCTAAACCTGTTAAAGCTGCTTTTGAACCCGAGTTACTAAGTATGATCTTATTGATCATCATTATACCTTTGGACAGATCTAAATAATTCAACGATATAATCAATGGCAGAATCGGCCGCATACCCGATCGGCCGATTCACGGATCTGATTGATGATTAAACTATCCTCTTGCTACCAAACTAATTACATCCTATTAATAATTGCTCTGTTTACATTGTACTCGATAACACATCCCTGCAAAGTCTTAATGATTTTGGTCGTTTACCGACGAAATCGGCTGCTAGTCACCGATCGCATGTTATAGCATCGGCCGATTTCGTATCGTTTGTACTACGGTTCGTTTGCCTAACATTTAATACATAAATGGATGGGCCGTGCTGTTCTCTGTTCATGGCCGATTTTGTCTATCTTACGCTGTGATCGGCCATGGCTGCACATCGGTCTATCCGGGCCGATGACACTGGAATTTTACACTCTTTTATTGTCTTTGTTGGTTTGCGGGAAAACCATCGGCACGCACCAGCGCACACGAACATCGGCGAGTTGAACCGGTCCGTTGGGAGCACGGGATTCTGCGTCGGCTGGAATTTCGGTGGACTCTCCGGACGACGGTGTGTCGGCGACTTTTGACGTCAACGGACGGCTTGTGTCAATGAAGAGGGTGGCATAGAACCGACAGATAACTTCTTCATTCCAATCATATCCGAAGGCCATCAAGTCATACACGCCACGGGCCCTGCAAACATCGATCACTTGATCAAAGATAGGATCATTCTTATCCTCCAAGTGCTTCCAATCAATCCATTGATGAACGTGCAGCTGTGGGATTTCTTCTTCATATCAATGAAGAAGGTGTTATAATAGTCCTGCTGCCCCCACAGATGGAACCTTTGGTCGAAGCTTCCCTCTCCCTCACACTACGGGGATCCTTCTTCCTCAACTCATCAAGCACATGAGGGTGCTTCCACCGATCAACTCTGCCATAAGCACCAATATACACATGTGCTCTTACTCGTACTCCAGAAATCTCATTACTTCCTCCAACCGGTTGAGCACAAGCGGCCCCTGGCTGATCATCGGCGGGACCCTTTCCTTTATCTCGTACTGTCCGGTGGAGGAGCATGCTTCACGGCTCTCTTTCTCTTCAACTGAGATCAAGGAGGCAACTCCTCTTCACTTGCCGATGATTCCACCTCCTCTTCAATTTCAACATCTCCTCTTGGCTCTCTAATGATTGGCCCTGTGTTCTTTCTGCTCGAGTGCTTGGTGCGAGTCATGTTCTAACAGGAGACAAAAGGATCGATAAGGTATAGGTCGTATAGTGTAAGTCATATATCAATTTGGATAACTTCATGAGCAATGTTCTATCGGGACGTTACTTCCGTCGATGACGAAACTTCCGTCTTGGCAGGACCTCGTTCATGAAGTTAGCCAAAGTGAGGAATAATCTACCCTACACACTAGAGCTTGACAAAACTTGAGTATTCTAAAGTCCTAGACCCTATTCGACTCAAGATAGACCAACAAGCTACTAGCATTGATCAAGATGTGAAAAAGTGAGGTGTCAAGATCCATACCAAATCCACGCGAAGAAGTGCGCAAATCGACGGAAGAAGTTGGGAAACGGAAGTGCCGTGGGGTGGAGAAGTTTTCCCACAGATTTCTTGAGCTTTTCCTCGGATGAAAAGATGGATCACCAACTCTTTCTCTCGTGCTAGGGTTTGAGAGGAGAGAGAAAATGTGGAAGGTTATGAGGAGGAAGAAAGGAAAAGAGGGGTCGGGCCCCCTTTGAACCCGCACATGATGGAAGTTCCGTCAAAACCAGAGAGTTTTGCATGGAAGTTCCGTCAAGGAACGGAAGTTCCGTCCTGTCCTGATTCAACCTATTTTGAGACAAAGAGAGATAAAGGATTTTTCATGAATTTTTTATTAGGATTTCCTAGGTTAGAACTTGGAGTTGCTTTCTCTTGTGGATAGCCAACAATCAATCACGTGAAACAATATCCGCAAGATGGGCAACATGATCAAATGATCAAACTCAAATATTTTCAATACGAAAACAAGCAACGATTTTGCAAGTCATTTTTAGAATAAAACTACCACAATCAATTTCACAAAGATGCACAATAGTTCATTCCACATTAGAAGAATCAATTATATTTAATTAACTCCTAAGCTCACAAAATCTTTTCTCATCTCGGTGGCTTGTTAAAGATATCGGCTAGTTGTTTATCGGTTCTCACATAACTAATCTCAATGTCCCCTTTGATTGAGTGGTCTCTCAAGAAGTGGTGCCGGATATCTATATGCTTAGTCCTATTGTGATCAACGGGGTTATATGCAATCATAATGGCAGTCTCATTGTCACATAGGAGGGGAACTTTGGTCAAAGAGTATCCAAAGTCCTTTAGAGTTTGTCGCATCCATAAGAGTTGTGCACAACAACTACCGGCAACAACATACTCGGCTTCGGCTGTGGAAAGGGCAACGGAATTTTGTTTCTTGGATGACCATGACACAAGGGACCTACCCAAGAATTGACAAGTCCCGAAGATACTCTTTCTATCTACCTTACATCCGGCGTAGTCGGCATCGGAATAGCCAACTAACTTGAATTTGGCGCCCTTTGGATACCACAACCCTATGTTTGGAATGTGAACCAAATATCTCAAGATTCTTTTAACGGCCACCAAGTGGCTCTCTTTTGGAGCGGCTTGAAATCTTGCACACATGCACACGCTAAGCATGATATCGGGCCTAGATGCACAAAGGTAAAGCAAAGAGCCAATCATGGAGCGATATACCTTTTGGTCGACCGCCTTTACCATTCACATCCAATCCTAGATGACCATTTGTCTTCATTGGAGTTTTGCAAGGCTTTGCCTTGTTCATGCAAATTTCTTGAGGATGTCTTGGGTGTACTTGGTTTGGCTTATGAATGTTCCTTCTTCTAGTTGCTTGACTTAAAATCCCAGAAAGAACTTCAACTCCCCCGTCATCGACATCTCAAATTTTCTAGTCATAATCTTGGCAAACTCATCACAAAAAGATTGGTTAGTAGAACCAAATATTATGTCATCGACATATATTTGGCACACAAATAAATCACTTCCAACTTTTCTTGTGAAGAGGGTAGGATCGGGCTTGCCCATTATGAAGCCCTTGTCAATGAGGTATCCCTTGAGGTGTTCATACCAAGCTCTTGGCACTTGTTTGAGCCCATAGAGAGCTTTGTGAAGCTTGTACATGTGGTGAGGCTTCTTCGGATCTTCAAAACCCGGTGGTTGTTGCACGTAGACTTCTTCTTGTATTGGACCGTTGAGGAATGCACTCCTCACATCCATTTGATATAGCTTGAAGTCATGATGTGTAGCATAGGCGAGCAATATACGACTCAAGCCTTGCTACCGGTGCATATGTCTCTCCAAAGTCCAAACCTTTAACTTGGGAGTAGCCTTTTGCAACAAGCGTTGCTTTGTTCCTCACCACCACACCATGTTCATCTTACTTGTTGTGGAACACCCCCTTGGTTTCCACAACATTTTGCTTGGGTCGTTCCACCAATGACAACACCTTGTTTCTCTCAAAGTTGTTCAACTCTTCTTGCATGGCCACCACCCAATTCGAGTCTTGCAACGCTTGATCCACCTTAAGAGGTTCCAAAGAGGAAACAAACGAGTAATAATGACAAAAGGTAGCAACTCGAGATCTAGTGGTTACCCCTTTTTAGATATCACCAAGAATGTTATCAACGGGGTGATCTTTTTGTATGCTTTGGCGCACTCGGGGTTGTTGGGGCCTAGGTGCATCTTCTTCTTCTTGTGGTTCGTCTTGTTGATCATCACCTCCATCATCTTGTTCTTGATCCTGGTTGTTGCCTTGATTTTGATCGTCACCATGATCTTGCCCACTACCTTGATCTTGTTCATTTTGTGGATCTTATGGAGGATCTTGATCTTGACTTGAAGAAAATGGATCACCTTGCACTTGAGTTGGGTCTTGTGGTCTTATTTCACCAATTGCCATATTCCTTATTGCTTCACAAGGAGCTTCATCACCTACATCACTTGGATTAACTTGCTCTACTTGGGAGCCATTAGATTCATCAAATGTTACATCATGCGTGATCTCAACAATGCCGGTGGCTTTGTTGAAAACCCGGTATGCATACGCATTTGATCCGTATCCAAGCAAGAAACCTTCATTGGTCTTTGGAGCAAACTTAGAAGACCTTGGGTTCTTGTTAAGAATAAAGCTCCTGCTCCCAAAGACACGGAAGTACGACACGTTAGGAATTTTACCGGTGAGGAGCTCATATGGTGCCTTTTTCAAAATCTTGTGAAGGTACAACCGGTTGGTTGCATGGCAGGCGGTGTTGATAGCTTCGGCCCAAAAGGTGTCGGGAGTCTTGTATTCATCAAGCATGGTTCTTGCCATCTCAATGAGTGTATGGTTCTTTCTCTCGGCTACACCATTTTGTTGTGGAGTGTATGGTGCCGAGATCTCATGCTTGATGCCTTCTTCGTCTAGGTACTCCTCGACTTGTGTATTCTTGAACTCGGTGCCGTTGTCACTTCTAATCTTCTTGATCTTCACATCATATTCATTTTGTGCTCTTCTCAAGAAGCTCTTTAGAACACCTTGTGTCTCACTTTTATCCTTCAAAAAGAACACCCAAGTGAAACGGGAATAATCATCAACAATGACAAGGCCATACTTGTTACCGCCAATCCTTATGTATGTGACCGGTCCGAAGAGGTCCATGTGAAGCATCTCCAATGGTCTTGTCGTTGTCGTCATCGTCTTGGATGGATAGATGGCTCCAACTTGCTTTCCGGCTTGGCATGCGCTACACACTTTGTCCTTCTCAAAAGCAACATCCTTTAGTCCAACGACGTGGCCACCCTTTAGAAGCTTGTGAAGATTCCTCATCCCAACATGAGCTAGTCGGCGATGCCATAACCAATCCAATGTGGTTTTGCTATCAAACAAGCACTTAGATTTGGACCCTCTTTGTTGGTGAAATCAACAAGATAGATCTTATCCTCCAAGTACCCTTTGAACACAATTGAGGAATCCACTTTTCTAAAGACGAGTCACGTCCTCATCGGTAAAGAGACAACTAAAACCCGTTCCACAAAGTTGTGATACGGACATTAGGTTGTACCCTAAACCTTTCACATGAAACACATTACTAATTGAAAGGTCATGGGTGATTTGAATCCGACCACGACCCATTACCTTTCCATCTTGATCATTTCCAAAAGATATGCTCCCACTTCGTAGATTGTCTTTGTCAAGTGTGAAGAACATCTTCTTCTCCCCGGTCATATGATTTTAGCACCCGCTATCAAGCACCCATATTGAACCGCCCGAGGAGTATTTCTACACACAATTAAGCACAAGATTTAGGCACCCAAACTTGCTTGGGTCCCTTAACTTTAGAAACAACACTCTTGGGCACCCACACACAAGGATTCCACCTTGCATAGTGTGGCCCAACAAATCTTGCAATTACTCTCCCATGAGCACCATGGGTTAGCTCATATGTTGCATGATCATACACATAGAAGGATATGGATGAGCTCTTTTTGTTGAGCTCTTGTGTTGTCTTCGCCTTCTTAAAGTGCTTGACTTGAGCAACTTGCTTTTGTTTGTTCATGTTGTTGCTCTTGTTGTTGTATTTCTTCTTGGGTTGCTCCTTGAACCCAATGCCTTTGTTGTCATTGAACTTTCTTTCCTCACTAACAATTTTCTTGGCTAGCTCAATTTGAGCGACTCTCTCAAGATTCTTAACCTTGTTAGTGAGTTCCTTGATTGCCACCTTGTCGGTAGCAATGTTGTCTATGTCAACATCTTCACACCTAGCACATCCTTTGCTTGATGAGGCTTGTGTTGACTCGACCTTACTTTTATAGGTCAATGTGCTAACTTTGAGAGCTTCAATCTCTCCTTCCAACAACTTGTGTTTCTCTTCAAGAGATTCACACTTTGTTTGGAGTGAGAGGTTGATGTCTTCAAGTTTAGCATTTGACTTGTTTACCTTTGTAAGGCATAGAGTCAACTCCTCGTTCTTCTTTCTTTCTTGCTCAAGGAGAGCCTTCAACTCCTTGATCTCATCAAGCTTCTTGATAAGCATGTGTTCTTGCTTATCCACCATCTCTTCACTCTCTTCAACCTTCTCTTGCATTATCCCTAACATTTTCACCATATCTTGCAAGGAGGGGACTAGCTCCTCCTCATTATCATGGTTAGAGGAATTGACGAGAGGTTTAGTATGTACCTTGCTTTCTTTGGCCATGAAGCACTTGGGGGCGTCATCCTCTTCGTCGGTGTGGTTGTTGAAGAGTGATGATTTGGCCGGTGTTAGACCATAGGCAAGATTGGCGATGCCTCCTTCTTCATCTTCATCATCATCATCATCGGAGACATATTGTTGGCCAATATGAGCTTGACCTTTGTACGGTTTCTTGAAGTTCTTCTTCTTGACGAACTTCTCCTTCTTTTCTTCTTTTCCATTGAGTTGAGGGCATTCCGCAATGAGGTGCCCCGGGTCATGACAATGGTAGCACTTCCTTGTTGATCTTCTTGCCTTTGCTTTGTCAAAGCTCTTCTTGATAAACCCATTGTTGATCATGAACTTGCCAAACTTCTTCACAAATAGAGCAAGCTCTTCATTGTCTTCCTCAATCTCAATTTGCTCAACTTCCACAACCTCCTTCTTTTTGGCATTGAGTGCCACATCTTGCTTGCTTCTGCTTTTATCTCCAATTAGCACACTCACTCCCTTTCCTTCATCGTCACGGCTCTTGTGAGCAAGAATTCTCCCGATCACTTCATCGGTGGAGAATCTCTCAAATCCTTCCTTTTCTTCAATGATGGTGCAAAGAGTGGAGTTCCACACTCTTAGTGACATTAGAAGCTTGAGATTTACTTCTTCTTCGATCACATCATCTCCAAGTGACCTCCGCTCATTCACAATATCCAAGAGCCTATCATGTGTTAGTTGAGGATCTTCACCTTTCTTCATGACAAAGAAGTTGAATTGATTTTTCAACACTTGCATCCTTGATTTCTTCACCACATCAACTCCCTCGTGGACGGCGATTAGCTTGTCCCAAATAGCCTTGGAATTCTCGAGTTAGGACACCTTAGAGTACTCTTTAGGACTCAAGGATGAAAGCATGGCCGACACGGCTTGTGCATTGCGATGTATGTGGATGTTGTCCATGACGGTGTGATGCTCCTCATCCTCAATCACAAATCCTTTCTCAATAACTTCTCACATGGGTGGACCGATTGACAACAAGTACATCTTCATCCTATGCTTGTACCAACTAAAATCCTTTCCATCAAACCAAGGTAGCCTTACACTACCACCACTATTTACATTGGCCACATCATTATAGTTGAAGTTGTACCTTGTGTCCAACTTCCCTCCAATTATGCCATCCTTGGCAAATATATTCAAATCCGGGATGTTTGCAACGGTGTCTCCCGTCTTGCTAGGATCATTGTCCAACTCGCCATGTTCCCCGACATCTTTTCTTCTCAAGCGGTTAAGCTCTTGCTGAGAAGACCTGCTCCGATACCAATTGAAAGTTGCCTAGAGGGGGGAGGGGGTGAATAGCCAATTTAGATAAAAACCTGAAAATCACAACACTTAAAACAAAAAGGTTAAATACACCCTCGACGGAACTTCCGTCGGGGTTGAGGGGAAAACCTAGGGATTGACAAAGAAGATGGAATCTTACGATTCCACTTGAATGGAAACCTTCCTTAACCTCTTGAGAGTGTTGTACCTGCAGGAATTCAATAGACACACAACGCACAAGTAGATCGGGTGACAAAGACCCAAGTGAAAACAAACAAGCACACAACAAAACGAGCAAGAGGGACACGGGGATTTTTCACCGAAGTTCGGACCCCTCACAAAGAGGTTCCTACGTCTCCGTTGAGGAGCTCACAAAGAGCCGGGTCTCTTTCAACCCTAATCCTCCCCAAGTGGCCACAAAGGTCAAACTTGGTTTTCATCTTCTTCCTTCGATTCTTTTTCTTGCGGAGGCGAATCACAACCTTCACAAACTTCCCAAGGCTCACCACAAGCTTGGGAGCTCTAGGGTAACACAAAGCCAATCTAGTAGAACGAATCTCCAAGAGTAACAAGTGAAAACAAGATTAGTTGCTAGGGGAAGATGTGCTCTAGGTTGGAATGATGCTATCAAGCTTGGAATCAAGATGGGGACTCTCTCAAATGGCCTTGGATCTCAAAGGGAATCGAGGGAAGTGAGAGAGAGAGCATGAGCAAGATTTGTGAGTTCAAAAAGCACCGGCCCCTTTGCTCACGGGTTGGTCAAAGCTATATATAGTGAGGGCTCAAAGGAGCCATTGCTAGGTCAATAATTGACCTGACGGAACTTCCGTTTAAGACGGAACTTCCGTCACCCCGAAAAGTCAAAGGCGAAAAATGCTAGGACGGAACATCCGATAGAGTTGGAACTTCCGTCCCAAACTCTCCGGAATTGACGGAACTTCCGTCGGCCACGACGGAACTTCCGTCGCTTGAGATTTGAACCGGAGAGAGTCCTAGGACAGAACTTCTGTCCGGTTTTGCGGTTCCGTCCCAAACTCTCTGGAATTTGCTAGAGCACATTCTTCCCTGCACGTAAGATCGTTTGACCCCTCTTAATAGTTTGGCGCACCTATACCCAAAAAGCTACAAATCTAAACTTGAGGCTCTCGCTTTTGAGTACTTTGATCGACTTTGAATGAGGGGCATACTTTCTCACATTGTGGGTATTGTTTCATTTGATAACCTGCACATAAACTCAATAACACATTAGAGTTTTTAATTCTTTGTCATTTATCACCAAAACTCACTAGGGGACCTAGTTGCATCTTCACTCCTCCCCTCAACGAGGAGCTCGTTCCCGAGGTGCGGCGGCGAGTGGAGGCGGCGGGAGCAAGCGCTCCTCCCCTCGGCGAGCTCGTCGACAAGGAGCGACGGCAGCAGGAGCTCCCGCACCCCCTGCTGGACGAGGCAGCTCCTCATCGGAGGAGGATGATAGCTCCGGCGACTCCTCAATGCCATCGTTCAGGCTGCAACGACGACAGCAGATCTTGATTGATCCGGTATCCGCTGAAGATGAAGATGTAGAGGTTCAGGTTGCTGCGATCCGGAGCAAAGTGAGCCTTCCGAATCACATGATGCTTGTTTTCCTTACTGCGCAGGCATTCAGAATTGTTAAGAAAAATTCTAGGAAAAACTATTTACACATTGACATTAATTTTAACTTTTCTGTATGGTTGGCTGCTACTTTGATGAAATACTTCACAGTTTCAGCACATGGTTGCTCTTAAAGAAGATTCATAAAATGGTAATAATGCTACTATTTGGTCAAGAGAAATCATCATTCTCTTGCACTTATATATCTTTCACATATTCTAGGAAAGATTCATCATGATTTTTTCAACTGGCATGACTTCTTATAATTCAAATGGGATGATTTTTGGATTTAAACAAATTTTGATTGATCTGGTATCATATGATGATGAAGAGGTTGAGGTTGAATCCAACCAGAGCAAGGTGATCCTTCAGAATTGAAAGTGCATCTAGGCCTCCTAGTGGGTTTTGGTGTTTTGATCACAACACGATTAAAGAGCTGATGTAATTTGCTGAGTTGTAACAGGAATATGTCTTGTAAAATTATTGTGAACATTGTTGTATCAAGACATGGATGTATATGGATATTTCACATGTATATTCTTGTATTCCATATGACAAAGAATATGATGAAGATGAAGCTACATGGATGATCGATATTGAAAATCTCACGCCATGAGTTACACAAAGAAAAATGAAGCTTGGATGATATGTCTCATATTGGTCATTGAAAGTATCACCATATTCATATTGGTGACTCAACTCTTGGTGTCATATCAAGCAAGCAACATATATTACAACGAAAATCAATACAACATAAAGATAAATATCAAGTGTGTGCTAATGGATGATACAAAGAAATGTGTGGATCTTAATGGTAAGATTGATGAAGGATTAGCAAGGACTTGGCTACGATGAACCATACATTGGAGAAGGGCAAGCAAGAGGCTTGGCGCCGAAGAACCTTTGTGGTGGAGAAGAGCAAGCGGATGTTGAATCCGACGAATCAAAAAGGCCATGAAAGATTGCATATTTCCTAGTGTCAATTATTTATGAATCAAGAAAGAGGAGGTGACATGGATAAAATATGGAGTTTTGTCTATTTGATTATAAAGTCCATGGTCATCAGCTCAAGGTGGATATGCTCAAGTAAAGAATTGTTGTCAACCCTCAAGAAGCAAAATATGAAGAATTTCGACATATGTCTCTATCACAAGCTCAACTGGAAGAAAAATAGCTTTTATGTATTTCTTGAGTATAGGAATGCCGTACTATCAAGAGGGATGCAACATGTGTTGAATGACGATGTCAAAGTCCTCAAAATCCTAGAGAGAAACTAATCCGAGTGACCTAAATCCCTAAACAATGTGTTCTTCCAGGTCAAGGAGGTCGGACCGCCCGACAAGGAGGTCGACCGCCTTGAACTAAGTTTTTGGGGTCCGTAGGTCAAGGAGGTCGACCGCCTCGTCAAGGAGGTCGGACCGCCTTGAATTAAGTATCCCGGGGTCAACTTCCGAGTTAGTGAGTTTTTCGCCTTAGAAGTGAAGCATAGTTAGTATGAGTGGGTTGAGCAATCAAGTTTGTGGTTTGTGGAGGTTTTCGTGTCAAGTGGTTGGTTGCCTACCGGTGCAAGGCGGTCGACCACCCCGAGCCTCGACAGCTCCAACGGCTAGTTTTTGAAACAGCCTTTAAATAGCCCTCCACCTCTCCCTTTGGTTGCTGCTAGTTCTTGCCCGACTCTATAGCATTCTAACGGCCATTTGAGCTCTCCCCAACCTCTCTTTGTGAGATCCAAGTGATTTGAGCTAAATCTTTTAGTTGGGTTGAGAGATTTGAGTGTGTGAACAAATCCTAAGTCTTGAGCACTTTGGGCTACGTCAAGCAACTCGTGATTCATTTGTTACTCTTGGAGGTGAAGCCTCCTAGACGGCTAGGCGTCGCCCTAGAGCTCCCAAGCTTGTGGTGAGCCTTTGGAAAGTTTGTGAAGGTTGTGATCTCGCCTCCGGTGTGAAAAAGATCAAGATAGTGGATTGAGGGAAGTGGTTGAAAGAGACCTGGCTTGGAGCGTGCTAGTGAGCAGCTCAAGCTTCCTTAAACAGAGACGTAGGGATCACGTTGAGGTGATTCCGAACTTCGGTAAACAAATTCGAGTGTCTCCGCCTCTCTTGTTATCTAGCTTATTTGTGCTTCCGCTTCGATCTACTTTGGTGTGCTCTTTTATGTGCAGATACTTTGTGTATGTGCTAAGAAAAATCAAATTTGGAGAGTTGACCTGTTTCTGCTCGTGCAAGGAGGTCGGACCGGGTTGATAAGGAGGTCGGACCGGGTTAGACTAACCTGTGCGAAAAAGTTGTGTAAATTTCAGGTTTCGCCTATTCACCCCCCCCCTCTAGGCGACATCAAGGTCCTTTCAAGAATCACTTTGTAATTTGAATTATTGTTCAAAATTGGTGACCACAGGTGAATATTGCCATACCAGAGCAAGGTGGGTGTGTTGCAAGTGCTGAAATTGTTGATGGAGATAAGGTACGAACCATTATACACCATTTTACATTTTGAGTTTGGATAGAAATATTTGAGACTAGGGCAGATCAGATAGGTCGTGCTCCAAGTAGGTTGATTATCCTCAATGCACATCAGATTAGCTCCAAGTAGATGGGAATTCATTGACATTAGATTATTCTTTTGAATTACATGACCTACTGCAGATGTGTAATTTGTCTGCCCATATGAAATTTAATTAATAGATTTTTATATGAGTTTCTTTTATTGGCAGTGAAAGAAGAGAGGGCTTGGTGAGGACATCATAGCGACAAGCAGCAAGCGTCGAAAGCTATCTGTGATGGAAATGGAGAAGGATCTCGTTGAAATGAACAAGAAGATCGATCTAGTTGAAAAGGACATGGTTTCAATGGCTGAGCAACTTGCAGAAGAGAGGAGCAAGAACAAGGTGTTAACAAAAAAACTACAAGATGCAGAAGAGTGGATCAAAGGAGTTAGAACAATGAGGTTGCAGTACATGTTTTAGAACATGACTGATGAGCAGTGGGCTGCAAAGAAAAAGGAGCAGAATATGATGGACAAGAAGAAGAAGGTCACTAAGAAGCAGGTCAGTAGGAAGGAGAAACTTGTGATGGACAAGGAGGTCACCAAGAAGCTGGTCACTAAGAAGGAGCAGCTTGTGATGGACAAGGAGATCACCAAGAAGGAGACAACCAAGGACATGGTGGCTAGATGGAACATGGACACTGAAGGGACCTCTAAAGGCATGTAGATGCCTTGTTAATTATTTACCTAGTTCAATGGCATGCTACTAATTGTAGGGATCTTCAAAGGCATATAAATGCCTTGTTAATTATGTTATCTTTAGTTTTAACTATAGTTATGTGGCATGCTTGAAAACTATATATTTTGGGTCTGTGCTGAAATGTTTTGGATTGATAAGATGATGTTCAGTGGTGGTATATATGTATTTTGGTACCAATATTATAAAATATTAAGCAATGTGCAAGTGGTGGTATATATGTATTCAATGGTTTGCTTTTCTCAAATGCCTTTGTGTAAAAAAGAATAAGAAAGATGTGTCTAGGATAAGGAAAAAAGCCAAAACAAAGCCATTCTGTAAAAGATGTGTGTAGAAAAAGAAAAAAATCCTGTTAGCCCGAGCCCACGGCTATGGGCCTAATAGCGGGCATGCCATTATTATTATAGACCTCAGCATGTTCATAGGCAAGCCCACCATCGAGCCCAATATACCGTGCGGCCCACTGGAAAGAGAGCACAGACCAGAGAGCAGTTTTGTTCGTGAGTTCGAATCGCTGCAGGGCAGCCAAGCTTTTAAGTTGGGCATAGCTGCCTTAGCTTAGCGATGTGGTACAAAACAAAGGCTTCCGAGCGGTTGCACAACCGTGTCGCACAACCATGCGGCTCATTTAGATTATGGCCCAACGGCCCAACCTCTCCTTGACCCTACTAGACGCGTTTGATCTCCTTCCCCCTCCTCAACCCTAGATGCATTCAACTCGGGCCCGTGATCTCCTCCTTCGCCGGCCGCGCCGCATTCTCCCGTGACCCCAAGCTCGTCGACCCCAAGCTCCAAGGTAGGATCTCCGGCTCCGAGGGCAGCGCGATGCCTACTCCCGACCTCGACGCCGGCCGAGAGCCGGTCCTTCATCTCCGGCTCCAAGGGCGGTGCGGCGCCTACTCGTGACCTCGACGCCGGCCGAGAGCCCGTCCTCCGTCTTCGGATCCAAGGGCGGCGCGGCGCCTACTCATGACCTCGACGCCGGCCGAGAGCCCGTCCTCCGTCTCCGGCTCCAAGGGCGGCACGGCGCGGCGGCCAGATCTCTTCCCCACCTGTGGCACCAAGGGCGGTGTCACCTACTTGTGAACTCGACACCAGCCCGTGGCTCGTCGCCATCCCCAATTTCCGACCCCTAGCTCATCGCCGTCCCCCATCCCCGACCTGAGCTCATCGCAGTCAGCAATTACAAGTGTGTGCCCCACCCTTTCTCCCCCTCTCCCCATCTCGTCAAGTAATTCAGCTCACTATTTATGACATTTATCTCAGTAATTTAGCTCAGTAGTTGTGTTGTAGTACTGATGTTAGGTGTACTATACATGCAGAGCCTTTTTGTGCAATTTTTCAAGAACATTGACGTGATTTTTCTGTGCTACTTGATTGCAAGTTGCATGTACATGCATTGCAAACAGAGCTAAATGTGAAGTAATTCTGCTCACATGTATGTGGCCTTTGTTAGGCTTTTTGCCGGGCTTCCATGGGCTGGCCATGTAGTAGGATTGCATTTGTACTCTATAATTTAGCTCATAGTTCTAGTAATTTAGCTCAACTATTTGATTTTGATAGCTCAGTAATTTGTACATAAACGAGTGAGCAGCTGAATGGTGCCTTGGCGCTCAGTTTGTTTGTTAGATGCCACACTTTTCCATTATTTGTGCAATTTGTGTAATTATCATCTCCTAAGCTAGCTAGCTAGCTACCAACATTCCATGTTCCACTATTCAGATTGTCTTTGCTCATACTACCAAAATTTACTATCAGAATTTACTTATGTTGATGTCTCTTTTTTTCCTGTTGTTATACTGTTGGAGATGTCCGATGCGGAAAAAATGAGCTCGGAAGACTCGGACTATGTTGAGGAAGAAATGAGCTCGCAAGAATCATCCGATGAACAATTGGAAACTTCCAATGGGATATCTGATCCACTGGAAGAAAGCAGAAAAGTAAGGGCAGAAGCTCAATGGCCACAATATCAGATTATTGTTACAGAAATTGATGAAAGTGGCATGCCTGTTCCGAGGAAAGAAAAGCTAAGGTTCAGGCTAGTGGCTGGGCTCATTGCACAGCAGAAGGTTTTTTTGCTTCATCACAGATTTGGAGACTTCGGAGCAGAAGGAAAGAAGGCCTTGTTCAATGACTGTATCATGCCATACCTCCACTACAATGATGAATTCAAGGAGAAAGGTATAAGGAGGGCATGGAAAGCAATTGCCCATAGCTGGAGGAGCTACAAGAGCACTCTTGTCAATGAGTTCATGTTGAAGGACAAATCCCCATACCGACGCTTCAAGCATCTGAAAAGGAAGATTATGAGGCATTTGTCAAGATGAAGAGGATATAAGAGTTTCAGATCACAAGTGGAAGGTTCAAGGAGCTACGTGCGAAGAACAGGGACAACAATAATTTGGGAACTGGTGGGTATGAAGGAAAGTTGCAGGCATGGATGGCTGAAGATCAATGGCTAGCAGATGAGGGTCGGCCAAACCCGTGGCTGCAGTTCCCTACTACACGGTCCAAGAATTGGCTGCGGGCAAGAGGCAAGTTGACTGATTCGGGTGAGATCAGTTTCAACAGCCAAGCAACAAAGAATGTGGCAGAAAGAATCAAGCAATTAAGTGATGAGGATTGTTCAGAAAATGGACAAGATGCACTGACCAAGGCTTTAGGAAATAATGAGCACCGAGGTTAGTTTTTTCTTCAGTCATCAATTCCAATGTTTGATTAATGATACATGAACCTGACAAAAAACTATGATTTGATGTATAACATTTTATTTTGTAGGTCGCGTGTGAGCAGTATCAAGCTATGTTGGATGGAAGTTAGGATTGTCGGGATACAACAAAAGACGAAAGATAACCGAGGAAGAGTTTGACCATCCGACAGAATGAGTTCACCGTAAGGTGATAGAAGATATCGTTACAAACATCCCAAACATCCGTGTAGCTCAGGGTCTCAAGATTGTGCCTATGAACCACAGTCCAAACCAACTCAATCCATCAGATGCACAGAGGACCAGTTTTTCTTCCATTGAAGGTGGTGGTGCTGGTAACAGGCTTCAAAATGATGATGTGATGCAGTTAGATGATGAGCAGCTACATGAGCAGCCTATTCCACACCACAATGATGAGGAACAACATGTGGAGTCTCTTGACCAACATAATGATGATGAACAACATGTGCAGCCACAGCAGGATCAAGTGATGCCAGAGCCGGATCAATGTACTATAAGCCTCCTCTCGGAGCCTACAGCATGTTCTCTTTTGGCCAATGTTGGTGGCTATCAGGTTGAGGTTGTGATAAGAACACGCCTAGCAATGTCCAAAATTTGTCCCGATCTTTCACGGTACCAAACAACAATATATTTCCCTCTGAATTTGGCAAGTAATAGTGATAGCTCGTGCACTTCTAGCTGATATATCAACAAGTAAATAGATGGAACAACAGTAGTAATTCAACAATGCAGCAATCAGAATGTGGAATAATTAGTTCTCCACTAGTAATAACAACCAGCGACAGGATAGATAATACCGGTTTACAAGAACTTGATTGTTGTAATCACAAATCAGCGGTAGTAAATCTCCAACCCATAACTTAGGCAAGCACGATTCAACAGAGTTCCAGCACACACCCAGGAGAGCAATCACCTGATCACGCACTTGAGCAGCACGCCGGGATCGACAGCAACAATCGGTAAAGGAGGGCAACACCTCTAGGGTTCCTAGGAGGGCACCACGACCAAAAACATGATAAACAAACGACTCCCCTTTGCAGGGGCGCCGGCCCTAGGTTATATGGCACACAGGCCAACCAATACACGGGCTGACTCGACCACAACTCAAAACAGACTTTGACAACTCAACTCGGTGATTGTTTTTACTACTGTAACTAACTCGAGACGAATCTGACAATGGGGTCATATGCGTTGGAAAGCTTATGAAATTATCGTTCCATCAAATACTAATTCACCCCCAACAGACTCTGTATGACGGAGATATGGTATTTCTTGTCCACCCCTGTCTGGCTGCACAAAACCGAATCTGAACTGAATTGGAATTTCCATATCTTGCAATTTCGTGATTGGATTGACATGAGGCCATGTAGAACTTGATAGGAAAGTATTCCACACCCTTGGGAAGGTCTTGGACACCTGAATATTATCCTTAGCTTGCTTAATATCTACTAACATCGATCCAATCCGAATACTTTGTTTCTTTTCTTTATTCTTCTCCTTGCATAGATCAGCCCCAATGAAAATATTACATGACATAGAGTCACTAGGTGATAAAGCCATATATTTTTTATCATGTTTCATCATATTAGTGAATGAGCCAAACTGAATGGTTTGATTTTTAACAACACTACCTTCAGAAATATTTGTGGTATGACAATTCTGATTAGAATTGGTAGTTGTAAGAATTCGATGACCCATGTCCTCATCATCCTCCCCTTCTTCAAAGAAAGCCGTCCTCGGCTTTGACAAATATTCAGTTGGTTCTTTCGTGTGAACATCGTGGCATATAATTGTATTAGCATCAGTGATAATGTTTGTTTCCTCCTTCTCTTCAGCAACATATGAAACAAACTTATTAGAACTTGATCTAAAAGAATTGATAGGAGTTTTTGAAGCATTTGATGCAGAAATTGTAGCATCATTGCAAACACAGGTTGCAATTGTTGGATCAGACATGACCAGATGATTCTCCCCTTCTTGAAGCAAAGATGTCCCCGTCTTTGGGACAATTTTAGAGGCCTTCTTTGTAACAGACGGAAACACTTCAGCCATTATAGCACACTCTTGTGCTGGTTTTAGAACATGATGCACTCCCTTATGGACAAAAGAATAATAATTGGAGCGATCTTCATGTGTAGCATTCAGATCATACTCCCACGGTCTCCACAACAGTAAATGACAAACATCCATTGGCACTACATCACCTTCCACTTTATCAATATAATTACCAACAAAAAAATTCACTCGCACCTTGTGGGTTATTTTTCGCTTTCCAGAAGGATTCATCCATTTCACATGGTGTGGTGTAGGAAGCCAACATGTTGATAGTGATAATGCTTGCACCAGATCCTTGCTAATCACGTTGGTAAAACTCCAACCATCGATAACAAGTTTACATACCTTATCCTTGATCTTACATTCAGATTGAAAGACACTCCATCGCTGTCCCGTTTCAGCAGCGGTGTTGTTACAGTCATCCTTCTTTACCAACAAGTTGAAGCCTTCTATCAGGGTTTCATCTTTTGATTCATTAGCATTACAACTGGCTTCTTCATTCAGTTTAGGAACAAAAAATATTTCACTAGCAACATTCTTTTCCTTTTTCTCTTGCTTGATCTGTTCTTGCAAATTATGTAGCCTTTTCTCACCTTCATCAAGGCACAAATTACCTTTTTGACCAGTAGCACTTGAGGGCTTAACATGCTTCATTGGTGTAGAAGAAATCCCACTCAGAACATTAGCATTTGGCACATCCCTTAGAATAGCATATTGTTGTCTATTCTCAATAGGGGAAAAGTATTTGGGAAAAACAATAGCAGATTTCCCATGCTCTTTACTAGGAGAAATCCTTTTAGCAACATCGGACTTTTCCTTTCTACCATGAAACAACCTATTTCCAGCAAGAGAACCTTTGGTTGTAGCACCTTCTTGAGGCTCATACACATCTCCAACAATGGAATCAATCCACGATGAATGCATCATTGGCTTGGTGTCGAAAGAATTGTGGATACCAGCAACTACAGTTTTCTTTGGAGAGAAAGTGTTCTCATTTGGCGGATCATAGCGACGTCGTAACACCCTTTTCATGCCTGACCATGTTTTGCAGGGATATTCACCTCTATCAACATGTCCTTGTTGCAACTTAAGCCACCACCGCGAAACACATTGAGAAAAAGTTCTCCTTGCAAAGTGAATCTTCATGTGTGATTCCAGGCCACGATCATACCCTCCATAGCATCCTCCCACTCATAATATTCAGATTGAGAAGATGTTGAATAAAGTTTGGGAACAAACTTAATCTCATTTGCAAAGCTATAATCACCCATGGTTAACAGCAGCAAGAATTTTCAAATCATACCGTGAACAACCTGAAATCTGATACCGAATGATAAGAACACGCCTAGCAATGTACAAAATTTGTCCCAATCTTTCACGGTACCAACAACAATATATTTCCCTCTGAATTTGGCAAGTAATAGTGATAGCTCGTGCACTTCTAGCTGATATATCAACAAGTATATAGATGGAACAACAGTAGCAATTCAACAATGCAGCAATCAGAATGTGGAAGAATTGGTTCTCCACTAGTAATCACAAACAGTGACAGGATAGATAATACCGGCTTACAGGAACTTGATTGTTGTAATCACAAACCAGCAGTAGGTAAATCTCCAACCCGTAACTTAGGCAAGTACGATTCAATAGAGTTCCAGCACGCACCCAGGAGAGAAATCACCTGATCACGCACTTCAGCAGCACGCCGGGATCGACAGCAACTATCGGTAAAGGAGGGCAACACCTCCAAGGTTCCTAGGAGGACACCACGACCAAAAACATGATAAACAAACGACTCCCCTTTGCAGGGGCGCTGGCCCTAGGTTATATGGCACACATGCCAACCAATACACGGGCTGACTCGACCACAACTCAAAACAGACTTGGACAACTCAACTTGGTGATTGTTTTTACTACTGTAACCGACTCGAGACGAATCTGACAATGGGGTCATATGCGTTGGAAAGCTTATGAAATTATCTTTCCATCAAATACTAATTCACCCCCAACGGACTCTGTGTGACGGAGATATGGTATTTCTTGTCCACACCTGTCTGGCTGCACAAAGCCGAATCCGAACTGAATTGGAATTTCCATATCTTGCAATTTCGTGATTGGATTGACATGAGGCCATGTAGAACTTGATAGGAATGTATTCCACGCCCTTGGGAAGGTCTTGGACACCTGAATATTATCCTTAGCTTGCTTAATATCCTCTAATATCGATCCAATCCGAATACTTTGTTTCTTTTCTTTATTCTTCTCCTTGCATGGATCAGCCCCAATGAAAATATTACATGACATAGAGTCAGTAGGTGATAAAGCCATATATTTCATATCGTGTTTCATCATATTAGTGAATGAGCCAAACTGAATGGTTTGATTTTTAACAACACTACCTTCTAAAATATTTGTGGAATGACAATTCTGATTAGAATTTGTAGTTGTAAGAATTCGATGACCCATGTCCTCATTAGGTTGCTAGAGGAGAGGTTTGTCCTGAACCACGGGTGCTGCACAATGTTGAGGTATCCTTTGGTTATGTGGTGGTGCAGGTCCAATATGTGCATAGCAATTTCCAAGATGTTGTACTGGAAGTCCCACCAAATGATGAGGTCACAAAACTTGGAGAGGCCCTTCTACAATGGGTTCAGTGGAGGAAGGGTCTTATTGTGCTCAACCCTGCAGCAATGGAAGTTTCAGTAACACCCGGTCCTCCACCTTCAGTTGGCAGCCAGAAATCTGTGGAGATGGGGAATGCAGTTTCGGCAGTTGAGAAAGCAGTTCAGAAGCCTCTACGTCCAGTTGGCAACCAGAAATCTGTGGAGAAGGGAATGCAGTATCAGCGGTTGAGAAAGCAGTGGAGAAGCCTGCAAAATGCAAGGAAGCCACAGAAACAAAGATCAGTACTCGAGCAATCTAAAAGATCTACAAGTGGCTCTAAGAAATCTGACTCCAAGAATAAGGGCACAATGAATTCTTCTGTGTGGACTCGTCCCCATAAAGATTTTAAGCTTGGAATGGAAATGTTGCATGATAGTGATTTGAAAACTATCGGACCTACGACCCGTCAGCTTCATTCTCTCTATATGGCTGGCTGCAAGAATAAGAAGAAGCACTTTCTTGTCTACATCAAGCCTCAACATTTTCTCAGGGTAGACGACAAATTCCTTATCGACTACGCAGATCTATATGATCTGTTTAGGCTTGATGCTTTGGACATTAGCATTGTATGGGTATTCTCATCGTGAGTGTTCTTGATCTATATATATTCTTTGTCTTCCGCCACCGCTTATGTGTTCTAGGTAATAAGTCCTTTGTCTATTAATTTCAGGTATTTGTCCAAAGAAACCAGAATCAACAAGTGGCCATTGGCTGCCTTAGATCCTCGGGTTCTCTCATTAAGTGTAATTAAATCAAATTAGGATGGAGAGGTCGAGGCCTATGTGGCAAGAGTCATGTCACACTGTGCACGGAGCAAAAAAGACTTCATTTTGTTTCCTTGCAACACTATTGGACATTGGGTAACAGTGGTGATCAACTTAAAATGCGCCATTGTTTGGTACCTGGATTCAAACCTTCAAGCCGCACCTGACCTTTCAGCTCTGAAAAAAGGCTTAATATGTGAGTTTGTCCAATATTGGACATGCATGTCCTAGTTACATTTCCAACACATGTCCTAGTTAATTAGACTGAATATGATTTGTTTTGTCTACTCTTGCTCTGTTTTGAATGTAGTGCTTACTCCACATTTGTTGCAAGTGATCCAGCCAAAAAGAAGAAATGCAAAGTTGTGCTAAAGCATATGGAGAAAATTAAAGTAAGTGACATTTCAGTAATATTAATGATATGCTCCACAATCCGCAATGTTTCAAGTCCTTTCTTCATGTTGTTACAGCAGCCATCCGGCAATTTATGTGGATTCTATGTTGTTCATCACATGCTTTTCATTGCTTCGGCGGCTTGTAACATGCAACAAACCCAGGTTTGTTTCTAGCATCCCACCTCTGATCTTATATGCATATCCTGGTACCTATCGAGTTAGTACCATGTGTGTTAATATAATTTCTTGGAAGATGTAGCTGTGGCAACTTCATGGAAGCTTATGGCTTTTTCCTTATTTCTTTGTAGGACATGGTTCTACCAAATACAGATCATATTGATTAGTGGGTGCTACATGGACATCGAGAGCGGATCGTTGGTTTCATTGTAAATGACATAATCAATCCTCAAGGAGAGTGCCATCATCATGGTTCATTGTATTGATGTGATGATACTTCAATTTTCTTTTTCAACCTGGTGGATTTGTATTGAAACATGTTGTTCTCTGATGTGCTGTGGATGCTTTTGTCCTTGTGATATATATATATTTTTGTCTGAAATCCATTGCTCTGTGATGATCTCTGTATTTTGGATGGATTCTGTAATATACCTCTGTATTGTCACCTCTGTCACAGGTTACGGGGACGGGGCAAGTGTTATGTTAGCCGTCCCTTTAAAGCTATAGGGACGGGAGTTGTATAGGACATCCCTATAAGCTTATAGGGATAGGGAAGCATAAGACGGGACGTCCCTAACACTTATAGGGACGGGCTTCTATGAAACGTCCCTGTAGAATATAGGGACGAAGAATGGAAGCCGTCCCAAAAACTTATAGGGACGGTCTTCTGTGCGGAGTCCCTATAGCTTATAGGGGCGACTTGCCAGTTTTCCGTCCGTGTTTGTTATAGGGACGGTTTGAAGAAACCGTCCATGAAGACCCTCTAGAGACGGGGCCTACAGACGTCGCTACAGGTTCCATCTACAGCGATGGGTAAGAGCCCGTCGCTAAAGGCTGAGATTTAGCGACCCGAAAATTGAGACGATTGCTATTTGCATCTCTATATCCTGTAGATCCCCGTCTATAAAGACCCGATCGGTAGTAGTGTGCTAAAGCAATTCCAACCTTTGCAATGGGATGCTTTGACCTTACAAAAACAATCTGTGATCAGATAAGTTCCCTCATTTGTCGCTACTGGTGGAATCAATAGGATGGTCAACATAAAATTCATTGGCTCAGCTGGGAAAGGATGATCATTCCAAAGAAGATGGGTGGCCTGGGTTTTCGTGATATATATGCTTTCAATATGGCCATGTTGGCGAAGCAAGGATGGAGGCTACTATAGAATCCGGATACACTATGTGCGGGTGTCTTGAAGGCTAAATATTTTCCGAATTCAAGCTGTTTGGAAGCGGAGCCTAGGCAAGGGATTTCTTATACATGGAGAAGTATTTTAAGAGGGATAGAAGTGCTAAGGAAGGGAATTATTTGGAGGTAATGGTAGTAATCTAGATATATGGTAGGATCCATGGTTACTGAGGGAGCACTCTAGGAGACCAATTACTCCAAGAGGCCATACTTTGGTACAGTATGTTTCAGAATTAATAAACCCGGCGACTCGTCAGTGGGATGTAGATTTGATTAATGATATATTTTGGGAAGAGGATGCACATTGATTAATGACATATTTTGGAAAGAGGATGGACATCTCATACTAGCACTGACCATTCATGAGGGAAGACAGAATGTATTGGCGTGGCGCTATGACAGCAGAGGATCCTTTTCTGTGAGGAGTGCATACAAAGTATATAGGAATGATGTAATCAAGTCAAAACGAAGGCAGAGAGGAAATTCTATAGCTGAGATGGTCGGAGAATCTGAGAAATGCTGGTCCAGAATATGGCATATGAAAGCACCGGGAAAGATTAGCACTTCTTGTGGAGAGTAGCACATAATTCACATGCTTTATGGATTAATTTAAAAAATAAAGGTGTGCATCTCAATACTGAGTGCCTTCTTTGCCAGAGTGATCACTGTTAGAGTATAAGTGAATTGCCCACCTTTCCCTATCAGCTTAGGCTTTTGGGTGAATTGGTTGGTGCATGCAACTCAATATGGTATCAGAGCCGGAGGTCTCGAGTTCGAATCCTGGCTGACGCGATTTATTAAATAAATTGCAGCCCACTCCAATATTCCACGTTTGAGGCCCGAGGGAGCCTGCACGTGAGGGGAGTGTTGGAGTCTAAGTGACTTGCCCACCTTTGCCTATCAGCTTTGGCTTTTGGTTGAACTGGTTGGTGCATGCAACTCAATAATCACGAGGATGGGGGACATCTTTATTTTAAGTGCAAGTTGGTTAAACAAATTTGGAGATTACTGAACCTGGAAAAACAGAGAAAAGATCTGGTGGCAATCAGCTCGGCAAAAGGGGTAGTAGAGTACATCCTAGCTTGCAATGACAAATTAAAACTGGAGATAATAGTATTAATGTGGTACTGGTGGAATGAAAGGAATCGAGTCAGACAAGGGGAAACGCGAAGTTTTCCAACTACTATTGCACAAAACATTACAATTTATGTGACAAAAATATTGCAGTCATTTAATAAGGAGACATGTAATAGCACCTGTCAACTAAAGAGGTGGAAAAGACCAGCAAATGAGGTGCTTAAGATAAATTGTGATGGGGCATATAATGCAGCTGAGAAGAATGGTGGATGGGGATATGTGATCAGAGATCCAGATGGAGATGTTGTCTCAGTGGGGTGTGAAAGAGTTAACAATTTATTAAACTCCTTTCAAGCTGAAGTGATTGCACGTATGCATGGAGTGCAAGCTGCGACGGAATTGGGGATTGGTAAAATAATTGTGGAAACCGATGCTATAAAAGTTGTGCAAGCATGTACCTCAACAACATATGATTTGTCCTTGGCTGGGATCCTAGTTTCAGAGTTGCGTAATTTAGTATTAGACAATTTTCCGAGTTTTGAATTTACTTTTGCTCCAAGGAGCTGTAATAAAGTTGCTGACGCACTAGCTGCTCTAGGCGCTGAGTGCTAAATGGGGGTTGATCCATTGATGATGGGTATCCCAGATTGTATTATAAATTAGGTAGCCAATGATTTGGCGTCTGTTGAGTAATGAAATAGATGTTCCACTTCAAAAAAAAAAAAAGTACCGCACAAAAGACACATGAAATACACAGGGGACCTAATTTTACAGAGACGCGGCATAAAAATTATTGAACAAGGACCGCTCGGGTGCGCAAGGCCTGATCAGACATTTGCGAATAGCTTGTACGTGTTGGCGTCCAAGGCAATCTGCCGCATGGCCGCAACGGACGCCATCACCGCGGTCACCGAGAACCCGACGGCGATGGTGATGTTGAGCCAGAAGACGTCTCCTTTCTTGGACGGCTTGAAAGTAAGGATGTAGAAAATGGCCGGCACGGCAAAGTCGAGTGGCATGAACCCGAATGCGCCCATGAGCGCGTTCATGTCCCCGAAGAATGGCACCATGGCCGCGACCGCGGTGGCAAAAGCGACGGCCACCGTGCGGGCCACGAACCGCGGCAGGACGTTTCGTGTCATGTACTGGCCCTGGCTCGGGTCAGAGAGTAGGCCCTCGAAGACCTCGTTCGTCGGCTGCAGGTAAACGACAGCCACTGCCGAGGGCTGCAGCAATGTGAAGACCTGGGTGATCAGGAGGAGCCACTCGGGTGCCACCGGCTTGCCGTCCGCCATGAAGTTGCTCAGCAGAGTGCCCTGCACCGCGTTCCCGAACGCCCAGTACCCGGAGATGGCCATGCTGAAGAAGGTCGTCACCACCACGGCGTAGCATAGGCACAGCCCCTTGAACACCTTGCCCGTCACCGCCTCTGCTACCGTTGCCTGGATCTCGGGGATGATGCCATTACCGTATGTCGTGGCGATGACGGCGACAGCATTGAACACGCCGAACATGCGGGTTTGGGCGTCACCGGTGATCGAGTAGTCCTTTAGGGCCGCCCGGTCAGAAGTTCCTGCCACGGTAATTGAGTAATCTTATGTACCACCTATTCTTTCCAGAGGATGAAATCATACTGATCGATCTTGGCGTTGCAGCAGTGTCAACTGTTAGTGGGGAATTTGGTTATGTACCGAGGTAGATGCAACCGGCAACAGCGCAGAAAGCTGTAGGCGAGGCAGAGCACCAGGGATTTTGCCACCAGGGTTGGCGATCAGGTAGATTGACTGCAAATATATAAGCACAAATCTGTCTCAATGGGTGATTCACCTCATGGTTCTATAGAGTGTCCCATGTATATAGGTCTGTTTAATTTACCTTCACGCTCTGGCTGGCAAGAAGAGTGCACGCGATGACGGCTCCGTAGCACACCGAGAATTGGATCGAACCGATGTAGTATCTTGCCTATCCAGGCCCTTCGGATCCAGCACAGACAAAATTATGATCGTTTAGGTATACTTGTGTTCCGAGTTGGAAACTGTAGAACACTTGCTGTTTAAATGCAAGATTAGTAAGTACGTGTGGAGTATAGTGGCCTGGACGATTGGGGCATACTGTCTGCCAGAATCAATAACTCAGTACTTTGTGTGGATCAAACACTTCCTGCCTCATGGAGAAAAATTTCATGTTGTCGGACTAGCAGGGATATGCTGGGCAATCTGGAAATTAAGAAATAGGAAATGCTTCGAGAGAAGACAAATCAGATCCCCGACTGAAATTGTTTGCTATGCTTGTGCATTTCTTTCTTACTGGGCAGGACTACAGAAGGAGGCGGACAAACAATGTCTGCAAGACGGTGCAAAGGTGCTGCAAGAGAATGCAGTAGCAACTCACCCAGCAGACGATGGAGGTCGTGGAAGAGGCGAGGCACTGGCAATCGAACCGGCTGAGTAAAATCAGAAGAAATGATGGAAGAAGGGTGAAAGGATGCTAAATGTCGGAAAACTTAAGTTGTCGTTCCAGGCTTTAAGCCTTGTAATTGTCTAGTTAATAGCCTCCTGGGAAGGCTGCTCTGGTAGCGTCAGTAGAAATAGTATTAGTAGAACCTGTTCTTGCTTTTCAAACATTGTGTGATTTCGTTGCTCTAAGTAATGAAATCCAGAGGAAACCCTGTTCTGGAAAAAAGGTATACTTGTGTTCAAGGACAGATGCACACTGAATGGATCCATTTGCAATATTCGAAGTCCGTCGTATATATATGTGTGTCCCTTTTAACAACAAAAAGTTCGTGTAGTTCTTGGAGCTACACTCGTACTAGTCTGTAGAAATTCTTGGAGCTAGAGGTGACATGAATCATATGCCCCTTTTCTGGAGTTATTTTTTTAGTTTAAAATAAAATTGTAATATACTTTTAGATGTTCCTGAGTTCAAAATATTAGAAAATTCAAGAAAGCATGACTTATCTAGATGTAAGAGCAGTAGAAAGATTTTTTTTCCAAACAGTTGTAAGATATATAGCATGTAAGGATGCTGGACTGACCAAGTATATCGTGAGCCTGAGCCATGTCCCTGAATCGGAGCTGGCAGCGGCCCTGCTGCGCGTGGTGCTCCAGGACGCGGGAGAGCAGATTGTGCGAGTGGAAGCTGACGGCGGCGCCAACCACGAGGCAGATGATCCTAGTCGTCCAACCCAGCGCCGCCAACGCGAATGGAAGGCTCAGCAGCGGCGGCGCGACGATTGACGTCGTCAGGTGGTACCCGCAGTGCAGCCACGCCACGACCCTGCGCGCACGTACAGTATACGCCAAGACCAACCACGACACATCAGGTTGCAAGAAAAAAAGTCACGAGCTCGTATCACGTCACATCCCAAAAAGCACACCGCAAATGTACTACACGGCTCGTGACTTAGAAGAAAGGTACCGCTACCTAACCATCGGCAAGCGAGTGACCTCCCTAGAGCAGTCGCTTTCTCTCCTCTATACACTGTACCACGGTCCACTTTAAACAACCCATGCTAGGTTGGTAAAAGTGTCTTCAATAGCCCACGGTGTAGAGTTTTACCCACCTATAGGACCGGCAGCCCTAGCCCAACTATTACACATAACACCTGGTATTCAGAGGCTGTGTTCCAATCATCCCACCACCATCACCATGTCTTCCAACGGTTTCTTCAGGGAATTTTTCGTAGGCCTCGAAATGGTGATGATGCACCATATCGAGACGATCGTCGTCCTCAACAACACCCCGACGTTCCAGGCCAAGCGCCGCGAGCTAGAAGAAGTCGTTCGCCGATCACCGGCCATCGACGCCGCGAAAAGGGCGATTGCGGGCATCTACGACAAATCCACCACCGACATCCTCGCCGACAATGCCAAGGAGGAGGCCCTACATGCTGAGACAATGGCCATCCTCTACAACTGCTCCAACAATGGAGCAGATTCATGTGGAGAACTTCACCCAGCCACCTACAACCATCACCAACGACGCACATGTTCACTCTGTAGATCGGACGTCATCGGTTGTTTCCACTACAGCAAAACCGCACCGTAGCGGCGGGGCCGAAATCTGCCTAGCGGCGTGGCCCAAAGCGGCCCGCCGCTATAGTGCTTGGGCCGGCCACTGGCAAAGCCAACCGCCGCTATAGAGGCCTTATAGCGACGGTTGGCTTTTCCAACCGCGTTAAAATAGGCTAGGATTTATACCGGCGGTTGACATTGTCAACCGCCGTTACGAAGGATTTTTAGGGGCGGTTGATAATGTCAACCGCCGGTACAAATTTTCGGGTATAAATAGTCGGGTTCGGACAACACGGTGAGCTTCTCCATCTGTTGGCGGCCCGAAAATTCGGGCAAGAATCAAAAAACAAGGGGGGGGGTTTGTGTTCGTTTTTCTTGAATAGATTTGTTCCCCAGGGTAAGGGGAATCTATCCTATGCAATATTTCTATCTATCATGTTGGAATCTAGTAGAATTTTGGCTTTGTAATTTACTTTGAATTTTATGCGTCACAATTCTCTAGATTTGTAGAGCTATGGTTGGTTTTTGTCCATCTATTTGTATCTTCGAGTCTTTTACATAGAGAAAAGTTGTACCTCTAGGCTTCTCATGGAGGAAAATTATATATCTAGGTTTCTCATGATAGATGGAGAGCTAGGTTAGGTAAAGGAGGAAATTATTATTTTTTCGTTAAAATAATTTACGTATCTAGTTGGTCACTTTATTTGTAGCTCACAAAACTTGATCCTACGAGATATATTGTCCCATATTTTGTTGAAGTAATTATTATTTTTGATGTGTAGTGCTTGAGGTATGGATAAATCTTGGATGTATGAGGCGTCAAGAGCGGGAAGTTATTTTCGAGGACAAGTCAAGGCATTTGTCACGAAGGCCGCACAACATGCTAAGCGAGAAGGAAGGGATGAAATACATTGTCCGTGTCGTGATTGCAAAAATGAGAAACTATGGAAAGATATGGTTATAATCAATTCACACATAATAACGTGAGGTTTTGTTAAGGACTACACCCGGTGGATACAGCATGGTGATGACGTGGTGGAGGCAATACCTGAGCAATCTATTGATGGTGATGTTGACGATGACCTTGATGTTCACGATCATGTCAATATTGAAGATGAGGAGCCTGTTCGAGCCGAGGAAGTAACGGAACAGTCATGTGATTTTGATGTTGAGGAAATGTTGCAACACGTTGAACCGCAATTGTTACTCAATGGAGGGACAACGAGAGGGTTGAGCAACTTTGCATCGCTAGAGAAAGCATCGAAGGATCCACTATATGAGGAATCTCGGGGATGTGAAAAATGGTGTACTGTGCTACGTACGGTACTTGAGCTGATGAAATTAAAGGCCATCCATGGTTGGTCGGATGCTAGTTTCACGAATTTGTTGGAACTCCTTTCGGATTCTACCGAAGCCCAACTTGTTGCCAAAAAGCACCTATTTTGTTAAGAAGCTCATAACCCCACTTTCGTTGGGTGTGCAAAAGATTCACGCGTGCCTAAATCATTGCATATTGTATCGGGGGAACACAAGCAAGCGTAGTCGGTACAAGTGCAAGGACGACTATGATGCGGACACATCAGTTGTTAGTGGAAAGAAGAGCAACAGAAATGTGAGGAAGAGGAAGAAAAGCACCACCGTCGATGACAGCGAACAAATGAAGATTCCTGCCTTGGTCATGTGGTACCTACCGGTTGTCGATCGGATAAGACGCTTGTTTGCCAACCCCAAGGATGCTGAACCGATGACGTGGCATTCGCGCCCTAGGGACCCAAAGAAACTTAGTCATCCAGCTAATGGGACCCAGTGGAAAAAGTTTGATTCTAACCATCCAGAATTCTCCGAGGAGACAAGGAACATACGGTTTGCTCCGAGTATAGATGGGATGAATCCTCTTGGTCAATTGAGGAACCCGCACAGACACTTGGCCGGTTATACTATCAATATACAACCTTCCACCATGGGTGTGTCACAAGAGAAAGTACTTACTATTGACAATCCTTATATCTGGTCCAAAAGAACCCGGTAACGACATAGATGTGTTCTTGGAACCATTATTGGAAGACATGCGAAACCGTGGTTAGAAGGGGTTAGTATATGGGATGAGCACCGTAGAGCGCCCTTCTTGCTCAAAGCCATTATTTTTGTGACGATAAGTGATTCCCCAGCGCTAAAGGCGCTATGACAGGTCAAAGGAAAGTATGGTTGTTTTGTATGCGTTGATGATACATCCCATGTGTATCTTCCATCATCCCGGAAGATAGTGTACACGCGAAACCGTCGATTCCTAGCACGAAACCACAGGTATCGCTTGTTGAAGAGATAGTTCGATGGCACTATTGATGAAGGCGAAGAACCTCGACGTTGGACCCCTAGTGTCGTGTTCGAGACGGTAAAGAACATCAAAGTTGTGTTTGGCAAACCGGTGAAGGGAGTTCCAAAGTGCAAAGCCCACACGCCCTTTAAGAAGCAATCTATTTTCTTCGGATACCTCGATTATCGGGCGGAACTTGAAGTGACTCATGCCTTCGACTGGATGCACATTGGGAAGGGCGTATATGACAGCACTAGCGGACTTATTCTTGACCTACCCGGTAAGACAAAGGATGGACTCGGTGCACGTAGAGATCTTGTGGCACTGGACATTAGACCCGAGCTCCATCCGCGAGAAAGGGCGAACGGAAAATACTATCTTCCAACCTTATGCGTGAGGAGAAAAGAGCATTTTGCAAGTGTCTACACGGGATTATGTGTCCCACCGGATTCTCATCGAACGTGAAAAATCTCGTGAACATGGAAGAGCTAAAGATAAGTGGATACAACACTCACGACTATCACACGATGCTTTCGGTGTTCTTAGCCATCGCCATGAGGGCTGTGAAACCCGAGTGGTTGAAGTTAACTATAACTCGCCTCGTGCTACTTCGGAACGTAGTCTCGAAGAAGGTGATCGATAAAGCGGAGTTGGATGACGTACGGACCCATATGAATGATACAATGTGCATGCTTGAGATGTGCTTCCCTCCCTCCTATTTTGATACCATGGAACAGTTCATGCTTCATATCGTTGACCAGATTGCAGCGTTGGGCCCCGTCTACATGCATCGTATGTTTCCCTTTGAGCGGTTCATGTATATAATGAAACGCTTTGTACGAACTCATTCTCATCCGGAGGGTTCAATGATTGAGGGATACAACGACTGAGGAGATTATTGAGTGTTGTGCCGACTACATTAAAAATGGAGGAGCTATTGGTCTTCCCGTGTCTCATCGTGAGGGCCGATGGTCCGGAAAAGGTACACGAGGATGGAAGTCATTGATCGACCGTGACTACAAAAGAGTGGATGCAACACATTTTAGCGTATTACAACGAGACAGAGATTGTAGGCCCATACTTTGAGAAACACCCGAGTGAGCTTCACCGAACAACACGGACAAGACAGAAGATTGAATCATAATGGAGCACAAGAAAACCTTCACATCATGGTTCAAGAACCAAGAGCTTCCACGTGGGGACTCCGTAGACGAAAAAATGTTGAGAAGGTTAGCCATGAGGCCTTCGAAGAGTGTGGTTACATTTCAGGTGTACGACATCAATGGTTGTACCTTTTACACTCAAGAAAATGACAAGAAAAGCAAGTGTCAAAACAGCGGTGTTCGAACACATGCCTTTGATGAAGAGGACAATCCGACATCATACTATGGGTACATCGAGGAAATATGGGAACTTAATTACGGACAAAATCTCGTTGTTCCTGTATTTAAATGCAAATGGGTGCAACACTCACAAGGGGTGGAGGTGGATGAATATGGATTGACCCTCGTCGATCTAAACAAATTCGGTCACAAAGATGACCCTTGGATACTCGCTAGGGTGGTAGTACAAGTGTTCTATATACTTGTCGGTGTTGTGAAACCGGCCGACAAGTAAATTTGTGTTTGGAGGGGATCGACGCTACTATTCGAGATGGGCCTTGGATGTTTTAGGAGAGCGTGGTTTATACTGGTTCGGGCGATCGAAGCCCTACGTCCGGTTCGAGGATTGTTCGTGTTTTGTCTTGCAAAAAGAGCTACAAAGGATGCGAGGGAGGAGGGTCGCTCCAAGCCTCCGTGTGCAATGTGCTCTAGGATGTGTGTGTGTGATGAGTTCGATTAGCTCAATCCGTGTTGTGTGTCCCCCTTTCTTGCGTGTGTGTGGGGTCCCTTTTATAGTCCAAGGGCCAGGCCACTTACAGGTGGGGTCGGAGTTACTACCTATCGTCCCAAGCGGGGTCGGGGCCGTCGTGCACTACCCTGCTCGCATGCGGGCTGCTTTGGGCGCTCCGGTCGTGCGGCGTACGGTTAGTCTTGATTGGTAGCGCCGGAGTCAATGCCACGCTCGTCACCGTGGCAGCCGTCCTGTCGCATGGCGGTCTCCATCCATCACTCCCGTTCATCATGGCTCCGGCAGAGATGGTGTTGACGCCTCCGTCTTGTCATCGTGCCGGGGTGTCCGGCGACGCGTGAAGATGAGACAAGAGGAGCTGCGCTGATCTCACCCAATCCCCGTGGATTGGTGAGTTCCCAGGCGGAGTTATGGCGATCCCTGTTCACTCGTGAGGCTTCGTGAAGAAGCCATTTGCCTCCGAGTCGGGCGAGGCGGGGATCGGCGAGCCCGCCCGAGTCCCGAGTCGGGCGGGGCGGAAGTGGTGCACCTGCCCGACCCGGAGTCGGGCGAGGCGGAGGCCGCGGGCCCGGCTTTCGTAGCCTTCGTAGGCCTAGGCGGATGCTCGTTGGTCAGCCACGGGACAGATTACGAGGCTATTGTCCCGTCAATCGCCCGGCCTCCGTCCCGGTCCACAGGCCATCATGGGCTTGGTAATGATCACGCTGCTCTGCAGCTGAGCTAGCGCTAGCGCGCGGCGCTGCGGAACGGGACGGTTAGGTACTGCGCCGGTCACATCACGTCATGTTGGTGAAACGAGTTCCCGGGCGCTGTAATTGCGCCTACCGGCCTGCCGCAACTCCTCCCCTATCCGGTGGGTGAGGTCGCTTCTCCGCGAAGCAAAGGCAAACGCGGCAGGGATTGCGGTCCCACCCGACGCCGAGTCGGGCGAGGCGGAGATCGTGGGCCCGCCCGACCCAGGGTCGGACGAGGCGGAAGTCGTGGACTTCGCCCGACTCGGGGTCGGGCGAGGCGGAAGTTGTGGGCCTCGCCCGACTCGGGGTCGGCGAGGCGGAAGTTGTGGACCTTGCCCGACTCGGGGTCGGGCGAGGCGGAGGTTTCGGGCCCCACTTCGTATCCTTTACGCGTACAAGACGGAGCTGTTAGCCGGATTAAGTACCCTGATTAGGGCTCCCTAATCTAGGTACCCGACAAGTAGCCCCGAGCCTTGGCGGCGGCCGGGGCAAATGGTCGCCGTCGAGGCTTTTCCCGACAAATCCTTAGATTTTTCCGTGCGTTTGTTTTTCCGGTGGGTGCGCGCGAGCGCACCCGCCGGTGTAGCTCCCGAGCCTCGGGGCAAGTAGAATACTTGCGCCGAGGGTTAACGATTTTGAGCGGTTTTATCGTTTATTCGCGAAGCGAGCCCCGAGTCTTCGCTCGTTGCTCGGATCCGTCCGAGGGCTGTTTCGTCTTTTTATTTCGTTCACACCCGCGCATCTTTGCGATAAGATGAGGCGTGCGGTGAGCGGCCACGTCATTCCTCGATGGTTCGATGCGTGGTGCTCGTTTAAGCTCCAAACGGGAATGTCCGAGTGATGGCCTCGGCTTGCCCTTAGCGGGGATCCGACGGAGACTAGCGGGAGTCGGCCTCATTCATATCCGAGTGCCTCGTCTTTTGTGATTTCCGACCCCTTTCGATCGGGGTCGGCGGGCTCGTTGCCCTCCCTTCGCGGGATTCAAGATCACGGCTTTTTCAACTCGGACTCGGACGCCGTCGGTAGAGGCCCATTGTGCTACGGTGCACGGGTGTTGATCGCTAAGGATCCCTCTCCGACAACCCCTCACTTACTTTTGTCCAAGGGCGGGCGTCCGAACCCTTTCGTCGGGCCGCCCTTCGAACCCCTGGGTTGGAAACCGGGCGTCGTGGCGTTTTCATCCCCTAGCCTTATTTACTCGCGGGCCTTATGGGATTCCAAGCCCAATCGGCCCGTCATCGAGCGCCGTCGAAGCGCAACGGTTCGCCTCCCATGACGGCGCGCATCTCGCGGCGGTTCGCTGTAGATGCGAAATTTGCGTTCGCATTATGGCTCCGCGTCGGGCGCGTGCGGCGGCCTCTTCGGTTCCTGCACCCGGTTAAATCGCGGAACAGTAGAGGTGCGGGAGTCGAGGCGCCGCGGGGGCAATTGACATGACCGCTATTTAAAGGAAAGGGAGGACGCATCCGGTTACCTCTCTCTCACCTTGCGCTCGCAAAAACTCATCCCCTTCCTTTGTTCTCGCGCGCTCCGTCGACTCGCCTTTCTTCGCCGCGTCCGCCGCTCGCCGCCTTCCTCACTTCTCCCCAATCCACCGTCGCGCGTCCGATCCGAGCCCTCGCCATGGCGGATTGGACTCCGTCCCGCTGCACTCGTCGGGTCCCTTGAGGCCCTTGTCGCGCGTGGACTCTCGATGCCGCGCACCGACGCCATGGAGTGGCCGGTGCCGGGAATGAGGCCCTGCGCGGCGCCGCCGGACGGCTACGTCGTCTCTTTCCGCCACTTCCACGAGCGCGGCTTGGGAATGCCGCCTCACCCTTTCTTCCGCGGCATCCTCCACCATTACGGGCTGGAGCTGCAGCACCTCAACCCTAACTCCGTCCGAGCACCTCGCCGCCTTCGTGGCGGCTGTGCGAGGGCTTCCGGGGATCGCCCCCACTTCGAGCTGTTCAAGCACTTCTTCGATTGCCGGTTGGTGACGAAGAAGGACACGGCCGGGAACCCTCGCGCCGTCCCCATCGGCAGCGCCGGCTTCCGATCGCGGGGCAGCCGGTCCAGGAAGTACATCTCCATCGCCCTCACCGACTCCAACAAGGGCTGGCACGAGCGGTGGTTCTACCTCGGGAACACCGCTGCCACACCCCTCCCCGAGTTCACCGGCAACCTCATCACCGCCGCGCCGGAGAAGTGGCACTTCGGGGTGCCCGGCGACGAGAAGAGGGGGATCGTCGCGCTGTTGGAGGCGGTCGAAGCGCTCGACCAGGCCGGCGTGACCGGCGTTGGAGTGATTGGCTCCTACCACCTGCGCCGGCTTGCACCGCCGCAGGCCCGGCGTCGGATGATGTCGGAGATGGGAAGTGACTTCGCCCGGGAGGGAACCTGCATGGTGGACCCCGGGCGGACCCTCGGATTTCGCTCCGGGAGTTGAAGGCCCGACTCGCGGAGGCGATGTCGAAGACGGCCGCCGCGTGGGATCGGTTTGATTGGCCGGTTCCCAATCACCCACCAATGCTCCCGAACGGGGGCGATTTTGTTTGTAAGTTTTTAGTTCTGCCTTCGGTTGAGTCGGTATTAAGTGCCGACCTCTCTTACTTTTCTAATTTCGTGTTACGGAGAGGTTTGCAATTTATTCCTTCCCGGCCCCATTGCCCGAGGATGCCGACGTCCGGGCCATCAATCGGGCGCGCGCCGAGGAGCTAAAAGCTCGAAAGGATGCCAAGAAGGCTAGGAAGGCGGAGCGGCAGCAGCGAAAGCGGAGAAGGAGCGCCGGCGCCGTTCGGGCCGGATCGTCATCTCCGAGAGCAGCAGCACCGACTCCGACGACAACGATTGGGGTGACGACGAGGAACTCGTCAACATGTCCTCTCCCATCGGCGAGCTCGCCGAGGAGGAGGACATCGAGCAGGGCCCGACTCGGCCGGCCCCTCCGGAAGTGGGCCCCGCCGGGACGACGCCGGCACGTCGCTCGCCGGTCCGAGCCGGAAGGAGCGCCGGGCTCCCCACGAGCCGAGGCGCATGCCGGCGTCGCAGCCGCCGACTTCGGCGTCCACCACCACCACAACGCCGACCGCCCGGCCGCCGTGCCGGGGTCGCGGCCCCGATCTCCGCGATCGTCACCACGCCGCCCTCGCCGCCCACACGCCGGGTCCCCTTGGCGACGACCATGGCGGGGCGATGATGGCCTCGGCCGCCGCGGTGACGTCGACCGTGGTGACCGTAGCGCCGGTAACAATGACGGGAGGGCTCACCTCGTCGGCGATGGCAGCGACGGCCTCCGCGGCGCCATCGGCGTCCGTCCGAGCGCCGGTGACAATGGCCTCGGCGGCTTCGCCGGCGTCGGTTCGAGCGCCGGTGACCACGCCCGCCGGCGGCCCTGCTCCGGCGGTGGCCGCAACCCCGTCGGGTCCGAGTACGGCCGCGCCGGCCTCCACGACCTCTTCATCCGCGGCGCCGAGGCCGGCGACGACGCCGAGTCTCTCGGTGACGTCGGCCCCGCGACAGCGGCGGCGCCGAGTGCCCCGGGCGGCTCTTGGCAAGAGGCAGCGTGAGGGCCTTGGGTCGGCGGTCGGTCCGCCACCCAAACGACAACCGTACCGGTAAGCGTTGCTTCCTTCCGTCTTTCCTTCTTTCTTGTCTTTCGGTTTGTTGACTTGCGCATCCCGCAGGGTCCGTTGGCCGGGGCTCGGAAGCGGCGGCCCTAGGGTCGGGGGCCCCGCTGCGCCATCCCCGGCAGCCCCTCGGCCGGCAAGCACCGTGGGGGCGGCCGAGGCGGCGGCGCCAACTACGGCCATGGTGACGGCGGCTGCCGGCTCCGCGCCGTTCCCGCCGCAGGGACCTCCGCCGAGCTCCTCCGCCACGCCGCACCGGCCGGCGCCGGAGCCGGGGGTCGCGCACGTTGTGGGGCCCCAAGGGCGGACGCACACGTTTGACGAGCCGGCGGAGCGCACCCTTTGGGGCGCGTTCCGCCGCGACTGCGGCCGGGCCGCCGACGTCTTGGGCGCGGCGCTCCATCTCGTCGGGTCGCCGGCGGAGCCGGCCGAGGTGAGCGCGAGTTCGTTCCTTCGCGGAATATCGGTCTTTTTCGCTTCGCTCATGATTTTGTCCTCCTTTTCGGACTCGGATATGATGAGCCGGGCCAAGCATGCCCGCATCCGTTTCCAAGAAAGGGAACGGACCCGCCTTGACCGGGAGGCGCAGAGCGCCACGGAGCAGAGCCCTCGGAGCCGTCCGAGAGGCCGAGGATGCGAAGAAGGAGAGGGCCGAGGCGGCCAGGGTGGCGGCCGAGGCCAACGATGCGCGGAGGACGGCCGAGTCCCGCCTGGCCGAAGCCATCAAGAGGGCCGAGGCGGCGGAAGAAAGGGCCAAGAAGGCCGAGTCCGATGCCGCGGACGCTCGTCGGGTGGCCGAGTCCCGGCCGGCCGAGGTCCGAGCGGCGAGTGGTGAGGGCATTGAAGGCGGAGGAGGACGCGGCGAGCGCGCGCGAGGCGACGGACACCGAGCGCAAGCTCAAGGAGGCCGTCTCCCAATCGGTCTCCAAGCTCACTTTCCAACTTTCGACGTTGGAGAGTGAGGTTAACCGTAAGTTTTGTTTCTCATCCCTCCTCCTATTTTGCTTTTGATTGGTGTCATGTCTCATGATTTCTTCTTCCTTTCCATTTTCGGAGCTCAAGACGGACCTGGACGGGCTGCGGCAGGAAGAAGTTCGGCTCGACCGAATCCGCATCGGTGCCGAGTTCCTCCGCAACGAGCCGGAGGTGCCACGGCCGCCCGGGACCACCAATTTGGAGCCGCGCCTTCTCTCCATCGCCAACCGCTTTGGTGCTCGCGGCGTGAGAGTTTTGAAGCCGGGGTCCCGTGGACTCGGTACTCGGAGCGGACACATTTCGAGGACAACCTTGACCTCGACACGCTTGCGCGGCTAGGCATGGTGCCCGGCTTCTCCGAGCAGGAGATCGAGGACATGAAGAGGAAAGCCGCGCCGATCGCCGCCAAGCTTGCCGAGCTCCTCGCCTCGCGCGCCTTCCCGCCGCCGTCGTCGCCGCATGACGAGTAGATGATGTAGTGTGTTAGTTGAGTCGGCCGAGTGGCCGATGAGTCGAGTCGGCCGGTGGCCAAGATATAAAGAACTCGCTTATTTTGTAAACAAGTTATCTGTTTTAATTTCGTTCGAAATTTCTCACATGTTCCCCTTTCGTGGCTTCCTTCTCATTCGGACCGTCTAGTAGCCTAAGATTCCTCATTCGATTGATCGGTGACTTAGGCCGCTCTTAGCCGCCGGGCGTCGGAGTCCCGAGTCGGCCGATCGGATCGGCCGAGTAGTCGTTGGCGTTCCGAGTCCTGTCCGAGTTGGACTTGCACTATGGGATTAGACTTCGTTCAAAATTTTAAACTCTTGCCCTTTCGTGGCTCCTTTCTCTTTCGGACCGCCCGGTTGCTTTAGATTTTTCATTCGGGTGATCGACAACTCGGGCCGCTCCTAGTCGTAGAGGCGTCGGAGTCCCGAGCCGACCGGTCGGACCGGCCGAGCCATCGTCGGCGCTTAGGTTCCGTCCAAGTCAGGCCCGCACCGAGGGATTTTCGTGTGAGTTCCGCAGCCGTGGGCACAACCGGGACCCGCACACGGCCTCCTTTGCGCACCCGCCGGGTGGAGCCCCGACTCGGGAGAGTCGGGGTCGGCGGCCGGCAAATTTGGACTTATTCGTTATTTGTCGAAAACAAGAGAAAAAAGAGAAAGGTTTTCTCTTTATATTTTTTTGCATAGATAACTGAAACAACAAGCTAAGGGTAAAAGCGACGTAGCTGCTCGATGTTCCATGCGTTGGTGAGCACGTTTCCGTTGGCGTCCTTGAGCTTGTACGTGCCGGGTCGGAGCACCTCGGCTACCGTGTAGGGCCCCTCCCATGGCGGAGTTAGCTTGTGCCGGCCTTGATTCCCCTGGAGGAGTCGAAGGACGAGATCGCCGGGCTCGAAGGCGCGCTTCTTGACCTTGCGGTGGTGGTAACGGCGGAGTGCTTGTTGGTATCCGGCTGAGTGGAGCAGTGCAGCTTCCCTTGTTTCGTCGATTTGGTCCAGCCGCATCTTCGAGATAACGCTTATTGAGTTCTGGATCGAAAACTTGCACGCGCGGAGCTCCATAATCCAAATCGGTGGGTAGCACGGCCTCGGCCCCGTACACCATGGAGAAGGGAGTATGACCCGTGGCCCGACTCGGCGTCGTCCTCGGGCTCCACAACACCGCACCGAGCTCTTTCGCCCATTTCCCGGCAAATGTTTTGAGTTTGCTGAATATCCGGGTTTCAGTCCTTGGAGGACCATGCCATTTGCGCGCTCGCATTGCCCGTTCGTTTGGGGGTGTGAGACGGCCGACCGATCAACTCGGATGCCCCGGTGGTCGCAAAAGTTTAGGAACTTTTTCCCGTGAACTGCGTACCGTTGTCGGTGATGATTGTGTTTGGGACTCCAAACCGATGCACTATGTCGGTGAAGAATTTTACGGCCTGGTCCGAGTCGATTTTGCTTATCGGCCTCGCCTCAATCCACTTGGAGAACTTGTCCACGGCGACGAGCAAGTGGGTGTAGCCTCCTGGTGCCTTTTTGAACGGGCCGACCAGGTCTAGGCCCCACGTGGCAAACGGCCATGTTATGGGGATGGTTTGCGGGGCCCGGGCCGGCTGGTGTGTTTTACGTGCGTAATGTTGACACCCTTCGCAGGTGCGCACGACTCGTTCGGCGTCGGCGATCGCGGTCGGCCAATAGAAGCCATGTCGGAAAGCGTTGCCAACGAGACTTCGTGGTGCAGCGTGATGCCCGCACGTTCCACCATGGATGTCCTGAAGCAGCCATTTACCCTCGTCGAGAGGGATGCAGCGTTGGAGGACGCCGGTGTGCCCCTTTTGTATAACTCATCGCCGATCACGACAAAGGTTTTGGCGCGTCGAGCGAGTCGGCGCGCCTCCACGACGTCGGAGGGCAATTTTTGCCGCAACGGATAGTCGAGGTAGGGCTGCCGCCGGTCATCTGCCGACTCGGGCGCAGCCCCGAGTCCCCTTCGGGGTCGGGAGTTGGATCGACCGGGCCCGCCGTGTCGTCGTTGGCGCCAAGCTCGGAGACCAGGACCTCCGCGGCCTCGGTCGGAGCCGGCACTTGTTCTCCCTTTGCGGGGTCGGCCGCCGTTGGCTCTTTGATAGACGGCTCATCCTGGTCGCAAGCAAAAACGCCCTCTCGGTGTTGGCAGCCGATTGGATCCCATCTTGGCCAATGAGTCGGCCGTTTCATTGTCCCGCCGAAGGACATGTTTGACTTGGAATCCATCGAACTTTTCTTCAAGACGGCGGATCTCACCGCAATAAGCCGCCATCTTTGGGTTGGTGCAAGTCGATTCGTTCATCACCCGATCCACGACGAGTCGGGAATCGCCGAAGGCTTCGAGTCTACGGATCCCCGGATCAATCGCTGCCTTCATGCCGTTGAGCAAGGCTTCGTACTCGGCCACGTTGTGAGAGGCCGGAAAGTTAAGTCGGATGACGTATTGCATGCATGCACCTCTCGGCGAGATGAGCTGCCATCCGCTCCCGGCACCCCTCTTCGTGAGGGAGCCGTCAAAGTACAGCCGCCAATGATCCATTTCGCCCGGAACCACGAGCAATCGGGTCTCCGTCCACTCGGCTATGAAATCTACCGAGTGTGTGATTTTATGGCGGATGGGTGCGTGTATTCTATGCCCTGGTCCATTAATTCTAGCGCCCACTTCGAGATTTTCATCGCTACCTCCGGATTGCCCAAAATTTCAGCAAGCGGGAAAGAGGAGACGACCATTACCGGATGAGAGTCGAAATAGTGCCGAAGCTTGCGCCGAGTGACGATCGGCGCGTACAACACCTTCTCGGATCTTCGGCCACCTCGTCTTGCGGTCGGAGAGGACTTCGCCGATGTAGTAGACCGGCCGTTGCACCTTGAGCGCCTTTCCCGGCTCATCACGCTCCACCACCAACGCCGTACTCACCACCCGATTTGTTGCCGCCGTGTAGAGCAGCAAAGGCTCCTTCTCGACCGGCGAAGTCGGGGTCGGTGCGCTTGAAAGTTTGGCTTTTAGGTGGTCGAGGGCCTCCTGCGCCTCGGCTGTCCGGACAAAGTTGTCCGACTTCTTGAGCGAGACGATAAAGTGGCAGCCCCTTTTCTCCGAGTCGGGAGATGAAACGGCTTAGCGCCGCGAGGCAGCCCGTGAGTTTCTGCACGCCCTTTACGTTTTTATCGGCCCCATCTTCGCGATGGCTTCGATTTTCTCGGGATTGGCTTCGATGCCACGTTGCGAGACGCCGTATCCCAAGAGCATTCCCTTCGGGACCCCAAAGACACATTTCTCGGGGTTGAGCTTGACTCCGTTGGCTCTCGACCCGCTGGAACACGGCTTCGAGATCGGCGACTAGATCGTTGGTCCGAGTGGACTTGACTACGATGTCATCCACATATGCCCGCACAATGCGTCCGATGAGGTCACCGAAGCATTTGATCATGCAGCGTTGGTATGTGGCTCCCGCATTTTTAGCCCGAACGGCATAGTGACGTAACAATGACGTGCCGAAGGGTGTGATGAACGCGGTGGCCTCTTGATCACCAATCCTTAGCGGAATTTGATGATAACCCGAATAGGCATCTAGGAAACACAGGGTTTCGCACCCCGCGGTCCGATCAACTATCCGGTCTATGCGTGGCAAGGGAAACGGATCCTTGGGACACGCCTTGTTGAGACTTGTGTAGTCAACGCACATTCTCCATTTCCCGCTTTTCTTCCTTACAAGTACAGGGTTGGCAACCCATTCGGGATGGTACACTTCTTTGATGAAGCCGGCGGCGAGGAGCTTCGCTAACTCTTCACCGATTGCCCGGCGTTTCTCCTCGTCGAAGCGGCGGAGTCGTTGCTTGACCGGTTTCGATGCCGGCTTGATGTTGAGGGAGTGCTCGGCGATGTTCCTAGGGATTCCCGACATATCCGAGGGCTTCCACGCGAAGATGTCCTTGTTGGCGCGTAGGAACTCGACGAGCGCGCTTTCCTATTTGTCGGAGAGCGCAGACCCGATGATGACCTTCTTCCCCTCGGGGTCGGCAGGGTCGAGGGCACCATCTTGGTGTCTTTGGCCGGCTCGAAAGAGCCGATCGCCTTCTTTGGGGTCGGCGTGTCCTCCGACTCCAAAGTCGCGACCTGTGGGAAGTCGGACTTGTTGATGAGCGCCGCAGCCAGCTCGCAGCACTCCACCTCGCACTCGTAAGCACGCTGAACCGACGTGTTCACGGTGATGATCCCCTTCGGACCCGGCATTTTGAGCTTGAGGTAGATGTAGTTGGGAACGGCCATGAACTTCGCGTAACATGGTCGCCCGAGGATGGCGTGGTACGCGCCGGGAAGTCCACCACGTTGAAGGTGAGGGTCTCGGTGCGGTAGTTGATCGGCGTGCCGAAGGTGACGGGCAAGTCGATTTGCCCAAGCGGCACGGCCGTCTTTCCGGCACAACCCCGTGGAAGGGCTCGCCCGATGGCCGGATCCGAGAGCGGCCGATCCCCATGGCATCAAGAGTCTCTCGCATACGGAACATTCGGACCACTACCCCCATCCATCGGTACCTTAGTCGGTCGTTTGTTGCCGACGATGGGGTCGACGACGAGCGGGTAGCGTCCGGGTCGGGGAACGCGCTCGGGGTGGTCGCTGCGGTCGAACGTGATTGCCGCGTCGGACCACTTGAGGTAGGTCGGGGTCGCAGGTTCGGCGGCGTAGACCTCGCGCCGCTCCCGCTTCGGTGTCGCCTCGGAGGAGCCGGTCCCCCGCCCCCGAAGATCATGAGGCAGCCCGTGGTTTGCGGGAAACCGCCGTCCGCGTCCTTGTCGTCGCCGTCGTCGTTCTTGGGGCTGGGGTTCTTGGGGTCGAACTTCCTCGCCTTCGTGCCCGGGAACTTGAGCATCAGCCCGCAGTCCTTGAGGGCGTGGTTGACGGGTCGGCCGTGGTTGGGACACGGCGCCTCCAGCATCTTCTCGAAGTGCTGGCCCTTGCTGCCGTCGTCGGCGGTCGGCTTCTTCGGCTTGCGCTCGGCGGCGGCGACGAGTTGGTGTCGCAGCGGTACCGGTCGCCGCTCTTCCTCTCGCTTCGCTTCTTGTCATGCGGGGAGGACGGGCCCGCACCGGAACTCTCGTTCCGCTTCGCCCTGCCCTTGGCTCGATGAAGGAGGGCATCCACGGCGTCTTCTCCGGAGGCGTGGCTGGTTGCCACGTCGAGTAGCTCCTTGACAGGTGCGCGGGTTGTTGCGGCCGAGCTCATGCACCAGCCCCTCGTTGTTGGTGCCGGCGATGAACGCCGAGATCACCTCTGCGTCGGCGAGGTTGGGGAGCGTGTTGCACTTGCGGGAGAAGCGCTTGACGTAGTCCCTCAAGGACTCGTCCGCCCGCTGCCGGCATGTCCCGAGGTCCCACGGGTTCCCGGGCGCGTGTACGTGCCCCGGAAGTTGCCGATGAAGGCCTCCTCCAGGTCCCACCAATCGTGGATCGAGCCCTCCGGGAGGTGCTCGAGCCACATCCTGGCCGAATCGGCCAAGAAGAGTGGTAAGTTGCGGATGATGAACCGCTCGTCGGTGGCGCCGCCGGCTTGGCATGCCGGCGGTAATCCTCCAGCCATAATGCGGGGTTCGTCTCCCCGTTGTATTTGGTGATGCTGCTCGGGGGCCGGAATCGCCGGGGCACCGGAACCCGCCGAATGGCAGGCCCAAAGGCCTTGGGCCCCGTCATAACCGGAGGTTTGTCCTCCTCCGGGTCGAATCGTCCTCCGCGCCGGGGCGTACCCGTGGTCCTCGGCTTCGCGCCTTGGAGCGCGGTTTTGTTCCCGACGCCGGGCGGTCGTGGTATCGCGTGCGTCGCGCGACTCGCCCATCCGCCGCCGAACCGACGGCGAGTTCCGGTTTCGCTTTGCTCGGCGGTTGGGTGGGCCGAACCGTTCGGTCCCCGGGCCGGCTTGGCGTGTGGTAGGAGGCACCGGCCTCTTTCGCCGCGCGGCGGAGCTTTGCTCACGCTCGGCCTGTTGGACGGCCGCTAAGTCCGGGAGGTTTCGACCTCCTCTTGGATCCTCCGCCGGTCCTCGTCGACCGGTTGCGGAAGCGCGCGGATCGGTGTCGCGGCCGCAGCCACGTTCCGGCTGGGCCTCTCGTACCGGGAGCGAGGTGGTTTGCCTCGTCCGGGATCCTTCTTTGGGCTTCGCGCCCACGCCGGCGAGCGAGTTCGCGCTGCGCTCGGCGCCGCGCCACCTCGCACTCGAGGCGTTCGCGCTCCTCCTTTAACCGCCGCTCGGTCTCTGCGACCTCGCGTCGGCGTCGGAGCGGCTGCTCTAGGTCGTCCTCCTCCCGGGGCTCGGGGCTTCCCGGAGGGGTTTGTTGTTGTGGCACCGCGGCGTGCGGCTGTGCGTTCCCCGCACCGCCGGCGTTTACCGCCGCGGACGGCGGCGCTACCCCGGCCGGGAGTCCGGCGGCCGCCGGGGCCGCACGGCCCGTGTCGTTGATGCCGTCGGTGTCGCTGGTGTCCCCGTCCTCCACCATCATACACTCCCGCGAGGGGTGGTGGCTGCCGGTATCGGATCCACCGCCGTAGTCCGCCATGCCCGCGAGCTCCGCGCCGGCGGACACGGCGGGAAAGTGGTGTGGAGACCGGGAGGTCGGCGGGAGAACGCGCGACAGGCTCCCGGCTCCGGTCACGACGAACTCCGGGCTCCCGAAGGTCACGAGGGCGCCTCGAGTCCGGTCGACGGTGTGGTTCGCCATCTTCAAGATCGTCGAACGCGTCGAGGTCCCCTACCGGCGCGCCAACCGTCGGTGTTGTGAAACCGGCCGACAAGTAAATTTGTGTTTGGAGGGGATCGACGCTACTATTCAGATGGGCCTTGGATGTTTTAGGAGAGCGTGGTTTATACTTGGTTCGGGCGATCGAAGCCCTACGTCCGGTTCGAGGATTGTTCGTGTTTTGTCTTGCAAAAAGAGCTACAAAGGATGCGAGGGAGGAGGGTCGCTCCAAGCCTCCGTGTGCAATGTGCTCTAGGATGTGTGTGTGTGATGAGTTCGATTAGCTCAATCCGTGTTGTGTGTCCCCCTTTCTTGCGTGTGTGTGGGGTCCCTTTTATAGTCCAAGGGCCAGGCCACTTACGGGTGGGGTCGAGTTACTACCTATCGTCCCAAGCGGGGTCGGGGCCGTCGTGCACTACCCTGCTCGCATGCGGGCTGCTTTGGGCGCTCCGGTCGTGCGGCGTACGGTTAGTCTTGATTGGTAGCGCCGGAGTCAATGCCACGCTCGTCACCGTGGCAGCCGTCCTGTCGCATGGCGGTCTCCATCCATCACTCCCGTTCATCATGGCTCCGGCAGAGATGGTGTTGACGCCTCCGTCTTGTCATCGTGCTAGGGGTGTCCGGCGACGCGTGAAGATGAGACAAGAGGAGCTGCGCTGATCTCACCCAATCCCCGTGGATTGGTGAGTTCCCGAGCGGAGTTATGGCGATCCTCGTTCACCTGTGAGGCTTCGTGAAGAAGCCATTTGCCTCCGAGTCGGGCGAGGCGGGGATCGCCGAGCCCGCCCGAGTCCCGAGTCGGGCGGGGCGGAAGTGGTGCACCTGCCCGACCCGGAGTCGGGCGAGGCGGAGGCCGCGGGCCCGGCTTTCGTAGCCTTCGTAGGCCTAGGCGGATGCTCGTTGGTCAGCCACGGGACAGATTACAGTGCTATTGTCCCGTCAATCGCCCGGCCTCCGTCCCGGTCACGAGCCATCATGGGCTTGGTAATGATCACGCTGCTCTGCAGCTGAGCTAGCGCTAGCGCGCGGCGCTGCGGAACGGGACGGTTAGGTACTGCGCCGGTCACATCACGTCATGTTGGTGAAACGAGTTCCCGTGCGCCGTAATTGCGCCTACCGGCCTGCCGCAACTCCTCCCCTATCCGGTGGGTGAGGTCGCTTCTCCGCGAAGCAAAGGCAAACGCGGCAGGGATTGCGGTCCCACCCGACGCCGAGTCGGGCGAGGCGGAGATCGTGGGCCCGCCCGACCCAGGGTCGGACGAGGCGGAAGTCGTGGACTTCGCCCGACTCGGGGTCGGGCGAGGCGGAAGTTGTGGGCCTCGCCCGACTCGGGCTCGGGCGAGGCGGAAGTTGTGGACCTTGCCCGACTCGGGGTCGGGCGAGGCGGAGGTTTCGGGCCCCACTTCGTATCCTTTACGCGTACAAGACGGAGCTGTTAGCCGATTAAGTACCCGATTAGGGCTCCCTAATCTAGGTACCCGACAATACTCGACCCAAAGGATGAAAAGAAGTACATTGTTATTCCCGGTAAACAAAGAGTCGTTGGAGTGAAGAATGTGCAGGATCAAGATGAATATAACCAATATGATTAAGTGCCATTATTTATTGATCCAAGTAAGTTCAGAATCATAGAAACAAGGCTCGGATATTCTGCAGAAATGCCCTACATGCTCTCGGATTGCGAAGGAAAAACAGTCCAAGGATGATGTACCTCTATGTTACTTTAATCTGTACCTTTAACTTATATTGTCAAGCGGCATGTAATTCATATTTTTATGTTTATGACATAACTCTATGTGTACGAATTAATATTTGTGTTTAATTTCTATCTTCTTAATAAGTTAATTTTGGCATATTATTGGAATTTATTGACATTTAATTATTTCTTCGAACAATTCATCACTATTTAAATCATTTTAAAAATAGTCCAATTTAACAATATTTAAACCATTTTAGATTAGTGAAATCTACCAATGTACACTTCAATGACATGTGGGCCTAAGTCATTTTAACGGCGGTTGGCAACACGGACCACCGTTACAAATGCATGACAGTGGGCCCAAGGCATTAGAACGGCGGTTGGAAACACCGCCCGCCGTTAGAAATGCCCGACAGGTGGGCCCATTTCTTTTTAACGGCAGGTGGCAACCTTGCCCGCCGTTTTAGACTTCCGATATCACGGACAGTGCGGGTCCCACATTTATTTTTACCGGCGGATGGCATTGCCAACCGCCGTTATACTCGCTCCGCCTATAAAATGGCACGCCGCCTGCGGTGCCAACCCTAACACCGGCGCCGCAGACGACGATGCCGACGAGGCTGCCCTCCCCGCTCCGGTGCTCCACCTCGCAGGCCCTCCTCGCCGACAACCTCCGCGCCGTCCTCCGCGTCGACCTCCTCCACGCGCGGCCCTCCTCCACGTTGACCTCCACGCCGGCCGTCCGCCTCGCCGGCCCCTCCTCGCCGGCAGTCCTCCACGCACGGCCCCTCCTCCGCTGGTCCTCCACGTCGACCGCCACGCCGGCCTATCCTCCGCTGGTCCACCACGCCGGCCCCTCCTCACCGGTCCTCCGAGGCCCGCCCCACATCCGCGTCGGACGTCCTCCGAGGCCCGCCCCTCATCTGCGCCGGACGTCCTCCGGGCCTGCCCCTCATCCGCGTCGGGCGTCCTCCACGCGCGGCCCTCCTCGTCGGCCCCTCCTCCGCGCCGGCACCTCCTCACCGTCCCCGGTACGCCCTTCCCCTTCCCCTTCCCCCTTCCCGACGGTGAGCCCTTCGTGGCGCCTCCCCGGTACGCCCACTGTCCTCATTCCCTTCCCTGTTTTGTGCAACTATGGTGCATGCCCACCGAGATGTCGATGCAATGCATAGTTAGGGTTGCTGCTCATGTTGCGATGCATGTTCTGTGAATGATGAAGTGAAACATTGCTTGCTTTTGAAGGGAAATTGCCTGCTTCGAGATGCAAAAATCTGAAATGTTAGTTTTACTCGAAGGTCTCCGTCAGAACCACGAGATATGGTCCATATGGTGCTTGCTGTTTCTTATGCTAAGGAACCTGATGAAATAATTTCTAGGTAACAATATTATAGCCATTACTTGTGTGAATTATAGGCTGCCAGTAAATTAAGCTCAATGAATGAGGTCCGGACTAGAAATAGATCATAGAAGCTAAATTACTTACATAATGTGTTTGATATATCAGCCTTCAGAAACATGTAAATACATTGCATTTGTAGTTAATTGGTTATTGAAATTTCCCTTCTTTTCAAACTGATCTACTGTATACACCACATATGCAGCATTGCTTTCTGGAGTCAGTTCTTGTTTGTACATCTTTTGCATGTAGTTATGCAGAATACATACATGAGCGGCCACCAAATAAGCTGTTGCAGTATATTGCATTATCTAGACTGCTCAGTGTCTATTGTGGAGCCATGAATGGCATCCCAGTATTTTGATGGATAGTCTTTTTCCTCGTTTAGAGACATCAGAGACCTTTGGTCCCTGTTAGTGAAAATGTGCAGCATTGGATTAGGTTATCGAACATTTTCAGCACTGAAAATGTTTGATATATTTCCTACTCATTTGCTCCTTTGCTCCTGCATTAGGTTATCGAACATTTTCAGTTATATGCTCGCTCTAAATGACTGCCCGCCGTTAACATTTTCAGTTTAGCTTAATTGTTTTGTGCAACTATGGTGCATGCCCGCTCAGATGTTGCTTTACTGAAATGCTAGGGTTGTGATAATCTGTTGTTCACTTCAGATAGTGTTATGTGGAAACATCTGATAGTTAGCACTGAAACCTTCAAAATTGAAATGTTAGGTTTTCCACTAAACCTGATTGCTCACTGACAGTTAGCACTGAAACATGATCAGTTAGCACTCAAAATTGATCACCATTTTATCTGAATTCTGATGCCCTGTTATGATCTGTGTCTGAGCATATGATCTGTTGTTACATGCTAAGGCTAAGCATATGATCTTTTCAATCATTAACCCAGTAACACCCAATTCCAACGTAATTTTTTTCTAGTTCAGTGGCAACTTGAGAACACCCAATTCAGTGCAAAATTATCAGTGAAGGTTGACTCACCTCCTCAGGTTGTACAACATTTTTTTGCCTTTCAGTATTGTCTATGATATTGTCTTGTTGTGTGAATGAACTAGCTGTGCTTGAACTTGAAGCAGGGTGCCTTCTTCTGATAGTAATTCCTGTTATGTGTTCTACGCTTGAAAATTATATCGTTGATTGATGATGTCATCTAGGCAGTGAGAATATATATTACTGCCCTCTCTTTTCTCCTCTCTTCCTCTCTTTCATCTATTTCCTCTCTTTCCTCCTCTCTTCCTCTCTTTCATGGCTAGACCAAATAAAGGAAATAAAAACTATTTTCTCATCTATTTTCTCCTCTTTCCTATCTTTTCCTCTCTTTCCCTTCTCTTTTCTCTATTTCCTCTCTTTTCTCTTTTTTCTCCTCTCTTTCCTCTTTCCTCTACTCTTTTTTCTCCCCTCTTTCCTCTCCTTGGTCTAGCCATGCTCGATGATGAAAGTGGGCAAAGTGAGATGAGTGTGGCAGCATGGACCACATCCTCGGATGTTGGAAACATGTTGCCATACAAGTCAATGACCTTATAATAGCGTTGGATGGCCGTTGAATCGGCAACCCGCACCGAGAGCATATTTCTAGCAGATGATGACTTTATAAGCATCAATATATGTAGGAGAAGGTGAAGATGGGGAGGATGAATATAGAATGTAGGGTGTCTTTCATTAGGAAGGTTGGTACAAGAATATACAAGACGTATCGCAACTCGTATGACCTTTAGGTTGACATGGACGGATGCTTGGGTATTCTCCGGATGATCTATGTGATGTGTATGACATTATACGTTTGATTGTCCGGAGGATACCCAAGTATCCTGACCTGTTTACCTCGAGGTCTTATAAATTGTGGTATGTATTGCATAATATGCACCTGCCTTTCTTATGAAAGTGTCCTACATTGTACGTCCATCCTCTTCGTCCTCCTCTTCTACTCGTATGATTGAGATGCTATCCTTGTTCCGATGCCATGCAAAACATATTTGTTCTATATAAATTAATCTATTTTCTAAATCAATTCTCATTGTTTCCTCTGTTGTCTCCTTGTAAGTACGAAGATATATCCCTGTTCCGACAAAGTCTTCGTCTCTAATAAGGTAGCCTAACCCTATGGCGGACAAGATGCCATTAGAAGGAGAGAATGTGTCGGTGGCTCCGAACCCCGATCCTTCCCCGCCTCTCCGTATCAACTACACACCGCCTCAAGGTGACCCTCGGCCATCGTCTTCGACGATTCATCAGCGAGAGGAAGGATATGTGGAACCGGAGGATCCGCATCCTCAACCACCTCGACAACCTCGGGGCCATACCCCGGACCACGACTACATGCCCGAAGAAGAGGTATCGCATCAAATATGGCATTCCTCATCTTTCTCGTCAAATAGCTAAGTACTAATTCTATTCCTTACATTGTAGGTTCCTATACGAAGTTCCCGTCATCAAATAGCTTCACAAGATGAGGCGGAGGGCAATGTGGACGCCAACGAGCCGGCCACAAACGTGACTGCCCAAGTGACCCCGAAGAAAAGCAAGCACGGTGAACGCTCTGCGAATAAGGCGGAGGGCATCTATGAAGTCACTGCACTCGACCCCAAAGACGGGACGCCAATAGAACCCGTCGGTGTCCACGCAAAATGGCGTAACCGTTGTGGCAAAGTGGTCGAGGATCCGTGCCGAATCATTTGGCTCGATTGGCGTTCCGTGCCACAGGAGAGGAAGGAGGAGATGTGGAATGCTATAAAGGAGAACATCCGGTTCCAACCAGCCGATCTCGACAGGGCGAAGACGGCAACGATGAGCCGCTGTAATCACATCTAGCGAGATTACAAGTCCAGACTGAATTGCGAGTATGTCAAGAAAAACCTTACGCCTTTTCATAAGTACGGCAAATAAGTCAGCACGACCGGAAAGAGTTTGTTGCGCAGAAGACGAGTGAGTCTTCCTTGGAGACTAGTGAGAAGATGGTTGAGCTCAACAAGAAGAACAAGTACAAGCCGCGCTTGGGTCCGGGCGGTTACAAGAAAAGATTCCCATCTAGAGACAGATGGAAGAGAAGAGGAGATTGGAAGGGAAGCCCGATGAAATGGAGGGTATCGACGAGCGTGCGAGGAATTGGGTCTATGCTCCCTCCGATCAAACGGAGGAAGGTATTGTTATGAACGACCCAGCGGCAGAAGAAGTTCTGCAAAACTTGAAAGGTCGTGTCAAGGTGCAGATGCAAAGTGGAGCTCTTAAATCCGAGTATCACAAAGATCAGCTCACGCATGCACTTAACAGCAAGGAGCATGGTGGGCGGGTACGAGGAGTGTCCTCGTCCGCCATGTGGAAGGAAGGATTCTCCTCTTCTTCTTCTGCTCCCTCGCTGTACAAGAAGCATACCTTGTACAAGCAAGACATGGAAGAGAAGGCGAAGATAGAGTGGCGATGACAATATCCGAAGTTCATGGCCGAAAAGAATCCCAGCTCTCTTTGCTTCGTTCAATCCTGCAGACCCTAGCACTTGGAAGGAAATGGAAGATATGCTTGCTAAGATAGGTGCAGGGCTTATGCCTATGCCTCCGCCTAGTGCTACGCCGACCTCCAGCTCCGTGCCATCGGGAACAGCTGACATTGCGGATGATACAGCCTGTGAGCTCCATGTCCCGTTTGGATACAAGGGAAAGAAGAGGAAGGTTGCAGCGGGACGGGCGTACACAACGGGGCGGACAATCCACAACGTCGAAATCCCCGAGGGGCATGTGTGTGTCTGCGTCCAAGAGATCGTCCCGGGTAATGAGGACGACGAGCTTGAATACCCTATACCCGAGGCGGGGATCGAGACTCTGCGAGATGCTGTCGGGACATTCATTATCCGGAAAGGTAGTGATATTGTCATGTCCACGACTCCGCAAGCTTCTCCACCCCCGATATCCGGACACGGATCAGCCCATGCGAGCCAACACACCGAATATGTACATGGACAACCGTCTCATCTATCGGGTGCTGCTTCGGCCTCTCAAAAGGCGGATGACATAGCGGGGGAAGCTATCCTCAGCCCGATCCTCCCTAACCTCCCTAACTCCGAAGAGATCTTGCTAGAGGGAGTTTAGCATCAAGAATTGACAGTGATCTCCAAGGAGGCGTCTCTAGCGGTTGCGGTTGAGCAGCCTGAGATCATTGAACCAAGTAAGACTATTCCTCCATAAATCTTAGAGACTCAGGAGCGCAAGATTGTATCGCCCGAAACTCAAGCAAACATTAAAGCGCACTTGGATTCATTGAAGAGGAGATGCAATCCACAGCTTCCTAAGCCGCAGATCGTGTTAGAGTCCCGACAAGCTGATCTCCTACAATGATGACCTATTTAAGAACAACGATGATACGGATTACCCCACATACATGTTTGCCAAGCCTCTTATATCGAAGAATGTTTACAAGAACCTGCCGGGCGCGATGCGTAAGTTGCACGACTGGTACATGTAGGCATCGCAGCTTGGAGTCGATGCCATCACGCGCAAAGTTCCAAAACACGTGTTCAACGATGAAGCCGACTCGGTTCTTGGATTGTATTTCAACGACATTCACAATATGTTCGGGCTTGGCAAGGTGGACACAACCTTTATATCCCTCTGGTGCTTGTAAGTAAACCCATGTTTCTATCTCCTATTTCAAATATCAATTCTCGTACATATTCTCATATTTCAAGCATTAATCTCGTTCATTTTTTACTTATGCTTTATTTAGGATGAATTCGGAATTTCAGAAAAAGAAAATCAATAGACCAGATTGGAGGGTCGGGTACCTCAACCCAAACATGGTATGTCAATCCGCGATCAACCCGCGGATAAATGAGAAGGAGCCAAAGTATAAGGACATGAAGCCCGAGGAACTAGATCAACTCATGGTCGAGATGACAACCAAAGCTAAATCCGATGTTGCAACCTACATCTATAACTCGCTTCATCAAGTGGCAGGACAGATGTTCTATTCTCGCGCCTTATAACTACAAGTAAGTTCCAACAAGTCTCTTCATCTTCTCTTGCATTGAAAGGCTTTGTTGAATACTAACGCATACGATCATTCTTGCGGTGATCACCTGGATCTGCTTTGTCCTTATGTCGAAAAATGGGTACCTTCTTGTCCTCGACAGCCTCGACTTGGACAAAAAGGGCTACTCCGACATCATGAGCGTAATTGATTGGTACGTAGTTAATCATCGTACACATCTATAATTCGAAAACGATAGTTTTATCCAACTATACGTTTTTACGATGGAGCAGCGCATATGAGAATTATGTAAAGGCTGGCGGGCCACACAACCTAAGGCGGCCGAAAAATATGTAATTTCGGCACAAATTCCCGGTAAGATACATTTGTCTCACTTCTCTATGCCGTTGTCCTACTATCAATGTGATTCACAAAATAGTAACTTATTTCCTTTATTTTATAGTGTGTTAAACAAGTGAAAGGTAGTGCCCACTGTGGCTACTACACTTGTTTATACGCGAATAGCTTCTCCGATTATATGTATGCCATTGTCGAAGAGAGTGACCAACAGGTGCGTTTTCTTGAGTTTATCACATTCTATTGATTTTGATTACAATTGCAATCTTGTTAATAAAGAAATTCTAATGGCAAAGAACCAAAACGGACAAACAGATATTACAAGAATTTAAGAACAAAGGGTTCCCGCAAGGACGAAACATCCGACTTCGGACCAAATGTTAATGATTGTGGAGCGGATGTATCGGTTCTTGCTCGGAGAGGTTATCTCTCCTGCTGGCAGGTTCTTCGATGAAGACAATGAGAGCACTAGAGACCATCGTTCTCTCTATGAGTGGTGTGGTTCGACACGACCATTCGTGAACGATGGTAGTGAAGACAATGATGAGTGGATTAGAAAAGTAGTTTGATAGACTTGGTAGTTTCTCATGTAAAGACAATGTATATTGTATATATATGCAAGTGACTTGTGGTTTGTTTTGATAAGTAAACATTTGGATGATGAATACATGTGAATGTTTTGAGATGTCAATGACTTGTGATTAATATATATGTATGTTTTGAGATTTGTTGTATTTCTGGTGTACTGTAATTTAATTTCTTTTTACGGTATTCAAATATTAACGGCGGTTGGTGATGAAATCCGCCGTTACAAAGGCCTTATTAACGGCGGCTTATATTGCTGGCCGCCATTAATAATAACCTTATTAACGGCGGTTGAAGATGCCAACCGCCGTTAATAAGGTTATTATTAACGGCGGCTAGGACGACCAACCGCCGTTAAAAACCCTTCTGTAACGGCGGTCGGTGATGGGCCGCCGCTACAAACCTCCATTTATAACTGCGGAGGCGTAGCGGCGGCCCGGCCCAACCACCGCTATAGGCCCATTTGGCCCGCCGCTGTAGTGGGTCGGTGTGGTAGTGTTCGGAGGCCATTACCCCCTTGGACGCACCAACAATTGAGCAGATCCGCAACACGGAGTCCATCCGGATCTCATCAACGGCGACCCCGCAAGTTGTTGGTGCACCCCTAGAACTCATTGGGGATCAGCTCCCTGCCACGATGGCGGAGAGCAATGCTGCTGCCACAACAGATCAACCCCGGCGATCAGCACTACCAACATGAACAGTAGTATCATTACTGTTAACGCATCAGATCTAAGTGCAAATACTGCTGAGGTAACTACCATCTTGGCTCCAACATCTACAATTCTATTACCCTCGGCTGTCGATTTGGTGTTTTCCCCTTCTTTGACCACCAATCCTTCCCGGACTTATCCAAAAATTACACACATGGCGGATTCGACCTTTTCGGTGATGGACACTCTTGTTGAGGCCCAATCAGTGGGTGCCCTAACACCGAAAGGCTCAACACCATCACCATTGGTTACTTTCGTGGCTTTTTCCACGCCTATGGACGACTTGAGGATCACATCTGCTAATGTGTACACGACAGATCCGGAAGTTCCTATTGTGAAGAACATTGTCCTGGCTACATCCGGTACTTTAGCTATTGTCGTTGCACCATATGTCGTTGATATCATCGACCAGATCTCTACCATGCTAAAGGACGTCACAACGACAATAACAGATGTGCCACTAGAGATCAACCCTGTCGATGGCACAATCCCTCCATATCTCGAGCGCAATAATCATGGTAAACACCATCTTGGCCCCTCAATCTACAATTTACTCTCCCTTGGCTGTCAATTTGGTATTCTCCCTTGCTTTGACCATCAATTATGAACCTACATCTACCCCCAATTTTCTAAAAAATAATCATGTGGGAGATCCACGCTGTTGCGATCCAATCAATAATGATTGAGGCTCATTCAACTGCTGATATGGCCCGTGAAGAAAGTTTGGTGGTCCCCTCAGCTTTGATCAACGACCCGGCACAAATCAATGTAATGCGCGCTGCTCCTCTCCTCTACAACATCAAGAGGTCTACCTTAGCAGTGGCTATCAAAAAGGATGCCTCGACGGACAACTATATGATGGTCCTTGCCTTCATAATGAGTGTACTTGCTTTAGGACGTATTTGCATGGCTCCTCTCCACAAGAGGGCGGCTCTGCTCCAAAACTCCATTGTGGAGTAGCTCTATTGTGGAGTTGGAGCTCTCGTGAGGGTGTTTGGCTAGGAGTTTGCTCCAGCTTCAAAAAAAAATTTAAGATGAACTGCCATGTTTGTCCCCGACTCATGGTCCCACCGGTCATCCTCTCTATCTTTTCTTCTTTTTTTCAACATTATCTGCTGGCCGGCGAGGTCGAGCGAGAGCCGGGGAGGCAGGGCGACATCAACGGGATCCTCGGCGGTCGGCCTTGGAGCAGTCAACCAAGCGAGTCACGTTGTCCACCATCCGAGAAGATCCAAGGCCAACTAGGAGTTCCGCATCAATGGGTGTCCGTGACCACCAAATTGGAATCTTTTTTCAACTACTTGGAGAAGATCCAAGGCCCACTAGGAGTTCCGCATCAATGGGTGTCTATGACCACCAAATTGGAATCTTTGGGAGATGCAGAACACAAATAGGTGATCAATTTTGTTACGTGTCGTGGATAATGTGGTCAATTTCACGATTTTGTAGCTTGAGTTCGAGAGATAAAAAACTGAAATTGAGACCAACCGAGCAAGTCAAAATCAAATCGATCCACATATATGAAGGCACGACATGTTGCAGGCCAAGCTGTTGCAACCGGCACTGGTTAACTTGGGACTGCTTGCACGGAGGTAGCTTTCACGCCCATGGCGTCGTCTAGGCGGCACCAAATGAGGGGCGGAGATGGGTGGAGCACGAGGAACGAGGGCGGCGAGGTCGGCGATGACCGGGGAGGACAGGGTAGGTGACGGACGGGGCGGGTAGATGCGTCGGCGGGACCTCGACAAGCGGACGCAAGCGGGAGGCCGTCAATGGGGAGGCGGGCGATGGCGCGGCGGTGGCTGCGGTAGGAGCTCGCGCGGGTGGCGGCTCCGACGGCCCGGGGTGGCGGGCTGGGGCACGCGTTCGCGCGAGCGGTGGCTCCGGCGGCCGGTGCGGCGGCTTGCGGGAGGTGGCGGCTGGGGAGAAAAGCTTCGATAGACAGCGCGTGCGGGAGATGTGGGCTCGGGAGGGAGAAGAAAAGAATAAAAGCGAACCGTATTTTTTTAACCGAGTGGCAATTGCGGGTAATTTTCTAAGAATTCAGCGTCTACGTTCGTTTCCTCCATTCTAGGAGCAGCAAAAGAGGTGCTCCACGAAAATGAACTACAGCTCCTCCAACTCTTGAGAGTTCACCTGCTCCGATGAGTTTAGGAGTTAGGGTGTTTGGCTAGTTTGGGACAGATCCGGACTGGAGTTTTGCTCCGGAGCCATGCCAAACATGTCCTTAATTGGTCCTAACTCTCGGAAGGAGCGCAAACCAGGAACAACTAAGCATAAGCATCCTATAATTCTTATTTGGTTGTTTATTGCTTGCTATCTTGTGCTCCTATTTGTGCACAAGATCACCTTTCGCCATGACGAGCACTTGGTGTTCAACACCATGAGGGTAGCAACACCACCATTGACGGACCCCGGCGCGATCGGTGTGTCCTACATCGACGGATGGCATGCCTTATTGGTCAACAACAACTCAGCCTTTCATCAACAACAGGCCCTACAGGGTTGCTCCACCTAGAGAGGCCCCGATGGTTCGCATCTTGAGCTTGGTGTTCTCTAGAGCCTGGACCAACCAAGGTGGCATGATATTCTTCGCCAACGGGCTCTACATTGTTGCTGCATCAACCCGGCTACATCATCTCTCCTGGGTTCTGCTTTGGCACAACAAGGAGGCTCTTCTTCATCAAGACTTTATGGGGCTTCGAGTTTTCACCAGCATGAGACAACTCTTCCACGAGTGGACACCTCGGCACTTCACCCTCATCCGGCGTCGGCTTTTCCTCCACCACAGGCGGCACCTGCACCGGCACCTATGGCGACACCGGTGGCCATCATGGGGGGACCTCGCCATGTCACCAACATCCTCTCCATCCTCTACGGCACCGAGGGCCTCTCCTCCCTCGTTGGGAGCATCTCCGCTAGTGACCTTGCCCCCGTATGGAGTCTCCGCAACGATCCTCCATCGTGTTTGGGCCGCCCTCCTCCAGGCATGGAGAGGAACTTTGCTTCGCCAAGTTGTGGAGCTTCCTACTACAAGCATTGCATCGGTGGATGTTCGCTTTGTCAACCTTGCCGGCCATGACCTCTTCCGCATTCGACATATGGCTTTCACGAGTCTCCGATGGAGCTGTTAACCCATTCTCAACTACCGACTTCGGCATCCTCTTCAGCCACTACGTCGACTTGACGGCTGCATGACCACGCGATACTTTCATCCCGACCTTCGACGGATGTCTACTGCCGTCCGAACAGGGCACTAAGTCGTACTTCATCGAGCCTCTAAGAGATGAGTGTCTTCTCTACTTTGACTACGGCGTTCCCGCATGTTCAATGCTGCCCCGGGCACTCCTGTTCCGATTGTCTCCACTACTACATCGACCTCGTATCACTTTGCTACGGCATGCGACATTGGGAACTTGAGCTACACTTGTCTTCTCCGACGTCGACCGCACTCGAGAGAACCTCCTCACCGACTTCATCCTCAAAAACATGACGGTCTTCATCAAGCTTCGTCGGACTCTTCATCCTGCACTTTTGGCAATTGCATCTCATGGAAGGATGGCTACCCAGCTCGAGGGCATGCTGGTTCTCGATCGGGGCGGTGGTGTTATGGGCGGAAGGGCTATGGCCCACCAGGGTGCTATTGGGCCGTCCTAGGTACTTGTTCATGCACGCGAAAAGTACCCACGCAGCATCGTAGCACCAAACCCACCTAGGGTTACTTAACAATTAAGACGTTTAGGTATTTCCATAAATTGTAATAGGTTGCTTAGGAGTCAAGAAAGCCTCTCTATATAATGAGAGGATTGTAATCAGATCTAATCAAGTAAAAAAGAAGAGCTTAGTCCCTATTTTCTACTCTCCAGACCTCTCCTCTCCCGTGCCTCCCTACCCTAGCCGCAGCCACCACCACCATAGCTGCAGCCGCCGATAGCCCTAGCCCAACTATCACTATAACAATAACGCACTTTAGCCACGCAGCCCAAAACCCTATAGCCACGGCAAGCAAAATCGACCGTGGCTATAGTTGGGTGCGGGCTACTGTGCCCTCGGACCGTGGCTATAGAAGCTACTATAGCCACGGTTGGCTTTGTGAACCGTGGCTATAGTGGCCTCCACCAATAGCCACGGTCCACTTCATCAACCATGGCTATAGTTTCTTCTATAGCCACGGCTGAAGAAGTGGACCGTGGCTATTGCTTTGCATAATATAAAAAGCCGCGTTCGGATCGAACAGGAGCTCACTCGAAGTGTGGCGGCTCGAAAATTGAGGAAAAATATGAAAACCGAGGAGGGAAGGTTTTGATCTCGTTTTTTCGCAGAAATTTGTTCTCCATGGTAAGGGAAACTCATCCCATGTATTTTTTGTTGCTATAATGTTGTGATCATGGAGAATTTTGGATTACCATTTGACATAGGTTTTGATTTCGATTTATCAAATTCCTCCATGTTTGTAGGTTTGTTGTTGGTTTGAGTTGTGTATTATAGGCTCATATGTCATGTATATGTGTTGCATACAAAAAAATCATGTCTTACAAGCCTTTTTCATGTCAATCAATTTAAGATCTACTTTATGCCCTCTTGAGAGAGACCCCTAGAGCACAATTTAATTATTAAAAAAATTTGAGTCAATTAATAATAATTTGTATAGTGGGTTTTTATATATGATAGCACATAGTCTTGTGCAATATATTAGTTCCCTTATATTTTCTATAAATATATAATATTCATAATGGTAAATAGATTATTTATTAATTAATTAATAATTATTTATGTTAGCACATTGTGTTATGCAATATATTAGTTCCCTTATACTTTCTATAAATACTTAATATTCATAATGGTAATTATTTTATTTAGTAATTAATTAATTATAATTTGTATTCATGTAATGCTTGTTTAGATGGACAAAACATGGATGTACGAAGAGTCAAGATTTAGTGCATATTTCCGAGGTCAAGTCGGTTTATTTCTCAAGAGGGCTGCCGAGCATGCTAAGCGTATAGGAACACAAGAAATATATTGTCCATGCGTGGACTGCAAGAATCAAAAATTGTGGACGGATACACTTGTAATGAAATCTCACTTAGTGAGGAGGGATTTCCTGGAGAATTATACAAGGTGGACAAATCATGGAGAAGATGAGCCGGTCGAAGTTGAGGTGTAGCCGATTGAAGAACAGGTTTGTCGAAGTTGATGAGTCTTTTGATTTTCATGTCGAAGAAGAACAATGTACTGATTTTGACGTTGAGGAATTGCTATGTCATGTTGAACCGCAAGTTTTACTCAATGCAGGAACAACAAGAGGGCTTGATAACTTTACAACGATAGAGAAGGCATCAAAGGATTTATTGTATGAGGAGTCTAAGGGATGTTCTAAAGAGAATACTGTGTTACGTACGGTTCTCGAGCTCATGAAATTGAAGGCCATCCGTGGGTGGTCGGATGCCGATTTCATCGAATTGTTGGATCTTCTTTCGGATACACTGCCGAAGCCAAACTTGCTACCAAAAAACACGTACTATGCTAAGAGATCGATATCCCCAATGTCGCTGGGTGTGCAAAAAATCCACGCATGCCCAAATCATTGTATATTATACCGGGGGATAAGTGCAAGGACCTCGTGAGATGTCCAAGGTGCAAACGAAGTCGTTACAAGACGAGTGAGGACTATGATGTAGACACAACTAATAAGAGGGGGAAGAATGACAGGAAAAGGAAGAAAAGCGATATCGTCAATGGTAGCGACAATGATAGTAAGGTTCCAGTCTTGGTCATGTGGTACCTACCGGTGGTCGATCCCATAAGACGGACATTTGCCCACCCAAGATATGCTTGAACCGATGACATGGCATACACGTAAGAGGGACCCTAATAAGCTGAGTCATCCATCGGATGTAACCCATTGGAAAAACTTTGATCGTAACCACCGTGATGACTTCTCACACGAGCCAAGAAATATACGGTTTGCATTGAGTACGGATGGGATGAACCCTTTTGGTACGACGAGGAACATTTGCAGCGTTTGGCTCTGTGCTGGTAACAATGTTCAACCTCCCTCCGTGGTTGTGCCACAAGAGGAAGTACATATTATTGTCCATTCTTATATCCGGAACGAAAAACACTGGGAACGACATAGATGTCTTCCTGGAGCCATTGTTTGAAGACATGCAGAAACTATGGTTCGAAGGTGTGCGTATGTGGGATGAGAACCGAAGAGACTATTTCACGTTGAAAGCAATCATTTTTGTGACCGTAAGCGATTCCCCGACGTTAAGGCGCTTTACGGCCAGGTGAAAGGAAAGGAGGCATGCTTTGTATGTGTTGATGATACATCGCACGTGTATCTTCCATCATCCAAGAAGATAGTGTACACTCGAAATCGTCGATTCTTACATCGGAGCCACCCGTATCGACGGATGGCCAAATAATTTGATGGTACGATTGAGACCGCCGAAGAACCTCGACGTTGGACCTCTAGGGATGTCTTTGATAAGACAAAAAAACATTAAAGCTACATTTGGAAAGGCCGTGAAGGGAGTTGCAAAGTCAAAAGCTGCAACACCGTATAAGAAGCTTTCTATATTCTACGGATATCTCGAGTGCTGGGAAGAATTGGAAGTGACTCATGCATTTGATTGGATGCACATTGGGAAAGGTGTATTTGACGGCACTACCGGCCTTATACTTGACCTACCGATAAGACAAAGGATAGACCGAACGCACGTAGAGACCTTGCGAGAGATGAATATTAGGCCGAGCTCCATCCGCAAAAAGAGTGAACGGAAAGTACTACCTCCCGCCGAGCATGCTACACCCTAACACGTGAGGAGAAAATAACATTCTTGAAGTGTCTACACGGGATTAAAGCACCGACCGGTTTCTCATCGAATGTCCAAAATCTCGTGGACATGAAAGACTTAAAGATAAGTGGTTACAGACACTTATGATTGTCACACACTACTTTCGGTGTTTCGGCTATCGCCATCGGAGCTGTGAAATCTGAATGGTTGAAGTTGACTATAACTCGTTTGTGCTACTTCAGAACGCAGTCCTAAAGAAGGTGATCAATAAACACGAGTTGGATAACCTACGAACCCACATAAAGAAAACAATGTGCATGCTCGAGATGTGCTTCCCACCATCCTATTTTCATACTATGGAACACATCATGCTTCATATTGTTGACCAGATATCTGCTTTGGGCCCCGTCTACGTGCATCATATGTTCCCCTACGAGAGGTTCATGTATGGTATGAAACGCTATGTACGTACTCGTTGTCATCCGAGAGGGTTCAATGATTTAGGGCCACACCACCGAGGAGATTATTGAGTGTTGTGCAGATTATATTAAAGACGGTAGATCTATTGGTATACCTGTGTCTCGTCATGAAGGAAGGGTGGAAAAGGTATACGAAGACGAAAATCATTTACCGACCGCGAATATAAACGAGTTGAGAAAGCCCATTTTACTATACTATAACAATCACGTATCATTGCCCCGTATTTCGCAAAACACATTGAGGAGGTTGAACTGAACAATGTTCGGGGCAAAAGCGGTGCATGGTTAGTACAGGAGCACAAGAAAACTTTCACATCATGGTTCGAGAGTCAAGACCTTCCACGTGGGGACTCGATGGATGAGAAAATATTGAGAATTTTAGCTACCCATACTTGTGGTGACTTATCATGTGTATGACATTAATGGTTTTACTTTTCACACTTCAAAGAAGGACATGAAAAGTAAGTGTCAAAATAGAGGAGTTTGAGTTGAAGCCCTTGATGACGATAACAATTACACCTCATATTATGGGTATATAGAGGAAATACGGGAGCGGAACTATGGACCAGATTTGCAAGTTCGTTGTCTTCAAATGCAAATGGGTCAAACACCCAAATGGGGTGGAGGTCGATGAATACGGGTTAACCCTCGTGGATCTTAAGAATGTAGGTTATAAAGATGACCCGTGGATACTTGCTAAGGTAGCAGAACAAGTGTTCTATATACTCGATCCAAAGGATGACAAGAAGCACATGGTTATTCCCGGTAAACAAAAAATCCTTGACGTGGATGGGGTCGACGATCAAGATACATACCATTAGTATGATGAAGTTCCCTTATTCGTGGATCCGAAAAAATTTAAAGTCATTGAAGCAAAACTATCGTATCAAGGAATGCCATACACTGCTATAGATTGCGAAGGAGAAATCGTTCAAGGATAATGTACCTTTATTATTACATTGCAATGTACTTATTATGTACTCGAGATATGTACCTTTATATTTCATTTACATGTACTTATTAATTTTTAGCAACTTTAATTAATTCAATAATATTGTAATGAATTTACAGACAACGTATAAATGAATTTTATAATTTATTAATTATTTTCTACCACTTAAATCAAGTTAGCAAGTTTTAAATAATATTTCAGCAATTTAACTTAATTTAATAATGTTTTAATGAATGTTAGCAACATTAATGGATTTAATAACTTGTTAATTATTTTTTCCCACTTAACTCACTACACAACATTTAAATAATTTTCCAAGCATCTTTACTTAATTTACTAACGTTTTAATGAATTTTCCCTAACGTAAACAAATTTAATAACTTGTGAATTATTTTTATGCCACTTAAATCAATGAACATCTTTTAAATAATTTTCCAGCAACTTTAAATAGTTGGACCACATTTAAATGAATTTTCAGAATCGTACATAAGTTTAATAACCTGTTAATTATTTTTCTGCCACTTAAATGAAATTAACAATTATTAAAAAAATAGTTTAACAAATTTAAATGAATTCCAGCTATAGCCACGGTTGGCTTCTTCAACCGTGGGTCACGGTTGAAGAAGCCAACCGTGGCTATTGTAGGCGGTTGCGCGGCGGACAGAGGTTTAGTACCACCTCGCCCGCCCAAAGTTGTCCGGACCAGCTTATAAGCTCCACTCCGCAGCATGTATTGAACTTACTAATTTATTGTGGGCGTACAATGGCACTGTGGGCTGCCTGGTTGTGGTGGGCCGGTCCGATCCGGCCATATTTCGATGGGTCAAAATGTTATTCGCCCTCTCGAGGGGCCGGGCCCATGCGCTAAAATTTTTACTTTACATATTTTTATTATAAAATTTCATTAATAGTAAAACTTGTATTATATATTTAGATTTAGATTTACTCTTTAGGTCTAAATTTTAAAACATATATATATATATTTAGTTAAAATATTTAATAAATCACTTTTATTTGAAATTTTAAAAAATAACAAGTTACGATCCATTTGTTCACTTAAAGTATTTAATAATAATAAGTATTTAATTAATAATGTTTAAATTTCAAAACAAATAAGTAGACACCGACAAATTATTTTTGAACAATGTAAATAAGTGAAGCAATATTTTTAAAAATGGCAATAGTGATTTGGGCCAGGCTCTTAATATCGAGGCCCATTAGTCGTTCATCCACTAGTTCATTAATATTGTATGTTTTATTCTTTTGATTTCTATTTAAATTTTAAAACTTGTATTTACTACTCAAATATTGTCTAAATTCAGTGATTCTTGTTTCTAAATTTTTGTAAAATTCCAATCTATCCATTTTCACTTTGTTTTGTAAGAATCTCAAATTTATTTTCTTGAAATACCTATAAACATACTTATGGTTCATTTTGACATTTATTTAATCATTTTTATTTCATAAACGGTATCAATTTTGACTTCAACATTCGGTTGGTATGCATGCCATTTAGAAACACACACGTGGATTTTCTGGTTTAATTTTTTAAAACATATTAATGTGTTTGGGATCAAACAACATGAGTTTCGAGTATAAAACTCGACTCACTCGAGACACATAGACCCATTTGAACTACTTTTTTTGTAAAAAATCTTTTTAAAAAGTTATCAAAAATATAAGTGAGTTGGAATGCTCAAGACACAGTGCCATGCCAAAATGTAAGTCAAACAGGCTTATAGTTTGCAAATGATAAATGTGCAAAATAATAGAAAAACATGGTGTCATTTGATTTTTTTAATCTAGACATTTTTTATTATTTTTGAATTGAAAATTGGCACACACATCTATCATACAAATTAAAATCTACTATAATTTTTTGGAAATTTTTTAAATATTTTGGTCATGTAAAAAGTCAAGAAAAACAATTTTGTCGATGAAATATTATATTAAAAAGTTATGGAGTAGAAAAAACAAAAAAAATGCATATGTGTTTGTAAACAACTAAAACAAAAAATTAGATGCAAAGGCATTATAGTTTTTAGAATAAAAATTGAAGAAGTGAAAGAAAAATTACACAAGAAAAAAGAAACTCACTCAATGACAAGTGGGGCCGGAGGAAACAATAGCCACGGTTGGTTTCGGAACGAACCGTGGCTATTGTATGTGTCTCGACATGTCGGCCCCATTTGTCGATGGGACCAACAATAGCCATGGTTGGCGTCGAAGTAAGCCGTGGCTATTGTTATTTGTCCCACCGACATGTGGGCCCCGCGCCACCATCGCCAACCGTGGCTAATGGTGGCTATAAATCCGGCGGCCGTCGGTGGCCAAACCCTAAGTGGTCGGCGTCTTGGACAGCAACGCCGTCGAGTCGGCAATTTCCGCCGCCGGTCCGCCTCGTCGCGCCGCCGTCCCCGCGAGTTCCTCCTTGCCCACGCTGCGCCCTACGCCTCGGTGCCGGCGTGCTAACTCCTCCTCGCCTCGCTACGCCGCCTCCTCCGTGGACGCTGCCGCCTCGTCCCCTCTCCGGTCGCGGCCCCGAGCGCCTCTCGTCTCGGTCGAGCGCCGCCGCGGGCCCGCCCTCGTCCCCGCGAGCTCCGGTGAGCGCCACCACGCGCCCGTTGCGAGCCCGCCCTTGTCCCCGCAAGCTCCGGTGAGCGGCGTCGTGCGCCCGCCCTCGTCCCCGCGAGTTCCGGTGAGCACCCTCTGTCCCGGTCGAGCGCCGCTACGGGCCCGCCCTCGTCCTCGCGAGCTCCGGTGAGCGCCGCCGCGTGCCCGTCGCGAGCCCGCCCTCGTCCCCGCGAGCTCCGGTGAGCGCCACCGCGGGCCCGCCCTCCTCCCCACGAGCTCCGGTTAGAAGCGCCGCAGGCCCACCCTCATCCCCGCAAGGCCACTGCGCGCTCATCATGTGCCCCTCGTCGGCCCTTCTCGCCGGCCTTCCCCGACCCTCCTCCCTGGTACACACTGCTTGCTGTCCCCTTTTCCCCTGTCCCCTGCACTGCTAGGGTCCATGCTCTAAGGTGTTATCAAATTGATTGATATCTCGATGATTGATGATGCCATGATGTTATCTCGATGATTGATGTTCTCTATGGGCTATGATTGATGTTATCTCGATGATTTTAGTAGTATCCTGCTATGCATTGTCTAGAAATAGTTGCAGTTCACAATACATGTTATCGATGATTGTCGATCAATTAGGAAATTGTTGCTTTGTACATGTTGATGTGTCACTGTGCATGTATCAATGTTCTTTGTTGTTGTTCGGTATATGTTTCTAAATTCCCTGAACCTGTATGCCCCCAATTTTTTATATATGGCTGTTAGCTCTTTCTCTGAATTACTTGTGAGTTCTTTCTCCGAATTCGGGGCTAAATTTGCCTACTATTCTTGCTATGAACATGGTCTATTCTTGCTCTGAATTTGTAGTCTCTTCGGCTATTTAGCTCCGTTAGCTCTAAATTTGTGTTCATTGAGCTCTGAATTTGCCTGCTATTCTAAGAGCTGAATTTAGCTCCGAATTATTTGAATTGTGCTCTATTAGCTCTTAACTAAGCACTCGCTATTGTAAGCACTGAATTTGCCTGCTATTCTTGCGTCTGAATTACTCGTTAGCTTTAAATTTGTTGTCTATTCTGGCCATTTAGCTCGTTAGCTCTTGCTCTAAATTACTCGTTGGCTCTGAATCATTGTTACCGCTGAATTTGTGGTCTATTCTGGCCATTTAGCTCTGTTAGCTCTTGCTCTGAATTACTCGTTAGCTCTGAATTTGTGGTCTATTCTGGCCATTTAGCTCTGTTAGCTCTTTCTCCGAATTACTCGTTAGTTCTTCCTCTAATTCGGAGCTAAATTTGCCTGCTATTCTTGCTATGAACCTGGTCTATTCTTGCTCTGAATTTGTAGTCTATTCTGGCCATTTAGCTCCGTTAGCTTTATTAGCATTATTCAGAACTGCATTATTGTGCTCATTGTTGCTCTGTTAGCTCTGAATTCAGAGCTAAATTTGTCTGTTTTTCTTGCTCCGAACCATTGTCTATTCTTGCTCTGAATTCGTGGTCTATTCTGGCCATTTAGCTCTAAATTTGTGTTCACTGAGCTCTGAATTTGCCTGCTATTCTAAGAGCTGAATTTAGCTCTGAATTATTTGAATTGTGCTCTGTTAGCTCTTAACTAAGCACTGCTATTGTAAGCGCTGAATTTGCTTGCTATTCTTGCTCGATCCTGGTCTATTCTTGCTCTGAATTCGGAGCTAAATTGAAAGCTAAAAGAGCTAAATTTAGAGCTAACAGAGCTAAAAGAGCTAAATTGAGTATTTGTGAATTTGCCTCTATGGGTACACTAAATTCAGAGCTATATTCAGATCTAACTGTCTTTTTGACTACACAAAATTCAGAGCTTAGAATAGACGGCAAATTCACATATACAATAGAAGTGGCAGATTATGCATTGCAATAGTCATATGTGATTAATTTCCACATATTATAGAACTTGTTCCCTGGTTGCCACATATGACTGGTTGCAGTCATGCCTGCATATATGTCTATTGATTGATGATTGATGATTTATTGACGTAATCTAGGCGGTAAGAATATATATAACTGCCTCTATATTTCGTAAGCCCTCTCTGTTTCCTCTATTTCCTCTCTTTTCTCCTCTCTTCCTCTCTTTTCTCCTGTCTTTCATGGCTAGACCATTGTTTTTAAATAAAAACTATTTCCTCCTATCTTTTCTCTTTTTTCACATCTCTTTCCTCTCTTTAATCTCTTCCTCTCTTTCCTCTCTTTTCTCCTCTAATTCATGGTCTAGCCATGCTCGATGATGAAAGCGGGCAAAGTGAGATGAGTGCGGTAGCGTGGGCCGCATCCTCGGATGTTGGAAACATGTTGACATACGAGTCGATGACCTAAACGATAGTGTTGGATGGTCGTTGATTCGGCAACCCGCACCGAGAGCATTTTTTCCCGCTTTTTCTTTAAATTGCCTCTTCCATCTTCCGGTCTGAAGGCCCTTTAAGCACACAAGGCTTGGAAGCTGCTCGAGCTCTCTAACATGGCATTGATATTATTTAGTACATGGAACTGTTTGTACCAAGTATAAAATCCATGTCGTGTTAGAGGATTTAGGCGCTTCTAAGTCTTGTGTGCTTTCGTGCCTTCGACACTTGAAGATAAAGATAGGCATGCTTGATGATGAAAGCGGGCAAAGTAAGACCGAGTGTGATTGCATGGACCGCATCCTCGGATGTTGGAAACATGTTGACATACGAGTCAATGACCTTAACGATAGCATTGAATGGCCGTTGATTCGGCAACCTGCACTAAGAGTAAAAAATCCTAACTTTTTGGCGGATGATGATTGTTAATAGAATAGGAGGTAGCTGGGGGATCAATATCGAATCTAGGGTGTCTTTCATTAGGATGGTTGGTCAAACAATATGCAAGACATACCAGTAACTCGTACGACCTTAGGTTGACATGGTCGGATGCTTGGGTATTCTTCGGATCATCTTTGTGATGTGTATGGCACATTATATTTGATTTTTTGGAGGATACCCAAGTATCCTGACCTATTTACCTCGAGGTCGTATAAATTGTGGTATGTATTACATAGTGTGCACCTGCCTTTCTTATGAAAGTGTTCTACATTGTATGTCCATCCTCCTCAGCTGCATCCTCTTCTATCCCCGTTCCGATGCCATGGAATATACTCCTTTTCTTGGAAAAAATATATTTTTAACTAAGTCTTAAAAAAAATTCTAACTTTTTGGCAGATGATGACTCTTGATAAGCATCTATATATATAGGAGAAGGGGAAGATGGGGTGGAAGAATGTAGAATGTAGGGTATCTTTCATTAGGAAGGTTGGCACAATAAAATGCAAGACATGCCGCAACTCGTACGACCTTAGGTAGACATGGTGGGATGCTTGGGTATTTTCCGGATCATCTTTGTAATGTGTATGACACATTATATTTGATTTTATGGAGGATACCCAAGTATCCCGACCTATTTACCTCGAGGTCGTATAAATTGTGGTATGCATTGCATAGTGTGCACCTACCTTTCTTATGAAAGTGCTCTACATTATATGTCCTTCTATCTCGTCTTCCTCTTCTACTATTTGCTTCGATACTATCCATGTTCCGATGCCATGCTAAATAATCCTTTTCTGTCATCTTTCCTCTATTTATTTGCTACTAAATCTTTTCATTCTTACCCTAAAGGTATCAAATTCTATAATGGCGGACAACATACCATTACAAGATAATCCGGAAGACAGCCCCCTATCCAAGTATACACAAGAGGATGTTGTGGATATGAACCATGAAAGCTCCGCATCAAGTGGAGAATGGGAAGAACCGGAGGATCCTCACCCCCGCCCCAGCCTCGTGAACCTAGGGGTATTAATGAGGAAACAGATTACGTGCCCTTAGAAGAGGTATCACATCAAATGTGATTCTTTTTGTGAATTTTTCAAGTCTCCCTTATCAGCAAATTACTGAAGTTCAATGATTCTTTATATGGTAGGTTCCTCGACGAATTGTTCGTCGTGCCTTGGCCGCACAAGCGACACATTCCATGGCTTGCGAAGACACACCTCATGAGGCGCAAATGGAAAACATAGCGGCCCATGAGTCCCCTAAAAAGCGCAAGCGCGGGGTAAACGGTCCGCGAACAAGGCTGAGGGAACATATGAGGTGACAACACTGGACCCCCGACCGGGAGCTCGTTGAACCAATGGGTGTACATGCAAAATGGCGGAACCGTTGTGGTGTTGTGGTCGGGGAGAAATGCAAAATAACCTGGACAGAATGGAAGGTCGTTTCTCAAGAACGCAAAGAGGAAATGTGGAATGCTGTTAGATCACACATCCTCTTCCCACCAGCGGACCTCGAGAAAGCCAAGAATGCAACGCTGACCGCAATGTCACATATCTTTCGAGAATGGAGGTCCAGGCTAAACTGCCATTATGTCAAACGTGGCATAACACCCTTTGACGACTATGGACAAATACACAGGATCGGGAACTATTTGTTCAGCACAAGATAGCTGGACCTGCCAAGGACCTTAGTGCAAAGATGTTAGAGCTGAACAAGAAAAATAAGTACAAGCCACACTTGGACCCCGACGGCTACAAGAAAATTATTTCGGAGTGGAAGGCGATGGAAGAAAAGCTCCGTGCGGAAGGGAAGCCTGATCCATTAGAGGGCCTCGAGCCACGTGCCAAAAATTGGGTCCGTGCGCACTCCAAGATGGATGAAAATGGGGACATTATTCCGATGGACGCGAAATCGGCGTAAGTTATCCAGCAATTGACGGGTGACATCAAGTCACGGACGTAGTCCGGTGTTATTCAATCTGAATATCACAAAGACCAACTCTCTCTTGTTGTGGGGACCAAAGAGCATGGCGGGCGGGTGCGAGCAGTGTCCTCCAAGGCAACTTGGAAAGATGGTTTCTCCTCTAGCTCTTCCGCCTCGTTGTACAAAAAACATAAATTTCACAAGAAAGATAAGGAGGAGAGGGACAAGGTAGAGTGGAGGCGACAGATGGAGATGTACCAAGCCGACATGCGAAGTGGCGAGTATCCCTAGTACGACCGATACGAGTCCCAACCACTTCACCTAGCTTTACCTTCCCGTTAGAAGGGGAAGTGATAATGCAAGAATGTCCTTGTGAGCTGCATGTGCCGTTTGGTTACAAGGGAAAGACCATGAAGGTTGCAACCGGTAGAGCACTTCCAGGACGAATAATCCACAACATGGATATTCCACCCGGCACGTGTGTGTTACCGTCGAGGAGGTCAACGCAAGGATGTGAGGAGCACGAGATGGAGTGCCCCATACCCGACGCGGGGATTATAACTCTACATGATGCTATCGGTTCCTTCATCATGTGGAAACGGCGTGAGGTTGTGCTCTCGGAACCACGAGTTTCCCTCCCCCTTGTCTAGACACGGATCGGTTCTTAAGAGTCAACAATTCACGGGGATGAAGCTGGAGCAGGAGAACCGTCTCCTTTGTCGGGTGCTGCTTCAGCCGCTAAGGAACGAGATGATCAAGGACAGGAAGCGGTTATGAGTCCTATACTCGTAGACCCCCGTAGCAAGAAACCACCACGAGTACACGGCTATGAGGAGCCTCGGCAGCCAATAGTCCCCCTTGTCGAGCCCGAAGGGCAATTTATCCCCTCCGTCGAGCCGGAAGGTGAAACCGTAGCCTTGGATGAAGAGCCTCGGCTTATTGAGCCTCTTCGGAAGGAGTTTACTCCTCTAATCCGTAGGATGATTACGCCTGCGGGGGTGGATCCGTCAAAGCCCCAACTTGAACATGTCACGAAATACTTGGAGCGAATGAGGAAGGGACCCGTGCTACCAATCACGGAACCTCGTCAATTGGTACGAGTATGATGATGACATATTTGAAGGTCATGACGAGAATGAGGACTTTCCAAATTTCATCTTTGGCAAACTCCTCGTATCTAAAAACATGTTGTCAAACCTACCGTGGGAGATGCGGAAGCTGCATGATTGGTACATAGCGGCAGCGAAAGGAGTGGATGTGATCACCTGTAAGCTTCCGAAGGATGTGTTCAACGATACCGATGACTCGACCCTTGGACTATATTTCAATGATATCCACACTATGTTTCGCGTCGGCGAGATGGACACGACCTTCGTAACCTTGTGATGCATGTAAGTGACTCTATCCATCTTTTTCGTATTTCCTACTTTTTGCAGTACATGTTAGACACTGCCTTTTGCTTTTAATGTAGCTTGAATTCAACGTTTCAAAAGAAGAGATACGACAGACCCGAATGGAAGGTTGGGTACCTCAATCCGAGCTTGATCAGTCAAAGTGCGATCAACCTCCGGATAAATGAGAAAGACAAGATATATAAGGACAAGACATCACAAGAGTTACAAGAACTGAAGGACACCATGAGGACAAAAGCTAGGGGTCGAGTTGCATGTTATATTTACAGGTGCTTCAGGGAATGTCGGGATTATCACGCCATTTACGCGCCTTACCACTTCGAGTAAGTTCGACCACTACCTTCCTCTCGTCACTCGTAAAGATAGATGACATACTAACTAATACGATCTTTTGTTGCAGTGGTCATTGGATTTGTTTCCTGATCATGTCAAAAATTGGATATCTATTAGTCTTGGATAGCCTTGACTATGACTCCCACCGCTATGTAGATATCGTGAGCGTCATAAATTGGTAAGTACAGAAGTACAATTAAATAGCGGTAATTTCATGCAATAGTACCCTTTTTTAATACTGTAGTGCTTATTTGAACTACGTAAAGAACCCAAATGTGGCGCGTTATAGAATTTGGAAACAAATATACTTTCGTCACAAATTTCCGGTAAGACACACGTCACATCTAATTTTTTTATCCTCCTATCATTGAAATTGAAAGTGATATTTTTTACTTCACTCTATTTGACAATGCATTAAACAAATAAAAGGTAGTGTGCACTGTGGATACTACGCATGTGCGTATTCGAGCTCCGCTGCATCCTACTTGAATGTCATCACCCATGAGACCACCGAGGAGGTACGCTAAGATTGCTTATGTTTTAATTTGCATTCTTTTTGTTTTTTTGTCTATCATCTATCAACTTTTATGAATTTGTTGACATACAACAAAAAGTCTAGAAAAGACATTGATAGCGGATAGAAAGATATTGAATGAAATCTCCAAGAAAGGATTCACGACGGTGCGAAAGCATCCGAGTACAAACGACCTGTACTACATTATCGCTGGGATCTGCCGTTTCTTGCTTAGGGAGGTCATCGGTCCTCGTGGTCGGTTCTTTGACGAGCAAAGTGAAGTGACGAAGGAGCATCGGGCACTTTTCGAGTGGTGCGGTTCAAAACGACCGTATGAGCCCGATGTTGTTGAAGATTCGTATAATGTAGACTTAGTTTGAAAAAAACATTCTCATGTGCACGTTATTAAACCTTTGATGGATTTTGTGAATATTTTTGTGATCATTTATAAATATTAATATGATGTAATACTTTAATGTTAATGTAATGTAATTATGGTTAATGTTATGTAATTGTAATTTATTATTTCAAACGCGTATTTATTTTTTTTATTGTTAAAAAGTAAATAGCCACGGTTCACTTTGTCAACCGTGGCTATAGTAGTGTGTTATAGCCACGGTTAGATTAGTGAACCGTGGCTATAGTATGCCACTATAGCCACGGTTGACATAGTGAACCGTGACTACTATAGCCACGGTTCACCTGTTTTCCGAGGCTATAGATGATTTTCTGTAGTCTCGGAAACATAACCACGTTCGAGGCTGACCGCGGCTGTAGAGCCCCCAACCATGGCTATAGTTAGTTATTGCTATAGTGTATTGCACATAACAAAAACTTTCATTATTTTTACAATTGTATATCTACCTATTAAAGAAAAACATGATTTCTGATTTCCCTTTTCTTTTGTTACCCACATCCCTTTATACCCAATCAATTTCTACCGTGGATCCAATCCATCTACGGTCACCGTTTTCTTCCTTTCCCTATGATTTATGGGCCCAATCATTGTTTATGCAACTATGTTTATATAAATTGTATTGGGATCGTCCTCCAATTTTATGTTTTTCTCACCGCAGTTTCTACCTAGCTATACTGTCCATCCCCCCCCCCATCCCCAGAACTTGTGTGCACTTCCCAAAATGACAGAAGACTGAAAAGATCGCGCAAGAATTGCCGTCACCCAAAAAAAAAAACGCCGTCGTGCCTTGTGGCTGCCTCGCCGCGATAAAAAAAAGACGTTGCCACAGGTACGAAGGTGCTACGAAGCGTTAAAGCCTTTCTCCAGTATCCTTCGGGCTGCCTGTTTGTCTCCAGTATGGTGGGTCCATTTATATCTTTTTTCTAAGGGCAAGTATAAAGATGTATGACACGTAATTTCGAGACGGTCTATTAGACCACCTATACAATGGGTGGTTGTTTTAGCTGTTCTGTAAAAATTGATATTTCCTAAATTTGTGGATGAGAAAAGGAATATTTATGAGTTGCATGGCAACTACCACTTGTATAATAGTGTGTAAACCGTCTCATACTCCTAAATTCTAACGCATGAGGTGGTTGCTTCGTGAAACAACCACCTCTTTCTCTCACCTCCCTCTCTCTCTTCCACATCATGAAAAATCCTATGTGGCATTGTATGAGACAGGCTATGAGACTGCTGACGTGTAGCGTTGTACCTGCCCTAACCCTTCTTCGTTTTTTTTAGAAAAGGAAAAGGATTAGGACTTCCTTGACTTAAAGTTATGTTATTGTTACTTTACTAGCTGTGTGCCCGTGCGTTACTACGGACAAAACTTATGATAAAAAAAATGCAGAGAGAACAATTGTAATTTCATACAAAATCTACAGTAACAACTTTTAGATCACAATAGTTGGGATCAAATTCTATCACAACCTTAAAATTACTAAATGACTCCACATGAGCTGGTTGTACGCACCTATACTTTGATTACATAAATATTTTAAACTGGATGGGCACCTCCAAGTACATGAACCATCCTAAAGATGTTATGAAGTAGCACGATGTTGATTAGCAAGGAACATCAATTTGTTGTAGTCACATCAACAAATATTTAGATGGATGAGCAACTCCAGGCCTAGTTCCAAATATTTCATATAGGAACAATACAAATAGCTTTTTGTCCATGTGTGTTAGTAGAAGAATTATAGTAACTTATATATATGACACATTGTTATTTGTTCACACTTCGTGGCATTATGAAGAAATAAGGTATCACCATCCACTAAAAATGTACTTCAACCAAGTAAACCCGATTCTAATGGCCATAAGACAACACATATAGCCCTCTTCATCATCTTCAACATCTAGTCATCCACCCTTTTATTTTAATCATCTCCGGATGTTCCTACCTTCCGTCAAACGCCACTATCATGCTTCGGTCAACTGTGCAGCGCTCAAGCTCTTCAGCCGCGTCAGCAACTAAAGAAACACTCGCCATCGCAGCTTATTTCTCCCATTTTTTGTAAGCAGCTGATGCAACGACACCACCTAAAACATAAGACACTCTATCAACATTAACGAAACAGAGGTTTAAAGCTACACAGCTCTCACATAGACCAAAAGAACTTCATTAAAATTCAAATTATATAATCAAGATGACAAAGGATATGTTATATGAAAAGAAGATGGGCACATATCCACTCGTGGACACTTCCCTCTGGACTTATTTCTGTCCTTCAGCAATTGATTTCCCTAAAAACAAAAGGATACATAGCATGAGAAAAAAAGATAAAAATTATTTTACTGAAGAAAAACTTGGAAGAAACAAGTAACTAACCAATGCTTCAACAAATGATTTGAATCTCCGAGGCTTCAGATGCAGTTTAGATGTGCTGCAGCTAAACTTTTCAAGCAGCAACCACCTTCATCAAAACCGTGTCAATATATGCACACAAGCAAATAAAAAAAAGGTAATAACAAAGACAATATTTAGTCCTTAAAAATCTTAGCAAAACTACTTATGACAGAAGATGCACAATAGACCGGCACGTATATCAAAATATCTGCTACTTAACAGCACTATAATGTTTGTAGTCCTAGCATTCAGGTATTACAGCAATTAGCCACAGTCTGCAGTACGATTAATCTACCATTTGACTGGTAATTAGAAGGACAAGAGGTTAAAATTATGATCTGTATTGCATGAAAGCATTTAATCATGTATACAACGTTTCATATGCTATAAAAGTAAATACATGACTGTATATTGTCTGACATGTACTTAATATCTTGATTTGTTCAGTGTATCAATTACCTGGGGCTATTTCCTCATATTCTGATCATTCCAGCTGCTACAAATTTGCAACACTCAGCAAATATAGCGTATGTGAGAATAGTAGCTTGCTTCAGCTCATATTTATATGAACTCTCTTGATGCCATCTAACCTACAAAAACCAATAAAATTAGAGATATCTTTCCTCTTCATTGTCACCGCTTTCTACCTCTGTTTCTAAATATTATTCTAAAAAGAAAAAAGGAATCTTCATGCAAATTTAACAGAAAGATAAGCATGTCACCTTTTTTAAAAAAAGTGTGACTTAAGAGATATTTTTTAATGCAATTATAATCTTATCCCTCTCGAGTGAACATACATTCATGCAAGTAAAATCAAGCGTATGAAATGTAAGCAGAGAAATAACCTACAAAAACCAATAAAATTAGAGATAACCGCTTTCTACCTCTGTTTCTAAATATTATTCTAAAAAGAAATAAAGGAATCCTCATGTAAATTTAACAGAAAGATAAGCATGTCACATTTTTCCTTTTTAAAAAAGGTGTGACTTAAGAGATATTTTTTAATGTAATTATAATCTCATCCCTCTCAAGTGAACTTACCTTCATGAAAGTTAAATCAAGCGTATGATATGTAGGCGGAGAAATCAATAATCCCGGATCAAATGCATCCACAACAGACTAAAAGAAAATAAAATAAACAATTAGATTTGCCAAGGAAAAAAAACAGTCACACAGATTGACAATGCTCACTCATGGGCCATCTATGAGATAACTGATAAAAAAAATCACAAATCCAAACACAGAGCGGAGTAACATATATAATTGGGAGTGCTTCCGCAAAATTATACTTGTCTCAAAATGATATGGCTGACACGGATTGAAAGTCATCAGTGTGCTGGAGGCTCACGTATATATAGAACTGTACATTGCAAAGGCTAAGAATGACATGTAATATATCAGCTAATAATACAGGAGGACAAAGTACATGACCTAATAAGGGGGAAGCTAATTACCTGCAGGCATTGAAGTATCTTTTAGAAAGACCATGTTCATTTATGGCATGATGATCTAGATATCCAAGGGCCTGCATATCACAAGAAATCAATGATTACTTTCCCCATAACCACTTCTCTCGTAAATCACAAACAAAAATTTAAATCATTATATAAAAAAGTGCACAGTAACGTTAAGTAACTTTTGATTGACTACTTTCTCCCTTTCCTTCTTTTCTGTCTTTTTCTTTACTTTATTTTGACTTTTTTATGTTGGTTCTTATGGCTTGAGACTAAGACTTTGTTCTTGTCGATGTTGAAATGATATAAAAAACACGGGAAGGTCTCCAACAAGTGATGTGTGATCAAAAGAAGGTACAAACAATCTAAGAAACAGTTTCAATCCCTCATTATTTTCAGTGCAATGGAATGATTAATTTTCAGTGGTGTCCCACTACAAGGCATTCTGCTAAGTCTATCTCCTGCCCAGGGAGTTTCTAATTTTAGGTGTGGCCAAATGTAACACAAAGTATCATATGTCCGTGTGTGTGTGTCCACTGTTATACATCCTATCCTACTCTCCTCTTGTTTAATGAATCCATACACAGCTCTTCTACCCGGTGAAAAAAAAAACAAAACACAGGAAGACTTCTAAGTATAGTAGGTCACATATAAAGTAAGTGTTTCAAAATTTATGTATTAACTTAATTAGCTATCACATGAATATGAAATAATAAACCATGATTCCATGAATTAAGCTCATTCTTATCCTTTAGAACAGTTATTATGCTACTGAAGTGAAGCCATGAGTCTATTCTTCATTCCTAGAAAAGAAAATGAGGTTGTAATTCTCAACGTTTCAACCTCAGAATCATTACCTGTGCATCTTGAGCACTTGGTAAACAACCAAAATAGAAGAACTGTCGTAGCTTCTTCATGGCCACCTCACAACCTTCTTTTTTCACCATTTCTCGACAAGTGTGCAATTAATCAGGTGGCTAAAATTCCTACACATTATTTCCTGTATAGTTTACAAAAAATGGGAAAATAGTACTAAATGGTAATGAAGGGATCCATGTTCTATAGTACCTGAGTTTCCATCTTGGGTTCAGCACAACCTAAACCAAAGAGCACACAAAATCACAGCTGAGAACATATCAAATTGCTTAAGTTCAGCAAAGCAATAATCTGTTTTTTAGAATACAATAATGGTCTCTGCTAAATATAAATATAACATTGTACTCCCAGGACTTACAACAGTGGATCTTTGCAGAGCTCCTTTCTCAACCAAAGGAATCAAGAAAGGTCCCCCAGAAGCAAAGTGTTGCTGTGTTTCAGATAGGCTAATTGAGGCATAAATGACTGCACATATAAAATACGTGCATGCTAATCAGAGAGGCAAAAAGTTTAGAATCAAAATAATCACAATGATATGCAGGAAAGAATATTCTTGGTCTAACTGTATGCTTTCATCTCCTATTTATTCTTTAATTCTTGGACTCACTCTCTAATTCTCGTGAGAGCTCAAATCTCTGTCAACCATGCATGCATATGCTTTAAGTTTTATAGCACAAAAAGTCTTCTTATAAATTACAAAAAGGGCATGTTCTCCTTTTATATCTAAGCCCATATATATCAATGTTAATGGAACATAGGATCCATGGAAAGAAATTGTCTAGATGGCGAAACTATCTTACAGAATCAATGTCAAGGAATATGGTTGTTAATGATTTGCTCCAACAAAGCAGCATTTGAGCTCGCTTTTAAGAAACAATATAAGAAACAGAAGGAAAATGAAGTTTATTACCTTCACCTGTTTCCCTTGCTTAGGCCATCCGCCCTAACTATCTCCTCTCTTCTCTGCATCACATGCATTATCAGGCAACAAGCAGCAATAACATAGGAAAATGAGAAATTAGAAAGGGAAAAAAGAAAGTAGTAACTTACATCAAGATTATTAGCAATCCTGGGAGGTGGCGTACCGGCGGAGCATCGGTTGTGGAGAGTCATGAGCTATTCTCGGTGCGGCACGGCTCGACCTCCTCGCGGATAAAGCTCATCCAAATCGCCAGCAACCTCGTCGTGGCGTGGACCGGAGGGGAGGCAGTACGAGCTCGCCATGAGCACTCAGATCCGACAGCCCCGCGCGTGAAGGAGACGGGGCCGTCGTACTTGGAGCATGAGATGCAGCCACCGCGCCTCACCTGGACAACCATGGCCTCCTCATCACCTTTTCTCCTTGCCGTAGAGCTAGACGGTGGAGAGGGGCGGGCACCGGTGCGGTATGACTAGGCCTCGTCGGTGATAGAGCTCGTCCTATTTTTGGCGACTTCGTCGGCACGGATATGAGGGGAGGAGAGGGAGAGAGAGCGGTGCACGGCATGGACGGAGGCGGTAGGGGCACGGTTCATGAGTGGAGAGGAGGAGAGGGAGCGGCACGGGGCAGAAACGGAGGTGCGGGCGGACGGCGGACGGCGGCGCGAGGAGGCGTAACGGCGGCGTGGGTGGGGGCGCGGGGGAGGTGGAGGGTGAAACCCTACCCGAGCGCCGTTGCCTTGTTGCGGGCGGGCAAGGCCGGATCTACGGGCTCGACCTGCCAGGGCTGCATTTTTTTATAGGGAATTTTGTCTCCCGGACATCGTAAAAACCTGGCTTGGTCACCCGGACATCGCGTTTCAAAACTTTGTGGCATGGACACCGTGAAAAACTGGTTTGGTAGTGTGGACACCGCGCGCCTTATTTTATTCATTTCCTGGGCTGGGACGAGAGAGAGTGCAGCTGGTTGACCGAAATGCCCTTGGGTAAATGGTTGAGCCGGACCAGCTCCCGGCCACCCCGACCGGATAATGCGCACGACCGAGCCTCGGACCGAGCCCCGCCTTCCCCGGCCCACACCGAACCCTAATTAGGCGAGTTCTCTCCGCCGCCGCCGCTGGTATGTAGACCGGAGTGGAAGAGCCGAAGATGGATATGAGTCGCGGATCCTCCAAGGTCAGATTCTCCAAGATGTTCATTGTTTTGAAGCCATGTATCGATGGGTTTCGAATGGATGTAGGCCATATCTTGCTGTGGATTCAACAGTTCTAACTGGCAGGTGGAAAGGGCAGCTAGCATCTGCCATAGGGATTGATGGCCACAATTGGATGTTTCTAGTAGCATATGGAGTATTTGTGTCTGAAACCAAAGACAGCTGGATATGGTTTATGAAAACTTGTCAAGGGCAATTGGATCACCACCGGGCTTGTAATATCCACTGATGCTGGTAAGGGAATGGATAGTGCAGTAACTAAAGTGTTCACAAATGGTGTGGAGCACAAAGAGTGCATGAGGCATCTATTCAAGAACTTTTTAAAAAGGTGGCATGGTGAGTTGTTTGAAAGGAATTTGTGGCCATCAGCAAGGGCATACAGGAAGCAGGACTACCTAAAGTATTATAATGCTATGAAGTCAGCAGCACCTAAAGCCATTGAGTGGATAGAGGAAAGGCACAAGCAACTATGGGAAAGAAGCAAATTTTCACCAGCTAGCAAGTGTGACTATGTTACCAACAACTTGGCAGAAAGTTTTAACAACTGGGTTCAACATGACAAGTCACTGCCTCCAATTGATTTGTTGGATACAATCCACAGAAATTGATGGAAAAGTTGTATGTCAGGAGAACATTGGCCATGAAGTTGAATGGCCGGATTCTTCCACATGTCATGAAATACCTACATCCCCGAGTAGAGGTCAGCATAGTTATGTGGTGCATAAGGGACATGACCTTACAGCTGAGATCAATGGTGTTCACAGAGACCTCACTCCCTGGAGGCACACAGTCGATTTGAAGACTAGGGAGTGCACCTGCAATAAGTGGCAGATTACTGGCTTACCATGTACTCATGCTCTAAGTTTGATATGTGCTCACAGAAATCTTGAAATCGAGGAATTTGTGGATAGCTACTATTCTGTTGCTAAGTTCAAGGCAGCATATGAAGGATGGATTCCACCACTACCGAGACAAGACTCAGTGGGAGGAGGTTGATGTAGGCTTCAAGCTTTGGCCTCCAGTATTCAAGAGATCAGCAGCCCGGCCAAGAAGTAGAAGAATTAGAGGAGTAGAGGAGGGTGGCACTAGGAGGACAACAAAGTGCAAGAGGTGTGGACAGTATGGGCACATGCAGAAAACCTGCAATGAAACTGTGTATGACTCTGATGCACCTCCACCAGCTCCACCAAAGCCTAAGAGGAAAAGGGCCAAGAAGCAAAAGGAGGTTGTCACAGAAGTTATATCCACTCCAATTAGACTAACTGCCCCAACAAGTTCGAGATGACCTAAACAATAGCCCAGGGGCTGTAACTAGAAGGTTCCTTTTTCATGTCTTATCTAGTTTAACAATATTTCCTTTGTAATGTGTTCTTTGACATAAGAACATTTCCTTTCTCATGTATACAGTCGTGCAAGGGCTTTGCTGCTCCAAGAAAGTCCATCTACTGCATCAAGGCAAGGAGGAGACCAAGCTGGGAAAAAGAAGAGGACTAAGAAGAAGAAAAAGGAGACGACCTAGCTATGACTTTGCTATGCTTGGCTGATTCTGTATTTTGTTGGGTTTGTAACCTATGAAATGTTTGAAACAAGTGCCATGTTCTAAGTTTGTTGGGTTTGTAACCTGTGACATGTTTGTATTTTTTCGGTTTGTAACCTGTGATATGGATGCTACTTATCTGAATGCTGTATGTGAATCACCTATTCCATTCAGTCTAGCTACTTACTTGGTGCAACAATTTCTCACAGATTATGTCCATTGTGCATGGGGTGATGACATTGTCACATATAAAATCTAGGAACATGATTTCATTCATTGCAACATGGCTACATTCCGTTCATTCAGTTACAATCTCATGAGCTCTTGATTCATCATTTCACCATAGCTACAATCAGAGCCACCATAACTGCCATTACATTCAAGTAAACTACGATATAACCTAAATTCTGCTCTCAGCAGTGTGCATCTTCAGCAACTCGACACCTTGCTTCTTCAGTTCTACCACTTCCTTCTCAAGCGCCTCGAACCCTGGCCTGCAGGTCATGACTTGCATCTGCTGCTGTCACTACACGGGCCTGTTCACCATGAGCAGTAGCTGCAGCATTCGTATGGAAGCTGTCAAGAAAGCCATTGTTCGCCAAGTACCCGTAGTATTCGTCCTCCCACAGGAACCAGCCACAAGCATCCGGCCTCTGCACCCAAACCCAAACCAAGGAAAAGGCAAAGTAATTGGTGGCCATGAAGTCGAAGAACAAATGAAAATGAGTGAAATGCACCCGAGGTACATAAACTATTTAGGGATGATCATCTAAGTACATAAACTTTTAAAGTGACCATCCAGGTACACAAACTAATTTTCCTATAGCATCTCGGGTCCAAAGCGCTTTGGCATGAGTATTTTCTTACGTAGATGTCCATCATGAGAAAGGACACGTCCGATGCGCGTGAGTAAGAATTCCTGGTCGTGCAAAATTGCAAAAAGATCATACCTGCATGATTTGCTTGTATGAGATAGAAATCAGGAAACGATAGTTCCTTATCTGGAAGTTAGCTAGGACGACTCTGCCTCTTCAGTACGGCCGCGGTAATCGACAGATTAAGCAATGTATCCTTCGCTCCTTCGCTGGAAATAACGATGACTCCGCCTCTTCGGTTCGACGGCCGCAGCGACCGGCAGATTAAGCAATGTATTGATTTCATATATGCCATATGAACTGTTGAGTTATGGCAATGCATACTTGGAATATTCTAGAATATTTGGTAAAGCATAAGAGAGAAGATATTTGCCATGAAAGAGTCTAGAACTATTTCTTCATGGCAAAGTAAAGAATAATCTAGAAACTAGATATTTATGCATGAGAAGAAATATCTAGATATTAGGATAAGGATGAGAATATTCTAGAGCTAGATATTTTTGATAGAAGAGTGTGGAATGTTGCCATGTGGCAACATCCTAGAGACTATGTACAAGTATAAATAGGGTGCCTCCCCTCCTCCACCATACCATGCCATGGAGCCATAGAAGGCACCACATGTGAAGGCATGGCAAAGGTTGCCATGATGTGTCTTAGAGTCTAGGAGTGTTATGGTGAGTCCTAGATTGATAGTAGTGGTGTGTAGCCACGAAGAATGTTGTGTCTTGTATCAAGTGTATGTTATGAATAAAGGTTAAGCTCTTTTGTAGAGAGTTGGTCTCCCAAGTTAGTAGAGAAAGGTGAAGGTCTCCTCGATATAGATAGAAGGTTGGGTTTGGGTCCACGGAAGAAGTGGTATCACACCAGTTTGGTACCATTTTCGGAAAGTCGGTGTTAGTCTAGGGACACCGATTTTCCCAATATGAACTGTTCCATTGTATTGCACTAAAGGAAATGAACACGGACATGCTTTATTTTACCGATAACCTATTATCGAATAGTATGTTGATCTTAGCATCCATATAAAGTGTTTTGTGCTATCCTATCTCGTATAAGCAAATCTCGCGAGTAGGGTCCTTGTTGCAATTTTTTACGGTCAGAAATTCTTTCTCACACGCATCGGACGTATCCTTCATCCACGTTGGACATCCACGTAGGAAAATACTCATGCCAAAGCGTTTTGGACCTCGGGATGCTACAGAAAAATTAGTTTGTGTACTAGGATGACCACTTTAAAAGTTTATGTACCTAGATGATCATCCCTAAATAGTTTATGTACCCCGGTGCATTTCACTCAATGAAAATCAATAGGGAATTGAGTTTCCTACCCTTGCATTCTTCATACACCTGAAGAATTTCCTTCCTCTGTTCAAATCCAAGTTCGCGGTGAACAACACGAACTTGCGGCCTGCATGTGCGAGGCAATCAATCACAGGGAGCTCCTCCACCGGAATCGGGCTCACCGGCCTCGGAGCCCTCGAGCCTTGGGTTGTCGACCCGCACCCCGAGGGAGCCGCCATCTCACAAGCACGCGCGTGCCGCCGCTCCGCCGCTCGTGGACGAGGCGGGAGGCGGGACTCGAGGTGCGTCCGGCCGGGTGCGGCCGCGAGCTGGTCCGCCTCCGCTCGGTGGAGAAGAAAGGGATGAGGCGGGGCTCGGTCCAGGCTCGGTCGCGCGCCTTATCCAGTCGGGGCGGCCCGGAGCTGGTCCGGCTCAACCATTTGCCCAAGGGCATTTCGGTCAACCAGCTGCACTCTCTCTCCTCCTAGCCCAGGAAATGAATAAAAAAGGAGTGCGGTGTCCACACTATCAAACCAGTTTTTCTCAGTGTCCACGTCACAAAGTTTTGAAACGCGATGTCCAGGGGACCAAGCCAGGTTTTTACGATGTCCAGGAGATAAAATATGGTGTGTGGGTGCGACGGAATAAGAGGGCCGCGACGTTTTTTCAGGGTGCGTGGGTTTCGGGGCGACGGGTTTAGATATGGGGGCTGACGACCTCACCAAGATTATTAGATTGGTAAAGACTCGTTCTTTCTTCAACGCAAACAGATGGCAAACAATATCTAAAATATTTAGGCATTATCTAAAAAAGTAAAATATTTAGGAAATCAATCTCTTAGTGCAATGCAAGTGCTCATTTTCAGAGGAAAATCTAAAATATTTAGAATCTTCTCCCGATAGGCTGATACTATTTTAGGCAAGAGAGAGAGAGAAACAATCACTTAATTAAGTCATGCATGCCAAGATGTCGTAGAGATTAAGATTTTCACAAAGTAGACTTTTTATTAGGGAGGAGAGAGAAAAAAGGGACCCACGAGTTTGTTACGTGAGGTGCTTGCTTCGTACCACCTTGTTTTTCTTAGTAGCATAGACTTTTCCAAAAAAAAAAAAAGAACTGTCACGCGTCGTGTCCGCCTCGCCCTTCGCCAGATCGCGCAAGAATCGTCGTCGTCCAGTTAAAAAAAAAAAGAATCACCGTCACCCAGTCAAAAAAAAAATCACCGTTTCCCAATAAAAAAAAAAAAAGAATCTCCGTGAAGTCGTCTCTCAGGGATGCCTGTGGTCAACTGTATACCGGCAGATCGTTTCCATGTGCTCTGGTGGCGACTTCACGGTTCATAGCTGCTACGAACGACCTGCCATTGCCAGCTTCACGTACGCCCAGTAGAACCTCGCAAAATTGCAAGAAGATGCGATCCTGACGTGGATCCAGAGCTCATGATCACGGTATGTGTAACAGAAAAGGTGTGGAATGTCTCATGCAGATGTATCTGGCAAGGTACTGCTGAGAGAAGTTCTGGTGCTACCGTGCTCTCAACGCCGGTAGCATCACAACTAACGCGTAAAAAATTGTAACAAAAATATGAGTGTGTAGTGTATGTTATCATCTAACATCATATAAAAGTTGAGATGTAATTGACAATTGTGCAAGGAGATACAAAAAAGTGAAATCAGACCGTGAATAGTGTGGGTTGGAACTGTTCATATCAGACCCGCAACCCGCTACTATTCACAGTCTGATTTCACCTTTTTTATCTCCTTACACAATTGTCAATTGCATCTCAACTTTTGCATGATGTTAGATGATAACATACACTACACACTTATAACTTTGTTACAATTTTTTACGTGTTCGTTGTGGTGCTACCGGCGTTGGGAGCATGATAACACCATAACCCGCGGTTGCACTAGATCTGCTCTCAGGTACTGCTAGCTTGCAGGGACCCTTTGGTCAATATACATGACTACAATGGCTACGGGGCAATGCCTACACAAGGTACCTTCGGCAGAGTAATTTTGACAAGCCATGACTACGATATCATTTGTTCTAAAAAAAAGACTACGATATCATTTGTAGCCATGAAACCATGTTGTTAATAATGAAATAATAATCAGGCAATTTTCTCACCAGGAATCTATTTCTATTATCTGTCAATTTTTTCTTTAATAATTTAATAGTTTTTATCTAATTTAATGGTTCTAAAAACCTACATACTTGTGGCCAATGAAACAACGTGATTAATAATGAAATAACCAGAGGATTTTCTCACCATGTATCTATTTTTACTGTCTTGGTCAATTTCCTCTTTACCAAATTAATAGTTTTTTATGCAACTTAATTATTCTAAAGACTTACATCCAGGTCATTATACTCCACTGATGGGAGTATATTCAAGTGGAGGGTCAACACTACCGTCTGGACCCCCATCGTCTGCTCAACAATAGTTGAAGGATTATGATCAAATAGTGAAGCTTTGAGTGTCAAATCCTTCAAGATCTGCGAACTGCTCAGAGCCATGCTTCTAAGTGGTCATTACATATAGCTCTGACAATTAGGTGTATTGTTACAACAAAAATATGCTGGCGTCATTAATCTCTTAGTACATATAAAGGTTAGTGCTGAGGAGCACATAGAGGAATGGCCTATGCTGATTTTAGGTGAGACCATTAGATGGAGCAACCAGAAGCAGGTATTAGATGATGGTATGGACTATCATGCTACAACATGTAAGTTTATAATATAAAAAACTTTGTAGACAACTTACATATTTTAGTGCAATAAAATAGCACATATAATGGTTCATGTTTTTTATATCTATAAATATAATTCTTAATATACATATCCTCTACTGTAAGTTTTAAAGTCAGTTCTCAGACTAATTTTTAGTACGTTAAGCTTAGTGCACCAGTAAAGACTAATTTTTAGTACGTTAAGCTTAGTGCACCAGTAACTATAGGATTTAATAAATTCTCGTGGGCATTTAGTAGACTAAAAACATGTATAGTTATATAAAAAAAATTAATTATATGTAGTTGTAAGATATATATGGATTCTCAATTGCTTTCTACCTCGAATTCTCTTTTAATGCCTTATACCTCTATTTGTAGCTTAGTAAACAGTTAATTGCATCTATATATTAGAGGAAATTACATATCCTTTCCATCTTTTGGAATATTCAACATGAAGAAGACTGCAATATAAATTTCCAACATACATGCTAGCCATGTGGACGGGTTGATGGACATGCCGGTGAGATGAACATGTCCATTTTGCATAACCGAGAACCATGGAATGTCTCTATTTTCACATGATTATGGTGTTTTCTTTTACGTCATCTTGTTTGTTTTCTTTCAGAACATATACACATGAAGAGGTTGATAAGCATTACCAAATTATGGTGTTTGACTACTACTGTAACCACTTTACTAATTTGTCGGTTACAATCCTTTAGTCCCGAGCACGAAAATTGGAACAAGAACAACATGCCTCGTGGGAGAATGCCATGGGGAATCAGAGTGATTGTCTTGACCATATAAACTGATGTAAGAAGGATTAGTAATAATCGGTGTCATTATGCACGTAATAAAAGTGAAACAACCTTAATTTTCCTATTAATATATCTGTTTGACATATCGAATGTCGCCATGTATGCGTTGAATTAGCAAGTTTATAATAGCCTTTTCTCCAACTTTTGGTAAACCGGCATTGTTCTACGTCACAAATCTCTTTCCCTGTATCTGCAATTAAATCAACATCGAACTCAAGTATATCAATCTCCTAAGCACAAAAAGGATAATTTATGATCAAATCACCAGACGAACTGTAAGTCCCATGAAGATTGTATCGATCGTGTATTACTGAAAAGTAAGATCATTTAATGAAACAAAAACCTATAAAATAGGAAAATTTATTTCAAACTTGTATTTTTTTATATATGAATGCAGTAAATATAACACGTGTGTAATCGCTCGCACGTGCACTATACTAGTTTACTATAAATTTCAATTTTTTTAGAACTCGACATGCTAACATGTGCCAACCGTGACACATAGTCAAACTGGAAGTCTATTGATTTTTTTACTAAAGTTTGCAAGGTGGCTGCCATCGGTAAAAAGAAAATAAAATCATTCCATGTTTTGTAAAAATACAGATATCATGGATATAGTTTTCTTGAACATGAAATCGAATTGATTCCATGTCTTATTTGAATGGAGTCAATATAGCAAACAACTCGATAAAAAAGGCTATCCTATATTTACTAATTGAAGCCTCATTTTAAGAACACCATTTTAATCGGTGGAATTTTTTTGAAATTCCTACAAGCAAAGTAAAACAACCGGGCATCAATATCGATCTTCGACAAATCTTGGGCATGGGTCAATGACCCGCCCAAGAGGTCGAATCTTGATGGAGCAGTAGAATGGGAAAAATGAAAGTCCGATTGAAATGATATATGCGATATACCGGCAACAAAATAAGTTGTCCCTCCCTGCCAAATTCCTTCACATGAACTTTGACAAAGTCCCAATAGTCTGCAATTTGAGAAAAAGGAAACATCATCCAGAACAAATTAGTCCAGGAAAAATCTATCTCCGTGGGACGATTTGCCCCTTCTTTCGCTGCAAATCTCATCTAGTGAGTCTTTCTTATATGCATGAAGCACCTCTAGACGATGCAGGCAAGGTCCACTTTTGTGTTTGATGAGGGCTATCTCAAGGAACACTAGAGTGCTAGGTGGCCCGATTATTGCTAACGTGCAGCTCACATTGGTGTGCAAACACCGAATTCACCCAACCATCATCCATCAAATTGTGGCATCAACCAGATTGTTGCTTCTGGTGATGCAAAGGAAATTTGCTTAATTGCCCATTGTCTAAATGTAGCAAACATACGTTGTTCCATACACTGCTACAAAAGAAGCCTGCAATATCATCTCACATTTTCCAGTAATAGCGGGCACAAGAATTTTCGCTATTACAGCGTGTAGTCGCTGACGTAATCGTGAACAATGCTATTACAGGCTCTACTGTAATAGTGGGCAGGGATGACATCAGTGATGACCGATATTAAAAATGGACAGTAATAGCGGGCACAATGACATCATCGCTGACAGATATTGGAAAAAAGGCAGTAATAGCAGGCATAGTGACATCATTTTGAGTCTGATATTAATGTACACCCTCAGCCCAACTCAAAGCCCATATTAGCCAGCTTGTATATATACAACACTAGGGTTAAAGAAATTCACTAAGTCCTCCCCACCTCGTAGCTCCCAGCCGCCGCCTCCGACGTCTCTCTCTCTCTCTCTCTCTCTCTCTCTCTCTCTCCTAGCCGACCCCAGCGCTCGTCCGTGTGCACCGCGTCCATCGTCGGCGCCCATCCGCGCCCCCGGCGCTCGTCCTCCTCTCGACGGTGAGGCTCCTCCCCGGCGCATCTTCTCCACCCTTCTGCTGCCGCGCTGCCCCTCCCGTGCCTCTACTTGGGGACTCCTCCCGTCGCCGACGCTCATCCTCCCCGATGGTGAGGCTCCTCCCCAGCGGCGAGGCTGCTCCCCGACGCCGGATCCGGTGAGGCAGCGACCGGATCCGGCTCCCCACTGCGACCCGCCGTCGATTTGGCGAGGAGGCAGCCAAATCCGTCGAGCTGCGCCCCTCCCGGCGTCGGATTCGTCGAGGCGGTGGTCGGACCCGGCTTCCCACCGCGCACCGCAGCTCCCCGACGCCGGATTCGTCGAGGCGGTGGCCGGACCCGGCTCCCCACCGCGCACCGCAGCTCCCCGACGCCGGATCCGGCAGGCGGCGGCCGGCAGATGTTATCGGGTCAGCATCGGCAGGCGATATCGGGCCGTAGGGCCGGCTGGGCTGCCCAGCCCTATTTTCTTTTTATTATTATTATTTTCGTCTCTACCACAACAACAGCGAGTGTTTTGTTTGACATTGTAACAAGTCGATCTTTAATAACGAGCTTGTAATAGCGCGCTTTTTGTAGGATATTATAGGCTGTTTTCGACCGTTATTAAAGGCTGGGATTCCAGAAGTGATATTACCTGTAAGAATGGTATATGACACAGAGATCCGGTTGCCAATTTGGTGAGTAGATCAGCGCTTCTGAGCTTTTTAGTGACTCTCGAGCTTGCCATCAGAATGGATCAGGGCTGCTGGCAAATGGTTCAGATAATATAGTCAAGATAAATTACAAAGAATAGGTTTCTTGTTGAGTACAATTTGAGTATGGACATTGATTCTATGGACAACACGGAAAGTTCATATATGGTTCATTACGATTTGAGCAAATTTGGTATAGTACTATGCTCTGGTAGCTAAATTACAAAGAATAAGTTTCTGGCTGAGTCCATAGAATCAAACCTGCTACCTAAAAAGAAACCACCTGGCTTCAGCTAACAATCAGCCTATGGGCTTTTGGGAAGCAGATTTAGACTATCTGCACTGGTTCCTCCAGTACGAGATACCGTAAATTTTACTGCACCGGGTACTGGGAAGCGTCCGGCACTATCCGGGATGACCTTTAGACTACCCGCACTCGTCGTACTCTATTTCTATCATCTAAAAGGAATATTCCATCCTGGTCAGTAAGATGCTATCCTCTATATACAATTTTGTTGCACCCGTTCATACTCTATATCCATCCTCTATACTAACTACTTAATATTTTATTCAACCATCTCCAACTAACATTTCACCTCTCATCTCTTTTCTTTTTTACATCTTTTCCTTCTACACTGTTAGCCATCCAAATTTATTATTCAAAATAATTACAATTTTTCTTCCTTTTCTTTTTTTCTCACCTTTTCTCTCTTTTTCTCTTTTTCCTCTTTCCCTTTTCTCTCCCTTTCTCTCCTTCCCGCACCCACCACCGAGCTGCCTCCTTCCCCACCGCTTTCCTCCTCGCACCGCCGTCCCCTGCCCGCCTCTCCCGCGCCGCCGCCGGCGGGTCACCTCTGCTCTCGTGCGCGCCGTCGCCGGGACTCCTCCATCCCTCCGCCTCCCCAGCCGAGCCGCCTTCCCTACGCTGCCCTGCCCCGCATGCGCGCCGCCGCCAAGACTCGTCCTCCCGTGCGCGCGCCGCAGCCGCCGGCCTAGCTCTCCTCCGGCGCGGGCCTCGGCGTCGCCTGGCCCTCACCTCTCCTCCCCAGCGCGCCGCGGCCGCCTCCCCGTTCTCCCGGTGCACCGCCCGCCTCTCGGTCTCCCCACGCACCGCCCGCCTCCTGATTTCCCGGTCTCCCGCCCCCTCTCGGTCACCGACGGGGCGCAGCGAGCGGCACGAGGAGGGCAGGCGGGCTCCCTCCTCCGACCGGATCCGATGTGGGCCAGCCCTCGTCGTCGGATGCCTCCCTACGCCGGCCGCCTCTCTCCCTCCTCTCTGCATACGCCGGTGGTTGGAATGGTGCGCGCGGATGCGTGGGTCCCGCTCCACGTCCGCCTCTAGCGTGTGGCCGTACGCGCGCTTCATTTGCCGTGCGAGGCGTGGTGTGGGACGGTGCCGTCCCGCGTAGATTACCCCGGTGCAGCAAAAAAACGCTATCCCCGTCCCGAAGGACGGGGTAGCGGACGTCGCTGCAGCTAGCCTTAGCACGCCAGATTCGGCGCTGCCCCGCACGTCCGAGACGCGCCGATGTGGGCGCCTAGGTACTTGCTCCTAGTCGTTCTCCATTCACATGGGCCATGATGCTGTTTCGTAGGGTGGCTCGAGGATTAGACATCTCCCCATTGTAGCTTCGTGTGTTCCCAAGGCCATTACGGTGGCATGGTGGGTGTCCGCGGATATTACGCTCCGCTCGACTCGGAACCTCGAGGGTCATGGCGAGGTGGAGAGGAGGTCGATCCCCATTGACCGTGTCGGTCTTTGTGGTGTAGTGGCTGGCTGTATGTCCTTCGATCGGATTCATGCTCATAAATGAGACAAATTTGGGATCCTCCTTCCGATCCTTATCAATCGAATCGTCCCGGTGTCTTGTCCCATCACCACGTCTTCCGACAGGGGGGGTGGAAATATGCTGTTTTGCGGCGTCCCTGTACGTGCATAGGCGTCTAAGTGATGAGGTGAGGCTAGATACTGTTCCCTCGATCCGCGTGTTCTTTTTTACTATATTCAGGGCATCGAGGAAAGATAAGTGATACTTGGATTTCTTTTCTGGGTCAACCAAGCCGTGATTCTATTGACCCCTTCGACGGGGGTTGAGCGAGGCGAGAGCCTGTCGATCTTCCCATCAGGGATCAAATCGAGGCGAAGCTCCTTTGGCTCCTCGTCCGGCTTCTAGATGGGCTTGGATTTAGTTTCCCCGGCCGTTCATGGGCCTTATCCAAATTATCATGTTGGTCCTCCTCTATTTTGGCCTATTTAATCTTTGTGTTTAGCGGGTGTTCAGTTGTGCCACATGGCATCGCTAATTATAGCCACCGGCAATGTTTGTACGACTGATAGGCATTCATGTTGAACGCAAAGGGGTGAGAAGGGCCACGCAAATCTATCTCTAGTGGTAAAAATCTACACAATTATATACAAAAGGAAATTAAAATACGCAAAGTGCTTCATATAAATTTAGACATCCCTAAACGAGAACGATCAAGGAACAATAATAACAGATAGTACTCCATCAGCATGAGAACAAATCAGGAACACAGAGTACATTGCTTGACATAAAATGAAGGATACATCACAACAAGAGAACTAAAGTTACCACACAAACATCCAGAAACGAGAACGAGACAACTACACTTACAACACGAACATCTTACACCAGCTCATACATGCATAGAAATAAACATAAAAATAGTATAGATATGTAGATACAGGGACAAACGATGACAAGCATATCACTCGTCATCTTCCTTGTCATCATCAGCTGCTGCTTCCTCCCCACCGCGAGAGAAGCAGCCAGAGTCGCGAACAAGCTACGCATGCTATTCACGGAGGGGGTGGTCGGGGCTTTCCCGAATGGCGAGGGCGTGGCTGACCACGTGACAGGACGTCCATCTTGATGTCGGGGCAGAATGGGCAGCAAAACCATGTCTTGCCGCTCTCGGTGGTCCTCGTGGTGATCTGCGAAGGCTCTATCGGCGCGCGCGGGGGGGAGGAGGGAGCACAGCTTGGGCCAGCACCACCAGATCCACCGGAACCTGAAATGGAAGGCAGCTTTATCGGCACCTATCCCGACGCCGAAGGGATCATGACCACGCCAGGGCCGACCGAGATACTCGGCAAGGAATAGATGGGCGTCCTGAACACCGGTAGCTCAGGCGGCAGCGACAGTGGTAGCGACCGAAATCCTCCTCCTATTCTCGCTCATCCTCAATTATCATGTTATGCAGCACTAGACATCCTTGCATTATGTACCGAAGTCGTTCTTTACTACACATTCTAGCCGGAACCCGCACCATAGTAAAACAAGCCTCGAAGCACCCCCGAACGCTCTTTCAACGTCCTTGTTCGCCAATTCCTGTGCTTCTATGAAGTTAATTTTCTTGTTGCCCTCTAGACTCCTAAAAGCTTTGACGAACATTGCCCAGTATGGATATATTTCGTCTACCGGATAGTACCCCATGGTGTACTTGTTTCCATTGACCATGTATTCTACATGAGGTGTTGTCCCGGTCTTCAGATTCTGGAAAAGTGGAGAATGGTGGAAGACGTTGTCATCATTCAGCGAACGCAGGAGGCCGATAAATGAATGCTAGATGCATAGATCTTTAGATGCCACAGCTTCAAGTGACCGTCCTTATGGCCCGTGTAAGAACCCCCGCAAGTTGTAGGGCAATTATCCCATTTCCGGTGTATGCAATCAACCGAACCAAACATCCCTGGAAATCCTCTTGCACTATTAATTGCCATCAACCTAGCTGTGTCTTGGGCATTGCGGGCCCTCAAGTATTCTCCACCGAAGACTTCGACGACAGCTTGAACAAAATGCCTCTAGCACTCCATGATGGTGTTCTCTCCCATCCTGATGTAGTCGTCCAATCAATTGGCTGACATACCATAGGCAAGCATCTGAATGGCAGCAACGACCTTTTGAACTAGTTGATAACCCCGCGCGATGCTGCGGGATTTATAAAATGTGTGAAGTTGAATTAATTGGAAAACAAACTGTGTACCTTTTCTTTCCATAATGGAACTTGCAACTTGAATATGCAAAAAAGAGCAAAGTAATCTTATTTGTTTTATATCTCTATCAAATGAAAAATATCTGAGAATAAATTAAAATACTCTTGTCCAACTATAATTGTTTCAAATATGTAATCTTATTTGTTCTATATTTCTATAAAATGAAGAATTGAGAATAAATTAAAACACTCTTGTCCATAGAATTTTGTGGTCGTAGACAACCTGAAATCGAATTAGTTATATATGGGTTTCAACAAAAACATATATACATTGATATTATCTTTCTCACTATTCCATTATCTAAAAAAGATATTGCTAGCGAACTAAAGGGTATCTGAGAATAAATTAAAACACTCTTGTCCACAGAATTTTGTGGTCGTAGAGAACCTGAAATGGAATTAGTTATATCTGGGTTTAAATAAAAACATATATACATGATATTATCTTCCTCACGATTCCATTATATAAAAAAGATGTTGGTAGCGAACTAAACGTACACTACTACAATATCGTCCAAAGATAGCACCTAAGAATTTCCAGTAATAACGGACACCAGAGTTTCCGTTATTACAGTGCGACGAACATGACGTTGTCATGGCCGCACGTTATTACAGTGGTCACTGTAACAACGGGCGGCCGTGACATCATACTCCGCGCCGTTATTACATTGGAGGGGCGCCCAGTAATAATGGCCGACGATGACATCAACTCTGACCGTTATTACAGTGATCCACTGTAATAACGATCAATCATGATGTCATGACCGACCGTTATTACAGTGAGGCACTGTAATAACGGGTTCTAGATGACATCATCCTTGCCGTTATTACAAAGCTCACTGTAATAACGTCGCTGCAGTGACATCACAGCGCCCGTTATTACAGATCTCGCGAAGCAGACGAAGCATCTTAAGAGTCATTAAGAAGACTAATTTAGAGTATGTGACTGTTGAGATTCTAGAAAAATTGATTTTCTCAAGTATGACATCACTATATTAATATATATATTCTGGTAGCAGCAGCAGTTTTTTCATGCATTTATTTTCTTAGTAGCGGCACTTCTGTTCATGCATTGTGGCAGATTAGTGGCAGCAGTTTTCTGGCAAGTTTGTGTGGCAGTTTTTTGCATCCAACCAGTAGGAATCTATGAACCATGGGATAGTGGGTACCTATTAAACTGCTAGGTAATTAAAGAGATGGACGGATAGATGATATCACATGGCAAGATCCAACGGTGTAAGTTATTCAGATGATGCGGCTTCATGAGAGTTGAGAGAAATAGTAGTTAATGACTCTAGTGGGTTGCACTTTTAAAAGATAAGTAGATAGGAGATGCATAAAGAACTCCAACAACATAGGATTTCTGGCCGAAATAGTCATCATGAGCCTCCACTTTGCTTACAATCCGCAGAAAGAGAGAAGTTGACATCTGAAATCTCATTCTAAAAAGCTTCTTACTGTATACACATTGGTCGGTGAAGTTGTCCCGATAGATGCGATCGTGACCACGCAAAATATCCCGTGGCAAGTTGCGACGTCCAGGGAGTGATCCACGAAACTTCTTGCGCTTACTTCTCCTCGAGCCCTCACGAAGAGCGGCAAGGATCAAGAGGTCGTCAACATCAAAATCGTCCTCTTCCTCTCCCTCTTCATCCCACAGTCGAAGAGTTGTCCTTTCCGGACTTGACGTTTCAGGACTTGATATGTGCCATAGGAACAAATTCAATCTCGAATTTTCATTAATAAATATATAAGAAGGAACTGTAGCAAGAACAGTAATGTACACACAAGCATTATTAGAAAAAAATATTAATGTAGCAATAGTCATATGGGGGATATTATCATCATCAGCTAGGATCTATAACAGAGATGTATTTGTTTGGATGTTATTATCTTAATCTAAAAAAATACAGTGTTTCTTTCTTCACTATATACAACCAACGAAACAAGTGTATCACCTAGATTATGTTAATCTGCCAAAGCTCAAGTTGGATGTATCGATTGCAACTGACGCAGCTATAGATTGCAACTGATGCACCAGTATTTCTAGAGATATGAACCACATTCGCATCTAATCACAGAGTCAACAATGTACTGATTACTATATGACAGCATGGACATCAATCAACACATACGACTATAGAGTGCTTCAATTCTTCCAAAGCACAAGAACATCCAAAGCTACAAGTTCAAGAATTAGGGGCAATCTAAAGTTCTGAATTGATGCCTCCTACTACTCAATTCAAACCGAAACTAATTCAGGACAAAATGATTTGGGGAAAAAGGTCAAACCTTGTTGCTTCAACGTAGATCACGACCACGGGCATGACAACGGCGCCGGAAAATTGCGAGACGCGGCGGCTGCGGGCAGGACACGGTCGCGGCGGGCACTGGCGGAGTGTCACCGTAGCAGCCACTAGAGAACACAAGAAAGATCGGGTGTGGGCCAGGGCACGACGAAGATGGAGCCGCTCAGTCGTGGGGAAGGGCACGGGGACCATCGGACCAGATCGGGCACGCGACACGGCACGAGGATGGCAGAGCAGATCGGCGGCACAACGCAGCGAACACTTGGGCAGGCGGCGTGGGGCAGGAGACGGATCGAAAGGTTTTTTTTTCTTTTACTCTGATTGATGGGTCTCACAAGAAGAGGGGCCTGGGCCAGTTTACTACTCGAGTTGAAGCGAAATTTTGGGCCCTCAATTGTTCAGGCCGACATGCAAAACCGAATTTGTGGGCTTCATTTGAGAGCCATTGCTGGAGGGTTTTTGTGATTTGAAAGCGTTTTTTCTATCTTGTTATTGAGGGTGTGTTCTTAGAAAATCGTTGAAGCAAGCTTCTCAATAAGGCAGAAATTGGTCTTCGTCACTCGCTAAGAGCATCTCCAACCGTTCTCTAAATAAGGTTGCCAAATCAAAAGTGAGGATGTGATTTAATAAAACCATTCTCCAACCGTTCTCTAAATAATGTTGCTAAATTTAACACCTTCTAACATATAGTCTGGAGGTTGCTACATTTAGCATCCGTTTGGATCCAGGGGCTAAAACAAAATTGACTAAAATTTATTCACTCTAGGGACTAAAGTACCAAACAAAAGGACAAAAATGGACTAAAAACATTATAGTCCCTTTAGACATCGATCCGGAGCTAAAATGGACTAAAACACAAACTTTCCACTCCTTGTCCCCCACGTCCGTCCTCCCGAAACATCGAGTGCTCAGCTGCTTCCATCTGCACCAGCTCCTCCCGAATCCCCCCGCATCGCCGCTCTGTCTACCAATGCCACGCCGCCGCCCGCGTGGCTCCGACGCTCCGCCGCCCCTACGCTTCGGACGCGCCACCTGGCCTTAGCCTCCCGCTTGCCGACGCACGGCATCCGGCCCGTAGATCCACCCGTCACCGCCCTTGTGCCTCCGACCCGCCGCGCCCTTGTGCCTTAGAACCGGCCCCACCCGTGTGCCTCCCACGCGCCACCTCCCCTTTGCCTTCTACGCCGGCACACGCCTGCTCCCCACACATCCACTCACCCCCGTGCCACCTGAACGCGTCATCGCCCGAACAACCACCGTTGTCCCCGTGCTACCGCTCTCCCGCAGCCACCAGTCCACATGAGTTCTCCCCGCCCAGCTCCTCCGGTTCCACCATGGCCCGGCAAGGGGACGCCTACCACAATTTTTTTTCTCAGGGAAGTTCTTCCTCCCCGGCTCAGCACTTGCATAACTCCGCAGCTGGCACTGATGAATAGGGGTTGGGTATTTATTTGCAGCCGTCGTGGTATTCTATTGCTGCAATGGAGAACCTTGATTTGAACTCCCAAGGTGATGTTTATTCAACATCTCGAGTCGTACTCGGGGTTGCTGCAATCAGATGGAGGTGTACCTCATGTTGCTGCTGGCAACGGTGGCGGCAGCTGTAGAGTTGCCTGTGCTGCGTTCCAACCTCCTCGTCAGAGCAACGGTGCTGCCATACCCGGTTGTGGAGGACGGCAGCCTGGCAAAGGTGCAGTTTGTCACCCCAGGGCAGTGAACACTCTAACAGGATCTGGCGGACTGCCAACACCAGCACCAATCGATCCCTACTCAATGCATCCGAGTGTGGGCGCTGGTGGGCGTGCAAGGGTCACGGCTGGCTGTGGTCGTGCATCTCCGGCGAACATCTCCTTTCCTGCTGAGGACTACAACGACCAAAACAATGTTGTTGATGAGGACAGCCAGTCGGTACGATCGATGTCATCTCTTTACTATCATGTCTTCAGCTCATTTGCAAACATATGCTTCACTGTATGAGCTCATGTCTTTGTATACGAGTTAGTTTTACCTAATTTTATTTTTGTTAGTAGGCCCAGTATGACAAGGCTAATTGGACCGAAGAAAACACCAACATATCCGGTGATCTTGCTCTTGAACAAATTCGAGCTAGGAATTGCCCTAACGGGTAAATGAAAAATATTGCTTACAACGTGATAGCCTAGAAATATTTTGAACGGACTAACCTGTGGATGAACCGAAGTAATTCAAGAACAGATTTCCCCAATGCAAGATCATGTACCGGTAGCTCAAATGGGCCAATGGTGAAACATGACTAGGCCGAAGCGAAAATGGAGCTATCATAGCTGATGATGACTGGTGGGACAAACACACAAAGGTACTAATATGTTTTAGGTTCATATGTTCATGTGTACTAATATTTCATGTGTATGCATCTTTAATGTGTCTCCTGTTGTGTCTAATATTTCTTTACTTGACAACTTTTCAGAAAAAAAAATACTCGAAGTGCAAGAAGTTCAGAAGATTCATGCCTACTTACCTTGATCAGCTTGCTCGGATGTTCCATACCACTACAGTTGATGGAAGAACATGATGTATCCTTAGAGATACAAATTTGGATGATGATGATGACAATGATAATGCCGCACACAAGAGCCCATCTAGTAGTAGCAGTGGGAACTTGTCCCCCCAAGAAGCATAAGAGTCCAATGGTCAAGTGCATGAAAGGGTTGATAGACACCATACAAGCTGCGAACAACACAGATGTTGAGGTCACAAAACAAATACAAGACCACATTACGAAGCGCAAGTTAGAAGCGAAAAAGTTGGAGAAGCAGCAAGTTCAGGAGGAAATAGAGAGATGTATGCAGTTGGTTAAAGAATGTGGAGCAACCGAGGAGACAAAGGAGTTCTATGTTGCTACTATGTTGTTTGCCAAGAAATACCACCGAACAGTGTTTCTCAAGTTGACCAACAATGATGGTAGGATGGCCTGGTTGAAGAAATGATCTCGGGTTTGGAGTGCTGAAATTATTTAAATAAATTATTTAGATGTTGTGAACCTTCTGCATGCTAATGTTAGTCTGAACAATGTAGATGTTTTGAACCTTGCACTATGGTGTGTTGCTGGTGATGGAGTATTTGTGATGTTGTGTACCATATAAGTTTGTGCTATTGTGAAACAGTTTAGTTTATGATAATGTAATTTATTTCAGTTTGGGTTGTTATGAATCATTTGAGTTTGGCTAGTTGTGAATCATTTCAGTTTGGCTAGTTGTGAATCATTTCAGATTTGTTGTTCTAACACATTTGAGTTTGTGCTGTTCTGACCAATAAATTTTTTTCTGTATACACAGGAAGTAGATAGGCAAGTGGCAAAATGGATTCAACAATATGTCGAAGGAGTCGCAAGAAGAGGATGCAGATAGCGGCTGCTGCTGTCGCCATGGGTATGTACCACTATGACAAATACTGGAACAAATCTGATTACAGATTACCCAATCTATCTGGGTATCGGTGATTTATCGAGTCTAGGAAGTATGACATATTGCTACCAAAATTTTAGAATGCATAGGAATGTGTTTGATCTCCTGCATAATGTGCTTGTTCAGTCATATGGGTTGAAATCTACAAAGAAGATATCATCCGTGGAGGCATTAGCCCTTTTTTTGTGAATGTGTGGTTGTCCTCGCAGTATGAGGCAAGCTGAGAATCGATTTTATAGGTATAAAAAAACATGCGGTAGAAAGTTTGATAAAACATTGTGTTGGGGGAAGATCACCACCTTACCCCAATGGGCCGGCCCAGAGGAAATAGGCCCAGCAAGGCCATGGAAGAAATATCACACATGATGACGGCCCAAAGGAGAAGCACTTGGAGAAGAGGACTTGGCCCAACCAAGGCCCAATAAGGCCATGAAGAGGGAATTCAGCCCAAGAGTAGATAGGATAGAGAAGGGCATAAGTGTAATTTGTGGGGGGCTGATAGTGACCATTAGGGTTGAGAGAGTATGGGACTATAAATACTCTCTCAACCCATCACATCGACCGGTTTTGGACTCTCACCGTAATATCCCTGTAATAGAAATGAGAGCCTTCGTATGGGGTCTTTCGTGATTCATACCATTGCTTGTCGCCTTCGTAGTCTTTCTGTTCCTCTCCAATAGGCCTAGCCCAAGGACCTTCATAGTCCTATAGCCCATTCTCACCTCCGGGACACCTTGGGCTGGCCCATTCCTTGTTGCTTGCGGCCTTCGTAACCACAGCAGCTAGCACCGTCCGTGGGGAGCGAACGAGAAAAGCCTACGTTATGGCTGGAGGATATACCGAAGTCGAAGGATTGGTGACCCGCAAGGTTCTACTGCACCGAGCTAGGAGACACAGTAGCTCAAGAAGGCATATTCGCACAAGCTGATTTGATCGAAGGGGTGTCCAATGAAGGAACTTCAGCTGGGATCGAAGGGGTTCACGAGGCACCAATACGAGCCACCCCGGTGGACCTCGAGGTTGACGCAGGATCACTTGAACTCGAGAGGCAAGGCCAAGAGGAGAGAGAGCGTGAAGCGCAACCTCGAAGGGAAGACAATGCCGGACTCCCGGCAGAGCGTGAAGCGCAAGCTCGAAGGGAAGATAATGCCGGACTCCGGCGGAGCGTGAAGCATAAGCTCGAAGGGAAGACAATGCCGATTCTTTGCAGAGCGTGAAGCACAAGATCGAAGGGAGGACAATGCCGGGCTTCTTGCGGAGCGGGAAGCACAAGCTCGAAGGGAAGACAATGTCGGACTTCTGGCCGAACGTGAAGAGCAGGCCCGAAGGGAGGAGCACGAAAGGCTCCTTCGAGACCCCGAAGAGCAAGCCCGAAGAAAGGAGCAAGTGAGCCTTCTCGCGGCTCAACCGGAAGCATAGTATAACCGGAGGAGGGCAATCGAGGAGCGAGAGCCGAGGGCCCGAGCTCTAGAAAATTTTGCAAGGCAAGAGGAAGGGTATAAGGAAAGGCTAGAAGCTGCTATCACTACTAGAAAACACCCCCTGTAGACACGCTTTATTTAAGGTCTAGATACGTTTATTTTGTCTCAATCAAAAAATAGAGACGTCTTCATAAATCGTGTCCGAGGCGTCTCCGAACGTACCGTGTCAAAGCTTGGTAAATATGATTTTTGAAAACATGTCTATTGAAGTGTAAGACGTTTAATAGAGATGCTATAAAGCATAGATATGTTTATAGTTACGTTTTTACGAATGTGTTGTATGTATTAGAGTAGACACGTTTTATAACATGTTAATAATCTTAGACACGATTTTATTGATACGTTTAGACTGTGTTTCCATCAATATAGACACATTGTATACAGTGCTTCAAAAAATATTATTGTAAAACTTGTTCTAAACGATTGACTTATTCATGCAATTAGTAGGAATTGAACCTCGCGAGTTCGTCATTTTCTGCAATCTCATCTAACCAACTCACCTAGGAAACGAAGTTGATATTCTTTGACCATATATTCTTTTCTATGCATGTTCTCTTAGTGCATTAACGTCTCTAGGATTTTCAATAGCATGTCAAAAATATCCCTAAACGAGGGTAGATACGATAAAAACGTGTCTAATATCATCTCACTTTTTATACGGTTTCAATAACGTGTTAGAAAACATGTCTAATGTCGTGGGATACGATTAAAGCATCTCTCAATACCATATCATTTTGAGATTCCCTCTAAAACATGTCAACAAACGTCTTTACGTTGGATACCGATGGTTCAAAGCGTGTCTAAAATCGTAGCACTTTGTGATGTTTCACAAAGCATGTCAAAAAATGTGTTTATCGTATTATTTACATTAAAGTGTCTCTAAGATCATGTCATATTGACACATTCTCAAAATCGTGTAAAAAAGTGTCTCTAGCTACCGATGTAGACACGCTTACAAAAACATAGCAACATAAACGTGTCTAGAGGCCATTTTTCTTGTAGTGCATCAAAACGCAAGAATTGCTAACAAAGCAGCTGGAAGTTTTAAGAAGAGCAAACATGTCGAGAGGCAGGCCCCAAGCACAAGCAATGTATCAGGAGTTGCCTTTGCAAGAATCGGGATTCAAACGGGCAAACCAGCCTTCGCGAGACTCGGGGCTTGGGCATCCGGCGTTCCCTGCGGCCATAGGATCGGACCAGGGGGTTGAGGTGGATCCATCCTTGCCGTTAACATGGGAGCTGCAGACAGCAACATGGCCTCATCGGTTAGCCGGGGTCAAGCTTCCAAGTATACGGAGGGGCGACCGAGCCGAAGGAGTTCTTCATTCGATATGAGACAGCGGTTGAGTCTGCCGGCGGAGGAGATGCAATTAAAGCAAGGGCCTTACCACCGGCACTCGAAGGCATAGCAAGTACGTGGTACTCTAGGTTGCCGGCCGGATCTATCGGTTCTTGGGGGCAACTTAAAAAAGCATTGTCCGTTCATTTTCGAGGGTCTCACCCGAAGGAGTTGAATAGCGGAGATCTAACCGCATGTTGTCGGAGAGAAGGCGAAACATTGGTGCAGTTCACTAAGAGATTCATGCATTTAAAATGTCCCCGAATCGATTGTCATCGAGTCGGTGGCGAGGGGCCTTCACATCTGCGAAGCCCGAAGAAGGATAAGAGAGAAAAGACTGCAAACATTAGATCACCTCGCTCCGGATATTGGAAGCTCGGGTAAGGGTCAAGGAAGACATTCGGAACGCCAAGGCGAGTTGGCGCAACCAACCTAACCGAAGGGGGAGAAACGATCGGACGAGTTCAGGAACGATGGAAATCAACAAAAGATGTCGAGGAATATGTATAACGTAGAGCAAGAGTACTCGCGGCAAGAAAATCATCCTTCGGAGCAGCCACAAGGCTCTTTTCACTTAGGCAATCACGGGGAGGCAATCGAGACGGAGGCCGAGGAAGGAGCTCTCCAGGAAACGAGCCGCAGGAATTCTTCTCGCTATTATCATGGTTCCGGGGCAAATCATACCACCAACAATTGTGAAGAAATCAAGGCCATGTGTGCAGCGAGACGAAGGGTCGGTCCGAAGGACCTCGCTCGATGATGCACACTAGTCACTACGCGCCCGCTGCACCTTCGGTATCGCAGGCGCTACCACCACCTCCGCCCTTGCCCTTTCGGATGCCCTATGTCCCGTCATTTTATAATCCGCTGTACGCTTCGGCGCAACCTTTTCATTATTCACCGATAGCTCAGCCGGAGCAGGCATCATCCGCATCTCCGGCAGAGGCGAACTCCTGAAGCTCATCCATAGGGGTCAAGAGTGGTACATCAAGGACCACCGTCGGAACCAGCTCGGTATGCTTGCAGTCAAGGATCTAAGGGAACAATCCCGATGATCACCTGGAGGGAACGGGAGAGACTTTCCATCCAAAAGGCAGCGTAGAGATTACATCGGACAAGTTTCTCACGTGGCGGCTTGCCCTCCTGTCGGACTTCACGGATGGATGGACGTGCCCATTGCTTTTTCAGCCTTCGATTTCAGGCCCATGATTTATCTGCATGATGATGCCTTCGTGATGAGAGTTAATATCCATGGCTTTGACGTGCACAAAGTTCTAGTGGACGGTGGTAGTTCAGCGAGATGTCCTACTATGGAACACCCTTGAGAAAATGGGGTTTACCCGAGCAGACCTGCAGCCTTCTTACACCCCCCGCAAGGCTTCGGAGGACAGTCAATTCACCCCATGGGTTGCATCACCCTCAAGGTCTCATTTTCGGGGCCAAACGGACAAGGGGGAGTCGAATCGAAGATATCAAGTTTGACGTAGTCGACATGGTGTATCCATACAATGTCTTACTAGGACGAAGGGTCATCAACAAGTTTCCGGCCATCATTCATCATGGTTACCTCTGCATGAAGATACCAGGACCGGAGGGGGTCATCACGGTATATGGAGATCGAGCTGAAGCTCGAAGGTTAGAACTGGACATGGCTCCGGGACGGTGCCACATCAATGTCATTGAAAAGTGCGAAGGCAAATCGGAACCCATGGAACTGCCCATGGCACCCAAATACATGCCGAAGGTTCAGCCACAGGAAGGCACCAAAGAGGTTGTGTTGTGCGTCGATCGGCCTAATCGGACGGTTGGGATTGGATGCGGATTGTCCGAGCAAAGGGAGATGGAGCTCCTCCGTTTTTTAAGGAACAATGCTGATGTCTTCGCTTGGTCGTCCAAGGATATTCCGGGAATTGACAAGGCAGTTGCCATGCATAGATTAGATGTGGACCCCAAGGTGAAGCCTATAAAGCAGCGTATGAGGGACTCGGACGAGAGGAAAAATCACAATTCTCAAGGCAGAAGTGCAGAAATTGTTAGAAGCGGAGGTAGTCCGTCCTATTGACCGAGCTACTTGGTTGGCCAATCCAAGTACTATTCAAGAAGGCGAATGGACGAGTGGCGGATGTGTATTGACTTCACAACTCTCGACAAGTTTTGCCCGAAGGATGACTTCCCTCTAGCAAGGATAGATCGGTTAGTTGACACTACTGCTGGTGTTGCACTAATGAGTTTTCTCGATGGCTATTATGGATTTCATCAAGTATGGTTGGCAGCCGAAGACCAGCCTTTGACAGCCTTTCAAATACCCGGAGGTACATATTGTTATAATCGAATGCCCTTCGGACTCAAAAATGCCGGAGCCACGTTCTCTCGCACGATCAAGGCTACCCTCGGAGATCAGCTAGGGAGCAATGCGGCAGCTTACATAGATGACATTGTAATCCGGAGTGTCGTAGAGCAAGATCATGTGAAGGATCTAGCTGAAACCTTCACGAACCTTCGAAGAGTGGGCATGAAGTTGAATCCAGCTAAGTGCATGTTTGGAGTTAAGGCGGGCAAGTTGCTCGGATACATGGTGTCGGAGGCCGGCATCGATCCTAACCCAACGAAGATTCGAGCGATTCCGGACATGGAACCTCCAAAGTCCATAAGAGAGTTGCAAAGGTTTACCGGGAGGATAGTGGCATTAAGCGGGTTCATCGCCAAACTTATAGAACGAAGCATGCCGTTTTTGAGATTACGAGGGGGCCTCGGGTTTTCAAATGGACGGAAGAGTAGAACGAAGCATGCCGTTTTTTGAGATTCCGAGGGGGCCTCGGGTTTTCAAATGGACAGAAGAGCATCAAACAGCCTTCGAGCAGCTCAAAGCATACTTGGTGGAATTAACTACCCTAAAACCGCCTACTCCGAAGGCTCAGCTTCTCCTTTATGTGGCAGCAGCACCGAAGGCGGTCGGTGGAGTCCTAGTGTATCAAGCCAAAGAGCAGGACGCAAAGCGATTACCAGTATATTATGTCTCGGAGACACTTACTGGAGCCGGGAGTGGCTATGGCATCATCGAGAAGCTCCTGTATGCCGTCCTCATGGCATCACGAAAGTTACGAAAATACTTTGATGATCATCCTACCCTCGTTCCAACCAAATACCCTTTGAAGGATGCGCTCAAGTCGGACAAGGCCTCTAGCAAGGTATTGAAGTGGGCAACCGAACTAGGACGAGTACGATGTGACCTTCGTAGCTAGGAAGGCCATCCAATCAAATGTGCTAGCTCGGTTCCTGGTCGAGTGGACGCCCAATAGAAATACGGAGGCAGAGAGTGCGGATGTCTCGGAGGACCCAATCCGGACGGTTTTCACGGATGGTGCGTGGGGAGTCTCCGGCGCAGGATGCGCGGCAGTCATAACATCTCCTAGCGGCCGGACGTTAAGGTACTCTGCCAAGTTAGCTTTTCAAACCACAAACAACGCAGCTGAATATGAAGGCATCCTCCTAGGGCTAAGGCAAGCTAGAATGCTAGGGGCTCGAGAGAGTGATCGTATACTCGTGATTCTCGGTTGGCGGTTGAGCAATTAGCAAAGGGATATCGGACGCTTGATCCGGAGATGGCTTCGTATGCTCGGAGGGTCGGAGAAATAGACAAGTTCTTTGTGGGGTTTGAAGTCGAAACATTCGAAGGACGGAGAACAAGGAAGCCGATCCGCTTGCGAAGGCAGCCTCCGGACAAGGTCCTCTTCAACCGGACGTCTTGCACGAAACATTACATCACGCAGCCACCGCTAGCAACCAAACCAAGAAAGTCATGGCATTGGCTTCGAAAGATTGGCGAGCCCCAATACGTGCCTTCATTGAAAAGCGCTATGTGCTAGACAGCAGAGTGGAGGAGCAACGGCTGCGAGCATAGAACTAGAGGATACACTCCGATCGAAGGCGTGTTGTACAAGGGGGAGTCCGTGCTCCATTGTTGAAGTGTCTCGGTCAGCCCGAAGGAATACAACTCTTGCAAGAAATTCACGAAGGTTCTTGTTCGTCTCACTTAGCCCCAAGAGCCTTAGTCGCAAAAGCTTTCGGGCAAGGGTTCTATTGGCCAACGGCCATAAGGGATGCGAGAGGACTTGGTGCGAGTATGCTCGGGATGTCGGTGGATGGAGCGGCAGTCTCACTTACCAGCCACCGCATTACAACCAATACCTCCGGTCCGGCCGTTAGCAAGATGGGGTATCGACATTGTTGGGGAATTGCCAGGCAGCACCGGGGGCTTTCGATTTGCGGTGGTGGCGGTGGAGTACTTTTCTAAGTGGGTCGAAGCTGAGCCCTCGGTTCAAATTACAGCTAGGAATGTCCGGAAGTTCTTCCGGAAGAATGTGGTATGCCGCTTCGGAGTGCCGCTGGAACTTACGGTGGATAACGGCAAACAGTTCGAAGGGTTGGAATTTCGGCAATACTGCCTTAGCATCGGTGTCAAGAAGTGTGAAATCTCGGTGACCAATCCTAGGGTAAATGGGGCTGTTAAACGGATGAATGGCAATGTGTTCACAGCAATATCAAAGGCCCTTGTCGGCCTCCCTAAAGGGAAATGGGCGGAGGTGTTGCCCAATGTCTTGTGGTCAATCGAACAACGGCTACAAGACCAACCGGTTTCTCACCCTTCCGATCGTTGTATGGCGCGGAGGCTGTAACCTCCGAAGAAATTCAGGCTGGCTCCTTCCGCACCACAAGGCCTTTGGCGGATGATGAAGATGTGTTCAAGGATCTCTTGGAGGAAACTCGTCTCGCAAGCTGTAGCTAATTTGCACAAGTACATCTCGTCCATGGAAAAGTCTTACAACGCCAAGGTGCATCCAAGGGAGTTTCAACCGGGGGACCTTGTCTTGAGGAGAAACCCGGTACATGTTACCAAACTGAACACTAAGTGGTTGGGACCCTTCGTGATTGACAAATCTATTCGTCAAGGAGCTTATCATTTGCTCGAGCTTGATGGAACTCCTATACCGCACACGTTCAACGCTGATACTCTCAAGAAGTTTTACATATGAGGCCCCTTCGGAAAGCGAGGGCAGCCACCTTTTGGCTAAGAAATCTTTTTGGAAAGGTCTACCTGCAATCATGAAGCATGCCTTCGAGCATGTGCTAGTTTTAAGTTTAAGGTACTTTGTTCCGTCCCTTCGCACGACCCGAGTCTTTAGATTCGAAATTTAGAAGTTTTGTGTTGCAAGGTGAGTCCTGCGCAAGGATGCTTAGGTCTAGGGGCTTTAGTTCGAAAGTCTTTGGGTGGTCTTTATTTAGTGTCGAGTCCTGGGCGTCGTGCAAGGGAGGTCGGTTTGTAAATATTTTTATCAATGGAAAAAATGCTTTCATCAAAGTCTCTGTTATGCATGCATGCGTCAATATATGGTACCAAGGTGCTTAGAAACCCTAATGCCTTGAAGCTGGGCAACTACGGCTCAATGCCTTGGAAAGATTAATCCAAGAAGTCTAAGATTGGAAACCCCAACTTAGAACCCGAAGCACCGGGAAACCCCCATGACTTCGATGCTACGCAACTACGGCCTAATGCCTCAGGAAAAGTAACACCGAGAAGGCCAAGCATGGAAACCCCGTCTTAGATACAAAGAATGCGCGCAAAGTATGAAAACGAGTTGTTTTTAATATATAAAAGAAAGAGGGGCCCGAAGGTCCCTTCGCAAATTACAACTCCAAATTACATTCGGACTCCAAGTGTGAGCGTTCCGCTTCGAGCTCCGAAAGATGAAAGCGGCTACGGCTAATTGCGGCCTCCATCTCTTCAAGCTCCTTCTTACACCGAGCCAAGTCGGCCGCAATGGCAGCTCGACCCTCGGCCGAAGATGCACGAGTTCGAAGGGCTTCGGCGTCCACCGGAGCAGAGTCGATGTCACTTGAAAGGTCGATAGGCTCCGTTTTGACCTTAACCTCCGGTGGCTGTCCTAAGGAGGCCCAAAGGCGCTCGCATCTAGCACGTCGAGCAGCGTGCTCCTCCGGGGTAACCTTGGGAAAGGCAACCTTGATCCGACCATTACGATCGTTGACGAAGGCTGCGAATTCGCTAAGTGTCCGCTCGGGGTTATTTCGCTTCCATCTACGCAGCTGAGTTCCGGTGACCCAAAAGGGGCCGGGGCTTCGAGTCCCCGGAATCAACAGCCGGTGAGGCAAAGCGTCTTCAATAACGGTTTCCTCCGGAATTTCAGGTGCATCATCGGAGCCGGAAAATTCCTAACAAAAAGAAGTGGAGCGAAATTGTTGATATATTACCGGAAAACCTAAGTACAATAAGCAGCTTCGGAGCGCTAGACGCTTACGAAGACGATTACATAGCAAAAGATAAGCTAGCTATGAACTAAGAAAAAACTAAGGAAAGATTCACACCCGAGGCCGCGAAGAAGGGCTTCCGGTGGGAGGACCCTCGCCTTCGCGGGTAGCCTCGGGTATGTTTCCGATCCGGCGCGAGTCGCGGCTCCTTCATCAACGTTGGCATCGGAAGGACCGGCCTCCGTTGCAGTGCCACCGGCACGGCCCAGCTCCACGTTCACCGCTTCCAACGCAGCAGCCCGGCGAGATCTAGCCCCAAAGCCGCCCAAAACTCTCGGCCGAAGTACCGATCCGCGACGGACACGTCGGCTTGAGCCTCCTTGAAAGCGGCATAGTCCTCACCGCATATCTCGCGGAGGTCGCGAGCGGCCTCCTTGACTTGCTTGGAGGGAAACTTGCCGATGGCCTTCACCACCCGGAATGCAGCAGTCCACGCCACGCGAGCGCAGTGGTGGCCCCACTAGATCGAAGCGGCCTTCGCGGCAGCAAGTCCGGAGGACATCCAGTGAAGGCTTGCCAAGCCATTACCTTCTTCATGAGTTGGCTCAGGCGGACGACACCCAGCAAAGACAGGAAGTCCCATAGCTGGTTCATAAGTTCCCGCTCCTCCGGCCAAGGGACTCTACCGCCGAGCATGCTTTGGCTAGCCGTATCCAAGGCTGCGGTCCGTGCATCGATGGTGGCCTTGGCATCAAAGAGTGCCTGCCCCAACCGGTCGATCCTCCGCTCTTGAGCCACCGCGTGCTCGAAGACGCCTTCCGCAACTCTTCGTGCTCACGCAGTAACTTGGCTTACTTTGTTTGCTCTTTAAGAAGAGCATCATCGAAGCTGCGAAGGCGCTCCTTCGAGTTGGCAACCTCCGTAACGGAGGTAGCCTTCGACAAGTAACGAGCAAGCAGCGCCCCTGCCAACACAAATCGGTGGGTGTCAAGGTAATATTTAACTTGGTTTTGGCAAAGCTAAAACAGTTGATAGAAATACCTTCATGGTGATGCGGGATAAGCTTTCCATAAGCTCCTTCCTGTCCACCTCTTGTAGACTTCGGTCCACCCGGCATAAGTCAAGCATGCGCCGTATACTCTAGGCTCTCGGCAAGATGAAGTCCCATCTTCGAAATCGTTGGGCTTCAAAAATGACCCGATGTGATGAGGGGCTATCCCGCGAGGAAGCACCCCCATAAACCCCTTTCCCGGCCCCATGGCTCGGTGCACCACCGTCCGAGTGCCTTCTTCGCTCATCGGAGGGGTGAGCGTGAGCAGCCGTCGTCTATTTGGACGATATTTCTCTCACGCTTGTCGCCGGGGGCTCGAGGCCGAGGTGGAGGCGAAGGCATGCGGTTCCCATCGGCAGCAGCCAGGCTGTTAACTTTATCTCCTACCTCCAATTGAGCTTGCTCATCCCGAGCACCGTTGTCTTCGTCTTCGGAGGAGGAGGAGTTGGGAAAGTTGAAGTTCGGAGCACCCACTCCGAACCCCATACTAGGAGCCACGGTGGCTCCTCCGGTCTCGTCGGCCGTGTCGTAGCCCGAGAAAGCCGTTTGTAGTGCAGCCGCGAAGGCAGCTCGGCGCGGGGAAACCGAAGGCCCATCACCGTGCACTTCGCCTTCTTCTTCATTATCAGCATGAAGAACAGTTGCAGAGCGCTTGATCTTCACGTGCTTGGCTCTGCGCTTGGGGCTGCCTTTTTGAAGGACCCCGCACGTTCTCGAAGAGTTCGGGTCGTCCCTTGGAGAGGTATCTCCCTCCTCCGCATCGCTTCCTTCATCATCGGTTGGCACAAGAGGAGTAAAGCTTTTGCGCTTTCGCCTTCCTCCCTTCGGAGTAACGACGCGAGGAGGCAAAACAGCCTCCGGGTGCTTCGGATGATACACCCGGCTCGGACGGCTGGTTTGCCCGCACGCCTCCACGCGGGCAAACTCGTCGAGTTTTACCCCGCCAAGAAGATAGTAAGATCGCTCTTCGATTTCTTCAAGGGTCAGCTCCGCAAAGCATGCAGCACAATCGTAAGTTCGCAGATAGTGCAAGAATAAATAACCGTGAAGAAGTCCTTCGGTACTTACCGGAAGCAAGTTGATATCAAAGTTCAAGGACTTGCCGACCGCGTCAAGTGTAAAAACGGAACACCAATCTTGGCGAAGGGGCATAATTCCTGCCGTAAGGAACTCTTCGCACAAGTCCCTCATTGATGCCTTCCGAGCGATCCGCTGCAGCAAGTCGATGCGCCTTTGAACTTCGGCATCCACCGCAACCTCCGGAGACCAATGTAGCTGATCTCCGTCCGGAGCGAGTGAAGGTTGCAGTTGGGGTCTTGTTCGTAGTAAAACCATTTTTGGAACATGGTCTTTCCCTAATGTCCCTTGTACGTCTTCGCGGGCACGAGATGCTCCATGTCGTCGCGTGGCCGAAGGGCAACGCACATGAAGTCGAGCCACATATGATCGCCCGGCGAGCTATGCAGCGGCCACCGAGTGGCCTGTTGCGTTGCCGCGAAGGCCTTAGCGTAAGGCTCCGCTCCTTCCATCCGGAAAGCCCACTCGAAGATGGACGATCGGATCATGTTGTTGAGGGTAATCTGTTGGATCTCCAGCCCGAAAAGATCCAACACTTCCCCCACAAAGCGGGAGCAGGGAAACCGAAGGCCGCCTTCGAGCAGCTTGGCGAAGATGATGAGGCGACCGGGCGCACCACGGGAGTTGTTTCCTCCGGCGCGGGGATGTGGGCGCTCTCCCAAGTGAAGTAGTTGTGCTCCCGGGCCTACTTGTCGAGCCGGGCTTCGGTCACGCTCGCTTGGCCCTAGATAGGAGCCGGGAGGCTTCGTGTTGCTCAAACCAACACGCCGGCCGGTGCGGTGTCTTGCCATTGCGAAGGTTGAGGGCTAGGATTTTGAAACGAAGATTGACTTCGAATCGAAGGCCGACGTCTCGGGTCAAAGACTAAGGCTAGAATGTGAAAGCGTAGGAGGCAAGGGCGAGAGCTCGGCAAGGTGAGGGCAAGACAGCTTGGTTGGCGCGGTGAAAGTGATTGGGAGGCTTGGTTTACCGCGGCTCCTCTCCTTATATAGGCAAGTGAAAATTAGGGTAGCATTCAAAACGTGACGCCTTGAAAGCAGCAGCACTCGTACGAGCGGATGCGTTACACGAGCGATCGCGCCTCTTTAAGAGTGGACGCGCATCTCGAGAAAGCATAACCGCGTGAATACCTACGAATTAATGTGGCCGTCCTTTAAGAGAAAGTCGCCTGACGCTACGCGTAACGGCTACTCGCGCTGGCGGGGGCATTTAATGGCACAATAAACACGGTCGATTATTCTAGGAAATGTTCTAAGTGTGTTATCATAAGCTCGCGACCAAAATAAGTTCTACGAAGGCCTTTCGATCGAGCGATAATATGGCTTTGAGTCGCCATATACTTAACCCCTTGATCTACCAATTGCCTTCGGACATAATCGGAGGTCGGATAGCAAAGTGTGAATGGCAATACCGCATAACGACAAGCAAAGCTACCGTAGCGAAGGACAAAACTACTATAGCGAAGGACAAAGCTACCGTAGCGAAGGACAAAGTAATAGTGGTAAGGGCCCAAGTAATGAGTGTATGGATAAGGTTGAGAATGTGGAAGGATAAGTGCAATGACGTGGCACAACGTCCTCCAATAAGTCTAACATGTAACCTTGTCGATCTGGATTCTCCCCCGCCACATAGGTATGGGCATAGTCTATATAAGAGAAGCAAGGCCTCTCGCTCGAAACCGCACAACATCACTCTCCGCCTTCCTAAAAAACACCGGCAAGATGCAAAGGTGGGCCTTTCGGTTTGCCACAAGAGCAAGCTCGAAGGATAGAGTCCTATAGCCTTCGCGCTTCACCAATCGACTTCAAAGGGTGCGCAACGCGCTTACCAAGCGACTTCACCGAGGTCACGAGTCCTCTCGTGCTTCCTAAGGCAAGTGGTACTCGGGGCCGTATTCAGCGAAGCACCATGATAAAGTGCCGGTGTAGCCTCGGCTCTTGCTCGAAGGCTATGCCGTAGTGTAGCCACGACGAGAAGAAACTATCCGGCTATGTGAGCGATAGAGTAGGTCTCATAACAGATCTTGAGGGTTTATTGTCACACCTTGAAGATCTTAGGACCAATCTCGTAGGCTTTAATGGTCTGAAACCGTCAAGGTCGTCACAAGCAGCTGGATAAAGCCAAGGTCGGCTTCCGCCTAAGCAAGACCATTTGCTAGGCGAAGGGTATACCCTCGCCGACGGTGACTAAGTCCCCGTGAACCGTGATCCAGGAGGGTCACCGGCATCCTTCGAAGGCGGGCGGATAGTTGCATTCCTTCAAGTCAAGGGAACCCTTTTAGTTGGTCTAGTCGTGGCTTTCGAGGCCGGTCTCCGGACCGATGTGCGTCACCCTTACTCTTTCTTTTTCTCTTTTGGTAGCGTCCTTCGATCCAAGTGTAATCGGCGTTGATGCCAATAATAAAGAGGTGCCTTCGTTTTTGCATGTGCATGAATGTTATGTGTGCCTTCGTTTTTGCGGTGCATGAATGTTATGTGTCCCCCTTGTTGTTTCTCTTCGTTATTTCAAACAATGCAGGTGGAAGAACTTGTGAAGAGGAGACACATCCGGCGATCCCGAAAAGGGGGGGGGTGTAAGATGGAGATCCTTCGGGATCACGGTTTCGGTCCTACCGGAGGCGGAGCTCACCCGTGAGGGGCTACTATTGGGGAAAGATCACCACCTTACCCCAATGGGCCGGCCCGGAGGAAATAGGCCCAGCAAGGCCGTGGAAGAAATGTCCCATATGATGACGGCCCAAAGGAGAAGCACTTGGAGAAGAGGACTTGGCCCAACCAAGGCCCAATAAGGCCATGAAGAGAGAATTCAGCCCAAGAGTAGATAGTATAGAGAAAGGCATAAGTGTAATTTGTGGGGGGAGGGGGTCGATAGTGACCATTAGGGTTGAGAGAGTATGGGACTATAAATACTCTCTCAACCCATCACATTAGCCGCTTTTGGACTCTCACCGTAATATCCCCGTAATAGAAATGAGAGCCTTCGTATGGGGTCCTTCGTGACTCATACCATTGCTTGTCGCCTTCGTAGTCTTTCTGTTCCTCTTCAATAGGCCTAGCCCAAGGACCTTCATAGTGCCGTAGCCCATTCTCACCTCCGGGACACCTTGGGCTGGCCCATTCCTTGTTGCTTGTGGCCTTCGTAACCACAACACATTGCGTAGTGTGGATAAACTTGCAGCTCATATCATTAGGCCAAAGGATCCCGAATTTAGGATAGTGCAACCAAAGTTGCAATCAGTCCGGTTTTCTCCATACTTTGACAATTGCATTAGAGCAATAGATGGTACACACGTTCTCGTTGAGGTGCTAGTGAATCAGGTTGTGCAACATACGGGAAGAAAGGGCTGCACCACTTAGAATGTGTTGGCCGTATGTGACTTTGATCCGAGATTTACATTTGTCGTTACAGGATGCTCGGTTCATGATATGAGGGTATTAAAGGATGCAATTGATAAGTATGGTGACAAGTTTTCACATCTACCTCCAGGTGTTGATATATTCCTACATATCTCAAATAGTTTGCATTATGTAGCATAGTTTAAATTCAACTGATTTATTGAAAAATTGTTTATGTTGCTAAATTTTATCTTGTTGACTCGGGGTACCCAAACCGCCCGGGTTATCTTGCACCATATAGGGGTACAAAATACCATCTTGCTCGAATTTCATCAAGGGCCAATTCCAAGAGGTAAAAACGAGGTATTCAATTACGCACATTCTTCACTTTATAATGTCATTGAACGGTCTTTCGCGGTGTTGAAGAACAAGTGGATAATTTTGAAACATTTGCCAAGTTATCCTATGCACAAGTAAAGCAAGGATGCATGACACTTCATAATTTTATTAGAGATAGTGCTATGGCGGATGTGGACTTTGATATGTGTGATCATGATGAAAACTACGTTCCACTAGTCAAAGAGGGTGCACATGGTTATGAACCAAGACCAAGATACAAATCAGTTTCGGGATTGGATAGTTGAGGGTTTGTTTGCTAGATCATAGTTTAAGATGTGTTTGTAATAAATAATGTTATGTCCTATATGAATAATATATGGAATATGGACTATTATAGTGGTTGAAGATCATATGTATCGCTTAGGGGTATTTTGGTCTTTTTAACTTATTTATTTAACTTTAATCACTTTTAATTATATGAACCAAACAGAGGTGATTAAAATTTAATCAACCCATTTTAGTCATTTTACTTTAGCCACATGGAACCAAATGCAACCTTAGTCACCTAATTCTCACTCTTCTAAAGCATATTTAAACTATTTAAAAAACGATTATTGAAAACTGTTAATGTGTAATAGATATATAGTAACTCTACCAGTGGTATGGTAACAAAATTATTGGAAGATGCCTACTAAGTTTTTCCCGCGACGCTTGTCCTGTTCCACTCTCAGAGTCCACCCGTCAGTCCAAACCGAACATTCCAGTCGCCGCCGCCGCCGATGTGAGCTAGTATTCCGCAGCAACTAATTCCGTACACGCCACCTCTATCCTTGTCCTCCGCCGCTCCTCTCCTCCGCATGGACTCGCCGCCGCCCTCGCTCCCACCATCCACCGTCCCGTGGCCCTCGGCGGACCCGCCACCCTCCACCCTCCCGTGGCCGGACCTCCTCGCCGGCGCGGCGGCCGCTACCCGTCGCCTCATCGCTGCGCACTCGCGACACTTCCTCGCGCTCTCCTCCCTCCTCCTGCTCCCGCTCGCGCTCCTCCTCCTGGCCCTCCCTTCCCCGCTCGTCCCCTCTACCGATTCCGCTTCCTTCCCGGCCGCCCCTTCCGTCGCCCTCCAATCCCCACTCGCGCCGGATCCCCCACAGTGGAGCTCCCTACCCGAGCTCCTGGGCCTCGCCGCCTCCGTCCTCTACCTCGCCGCCTTCTCGGCCATCGCCTGTAGCGCGCACGCGGGCTTCTTCGGCCGCCCCGTCCGCCTCCTCGCCTCGCTCCGCTCCGCTCCCGCCTCGCTCCTCCGCCTCGCCCTCACCGCGCTCCCCGCCGCCCCGATCCTCCTCGTCCACCTCCTCCCTCTCCCATCAGCCTGCCTCGGCGCCGGCCTCGCCGTCCTAGGATTCACCCTCCTCTCCCCGTTCTGGTCCCTCGGCGGCGCGGCCACGGTCGTCGAGTCCACCGCGGGGTTCACCCCGCTCCGCCGGAGCTACCGACTCCTCTCGGGCGCGCGCCTGGCCGCACTCTTCGCGTTCCTCATCTTCGCAGCCGGCACCGGGGTCACGCTCTGGGGGTTCGGCGGGGTGGCCACCGCCGGTACTTACGATGCTGCGGCCGGGTGGGCTGGGAGGACGGCTCCTGTGGTCGTGAAGGTGGTGGTTGGCACCGCCGTGCTGGCCGCGCTGATGCTGTACGGGATGGTGGCCAATGTGGTGTTGTATATGCACTGCCGCGCGCTACATGGGGAACTCACTGGGGAGATCTACAACGAGTTTGCCGACATGTATGTCTTCCTGCCATTTGATGATGGCAAGAATCGGCACGTCGTCTCGGTGGCCACGGTGTGGCCGTGATCGGCTAGCAACAAGCAGCGGTGAGCCTCCTGCCTTACTTTTTGTACTATTGGTCTCCTGTACATAAGTGTGTCTGTGGATGCTAAAATTATATATACTGTAAAATTAGATGCAGACGGCTGCACCACTTTTGCACAACAAACACAAATTGCTATCTTTGTGCGAATAGATTGACTCAACTGGTCATTTCTAATTGTGCATTCATAGTGGTAGAATGGATTTTACTGCGATGGTGTAAAATTTAGGTACATAGAACTTGTATGCCCTGTTTGGCATTACTATACTCTAGGGTGTATTTGTCACTCATCGCAATCTCTGCAGTTTGGATAGTGCACTGTTGGAAAGAATGTTATTGATAGTTTAAGACTTACCATACAGATCTATGTATAGATAGTACTTAGAATTCAGATATGACGTTTTTACCTTAGGAGACATGCTTACTTTCATCCTTTGTATTATCAAATAATTAAACCAAACATACAAGTTACAATTACCGTCTCCATTTACCTGAAAATTATGACTCCATGGTTTCTATGATATTCCTATGCATTTGAATTACTTCTTACACTCAAAGTCCAAAGCTCTGATTCTGCCCCCTCTTTCATCGTAATAGAAAAAATGACTTCTGATGCTTGGGAATAAAATTCCTATTCAGGTGTCTGCCTGCTCTTCAGTTATCTATATTAGCATTTTTTTTTGTGGAACATATATTAGCATTTGACTCTCTTTAAAACACATAGTGGTTTTTGGATTTGTTTAACTTCGAAGTTTTCTATCATATCATTTTTACCCCTGACTACCCAGCTACAGTTTGCACAGGCACCACACGATGTTAGTGCTGCTTGTAATTCCAAATAAGACTGGTGTCAGATGTAGATGCTTCTTTTCAAAGTAACTTGTCTATAGAAAACAATATCTCAGCCCAAGAGTACCCATTTATTGGTGTTTATCTCCATATTCTTGGAGTCTGTATGATATAAGTAGACTTTTTGGAATACCTCATATAGTCATACCATTATTTTGTACGTGGAACAGAAAGTCATTTTTAATATACTTATGCAGAATTAATTATGGCAATAACTTTGAGGCAGGATAGAAAGTATTCAGCAAACACTTAATTATCTACGAGTATTAGACACTATGACCTTCTAGTGGGTTGAATGAAAAACAGGTGCTTCTGCAGAATTAGTTATAGAAACATACTATTTATGGTATTAGATTATTTTGACCATCATGGATGATAACTTCGTTGTGCTTATTGAAAGGGTTTGGGTTGGCATTGCTTCAAGTGGTTGGTAGAGTGCATTGTTCTATTGAAAAAAAAGGGCAAATTCCTTCGAGTATCATTCCCTTAAACTATAACCCCTTCACTACCACCTACAAAATATTTATCCCATCAATACCACTCATACATAAATTCTATCCCTTCGTTACCAGTAGTGCCTACATTCTTGTTCTTTTGGCTAACAGAGGTGATAAAAAAGACCTATTTGCCCTTCCTTTCTCCGTTATACTCGACTAGTCCATTTTATTATTCGATGATCCATTTTATGACATCAAGTTAAATTGCATATCACAAAATAACAAAAGCATACCGTTCAAATAACTCATTTCATTCAATACAACATCCATTTGTAGCTCTCTTTTTTAAAAAACATCAACATAAACAATTAGACAACATCACACAAGCTAGAATATCACAAATATACACAAATTATGACATAGTTACATGGTACTAGCACTTTGATGTATATTACATCCATGGAGTCTATTGTTCTAGTGCTACAAAAGAGATCGTCATTATCCAAAAGAACCAATATTGTAGTGCAAAAGATAAGTTTTCTTTCCTTTACGGACCACGTCCAAAATAACAACAATCAATCACAGGAAGTCGGTGAGTCGTTTTTTGCTCCTAGTCCCCATAGCTGGACTCTCTTGACCCTTCTTTTTGCTCCTTGCCCCCATGGCAGGACTATCTGCAGAAGTAGGTACCGCAATTGTTGTTGCTTGAGGACTTGTCCTATGCTTCTTCACCACCCTTTTTGTTGATCCAGCTACACTTGAACTTCGTGGTTGACTACATGATGCATCATATGGAACGAGAGATAGGCAAGTTTGAGCCACCTTAGCTTGATCCGGTACGAAGCTAGTCGTGGCCTACAAAAAATAGGAACGAGATCAAACAACTCAAAGACAACCAATATTGAAGAAGGTAGTTTTTACCTCTTTGCTTTATCGACACCTTCAATTCTTGACTTTTCTTGAGCCTTTCTTTTCTTTTCAGCTTTTCTACAAGTAAATAATACAATAATTTTTAGTATTCATGAAACTGATTAAAGGTTTGAATGAATCATAAAACATACAAACCTTTGGGCAGCCAACAATGCAAGTGCTTCTTTGTCTTTAGGATTTCCATCTTTACAAGTGTTCCAGTGATGTCCATGCCCGTGGCAGATTGGGCATTGATGTGCGTTCCCTCTCCTCTTTTTCTTAGAGGCCCCGGGTTCATGAGAACCCATGTACCTATGAACTTTTGGTCTGCCAGCAGATCTCCTTAACAATGGTGGATACAAGAAGAAACCCTTGTTGGGAGTAGGCCATCTGTTTCTTGTCAGTCATAGCAGGCACCATTCCCTTGTATGCATCTCTAAACTTCTTAATTGAGTAGCAACCATGCACATAAAGCTGGAGATTTTCTTCCCTAAGATATGTTATAAAAGCTATAGCATGGAGACATGGTTTACCCGAAATCTGCCACTCCCTACATGTGCAAGTCATTTCTTTCGGATCAACCATGTGTTTGAAGTGTACAAGTTCTTTAGTGAAAGTCCATTGCTTCCCATACACTTCAGCTACATCATCACCACTCCTTTGAATCCTGTATCGTAATCCATGACTCTTCTCTTTCAGATCACTATGAATGTGTGGTAGGATCAGACCACTCATGTTTCCGCCAATCCTCCTTCTCTCGATCAAATTTTTCCATTAGTTTTTGCCTCGAGCTTTTCAACCAAATCACACACATTGAGTGCTTTGAACTTTCTTATCCAACTATTGAAACTCTCGACCAAGTTGTTTGTGACATAGTCAACCTTAGTGAGTTCATTGAATTTACTCCTGGACCAAAGGTTAGGGTGGCTTTCATCAAGGTATGTCTTTACATCATGGTTCGCTGCAACCATTTTGGACATGTGTTCTTCAAACTGCTCTGGTTGCCATGCATATGCTGCGGGCCACAAATTCTCATCAAACACCCGTCCATGAAACTTTTTCTTGAAGTTGGTAACTAAGTGCCTCATGCACTCCCGGTGCTCGACATTTAAAAACACAATCGTAACCGCACTAAGTCCCTTCCCAAGCATCAGTACAAATTGCCAAGCCTCGTAGGGTCGCCTATGCAGTCATGTAACTTTCTCATAAACCACTCCCAATTGTCTCCATCCTCACACTCCATTATTGCAAATGCAACTGGAAAAAGCCAATTGTGTCCATCCACAGCACATGCAGTAGCTAATTGGCCTCCGAACCTACCGGTTAGAAAGGTGCTATCTATGGATAGATATGGTCCGCAACCATTGAGAAAACCATCTACACAAGCTTTGAATGCAACAAACATTCTTTGGAAGTGGTGCTTCTCCCTCACCATGTGATGCTCAATAATGACCACACTACCAGGACTCCTCTTCTCTACCTCGGCTTTCCAACGATACAAGATGTCAAAACTATCCCTCCAATCTCCATAAACTTTGTCAAGGGCAAGTTGATACCCTGCATGCACTCTCTTGTAATTAATCTCCACAAAGTAACTCTCAAGAAGTCTCCTTTGAAGCTCCTTTGCACCAACAGCTGCATTCTCCCGCACCCAGTCCATCACCTTATCACATATCCATGCCTTGGTTGCATGTTTTATTTTCTTGCTTCTTTGTCTGCTACCACATGTGTGTCCATAAGGATTCACCTTCACCCGACAAGCATATATAGCTATTAGCATGGTGTTCAATTCAAATAATAAAAAATGCATAACTGCACAAGTACAAGGAAACACATGCTTACCTCAATGGTTTTTACTGTCGTCCAATGCGGATGCATGGATTCTCCATTGGCAGCCCTTTTTCTTGGATGCGCAATAAACTCTCAGCCTCTCATGATCCGAGCACTCTGTGTTGTACTCAAATTCATACTTGATAGCATGTTGACAAAGTGCAATTCTAAACTCCTCAATGGAAGAATAGGTGGCTCCAACGTGCATAGGTGGATCGTTTTTGTCATAAGCAACCTTAGGTATGTCGGATGGTCCGGTATCTTTTGCAATCCAGTCTTGATCATCCTCATTGTCCTCGCTTGAACCTGTAACAACATCCTCATTGGCACCTGAAACAACTTCCTCATTGTCCTCACCGGCTATTTCCTCACCAGCTTCCTCTTCTTCATCTAGAAGCACCTCTTCACCATACAATACTTCATCATTCACACCAACATGCTCAAACAGTGGAAAGGGGTTCACAAGATAAGTATCAGGTGGATAAATATCAGTACGAGTTACTTGATTGGTAGCCTCTACAATTTCTGTTGGTTGGCTACTACTTGTTGGGATATGACTTGCAGAAGCAGGAATGAGCACACCAGTTAACTCAATGTATTTCAATGACTTGAACTTCTCAAACATTAATACCATGTCTTGGTCAGCCCTGACTGGAACATACGATTTAGATGCAGTGTCATAGTAACTCAGGTGTAGGGTTTCAGTGACACGCCATGGGTATTTCTTATGCAAATCACTCATGAAATCCATAATATTTGTGCGTTCTGAATCAACATATTCCAAAATTGCATAGTTCTCAAACCCATTATCCATGTAAGATTGTGCAGTAAAACTAATTTTCAATTTGAAAGTAGAAGTCGGGTCCATCCTGTCAATATTGTGAATATAACTACATATTACGTATCAATATACTAAAATTGATGCATCCATAGGTGAAGGCGATTAAGAATGAAATATACCCGAATGGAACTTCGGAAGGATTCATGTGTTGTAGATTCGCTTTAGACCTGGGTGAGCTATCCATCTCCTCGCCCCCACGTCACGGCACCAAACGTAGGCCTTCACATCTGGGCGGCGACGGCGGAAAAGTTGGGGCTACAAGTCCAATTCGTGGAGGCGTGGAAGCAGATCGTAGACGGCCTGGGCAAATCGCGATTGGAGGCGATGGATTGTGGATTGCACTGGTCTACGGCTCGTCGTTCCGATGAGGATTTTTTTTCCTGGACGCGTGCGTGCGAGAGAGCAATGAACCAGGCAGCGTGTGTGCGTTGACTTTGCCTAGCGGTGGTCTGGTTGCCAGGGGCAACACTGGTATTTAGAAAAATACTTCACCGTTTAACGAAACAGACTAGAGTACAATGATACAGAACGGAAGAAATTTTCCTGCCATTGGTATTTTGGGGATAAAGGTTTTGGCGGTGGTAGCTACGGGTTTCAGGTTTTAACCAGTGTGTTTGAAGGAATTTTCCCAAAAAAAAATGTTCTTGATAGTTTGGAACCAATAAAATGTTTCTATAAATTTACCATACATATTTACAAACTTTTGTATTATTCTTGATTATCTACTTATCCATGTGCAGTGTGAATGAAACTTCAGATGAAACATTATCATGTTTTGTGCTGTGTTGTAGATTATGTTTCATCTGCTCTGCCTAGTGTTATGTTCTTAATTTCAGACTTTCTTTGCTTATAGAACCAATATAGTTGCTTGGTAGTTGCTGGCGTTGCTGATGATGCGCTCCTGTATGGGATGGTGAATGCTATTACAAATTGATCCCTTTGGAGGATCTAAATCAATAACTCTGAAAGTATTCACAAAGTTCCATTTTCTAATGCAATATTTTTATGGTTTGAATAATTTTCAAGGATACTTTATTATGAGATATAGCTTGCATAAGACACAAAGCTCTATACTTTTGTCTGAACACCATATCTTTGTAGTTTAGATGCACATAATGGTCAAGATTGTTAGTTATTTGAAAACTCCTTATTGTGGACTTTCTTTGCTTACTAAGACAATTCTTCTTTCACTAAGCAATTCACTTATGGTTCCCCACGTGCAACATTCGTGGGTGCAAATGTGGAAATAAGAGTGGCATAGAGGAACATACGATCAAGCTCAGGATTTAAAGTCAAGACCTCTAGCTCTTGTTAATTTACTATACACTGATTAGTTGCAACAAAAACTTAAGCTGATGAGAATATGTGTACAATTTACATATGGTTCAATGATATGCATAATTTTTACAATAACTATCTGTATTATTTTTTATCAAATTTTACTAGTTAAAATTTATATAAGCAACTTATTATAGGTTGTATCATATAAAGAATGGTTGACTTGTGCAGGTTGGGTCATGGCTTTGGGAAAGACTGAGTCCTATTCGGTAGAATCATTGGACTTGAGTCCGTATGCTGTGGGAGTCTGTTACTCAATTTAATCTATCATTTGGACTTTGGTCCGGTAGACTGATTCTATATCGCTCGTGAGGTGTCCCGACAGACAGGAGCGAGTTTGAACAAGCTTGGTCGATTGCACGCCACCATGAACATGCTGGTGCGCTCAAGGAAATCGCATGTGCTGGTTTGAAAGGCTTCAGAGTTCGGAGGCCTACCAAAACAGGTCCTACGAACTAACTATAGCATGCTCAGCTATTATGTGTAACGAAACAGGAACGAGGACACCTTTTCTCGTGGAAGCTAATAGCATGCGATTATTATTTGGCTTATAATGAATGTGGTGTCCCCACGCAATGATCGATTGATCCAGGATATTGTCAGCTTTGAGTCGCCTGCTTCTAACGGATCTTTCCCAGACTTGAAGGTAGTTCACCGTATCAAAGGTACCCACGGAATGCCAAAAGAGCTTATTACAAAGTTTCAAAATAAAACAAAAACATAACTCAACAGTAATAACAAAATGAACTACTTGCATTGCAGCATAATTTTTTGTGTCCTTCCAAGTTGTGAAACAGTTTGCTTACAAGTAAGCTGTTCTGTCATTCAATCAATTTTTTTTTGTCCTAACCTAAATGTCATCATTAAGAGAAGGGAGGAAGCACATATCAAGCAAAAGAAGTACTTCGGTAGTTAGGTATAAGTATGTATCTATAGTTGACTCCTATGTTAGAAGATCCCTTCCGTTTTGATCCAACGAAACAGCGACCGCATACCTATTCCGGCAATCATATATTAGAGAACGAAGGGGCATCAATTTATCAGATTTTGACTAGGGCCAGAGGTAGGGGTGGCAATAAAACTCGTGGCTTGCTAGCTCGCTCGACTCGGAGGTGAGTTCGGCTCGACTTGGCTCGACTTGTTTCGGTTTTAAATGAGCTGAGCTGGTTTTTTCGCTCGTTATCTTAACGAGTTAGCTCGAGCTAACTCGCGAGCTAGCTCACGAGCCTAACGAGTTGTGTATTCCTATAAAATTAAGAAACCAAATATGGGCTATGGCTCGGACATCTAGCCTATTGGCCATTGCTACCAATATATTAACCTTAAATATATAAATATGGTAACAATATAACCTATAAATGATACCTATTAAAATTACTAATATGCATACAATACTACCTGGATCAACATTTAGTTGTGTGAACGTGTTTCTTGTTGTAAGAACACATATTTACGTGGATACACGGATAAATAGTGTTTGGCTTGAATCTTAAATGCGTGCTATTTTCATTGTACATGTTTTATTTTCTTACGTTCCTTTGTAGGTAACTAAAAAAATGTGTTTCTTATTTAAAGCTTGACGAGCCATAATGAGCTAGCTCGTGAGCGTAACGAGCCGAGCCAAGCTGCATTATTAACTCGTTAGTATAACGAGCCGAGTCGAGCTACTAACGAGCTAGACCGAGCCGAGCACGAGCCGAGCCAAGCTGGCTCGACAGCCAGTCCTAGCCAGAGGTCACTAACTTATCCAGATAAGAATTCAGAACCACTAAAAAGGTTGTACTTGAAAATTTTTACAAGTAACCTTATTCTCCATGTAGGAACAAAGAATGGACAAAAGAGGAGTTTTAGAGGAAAGGAAATCATGTAAACAATGCATTTTGTCCAGTTCATTTATTCTCTTTGATAAGCTATGTCGCTTTATTACACAATTTCTGTAACAGGTCCAGGCTTCTGCTATTGTAGCTTTAGGTCACTTGTCCCATCTTCCACTTGCAGATAAAAGTAACACAAACACAATATATAGGTAAAACGAATCCCATAAGAAAACCATACCAAAATATTGACATCATTAGTTTGATTTATTTATATATTTCATTACTACAAAGACAATTGTATTAAGGAAAAATTGTCACCGCCACGCTAGGCCGAATTTGCCCACCCCTTGGCTGGATCCAGCGGCTGGGAGGAGGTGGAGTGGTGTGGCGCTGCTGGGAAGTGGTGGGGACGACACAGCCAAGAGGAGCGGCGGTGTGATCGAAGGGAGGCGATGGGCAGGTGACGCCGCACCGGCCTGGAGGAAGAAGGCGGCATCCTGCCGACCGAGAGGGAGGAGGTGACGGCGAGCCGACGGGAGGAAGGAGGCGGCAGGCTTGGGCAGCTAGGGAGAGAGAGAGAGAGAGAAGGGCATAATGGTCACTTAGCTCGCTTCAAATCTCAAAAATAATATTTTAATGCATGCCGTGTTTCTTAAACAATATCCACAAAATCATAGTGTGTCTCAGACAAATTCAATTTTGGTAGTGTGTTGTGGCGAATCCGCATTTTGTGAGTGTGCTCCACAAATTTGCCTTTTATTGACGTTTATCAAAACAATCCATGAAGTCCGCTACTACAAGGAGCAGGGCCAGCTGGATTAGTTTCCAGTTGTGATTGCCTCATGACCAGCTACTCGTGGACCGTCACTACCTATGGAAATGGGTCAGGTGCAGCGCAACATTGTTCCCTCCGTCCTGTTTTCCTTCAGATCTTGTCCCTGCGCCTCCCTCCTCTCTTCAGCTGCCGCGTACGGTCCTCTTTGTTCTTTCCTCTCCTCTCCTCCTATACCCAAATCACCGCCATCCACACTGTCGCTACCATGGAAAGGTGCAACTGCTCGCATGGCTAGCCAGTGGCGGAGCCAGAAATCAAGGATGAGGGGGATCCACTACAAGACATTTAGCTCGTAGTGGCGTATTTTTAATATAGTAGAGACATTGTTATCATGTCTCTAGACAAGTGTAGAGACATTTTCAAAAATGCCTCGTAAGCGCATTCTCAAACATTGACTTTATGAAAATAGAGGCACTATACAAATCGTCTCTATTAAATATAGTGATAGTTTTGATAGAGACATTATACCGTGTCTCAGCAAATATAGAGGCATTAAGTAATGGTAAATAATATGAAAAAATACATGGTTGGGAAGATTTGAACTCAAGACCTCATGGAGAAGCAATACAAAATTGGGCCTTACTAACCAACTCATCCACTAATCATTTTGTGCCTACCCTCACAGTTTATTGTTATAATAGGTTAATTGTACTAGAAAATAGTGCCTCTATAGTACAAGAAAATGTCCCTACCAGTGTCGCTACAAGGTATAGGCGTTTTAATATATCTTTAAAGTGTTTCTATATTACTTATGCAGGGACACTTTAAAAGGTGACTTAAAAGAATGCCTCTACAATCTATTTGGGACATTATTTTTCTAAATTTTATTAAACTGTGTCTCTATGTTTGAGGCACATTCTCAAGTGCCTCAAAAAACGCCTCTAGTGTAAAATATAGAGGCAAATTGAAAAATGTGTCTAGAAAAGTGCCACTACAAGAGCTTTTTGTTGTAAATTTGTCTAATAAGGAAAGCCAAATTAATTTTTTCTTTCAAATTTCATGATGAAATTCTATGTTGTATGAAGAAGTGCATGGAGCATGGGGGGAGGGGGTCGTCAGGTCCCTGTTCGCCCCCTGGCTCCGCCCCCTATGGCTAGCGAACACCCCATAACTGAAGAACCACAAGTTTCATGAGGGACCTGGAAACATGGGCCCATGGCATAACGACGAGGGTGCGGGTGGCGGCGAACATGCATGGTGGCTGCGACTACAGTGATAGTCGTCAACGTCTAAGGCCGGGCCAAGCAGCGGGAAAACCTGCTATCTTGGTCTCTTCACCCTCTGTTTGGTGTTTGTGCTATGGACAGTAGTTACAAGCTAATGCCCTTTTTATGGTAAATATAGGCAGCAGGATATAGCGCGGAAAATCTGATTCACGGTTATGCGTGAGGATGGTACCTCACAAACCAACGTACTCTCACAAACTCTTAGAAAATTTTTCAGAGAAACTTTGATTCACAAAGTTTGTGAGCAAAGTTTCCTGTAAGACTGCCAGGAAAATATGGTTTATTATAGCGAGTTTCATGTAAAACTCTCTAGAAATTTTTTTAGGAAAGTTTATGACCAAAGTTTTTTAAAATAGAAAGTTTCAGGTGCCAAAGTTTATTAAAAATGGAAAGTTTTGATGTCCGAAGTTGGTTTGCTAGATTTGCTCTTCCCGCGCGCATTAATTAGCCTGTTCTAGATATAGCGTCTGTTTGGTTCCTAGCCACACTTTGCCACGCCTAACTTTAGTCGATATGTGGCTTTCACAAACAGTTCGCGAAGAAATTCGGCACCACATTTCTGGGAAAACTTGGTAAGAAATTGAGTCAATAACATGTGGCGTGCAAGGCTAAGAAAGTGTGCACTACTAGAATAAAGCACTATAGTGGCGGACGCTATTTTTGCCACAATGACGGTTCTTTGAAGCATCCGCCGCTAACTGGTTGTACAAAGCGGTGTTCGTGACTAAGTGTTGAAAATAGTCGGCCGCGGACCCGCGGCAAATGTGGCAAAAGGCCCGCGGCTAACGAGCGCGCGGCAGTAGCGGACCCTGTCGGGCCCGCAGCCCGTAGCACATTTAGCTGCGGGCCGCAGCCCGTAGCACATTTAGCTGCGGGCCCGACAGTCGGCTCGCTGCAGCCGACCGCACCCTCCTATAAATAGTTGGGGGGGGGTGCAGCGCCTCACCACAACTTTATCCGCGCCGCACCGCCGGCTCTAGGGTTAGGGTTTAGGGTTGGTGGCGGCGCCGCCACTCATCTCCTCTTCTCCTCCGCCTCCGGTCCGGCCATGGGTCGCCGCCGCCGGGACGTTCTAGAAGCGCCCGCCGCTCCCGGGACCAGCGGGCGTTGGTCCTCGCCAACGCCCGCCGAGCGTCCGGCGGACGCCGCCTCCTCCGGCGACTCCGGCTCCTCCGTTGCCGCTCGGATCCGGCGGCGGCCGTGGAGGACTCTCCACCTCGGGCGCGGCGGCCGCTCCTCCTTCGGTGGCTCCTCGAGCAACGGCGGCTGGACGCGCGGAGGCCACTCCATATCCGGCGGCTCCGGTTCCTCCTTCGGCGGGGGCTCGTGCTGCAACACGCGTCGCGTGAGGCAGCGGGACGGCGCGGCGACAGGAAGGGGACGACGCGGGACGGGACGGTACGGCGGTAGGACGGGGACGACGTGGGACGGGACGGCGACGTCTAGGGCGGGTCCTACCCGGGGCCCGTCTTCTTTTGTTAGTAGATTAACAGCATCGGTTGCGGTCTCTAGATCGCCACTAGCGCCTTATTAGGCAAATGCGCTCCGGCGGGCAGTCACGGTCCTTAGACCACAATTAATTTTAGCTGTAATTAGTGACAGGGTCTCAGTGTAATGTATCCGTCACTGAGACCCTTTTTAGCCTATCGCTATAGAGCGTAATTGTAGTAGTTGTGGCAAGCTCCAGTTGTGATATTGAACCAAATAGTTGCCTAAGAATCTGTGGCATTACTAAATTGTGTTGTGACAAAGCTTGGCTATGAACCAAACACTCCCTTAGTTTTGATCATCCGGCCGCAAATAGATATCAACACTTCCTGTAGCAGTTGTGTATATAGTAGGAGATTCTATGAACGCTACTACTACCATTTTTGTCTTACTACGAAAATTCTCTTTTGTAGTAGTACTTTATCCACTTTTCCTAGAAGGTCTAAATTAAATCCAATCATGTCCTCTAAAACAGCCATTTTTTTTATATCTCTACTGTCAAAATTATGATATCTATCTATATATCTATATATATATATATATATATAGCTGTACTATATCACACCTAGAGTATGATATAATATTCCACACCTAGAAAACCGACTAGCCACGTCACTAACCACCAACTTAAACAGCCAGGCCGCACAATCCTCAAAAACCAAACAGATAGAAAACCGGGCAAGCATATAAACCGGACTAATTAATGCAAAAACCAAACAGACGCGTCAATTACTCCCGTGAGAATCTGAGTAAACTAGGCGGCATTTTTTTGCATTCGTCCATCTCAACGGTGACGGAAGCCGGCAGGTTGCGTCAGTCCTCCCGTCAAGACGATGGTGGTACTCCAACTACCGCATCTACTGCAAGGTATACGCAAACAATGCTTGTCTCTACTCTTAATAAATTCGATGAAAACGTCCATGCCGTACGTCCCGTACGTCCATAACCAATGTGATCAAGTCTATTGTTCGAATCTATGTTGATGTCGCCTATGTCGTAAGTTTTTTTGACTCACCGTATCTTTAGTAACTCAATTCGATTCGAAGCCAAATACATCAAACAGCTCACAGTTGGGCCCTTTTTTCCGCCATCCCCGAGTACTTTCCATGTTTTCAGTCCTATTTTGGTTTCCTCTCTATCGTATATGTTCACGAATCTCTACTTTCGGTTTCTTCCTTTATCGTGTTTGCTTAGGAGTTGGGTGTCCGAGCCAGGCGATCTCCTCTGCCTCCAACCTTCAAAACGGGTGTCCCTTGATCCATGGATGAGTTTTCTCACATCAGTGTGCTTGATTTGTTGCTCTAGAACGGCATTCCATCTCTCTCTCTCTCTCTCTCTAGCTAGCTCTCTCAATCGAGAGGAAGAAGATGAACAGGCAACAACATTGGTGGGCTGGGCCAGGTTGGTGGGCTGTTGGGCTAGACCAACATGTCTTGTTTTTTCTTTTTTTTTCTTTTTGCAATTAGAGCTTTATAAGTCATGCATAAATCTATTCCTCAAAAAACAAGTTACGCATGAATATTAACATATAAAGAAATAAAGTACTTATTAAATGGCTTAAACATTGTTCTTCCCTAATCATAGATTATAGGCCTTTTATGACATGGATTTTCTATGGGATTCGTGCTAAGCACGTGCCATATAGGATGTCCAGATGCTGAGAAGTTGAGACACGAGTGTTGTGATAGGTATCGTCTAGGACATCATGGAGCTAAGAACCATGGAGACCATGACGTAAGAAGAAGATAGGATCGCGATAACTGCGAGCAGTCCCCGTCTAGGACATCAAGGAGCTGAGATATGTGAAGAACCCCCGATAGACTGACAAAGACAAAGCCTTCCCATCACCCAAACTTTATGATGTCTGGCCATGTTTTCCATTGCAGTAGATGTTTCTTTCTTCTTTTACACGTGTTGTCCATTCGTAACTTCATCACCATGGTTATTTGCTTGATTATGGACCGTGTGAATACAATGTCTGGTCAGAATATATGAGCCTTGCTGTTCGGTCTGAACGATCAAGGATTATGCCGGACATGTTTCGGGTCTTTAAAAAATACATGAGTTGTCGATGAAACACATTACATACACAAAAGTCTTAAAAATAGAAAAATACGTGTATGCAATGGTCAAACAATATTATTGTCACTGTTAGGAGGAAAAATTAAATCATCAGTAAAACAAACTAAATATGACTGTAGGAAAAAATGATTGTCGTTAATGATACTCTATCCATCAAATATATGGTTGCCTATAGTTAGTTGTATTATTAAAAAACCCGTAGCAACGCACTTGCACCTTGCTAGTATCTTTATATTGCAATCAAAATTATCTAAATTCCAGATCGATTGATGCAAAAAAATCCAATTGTTCTCCAACGGACAGAGAGAGTATTGCTGACATGGTCGCCAAAGCTGCTGATGATTACGACTCCGCGATTGTTGTGCGGAACTCGAACTACAGGTATGTCTTTTTTTCCCTCAATCTAGAAACTGTAAATTCCACTTTGATGCACCCAATTGCTTTGTTTTGTCTTACTCATGCACTGAAACTTTCCAATAGTCATATTATATATTTTTCTATTAATTTTCTGCTTGAGCTGGAAACACGCAGGAATGTTCAGGGTTACAGGTTGCCGGCGTTCTTCCTGTCCGTTGATACTAGAACCTACATGATATGCTTATATTCATATCCGCTGGTCCATTTGATGGATTTTTTTTCTCAGCCATGACGTGTCTCCTATCTTTTATTCTTATTCTTTCCGCCTTTTTTGGTTAACAACATGAACGTTCTCTTCTTCCATTCGATAACTGACCAAAATTTTCAGTGCAGAATCTTGTTCCATTCGATAACTGACCAAAATTTTCATGTATGCGGCCTTGAACATTTTGAAGCAGTGATGCAGAAGAATCAATGCAAACAAGTTGCAAATCAAATGAGGACATAATAGCATAGTTTAGTAGGAAAGCCTCAGTCCTAGAACTTTGTAAATATTTTCTTTCATGTCATATTAGTGCCAAGTCTATACACCTGTCAATTTCGTCGCCAATGAAAAATCTGCTTGTGTTTGAAGTCTGTCACTTCGATATTTACTTTTGTCCATGTCAGATTCTAGTGCACTCTCAGCTTCAATCAGACTATGAAACCATATTTATATTTTGATGCCATTGTATAAGTAAATACATGGTCAAACTTTGTGGCACGTTAATTGCAAAGTGGGAAAGCATACACGAAGTAGATGACGAGGGAAGTTTTGATTCATACACCACAATTCTAGATCCATTACATAGATGTGTTGTTAGCTCGGCAACCGTGGTCTTCAAATATGTCGGTTCAACCACAAAGTATCATGGGGTTTTCCGATCACATTTTGTTTGTTATTTGTGATCCCATTGGTTAGCATTTATGATCATACTATTGATAAATGTTCCAACACATACCAACAGGTCTTGCTAATTCTCAGTCTGTTGAGATTTCTTTTTCTCTACACAACACATGTAACTGTAAAATATTATTAACGCACATGACATCCACAATCCTTGTTGGTAGTAAAAACTATAATCTGAAACCACAAAGACATTGCAGTCACCAGTTAGTAGGACCATAAATGTTTTTGCTATAGTTGTAAAAAAATTAGTTTCGTAGTCATAATTCTTGGTAGTAAAACCTTATCTAGCAACAATAAAGGTTTTGCAATAAAGTGCAAATCTTGGAATTTACGAATGCAGGTCCTGACTTTTGTTCTCTCTCAAAGTGCAAAATTCCTGTGATAACAAACTACATTCTCAATTAAACAATGAAAGGAGTACAAGTAGCAAATATTCGAAGTTGCTATCAGGATAATATGTCACGGTTACATGAAGGAGATTTTACAATACTACCAGTATAAGTCATAATATTTTTCTATTAATTGTAAATTCTGAGCCTTTTACATTCATTGACATGTCAATTTGCTATCAAGATTTTATATTAATCACATGCTAATGAAGGATCAAATAGTCCTAGTTTTTTTATGCTCGATGAACAACATTCTCAAATAAAAAATAACAAGGGTACTTCTATTCAGGGAGAAAATATTTGAAGCTTGCAATTCTGTTGCTTTTTTTTATACAAAATTCTATTGCTATCAAGCTAAGCAAGGAGCAGATTATTTAGATACACGAAGGATGAAGGTGTTTTTATACCACAACCAAAAATAGAATCGGAGCAACCCACTATATCTATCAAGGAATTTTAGTTACAAAATTATACATTCATAATCTTTTTTTTGTCAGACTAATCAAAGGGAAAAATTGTCAACCCACCAAGCCACGTCACATCTAACTAACCAGAGAATAAAAAAGGGACAATTAACACGGTCTCAATGGTCTCAAAAAATAAATGTTTAGGTTTCCATTTCAGTACCCGTCAATAATAATAACTCCTATAACTATGGATATTAAGTGACCTGAGAGCACGATCGTGTTATTTCTTATATAGCAGTTGTGATTTGATCATGATTTCATCCCCGAAATATAGTGCATGTATGATTGGGCTTCCCGAAATGGGTAGTCAATAATCTAGAGGTAAATAATCAAGATTTGTATGATCACACACAACTAAATTTACTATTAGGCTTATGTACTAGCAAAATTTTATTAGTTTTCTGGTCACAACCTTGTATCCAACAAGTAGATACTCCATTCTAATATTGTTGACGTTGGCTAGCTTAAATTTGAACTAACCAGTGTCAACAAAAAAGAACGGAGGAGTATGTTTTATGGTCACGCCCATAAGCATCTAAAAGTATTAGCTAGGTTTTTGGCAACTAAAGGTTAAAACCAGCATGGTCTTTTGACAAATAATGGATAAAACCATTATGTGATCGTGCAAATGATTTTATGTTTTCAAACGTTGAGACCATAAAAAATATCTAGTTAGTGTACCACACTCTACATCTATAATTTCTCAAGGCTTCGAAATTCTTGGTCAATATGTTTAAATTGGTCATTCTTAATCACTACTATTCACCAGAGCATAGAAAACTATTTGTACAAATTGTACTACAGTGTTCTAATCATATAATCTCTACTCCTTTAAATTGATGCCACGCATGTTTGCTATTGAGATATTTGATTAATCAGTCCTTGCAATTCAAGGATGAAATATGGGCTTTCTATTTTTAACTCGACTCAAGTCAGCCGGATTTCGGGTTTCAGATTTTCTACTTTTTCAGACCCGTTAAGAGAAAATAGTGCAAACAAATGATAAAATACAATTTTTCTATAAGAATACCTGACAAAAAATTATAATGCATCTTATACAAAGATACATAACCCTACACAATTTTCAAACTTCAAATCTAATAAAAAATTTCAGACCCGTTAGCCCGCATGTGACCCGCTCCGCACCACGCCGACACCCGCATGACCTGCTCTGCTCTGCTACTACATGCCTGCTCCCACTCTGCTCTGATCCTGCCAACGTCCGGGCACCACGTGCCGCACCCAACACGCGCCCGCGTTCCCGCGTTGTTTGAAGGCTCGCGCTGCGTTCAGTAGACTAAAGCCTAGGAAAAATGATCAAATATACTTGGATATGCATGTCTTTGCTACCAGAAGGTTAGTCATAAATTCCTATTGCCTTTTACATTCATGACCTTACCTCTTCGCTACGAGAAGGTTAGTCAATGAATGTTCACTCAAGTTTTTATGGTTAACCAACTTCCTTCTTCTCAGTTGTGACCTTTAGTCACACATAGTTTATATTTTTTTGCCACTTAAAAATATTCTTTGGGATCAAGGCTGGATACCTATCTTCCAAGTTGGTATAAGTTTTGCGATTATATATATACCAGGATTGTGAATTGGCAAATGGCTTAATCATAAAATTCTCTAAGAATTTGTGATTAATAAAACTTATTTGAGGTCAAGGAACTTAGATTTCTTCTTACGACAATTTTTTGCACTCAAGAAAAACTTTTGTACAGCAGACCATAAGAAAACTAATGCAATTTGCTACCAAAGCTTATTAACCCAAGAGTATTTGTTGTAATTTTTAATGGCTGACCAAATGGGATGTTTGCTCGCAACAATTTTTTGCTATCAAAAACAGCTCAGCAGACCACAAATGCAAATAAACTATTACAATTTGCTATCACAAGCTTATTGACGAAAGAGTGTTGGCTACAACTTTTTAACGGTTGAATAACTGATATTTGTACTTACGGCATATTTTTTGGGATCAATAATAAGTTTATGTACTATGACCATAAAATCTATTACATTTCGCTTTTAAAGCTTTATTACAATTTGCTTTTAAAGCTTTACTAACCCACGGGTGTTCATCGCGACTTTCTATAATTGACCAAAAGTGATTTCTTCTTACGACATTTTCTTGCGAACAAGAATAACCTGTGTACAACAGACCATAAAATATATGACAATTTTCTACCAGAAGATCAGTAACCCACGAGTCTTTGCCTCAATTTTTAATGGTTGACCAGATGCGATTTCTGCTCATGACAACTTTTTTTATCAAGAATAATCTTTTGTACAATAGACCATAAAAACGATTACATTTTTTAAAATATGCATCCACTGCTTAATGCCCATGCTCACCTAGTATACTTTACCACACATAACGAATCAACAAACCACTTCTTTATGCCTACGCATTTATCCATCTGTGATCACATCTGTTTTTTCCAGTAGAGAATGTGCAAATGGTTATATATCTTCACGCGGTCCTGTGTGTACTGGCCAGCTTGCATCGTATTTTCCCTAAATAAAACGCGTCTAGGCATGCAAAAAGAAAGCTTCGCCTAAAAAAAATCGATCCAAAAACCATAGAAGGAAAAAAAAAGAAGCAGACCATATCAGAAAATACTTTTAGCCCCAATGACAGATATTTTCTATTCTAAAATATTTTGTGATCATACGTTCTCACTGTTTTTCCTAACGAAAGGCTGATTTCTCACATGTATTCCAGTGACATTCGATCATGTTCACCAGCCATTTTTTTTAATGTACTCGATTCCAAATGGATGGCATAATCAGTGGGCCATTAACATGTGGTAATTGATAGCTGAACCGGTGGACAAAAAAACCAGTTGGACGCGGAGGCCAGGAAAGAAAAACGGTTTGCTTTAATTGCCTACTAGCTGGCGCACCCATCAAGAGACCCTTGGCATGCATGCTTGTCTTGCGGGATTTTATTTGCATGCCAAGTGGTGTGCGTGGCCTAGCTGGTTGGGTCAGGACGGATGGAGCGCATCTGGTCTGCATGGTGCTAGTAGCTGGCCTGGGTACTCAGTATCCAGGGTGTCCATTAGCGCGGGACTATATATAGATATATATATATATAATTATATATATATATATATGTATATATAATTATAGTAGTAATATATCACACCCTGGGTGTGATATATTATTTCACACACCCGCCAACTCACGTGGCCACGTCACTCCCGATGCCAGGCATGCAAACCCATTAAACCTAGACGTCACCGGTGCAATTAAACCCAACCACGTACAGAACAAACCAGGCCACACCGTCAAGTGCGCGCAGTGCCATATATAAATTTATTTGCCTTTTAATACTGGTCAATTACTCGGCCATTTATGGCATTTTGAGAGGCCCGGCCGATCGTGTATCATATAATCTCGCATCCCGGCGAGCGGCGGCTCAGGTGTGCATGTCTCGTTTTATAGAGTTTGGGCTGAGTGGGAGTTCTTTCGAACATCTCAATGGCGGTTGCATGTTGCCGGTTCGTCCTGGACGGCGTGATGCTGTCTGCTACTCCTGTGAGGCACACAACCAAGTTTGTATCGCCAGAATCCCGATTGCAGGAACACGTCGAAAGAGCTGCCGGAGCTGTACCAAGAGCCGATCGTCGGAACTAATCGAATTGCCAGAATCGAGAAAAAATAGAGCTTCAGGACCCATGCCGGCAAGGTATGTACCTCAATACTAGTCCACTGTTTTCCTTATATTTAAGTAAATCTGGCTCTTCATCAGTGCTACTTATCATTCAGGTCACTGGATGCATCTAATTCCATGTATGTATTGACTAGCTCATACAGACGGGTGTGAGATTCACCATGATTTTGTGATGACCATGGATTGTAGAAAGGCCCAGTTGTGGTTGCCGGAGATCCCCATGCTGCGGGTGACAACTACAACTACAATAAACGTGAGGTGCAATTAAGATTCATTGTCTATTGATCCATCTTGTTGCAGACTCATTTCTCCTTCATTTTCTTGATCTAATCCTTCATTATATTGTCTATAGATCATGTTCTATGGTTAAAAATGCAATCTTTTTTCCTTTGCTTGATCGTAGATTTTTTTCATCTCTTCTCACAATTTCTTCAAATTTATTCAAGCATTATTTGCGGCTGATTTTGTGCAGCTTAGTGGGTCGTCGGGTTGGCATGCGGCTTCTCTGCATACCTTAGCAACACCATCCGACAGCCACGGCAATTCAGTTCTCGTAATATTCATCCGGTACGGTAGAAACAGCCAGATCCATGGAATCGGGATGTCTGGCTGCTTGTACTTTCAAATGCGAAGAACACATGGATCCACAAGCTGCGCGCTGGATTCACTTCCTCGATCACCCTGCTCCGGCTGCAAGATATACTTGCTTCTTCTTATCCCTGCAGGTCCCTGACAACCTGCTCCGGCCAAAAAAGCTGGTCTGATATTCTTGTTTCTTCTCATCCCTGCAGGTCACCGGAAGAAAGAATGGGTTTGGTGATGATTTGAGGCCTCATCAGGTGGATTAGACTTCACTCTTTTGAGTTCTTTCACCATCTAGCAAGGAAGTCAGGAAAGGCATGCTGGGCTTTGCTGGGCTTGGAAGAAAGCTAGGAGCATAGCAAGATGCTTGCTATGTTCTTTTGCTTACGTGTGATATTTTTTCTATTTGCAATCAGATTTTTTGCAATGCAATTAGAGTGTAACAAATTGTACAAATTGTTGTCATTTAATCATCATTGTCTACCATATAATTAAAACCTATTGTTATAAATCACAATATTGTCTTGAATCATAATTTTCAGTTTTTTACATTCCCCTGGCCATGGAAATTTGCTATCAAGCGATTAATCACAAGAGTACGTGTAATTGAAGTTTAATACTTGCCTGAGCAAGAGGAAAACAAGATCATAAAAACTCTTCTTATAAATCATAATTTTGTCTTTTAATTATAAATTCTTAGCTTTTTACGTTCATATGCCCATGTAAATTTGCTACCAAGACTAAATTAGATTTCACTTTTTTGAGTTCTCTCACCAGCTAGCAAGGAGGTCAGGAAAGGCACGCTGGGCTTGGAAGAAAGGAGCATAGCAAGATGCTTGCTATGTTCTTTTACTTACGTGTGATATTTTTCTATTTGCAATCAGATTTTTTGCCATGCAATTAGAGTGTAACAAATTGTACAAATTGTTGTCAGTTAATAATCATTGTCTACTATATCATAAAAACCTGTTGTTATAAATCACAATGTTGTCTATAATCATAAGTTTCAATATTTTACATTGGCGTGCTCATGGAAATTTGCTATCAAGCGATTAATCACAAGAGTACATGTAATTGAAGTTTAATACTTGCCTGAGCAAGAGGAAAACAAGATCATAAAAACTCTTCTTATAAATCATAATTTTGTCTTCTCATCATAAATTATTAGCTTTTTACATTCATATGCCCATGTAAATTTGCTATCAAGAGTGGATTATATTTCACTTTTTTGAGTTCTCTCACCAGCTAGCAAGGAGGTCAGGAAAGGCACACTGGGTTTTTACGTGTGATATTTTTCTATTTGCAATCAGATTTTTTGCCATGCAATTAGAGTGTAATAAATTGTACAAATTGTTGTCAGTTAATAATCATTGTCTACCATATCATAAAAACCTATTGTTATAAATCACAATATTGTCTTTAATCATAATCTTCAGTTTTTTTACATTGGTGTGCCCTTGGAAATTTGCTATCAAGCGATTAATCACAAGAGTACGTGTAATTAAAGTTTAATACTCGCCTAACCAAGAGGAAAATGACATCATAAAAACTCTTCTTAAAAATCATAATTTTGTCTTTTAATAATAAATTCTTCGTTTTTTTTACATTCAGATGCCCATGTAAATTTGCTATCAATAGTGGATTAGATTTCACTCTTTTGAGTTCTCTCACCAGCTAGCAAGGAGGTCAGTAAAGGCACGCTGGGCTTGGAAGAAAGCTAGGAGGATAACAAGATGCTTGCTATTTTCTTTTACTTACGTGTGATATTTTTATATTTGCAATCAGTTAATCATCATTGTATACCATGTTATAAAAACCTCTTGTTATAAATCACAATACTGTTAATCATAATTTCCAGTTTTCCACATTTGCGTGCCCATGGAAATTTTCTATCAAGCGATTAATCACAAGAGTAAAGTTTAATACTTGCATGACCAAGAGGAAACCAAGATCACAAAAACTCTTCTTGTAAATAATAATTTAGTGTTTTAATCATAAATTCTTAGCTTTTAACATTGATATGGCCATGTAAATTTGCTATTAATAGATGAAGCACAAGTGAACTAAGGAGCAATTCGAAGTTTTATGATTCAACAACTACATTCTCAATTAAACAATTACACAAATACCTGTAATTCAAGGAATGTTCAAAGTTTTGTGCTACGCTAACCATGGAACGAATTAGTAATGGACAAGATCTTACATTCAATTTTTTTTTGCTACCTGTAATCGACCTGTTTTTGCTACAAGATCTTATGTTCAAAAACAGTGTCTTTTTCCTCTCAGGTATTTTTTTAAAGACTGTCAGATATTAATTGAGGAAAAAATATTTGATTAACCTGAAAATAATATTTTGCACCTAAACAGTTTCGTATCCTACAAGAATTTGTGACCACACAGTCCCATATATTTTTAGATAGGTACAGATCCTGTGATCATGTGTAGTGTTTAATTTTAGGTACAAAAAATAAGTAAACCTTGCCGTAAAAGGTGAGCTAGCTGCAAAAAAGTAAGTGAACCTTGGCGTCAAACCTGAGCAGTTTTTATCCTCACGAAAGTTTGGTTTCAGCCAAATATTCTCACACTACGCTTTGGAATATTTTAGTTGAGATGGAACCATCCTGGCTGAATTTATGGTCATTAATATATAGTAATTAAGTGCCCAATCGGTGGAGGAAGAAAAATAGGACCCAGACAAGGAAAAAACGGTATGGTTTAATGTTGTATGGGTGACTTGCGCACCACCAGGTGCCACACAAGCACCCTGCTGCCTACATGGCAATGGGGAGTGATTTACTATATCACACCCTGGGTGTGATTTAGCGCTGCCCTATATAATTATATATATATAATATGGAAACCATAATATCATCTTTGTCCAGCGAAAAATATTTCTACTCTATTCATACATGAAAAAATGGATATTAATTGCTCATACTCATCTATTTGCACTGCCTTTCCTAGTTCTATTATTTCAATGGGAGGCCATGAAGCGACCTTGTGATTCTTCCACCTTTGTTCCAGAAGATCGACATATTTTGTGACAACATCTATACATTTCTGAAGACCTTTAAGCAGCAAGTATTAAAGATCTTTGTTATGCTTTGAAGATATTTATGCTAATATCCATACAGTAGCAGTAAAATTTTTAGCTAATACTTATAGCTTTGTCCAAGTCCCCACGTCCAAACCTTGTACCATGTGAATCTAGGATTTGTACAATCCCTTTTTAGCATTTAGAACTGCAAGATACCAATGTGTATCTGCTATGTTTACTGGAAGAAAAACCTAAAAATAGAAATTGTGTAATGAGTAAGAAAAATATAAATCATGCACCATTATGTCAATTGTTACAAACAATACTTTACCATATCAGTAGCCAAATATATGCGAACCATACCTCCATTCCTTTTTTAGTCCTTTCATTAGCTAATGTGTAAAACTTTTCATTTGCATCAACTTTTCTTCAATCACACTTAAGTACCTATGCAACAAAAGAATCCTCTATGATAACAGAACCATCAGTCCTGTTCAGCATTTGCACTTGAGGTGTGTTCAAAAAAGCCAGTAGTCCAACCAAATGAGTTGGTTGCCAACAAAAGTCAAAGCCAAAAGCAGCTTTTTGCTAGTTCATTTCTGAAAGCAGGTATGGAGTTGCTTTTTTGGGCTTTGGCTTTCACAAGTTCGAATAAATTACCTACCTACATACATGTATGTGTATATAATATATATATATATATATATATATACGGCAGAACTATTCCACACCCGGGTGTAGAATAGCTTATTCTACACCCCGAGCCACTTAACGCACCACCGACTGCGCCAGCTCCTCCTGACCCGTCCACCTCTACCCGAGCGTAACGGGTCCGAATTCCACCCGTTAAAACCCACGCGCTGTCCTCCTCCATCCCGGCCGCCCCGCGCTTCAGCTGCCGCAGCTCCATCCGCGACCTCCTCCAATCGCGCTTCCTCGTCCTCGTCGCGGGAGCAGCGAGCCCCGTCCAGGTGCCATCCCCCAACCTCATCCGGTCGCTCCTCCTCCTTCTCGCCGCAGGAGTGGCGAATGCCCAGGTGCGTCGTTCCCAACCACCACTTGCCCAACCACCACGCGCACGGGCTACGCCGTCCCCGAGCTGCAGGAACAGCGAGCACAGCCCGTGCGCGTCGTCCCCGACCTCTCTGCTATAGCAGTTATGTGTTCATAGCAATTTTTTTTAGTTTGGATGTGTCTGCTATAGATCTGCATCAGATAGATCCCTCTCTATTTTGTACGTGTTAGCATCAATTCCAGGGTATGAGACATATGGATTTGATTATGGGCAAATTATTGTTAGATTGGAGTTCCTATCCTTGCTAAGTTGTGGTTCAATTTCTGTCTGGATTGCTTCAATTTTGGATTAATGTAAATCCTGTATTCCTTTTGGGATGTGATGACAACAACAATAAGGAATTGAGTGCTCCAGTAAATTTAGTTTGGTTGCCTCTCGAACATCCTGTGAATCCTGTGAATTTCAAATAAGATATAGTAGAATTTTGCATTAGATAGAGTAGAACATCCTGATTTTGCATTAGTAAATTTTGTATGGTTCAGTAATTGATTTTGTATGATTCAGTAATTTGTATGATTCAGTAAATTAGTTTTTCTCTTTGTAGTAACTGAACTTGTGTATTCAGTAATTGTTATCTTGCAATGTTCAGTAATTGTGTTTTCTTGTGTTTGAATGTACTTGTGAATTTGAAAATCTGTAGGGTTATGTGGCTTTGAAGAAGATGGCATTAAAATGATTGCAGTTTGCTCTCCGAGTAAATTACTGAATGTGTTTATTTGGATATGTTTATTGCAGAAACATGGATGTTGAATCTACTGCATCTGCGGTCACACAAGTACAGAATGGTGGCGATAACATTGATTCCCCTATTTCTATTGAATTTTCAAATGAGGCTCCACAGCCAACACCAGCTACTGCTCCACCACTTATAATTTCATCAACACCTGATGCTCCCATACTAGCAGTACCTGTATCATTCAGCCCAGCGTGGCTTGATGATTCAATGAGGTACCAAGTGATGATTACGCCTTCAGCTCCTATCCCCCTCGAGCAGCTAATCACACCAGATGTGGTCCCCACATATTCTCATGTAAGTAATGTGAAATTTGTTTATTTGTGTATAAATTTTTTGCAATGTTTTTATATGTGAAATATGTTTATTTGTGTATAACGCTTCTGATAATTACTGGGAGTAGGTAGAAAAAAATACTCATTGTTTATAATTTGCAGGACCCGAGGATTGCTCGAGAGGTATGTCCCGCATGGTGACATGCCATTTGAGAGCCCGACTCATGCGTATGATTTCTATGTGACCTATGCAATGCTCGTTGGTTTCCCGGTTCGAAAGGGCAACAATAGGAACGGCAAGCGTGGGTAAGAATATCATTGTTCATTTCAAGGGAAGCATAGGGGAAGTCCGGGGTTGAACAGAAAAAGGGACAAAACAACCATGCGGAAAGGTTGCAAAGCTATGGGGTGCGCAGTGGGGTCAAAGGATGGTGGGGTTGTGCGTTTCAAGAGAATTATGCTTGAGCACTGTTGGTATTTCTTACGTCACGAATAAATCCGCAAGCGCACGGAATACCGTTGTAGCACTTCACCCGGGAGTATTCCAAGGTATCGTATTTATATCCGCAGGGAACGGAGTATTTCTGCAACAAGGTTAGTTTACCCAAGGACAACCAAGACAACGTAGCAAAATAGGGTCGAGAGGGTGACTCTTATCTATTTATCCTTTAAAGGTAGACGAACGCAAGCTAGACTTGTTTACTTCGGGCACCGTCTTAGGCTTGGTCCGCCAAGCCACTCCGGTCTACGAAAGCTCTACTATGTACCCGGACGTGGAGGGTTCCTTTGGATGACAGGGCTGTCACTTCCTGCCACCTACCTCTACAAACCGTGGGGCACACAGCAAACAAAGGCGATCTCCAGCCTAGACACCACGTCTATGCTATTGACCGCTACTCTAGCCTCGGCCTAGAACCGAGTTCGAAAGCTAGAGCACTTCTTGCGAAGCGATGATCCCGTAAACAAGTATAACAAGAATTACGTCTAACAAAGATATGTCACGATAGATAAGTAGATCACCACGTATAAATCACCTAAAAGAGTGTTTACACGCCAAGGTAAAAGGAAAGGAAATACTACTCCACTTTATAAAAGGGAGGAACACTCCTTCCTTTTCCTTGCCCTCTCTCCTATTCTACTAAGATACAAGAGGCCCTTGGCCTAAGGATGAGAATTTTGTCTTCTATCTTGATGTTGGTGGTGTGTTGAGAGAGGGGGTGTAGCCCTTTATTTATAGCCTTGGAAGGTCGGCAACTTGGAGGCGGTTCCGGACGTCGGTGGCATTAATTGCAGGTGGAACCGACATCGGGAAGGCGGTAGCTGCCAGCAGGCCAAAACTCGGGCCCCGTTGGGCATCGTAGCAGTTCGGCCGAACCCATCGTAGCGGTTCGGCCGAACCCCCATTGGCCCCTATGGCCTTGGGCTTTGGTCGAGGGGTCCTCCTTGATGTCTTGTTCAATGATCCTCATGCAAGGGCCCAAGTTGGTTGAGTTTTGTATGACTTTTGATCCATATCTTGTCGGGTTGCCGATGCTGAATTCTCGGAGTGATAAGTTGTGGGCTTCTTGATGTGTTTTCCCTTCTTTTGATATGAAATGCACATGCACTCATAATTTCACCAAGACTAGTGGAAATTGTTAGAAATAAACCCTATGTCTACTCTTGGTGATGGTGTTTGGTTCGGAAAGGTGCAATATGTTGACGGTAAAAATAGACCATAAGGACCGTCAACAAGACCCCCACACTTAGCTCTTTGCTCGTCCTCGAGTAAAGCTTGTGAGCATAAGGCGGGAGCATACTTCTCATGGTATGATGCTAGCATACAAGTTATTCCAGGCCATACCTGCACTCGTGAACTTTTGATGTGTCTACCATGTAATCTTGGGTAGTTGAGGAATGGAACGGTCATGATTCGAGTCATCATAGCCACCTCTCGCTGAGTCACTTGGGTTTTTGAAGGATTTTCAAAAGTAAAAGCATAGCTCATACTCCTCGAATGATAGCTCTCAAATTGCTCAATGTGTATGATTCCTCACCAAGGCATTGGAATTGCCTCTTTTTATCCTACTTCTACAAAAGGCTTTATGTGGAGCTTGGTAGGGAATGAAAGAGAGGCATACTTGCATCACATATTTTTGCCGAACCAAAAGAGTGGATCCATGGAGGATGCAAGTCATACAATCCTGATCAAGATGTGCATGTGTGTATAATGGTAGCGAGGTGGAAAGCATACTCCTTTTTGTATTCCTTCTCTCTCTCTCTTTTTCAGATTTTTGAGGAGGACATGGCTAGTATTTTTTTCTTTCTTTCTCTCTCTTTTTTTTTTTTTTTTAACATTATCCCTCTTTTCATTTTCAACATGCTCTACTTTTGTATGAGCAGGGATTATTCTTTCTCTTGCATAGCCATGTCTCCGATGATAACTTGAGAGAGGAAGGTAATAATGTGGAGTATTTATTTTGGTGGATGGATGGGCGTATTGCTTGACTTCCAGTGTAGAAGCTTAGTGTGAGGTGGAGTGTACGTGATCTTTGATCATGAGAGTATAACAAGCTTCTCACTAGGGTCACACAATTTTGATAAAGCTCAATGCAATGACAAGCAGCATATGTGTGTAGGCTTTGCAATGTGATCAACATATGGCTTTGGTGGGAATATAAGATCATTGAGGAGCATGAAGCTATAAATTTTAAATTTTTTCAAGATAAATACCCAATTACTCTATGCAGGAGGAGCAAGATTCATCTCATCCAACCATATCACATTCGCCAACAACTTAGATAAACATGGGTTCCTATGAGATTGGTGTTCACAAGCAACAGCATATGATGCGAGGAATAAAGAGTATGCAGGCCAACCGTCTAGAAGCATGTAGTTTGAGGGAACAATAACGTTCATTTTATTCTTGAGTTAAATTTTAGTGATTGGCTCAAAAGGTTGGTTTAACTCATGAATTGGAGAGATAGAGTAGTGGGGTAGAATGCGCAAACCATCGCCTTGGGTGAAGTGGAGGCCAAGTGGACCATAGGATATTTGATCGAACCAAAGGTTCGGCCAAACCTTGCTTTCTTGTCTCGATGGCTCCACCTTCTTTTGTGTCGATTAGTGCGATGTTGTGCATCATGTTGGTGGGGGAGATCTCAAATGTGTGCGTGATGAAGAACTAAAGAGATCTCCCCCACACTTGTTCTTGTATCTGCTTTATTTATTCGAAACAAACAAAAACAAAGCGAAGACAAAGAGGACTCTACCGGGGTTAAAGACCGGGAGCCTAGATTTATTGAATTAAACTTTAGGTGCCTTATGTGTTTGAAACAAAAGAGAGATGAAGCACCTTACTTATTATTTCTTTTTCAAGTGTTATTCGATTTTTCATTTTATAATTTTTATTTTATTTTGACATTTTCAAGGTGGAAGAAAAAGGATGCAAGTTGCGATACAAGTTACCTTTGTGGGGGAGGGAACCTCCCCCACACTTGTTCTTTTGCTCATGGCGTTTGATTTGGGGTTGAACCCAATGTGATTGTGGAAGGCCTTTGTGCAGTGTGGCTGTGATGTTGGTGCAATGTTTTGGTGGGGAGATCTCGAGCATGTGCGTGATGAAAACTCGAGAGATCTCCCCCACACTTGTTCTCTCGCACCCGAGAATCCTGCCAAAAACACTACTCCTCGCAAGCAATTTCCTCCAACTTGGAGAGGCAAGGTTAGCTCTCGGAGCACATACAAACAAGGTCCCGGGTTAGATGACCGGACCTCATTTGTACAGCCGAGGAAGAAAGGCACAAGCATGTCATGTGGACCATGTTTGAGTGCGATCATGGGCAAGATATTCCTCGTTGATAAAAACAACTTGGGGCTTAGTGATATGAAAACTTGAAACAGTGTAAGCCCCAACTCTAGGAGTGATATGATAAAACAACGAGGTGCACTCAAGAAGTCCTAATTGCTTGGAAAGTTCTTAACCATTCATGCATTGCATAGGAGGGATTTTGATATCGTTAACCATGGCGAGAGGATTCTAAGCTCATTCCTCATACAGATATGTCTATGATTGCTTTGAGGAACACAAGTCATAGCAAGCCAACCATGCATCAAGCACAAGAAGGAATATGATTCATTGCCAATGAGCATGCTTGTGAAGATCGGGAGTTTGTAGGCTCAAAGTTTGATAAGCAATGCTTATGAAAGCCTAGTAGATAGCAAGGATGTATGCATGAAGGGTGATACTCCCTATGGGAGAACCAAAGGGTAGTACCATTGCCTAACTACTACAAGGATGCATGGAAAATCATGTGGTAAGTAGGTGGGAGCCATACTCACCCACACGAATAAAAACCATATCACCCTTGGGCTTCCAATTATTAGCAAAAAATGTGGTCATACCTTTGTTGTGCAGAGATATCAAATTGAAGTTGTAGGCTTGTTCCTTCATTTCGCACACCACAACAAGGTTGGTGTCGAAAAGGAGTCTTGACATGTTGTTTTCATCAAGGTCCTCCTCCATGGGATCTTCGTGAGGCTCTTCATGCCAACCTTCTCACATTAGGCATGAGCTCAATGGAGGGGGACGAGTATGTGTCACGTCGGGGGTGACTTGTGCTTGAACTTGTCGCCTTTTTCAACGTGTTGATGAGCTGATTATTGTCCTTTCTCCTGGCTGCACATAAGAGCAAGAACACAAAAGCGAACTCGAGCACGGGTTATGTTAGTGAAAACCAAATGGATTTCCCGTCGGTTGCCTTTGCAAGGATTTTTTTTTTTTTTTTCGCAACTTAATTTATTAAACAAATAGAAAAGAAGAGAAAGGGAAACCGTTTTCTTAACTTCCGGACGAAAAGCCAAAATGGTTTGTCTCAAAATTGTTTTTCTTTGAGAATAAATTTCTAAAGAAAAAAGAAGAGTTGGAGACGATCGAAGATGGAAGAAGTTTATTTTTGAAGGACTCCAACTATGCAAATAAGAAAACCAAAGAGAAAATCTTTTTCTTAAACTTGAGACAAAATATCGTGGAAAATTGGGGAAATGCGAGAGCAAGAATTTAGCTTTTAAGGGTGCTTGAATGCAGAAGGGATGAAATTGAAGAATTCAAACACCCTTGCATCCAAAAAGAAATAAAGTTTAACTTGGTCAACAGCCCCATAATGGCTATAGGCTTTAAAGTCAAGGGGGTTGTGCCAAAATTCCATCAAAACTTTTGCTCAAAGCATTTTCCAAAAGGTTGGGTCGAGTTAAATTTTACCAAACTTATTCTCTCAGATTTTATTTTTTTTTTTCAAGGAGAAAAAAAAAGAACAAAATAGGAGTTGGAGAATGATTCCAACAAGGAGGGAGTTTATTTTGGAGAAACTCCAATTATTCAAATGGAAAAACCAAAAGGAGAAAGAGAAGGAAAAATCTTTTTCTTGAACTTGGGGCAAACAATAAAAATTCTCGGAAAATGCAAGAGTAAGAATTTTGGAAGAGAGTGCTTGAGTGGAGTGTAAGTGAAGGCACGAAGCACTCTTGAAAACCAATATAATGAAATGAAGTCCATTTTTGGTTGACAACCCCATGATGGCTATGTGTTAGAAAGCCGGAGGGAGTTGTGCCAAAATTCCTCCAAAATTTTGCTCAAAGCATTTTTCATAAAAAGATTGCCTCAAACTCATTTTCCAATACAAAAAGGGTTGAAGAATCCCAAAATGGTTTGGAACAATTCAAACATGCAGAAAGCAAATATGCAAGGAATGCGGTGTCCGGTGGGAAAACAAACATGCATGTGAAGAACAAATGGTTTGCATTTATATATATATATATATATATATTTTTTTTTTTCACCAGTAAATCAGAAAAAATCCGAATATGCATGTTGAGGAGAAAATCAAATATGGAGGAAGCAAATATGAGATAACTACCGATTATCCTATCGGCAAGGGCATCATCATTTTAAGTCCGATGAGCAAGACTTTTCTCCATCATCATGATTTGTCAATAAAGTCCCGGAGAAGGACCTGCAAGGTTAGTGCCAACAATATACAAGCACGATATTTGCAATATTTATGATAAACAAAAGTATCTACAACCATCCTAAAGAACATATAGCAAAACAAGGCACCAAGGTGGTTGTGGGCAGCAGAAGTGGTGTTGGCACTAACAGGCATTGACCCTAGAGATTCATGATGTGAGCATGTGTCATGTGGTTGTTCAAAGAAGAAGCTCCCATGCTCATTCAAAGATTCCTCTTTAGATTCTAGAGTCGATGCCTCATGAAATTCCATGGCCCAAGGTTTGTTTTCAAAAAGTTCTTGATCATCATCAAGAACGGTGCGTGAAGGGCCGAGAGGAAAAGGCTCAAATGGTGAAGAGGACCGTTTGGGTTCATAGGCATAAAAGGTTTCGTCAAACTCATCCTCTTCATGGGTGGAAAACTTTGCATCCTCATATAATGAAGGCTCGAGCGATCGGGTTCGGGATATGAACTTCACTTGCTCAAGTGGTTCATGATTGTGATGAGGATTCTCCAAAGGATTTTGAGTGGTGGTGGTGGTGAAAACGGTTTTCCCATGATTCTCCGTCATATCCTCCTTATGAAAAGGGTTTTTAGGAGGATCGGGAGGAGAAGGAGGTGGCGTCTTTACCCATGTGTAATTCGAGGTGTTTCCAAAATTTTCAAAAATTTCTTCCTCAAACTCAAAAGGGAACTCAAGAGGTTCATCTTCCTCTATCATTGCTCTTGTGTTAGATGAGGACTCGAGTGTTGGGTCTACCTTTGTAGGCACCAATTGTTGTGTTTCTTGCATAACGAGTTCTTCATCTTTTGACTTCGGCTCAACGAGTAAGTCAGCGGAAAAAGGTGTGTTTTCCACAATTCGATCCAAAAGTTCGTGTGCTTCCGCTATGGTCTTATGAGAAAAAGACCCACCCGCGGCCGTGTCAAGATAAAGTGCGGTATCGTTGCTCAATCCCGAATAAAAGTGTTGTAATAAAACGGGTTCGGGGAGCAATAATTCTGGTCCGGAGTCCGTTAGAGAACAGAACCGAATCCATGACGCACTTAAGGTTTCCTTTTCTTCTTGTCGAAAGCCTATTATTTCCGCTCGTAGAGAAGTGATACGAGATACGGGGAAGAATGCTAGACAAAATTTGTCTCGCAATTCTTTCCAATCACCGTTCACTCTCTTAGCGGTGTAAGTGTACCATTGCTTCGCCTTCTCATTGAGAGAGAAGGGAAACAACTTCCACTTCAATGTTTCTTGTGTCATGCCATGGATCAATCGGCATGAACACAAATGTTCAAACTCTCGCAAGTGTTCATAAGGATTTTCATGTTTAAAACCCGAAAAGGATAAACCTCTAATCATCGAAATGTAATCGGGGAGAACTCATAGCCAGGTGAAGAAATAGGTTGTGATGATGATGGTGGCTCTAAGAATTCACCCCGTGGAGTGGAGAAGGATTGGATGGTTGGGTGTGACTCCATGATATGTTTTTGTGAAATTTTGAATGTAAGGAAAAATAAAAACAGAACGGTAAGTAAGATAGATTACGAGGGCAAACCTGATTCGTTACAAAGATAACAACCGTTCCCCGGCAACGGCGCCGGAAATGCTTGTTGGTATTTCTTACGTCACGAATAAATCCGCAAGCGCACGGAATACCGTTGTAGCACTTCACCCGGGAGTATTCCAAGGTATCGTATTTATATCCGCAGGGAACGGAGTATTTCTGCAACAAGGTTAGTTTACCCAAGGACAACCAAGACAACGTAGCAAAATAGGGTCGAGAGGGTGACTCTTATCTATTTATCCTTTAAAGGTAGACGAACGCAAGCTAGACTTGTTTACTTCGGGCACCGTCTTAGGCTTGGTCCGCCAAGCCACTCCGGTCTACGAAAGCTCTACTATGTACCCGGACGTGGAGGGTTCCTTTGGATGACAGGGCTGTCACTTCCTGCCACCTACCTCTACAAACCGTGGGGCACACAGCAAACAAAGGCGATCTCCAGCCTAGACACCACGTCTATGCTATTGACCGCTACTCTAGCCTCGGCCTAGAACTGAGTTCGGAAAGCTAGAGCACTTCTTGCGAAGCGATGATCCCGTAAACAAGTATAACAAGAATTACGTCTAACAAAGATATGTCACGATAGATAAGTAGATCACCACGTATAAATCACCTAAAAGAGTGTTTACACGCCAAGGTAAAAGGAAAGGAAATACTACTCCACTTTATAAAAGGGAGGAACACTCCTTCCTTTTCCTTGCCCTCTCTCCTATTCTACTAAGATACAAGAGGCCCTTGGCCTAAGGATGAGAATTTTGTCTTCTATCTTGATGTTGGTGGTGTGTTGAGAGAGGGGGTGTAGCCCTTTATTTATAGCCTTGGAAGGTCGGCAACTTGGAGGCGGTTCCGGACGTCGGTGGCATTAATTGCAGGTGGAACCGACATCGGGAAGGCGGTAGCTGCCAGCAGGCCAAAACCGGGCCCTGTTGGGCATCTGTAGCGGTTCGGCCGAACCCATCGTAGCGGTTCGGCCGAACCCCCATTGGCCCCTATGGCCTTGGGCTTTGGTCGAGGGGTCCTCCTTGATGTCTTGTTCAATGATCCTCATGCAAGGGCCCAAGTTGGTTGAGTTTTGTATGACCTTTGATCCATATCTTGTCGGGTTGCCGATGCTGAATTCTCGGAGTGATAAGTTGTGGGCTTCTTGATGTGTTTTCCCTTCTTTTGATATGAAATGCACATGCACTCATAATTTCACCAAGACTAGTGGAAATTGTTAGAAATAAACCCTATGTCTACTCTTGGTGATGGTGTTTGGTTCGGAAAGGTGCAATATGTTGACGGTAAAAATAGACCATAAGGACCGTCAACAAGCACAAACATATCCTTACCTGGTCACCAAATATGGTGAAGCGTATGAGGGCCCACAAGAACAAGAATCATGCGCTTCGAAGATGATTGATTTATTGCTCAACAACAAAGTCAAGCATGTGCAAGTTATGAGCATACTTGAAGAACACTCGTTGGAGGTTGCGAGAGCCTTAATGTAACTGAAAAGGATGTCTAAAACAGTTATTATTTTCTTGAAATTTACTGAATGTCCTGGATTCAAAAAAATTACTAAGGCATATATGGAGAATATTCTGTTGATTTACTTGTGTGTTGCAAGTTGCTGATTTAGGAAATTACTGAATGTGTCAAAAATTATTGTTGTAACAAGTAGCTGATGTAGAAATTTTTCTAATGTATGAAATTACTGTTGAGGAAGTTTGCTGATATTGTCCATAGTTACTGATTAAGGATTGGCTGCTATGCATGCAGGAGGCCGCCATTGTGCGTGCTAATGTAAACAATGACATACCTAAGCTGGTTGAATATTTTCAGGAGTGCAAGAGGAACAACCCTCAATTCTTTTACAAGCTTCATTTGGATGAAAACAATGTGGTCCGTAATATGTTCTGGAGTTATGCTAGCCAGCAAGGTGATTTTAAAGGTAGTTCATAATACTGAATGTTATTGAATTACTGAATGGTGTAGAATAATTGAATGTTCTATAATTGCAAAGAATAACAATTTACTGGATTAAAATTTTACTGGAAAAAATTATTGAATGAAAAATTTTCCACTGCAGACTTTGGAGATGTTGTTACATTTGATACGACATACAGAACCAATAGATATAACATGCCTCTTGCAATGTTCGTGGGTTTCAATAACCAACTACAGAATGTTGTATTTGCGCAAGTGCTGACAAGAGATGAGCGCGAAGGGACATTCAGATGGGTCTTTGAGCAGTTTAGGGAATGCATGGGTGATAAAGATCCGCTAACAATATTCACATGTATTTTTACGCTGCAGAATATCATATTTCGTCTTTGATGCAACATGAACATGATTTTGCATATCTTAAGTCTCCTTCTCATTTTCCTTCAGACCAAGATAATGCCATGGAGATTGCGATACTGATCATATTCCCCTGGACCTACCACAGATTCTGCAGGTGGCATATGGTGAGGAAATACAAGGATCCGCTGAACTAGCTGTACAATGAACATGCAACTTTGTGTGATAGGCTAACTTGAGTGATAAACCATCCTCCGAATCCAGCTGAATTCGAGAGGGCCTGGACAGATATGATAAATGAATTCAACATTCATGATAGTGCTGTAATGGAGAGCTTGTTTGATGCAAGGAAAATGTGGATAGCTGCGTTCTACAAAAATATTTTCTGTGGAACCGTATCTTCAACGCAGAGAAGTAAGAGTGTCAATTCTTTGATTAAAGGAGGGTATGTCGATAACTCGACACCTATACATGGATTCGTAAAGCAATTCCTTGAGATGCTCCAGCACATGTATGAGAATCAGGCACGAGAAAAGTACAATTCTCAGGTAACCATCTATAACAATTTGTCCCTGCTATGTGTATTTATGTGATGTAAAAGATTACTGAACGTTTCAGGTGTGGAGAAATTACTGACAGCACTCACATCAATATATGTTATACGGAAAGTTACTGAATGTACTTGATTTTTCCCCCTGCAGTATGAGCTTGTTACAGTCACATACCATCCATTTGAATAACAATTGTCCAAGATCTATTCAAGAAATATGTTCAAAGAGTTCAAAGAGACTCAAAAAGCAAGCACCAAATTTACAATGCAACCTGATCCGGATAAGACTGGGTACTACTTTGTCAAGCACCAGCCCGTGGATACTACTTTCCCATAGATACAACATAAGTTCCATGTGAAAGCAGTAGTCACTACAACAATAACGTATTGTAGCGGCGTTGTACGGACTTCCGTAGCGGCGCGACAAAAGACACCCGTCGCTACAGTTCCGAGATGATTTGTAACGGCGGTTGACAATACGGTCCGCCTTTAAAAATTGATTTTTAACGACGAGTCATTTTTAGCGGCGGGTGACAACATGGGCCGCCGTTATAGTTGCTGTACAAGCCCACAAAAAATCGGTCCAACACAAACGCTATAAATAAAGACAAACCCAAACCCTCCCACCCGGATCACCCACCCACCAGCCGCCGTCCCCCCACCACCCCCACCCACTCTCTCTCTCTCTCTCTCTCTCTCTCTCTCTCTCTCTCTCTCTCTCTCTCTCTCTCTCTCTCTCTCTCCCGTGCTGTCCTCCACCGCCGGCCGCCGCCCTCCCCTCTCCATCTCCGGTCGCGTGGGGGCTGCGGCTCCCCTCCACGAGGCGGTGGCACGGCACGGCGCACGGGGGCCGCGGCTCCTTCCACGCGGCGGCGGCGCGACGCGTCGCGCGAGGGTCGTGGCTCCCCTCCACGCGGCGAAGGCGCGGCGCGCTGGGGACGCGGCTTCCGTCAACGCGGCGGCGGCGCGGGGCGGCGCGGCGGGCCGCGGCTCCGCTCCACGCGGCGGCGGCGGCGCCGGGCCGCGGCTCCCCTCCGGGCGGTGGCTTGGGGCGGCAGCTTACGGCAAGGGCAGCGGTACCCGGATCTGGCCACCCCCTCTCTTTGGCACGGTGCGGGCATTGGCTGCGTGGGCCGGCCCGGGCCCGGGCTTTTTTTTTCTCGTTTCTTAGTAGAGGCGGTGAAGATACCACCCGCCGCTACGGTGAGCTTCTTTTGCGGTGGTCTATGATGTTTTTGCCGTTATTGTGTTTAATTTGTAAGTGCGGAGCCGTAGCGGCGAGACGCTATACCCGCCGCTGTAGCGGGTTTTGGCCCGCCGCTATAGTGCAGGTTTCTAGTAGTGAGTGGATGTTGAAGAACTAGAGAACTCGGTGTTCAGCTGTGGGTGCATGAATTGGGAGCACAAAGATATGTTTTCCATGTTATACTTACTGTAGTGACTCAAAAAGATTATTTCTTTCGTAACATAGAAATAAATACAGGTTTATTTTGCTGCCACCTGGTGTTGGCATTCACACACCTTTTTGTGGATCATATACCATCAAGGTACATTCTCAAGCGCTACACCAGGACCCTATTAGTGGAGACATACTTTGACGAGGCACGACAACATGTTTCTTGGGCCTGATGGAGACACTAAGGCTCACCGGGCAGCAAGTATAATGCTAAGCCTATTCAGGCTACAAAGGTCTACGAGTGATGTCAGCTCAGGTAGGTAAATTGAAAAATAAATAATCCAAGTTACTGAAACTCAAGAGATTACGTTAACAAAATTACTAATTACATAGTTTTGAGAAAATACCGATGATGTCTTGTTAGATTACCGATAACCTGTTCCTGGTTGCTAAAACAATGATGCCACAGAATTACTGGCAAATGTTTATGGGAATTACAGATTATATGCTGTGAAATTACTGATGATGTTATTAGATTCATTCTGCTGCTTCTCACCTCGGGCATAGAGACGGCGAATCGGTTGATCACGGAAGCTATTACGGTGCTAGATGCAATACCCTCGGTTCTGGTTGTACCACCAGCATTAGAAAACCTTGGAACACCGGAACCTGTTGGTAATGCAACAAGTATAAGCACAGAGCAAGGGAGCGAGTAACACCTCGGCTGCTGCACCACCAGTGTCAACAACCAAAGGAAGCCGCAAGAAGAATACAAGGGGTGAAGAGGCACCTCAACCGCACTTTCAGAGACCCAAGGAAAAGAAGAAAAGGATATGCTCCAAATGTGGGAAGCTTGCTCCTGGTCATAATGCTTCAACATGTGATAGGGTCCACAGAATGGAATCGGAAGGAGTGAAAAAAAGACCAAGGGGGAGGCCAAGGGGGAGTGGTCGTGGAAAGGGTACATCGAATGGGGGTGGGAGGGTTAATGATGAAAATGAAATTGGAGACAAGTAAGTTCAGGTGATTGGTTAAATTTAAATTTTTCTTGACAAAAAAGGTTAATGTGGTTAATTTTTTTACAGGCTAACACCAATGAGGACAAGGAGCAGCCTGATGCAGACCGGGCGTGGAGGTGGTCTAGCTGGATCAAGCAATTGTTCCGTTGCAAATGAAGAATACTTTTCAGAATGGAGTGCAGGGGATAATGGTGATGAGTATGCCTCAATGTCCGATGATTGAACGAAAATAAAGCACATGGATTTTTGGTCGGACCACACATGTATAAATCGATACATGTAAGATAGATATAGGAAAAAAATAGAAGCACATGGATTTTGAGTAGTGATATATTTATAGTTCATTTGGGAAAACCATGTGAAAACACTTAGTAATTCACAAGAAATTTGTCAATAAATTCAATTTTGCAATGTCCACAAAGGAGCATCATAAATCATCGAGGTTTGAAAGATGGTTGTTCCTGGTAGCTTGTAGATTATCATTATGTTTTGAAATTACTGGATGTGTTGGTAAATTACTGACAATCACAGAGTTACCGATAGGACTATTATGTTATGAAATTACTGGATGTGTTGCTAAATTACTGACAATCACGGAGTTACTGATAGGACTATTATGTTATGAAATTACTGAATGGGTTGCTAAATTACTGACAATCATTACTGACAATCATTACAAACAATCATTATCGACAATCATTACTAAAAGCTTCAATCACTTCCATTGTAGGCAGTAATATAACTACAGAAGAAAAAGAAAGCATAGCCAACATGTTATGCTCAACCTCAACATACACAAAATCACAGCCATACATCTTAGTGATTGTTTTCAACTAAAGGACAGCTAACAATTTTTCAAAAATATACCAAGATTACAATTGTAAGCCCTAGTTACATAACTACATTTCCAGCACTGCATGAGCTTCCAACATGGAGTGTGTGCTTTGCCTTGTGTCACTTGGGTACCGGTTCTTGGAAGTACTTCTAGTACACCTGAAATTGAAAATAATACCAAGGTTGTATTATTGAAGCAAGATGAGTTTTTTTAGATAATAACAGAATTATAGTTGCGTACCCGAGAATCATATGATTTCAAAAGCTCAACACCTTGTTTTGCAGCATTCTTCTCATGAAAAATCATTTCATTGGCATACTTAATTCGAAGATTTGGAATGTCAGATGCATTGTACTTGGAATATAGATCAACAGTTGGCTCCCATTCCTCTAGATATTTCATGATGTAAATTCCATCATCGTCTCTACATTCAGTAAACATACACAACAGTTATATAAAGATAAAAAGAGACATTTGGACCAATAAATTTTTTTACAAGTTCAAGTACCTGTTTGTTGATTGTGGGACATCTGCAAAAACAACTTCGTTTCTTTTCAACCCAATATCAAGCTTGCCAGTCCCTTTCCATACTTTATTGAAATTCCCAAGCTGTACAGACAGTTATTGCAAAGAGATCAATAAAATTTAGAGGACATTAAGAACTAGCAAACATTAAAACTACATCAGTAGTGTCCTTACAATAACAACCTCCAAGTGGTGATGAAATTCAGAGTTTGGACCAAATTGTTCAAGGTTGGGATGAAGAACAACCCACTTATGTTCTTTAAGGACACGCACAACGACACACCATTGGCTCTTATACAAAACTGGGAAAAATAGCTGGGAAAAAAAACCACAAACATAATCAAATATATTATAATACAAGTTCCAGCAAAGTAAGTGGAAGATGGAAGTTAGCAATGCAATATACCAGCAGGGAATTGTATAAGAAGTATGCACCATGAGCAGCCTTGAATGAGTTGAAAGCTTTTGTATAAACTTTGTCGCACTTTGATGCATCTTCTAAATCATAATTATTCAACAAGAAATCGTAAAAGTGATAAACTATGAGTAAGGAAGCAAGAAATTACTAAAAGTGTATAAAGAACAGATTATCGGAACTTACACCGACTGTGGTAAAGAAGAAGTGCTTTTTACTTATGCGAGCATGCTTCCAGTCAAATATTTTCTTGCATAGTGCATTGACAAGAAACGTTTGGAGCCTTCCTCCAATTCACAACGAGCTCGCTAGTACTCCAATTTGGACTCGACGCCATGGTAATCAATTATATCTTTCCTGAAAACAAGGTACAATAGAATGAAAAGCATAAGATATATGTTCAAACTACATGCAAAAGCAACTTAAGTCCAATTACTGAATGCAAATGGAATCACTACAAATGGTTACATGGAAGTAAGTTCAGTAAAATTACTGAAGGTATAATTACTGAATGCAAATGAAATCACTACAAATGGTTACATGGAAGCAAGTTCAGTAAAATTACTGAAGGTATAATTACTTAATGCAAATGGAATCACTACAAATGGTTACATGGAAGCAAGTTCAGTAAAATTACTGAAGGTATAATTACTGAATGCAAATGGAATCACTACAAATGGTTACATGGAACGTATCTGGGCATAGCTGGTTTTAGCAACGGCTCTGAAGGATCCTATAAACATCTTTTTCTTTTGGGGTCACAGAAACTGGTATATGCTGATTAACAAATTTGCTTGCAGCAGTAAATCTCCTAGTGTTGTAAAGAGCATGCTTGCCAAAAGAAATTCGAGAAGCATGTGGAGCATGTGGAAAAGTGTCAAACGAGCTGTTGTAAATTTCATCGGACTTGTTCTTCGACAGCTCGAGAACACTTATAAGCATAGGTTTTGCTGCCAATGACAGTGACACGCTCCTGAGATTCTTGACTCTAAAACATAACAAATAGAAGGGACAAATAGTAAGGACAAAATATATGAAGCTGGACAAATAGTAAGGACAAAATATATGAAGCTTTTAAAAGGAAATCACACAAACACACTCACAAGGTCAACGTACTCGGCAGTGAGGTGTGTCTAAAGCTAGGGGTACAGGTTGTTCAACTTCTGTGTCAAGTTCAACGTTCATTTCAGATTGTTCTATTTTACGTCGTTTTGCAAATTCTTCAGAAGTTTCATCAGTGTACGGAAGGGACACCATAATCAAATAATCCTACAATGATTTACATATTCAGGAAAAGCTCATGAAATAAAGCTTTAAAATGTAGAAAAATCTAGACTACAGATTTCCAAAAACATACTTCGAGTCTTCATTCTCGGGCTCGAAGACTCGAAGCTACTTCCTTGTCACTCCGAGAATAGATCCACCAGTGTTCATCCTCGGGCTCTGAAGTATTCATTGCAACATCATGCTGGTTCCTTGGACCTGAAGCTGCTTCCTTGTAATTCCGAGAATACAACATATAAATCTGAAATGAAAATAAGCATATATATGTACATCGAGGCAATTTTTATTCGAAATGAACATTGGCCCTGTCTAGGTATATCCAATGATGGTGCCCCGGATGAACCAACGGGCCTTCATTTAGTTGGATCTAGAATATAATTTCCAAGATCATCCTCATGATCGAAAATGCGGAATGATGGAACAGATGGAGAATTGAAATCGGGAGAGTTTCTCTTTGAACCCAATTTATCTAACAACAACACAAAATATTCGTCAAAATAAGTCTAATTGTTTTATTATGCAACAAATATCGTAAAAGATACAATCATATACTAAGAATCATATCACGGTTTGAGACTACAGCTTTTTTGTTCACATAGTCAGCCCTTTTATCCAATTGATTACATGGCATGTTTGCAGCACCAGCACCAGTAGCAGGAACCTACAATAACAAATAGACCCATAGGAATGTAAAATATGAAATCCATATCTGATATGGAAAAATAAATAAATAAACTACAAATAAATACAATATCTGACCATGTCTTGATGCTCTTCTTGTTTTGGTACATGTTGAAGCTCATCATCATTTACTTTGACAAACAAAGGTTTTTCCTTACTTTGACAAATAAAGCTCAATTGATTGCATGGAGCTGGTAAGGTGTCATCATCTTCAACAAATAAAGGTTTTTCCTTACTTTGTCCTTCTTCCACTTGCTGCATTATAGAAATATTATAGAAATGAAATGATTTAAAAGTAATACAAAACTTAATTCAAAAGTAGTTAGGAATAATTAAACTGATACTAACTTCGAGGCGGTGGCAGTTTCACACAATGACGACTTTCCAAAACGTCTTGAAGCAAGTGCATTCCTGGTACTAGAGGCAACAGATTCTGAAGACGATTGTGGGCTGCTAACGGATGCACTACCTTTCGTATTCTTTTTCTTGGATTATGGACAACACTACATGAAGTAGCTTTCCTCTTATTTGATGCACTTGATTTCTTCCTTTGAGCAATAGAGACCTTATCTACAAATAACCAGATGCAGAGAAAACTACAGCAATCAGAATAAAAAAGAAAATTGAAATCACCTTGTCAACCAGCTTTTATTTTTACCTTTTGAACCACCATTTTGTGATGACACAAGAAAAGTAGATTCAGAACCACCATTATCATCTTCAGCACCTAAATTTTCAGCACATGCAAAAGAATAAATAAAAGCAAATGACAAATTTTGCAAACCACAATATATTTTCACAAGTTACCTTTTGAACCAGAATGTTGTGTTGAAATAATAACCGTAGGAGTTGTTTGAGAAGCACCCTTATCATGATCAGTTTCAGCAACTTTGTGACCACCACTGCCATTAGCATGATCCCGTGAATCTGCAGCATCTACATTGGCACCAACATGATCTGCAGCATCTGATGAGTGTACATTGGCAGCACCCAAATTTTTATCAACAAGAGAACCATCCAAATTTGTTGCTTGTAAATAGTCAAACACAGACAAGATAAGCTTGTCCGGAGTATAATCTGGAGAACTCCTCATACAAAGCACACAAGACGTCTCTCACCTAAGCAAAACAAATTGCAGGTGCATGCCATAAGCTATTACTCAATTGGAAACAAACAGTTTCCAAACAAACAGATGCACATGAAACTTACATTTTTAGGAAAGGTAGTGAAACGCTGATCCAAAGCCTGCCTAAAATTCCTAACTTCACCTTCATTGGCTCTCTTAGATGATCTGACATCACCTTTGTTGCCACATCTTTTCTTACCCCTTGTATGAGCTGCAAGTCCACTATCCCGTATGATGCTTTTTGACATCCGGTACCAGAAAATATTTACAATCTGGTGGTTAATTGTATTTACACATTCCAAAGACATACATGCAAAATAAAGATGAAGAAACAAGATTATTATGTTCCGAAATTAATGGATGAGTTGGCTAAATTACTGATAATCATTACTGACAATCACATAATTATTGATAGCTTGTAGAATATTATGTTGTGAAACTACTACATGTGTTGCTAAATGACTGACAATCATTACTAATAGCTTGTTACACATAAAAATTACTAATGGACAAAAATACAAAATGGAAACAATGAAAAATTGAATAAAACAAAATAACAACAACCAGCAAATGAAATGGAAATACCCGTCTAAGAATTTTTACACTCTTCAATAATGTTTCATCATCAACTTCATCTTCCGAAAAACATACTTCACCAGTTCCCAAGGTTTTAAATCTCCCGCTATAGCTGCTGCTATAGTCCGCTATAGCCTTTTGAGACAAGTGTACCGCTATTCATGTTCATGTACAATTTAGCCGCTATCTCCCGCTATAACCTGCTTTAGCTCGGCTATTAGCTGACTTGGGGACCAACCGCTAAACCTTGTAGCCCGCTATTTAAAACATTGCCAGTTCCTTACCCACCAATAACGTTGTCCTCACTACCTTGTGCTTCATTTGAACTTGATTCGGCCATTTCTACATGATGAAAGAAACAAAAGAAATATTAGTGTGTTATTGTTATATATCTTCACATCCTTGCCATTTCCCATCATAAGTGTATTATTCCATTGAATTAAAATTGAATATTACTAGTATGCTCTGAACTTAAAAGCTAATAAATCAAATAAGGCACACAATTGCGACAAAAGCAAACAATAAATGGAACACTCATATACACAATAAGTACATGCCAAACATAATGCAACATAGACACATGTACATCCAATCATAATAGTCACCTCCTACATAGACACATAACAAAATAATTTTAAAGCAATCTTCTTCAAAGGCACATAACCCTACAGATTTTCAAAAACACAAGTACATCCAAGTAATGGAAATATGCAGTAAATCAAAAGTCAAACACATAAATCGCACCCGAGTCGCCGAGTGAAGTTTAACGGAGACCGGTCGGGGGAGATGTCGCATAGCGATGGCGCCGGCAGGGAGGGCTCGGCTTGGGCACCGACGAGAGAGGGGTGGCGCTGGTGAGAAGATGAAGCCGAGACAGATCCCTCGAACAAATCGGGAGATGAAGCAACAGTGGGGCCGGAGGGAGGTCGACCTCATCATGGCCATCGGCGGGAAGATGAAGCGAGAGGACAGATCCGCCTCGACCGGATCCGGGTGATGAAGCAGCGTCGGGCAGTCCGGGGACGGAGGGAGGGCGACCTCGGCTTGGCGACCGGCGGGGTCACCGAGGACAGATCCGCCTCGACCTCATCCGGGAGATCAACCTGCGTCGCGGAGTGGAGACACCGAAAGCGACGGGAGATTCTAGCTTATCTCCGTCGAGTGGGGACAACGAAAGCGAAGGAAGGTTCGACCTTATGTCCGGCGACCGGGAACGATGAAAGCGACAGAACATTCAAGCGGGTGCCCTTGTCTCCACCGAGTGAACAACATAACACTTGCGGGCCAAGTAACAACAATTACCGAAGGACTTGGTAAAATTACTTACATTATCAAGACAAATTACTGACGAGTGATAACAAAATTGGTAAAACTAATTATAATCTCGGGATAATTACTGACACATGACCATAAATTACCGAATGATTTGGTAAAATTACTCACAATATAAGGACAAATTATCGACACTTAACATTAAATTTACTGAACGAATTAGTAAAATTACTGACTGTCTCGGAGCTAATTACTCATACTTGACTATAAAATAACTGAATTATAGGACAAATTACTGACACTTGACCATAAAATTACTGAATGTATTGGTTAAACTACTTACAATATCAGGACAAATTATCGACACCTGACCATAAAATTACTGAACATTTTGCTAAATTACTGACATTCTATGGGTTAAATAAAAATTACCGACACCTGACGAAAAAATTACTCGACTGATTTGGTAAAATTACCGACAGTCTCAGGACTAATTATCGACATTCTCCGCCGGAGAACGGTTTACAATAAAATGAATAAAAGGACTATAATTACTAGGACTTTCTAAGCATAAAGTTGTAAACTCATCATGGTATGGTAATTCCATGCATCACGATTCCAAACATAGAAAAAAACCAATGTTATAACAAACCATGTCAGCAATTAAAAAAGGTATGTATTTACAACTAGGAACCCAAGTATCCAACAAAGTATCTACCAACATCACTACATACACAGATCACTCCATCTAAAATACAGTAGGAGCTGATCCATGCAAAACAGATAAGATTATTCAAAATACGCTAAGTGTTGATCCATCCGGTGTCACTAAATACACAGTTCTTTACATCGAAAGCAGAAAAACAGATCATGGGTTGACATTGGGAGTGGAGTATCGCTAGATCCTTGCTCGGGAGAGTCTTGCGATATTGGTTTCTATCATGGAACGTCATGTACTGCAGAAGCTCCGCCCGGTACTCGCTCCCCTTTCCTGTTCATGTATTCAAAACAAACAATGAAGATTAGGAAAGGTAATTATTAATCATGTAGACCTTTACCGAACTTCATAAGAATGAGTTACTAACCGGCACAATTTCAGGAATCATTTTGCGAGTCAACCCGTAGTAGCGTTGAACAAACATCATGCAGAAATAGACGCAATCATTTGGAAGCACCTGGTGTGGCACATCTACATAAGTCATCTCCCAGTTGCTCATGTCAACAGATCTTCCCTTTGTGATTCTTCTAAAGATTGTGTTCAACCTTTCTCGGACATGTTCGCATACATCATTATGCCACCTGTCCTTATCATAGTGTTGACCACAGTTGAGTGAATCGAGAATATCAATCTGCCTATAAAACATGTTGAAACAGTAGGTCGCCCAATGGTATCCGTTGTGGATAGGAATAAAGATCTACAAATATTTTTTAAAAACACAAAAGTTACTCGTCAAGGTATAGATATCTTGAATTTACTGATACTAAAAAGTTACTGACATTGTATAAATATCTTTGAATTTGTATAACAGATAAATATGGGGCCCAATTGTACTTACAAGTCTTGCATTGAGTATCTTTTCCGCAGAAAATCGATACTTGATAAATTTGTATGCAACTTCATCGTCATATGCTGAACCAGGGAAATAATTTTCATACAAAATCATTTGCTGCACAAAAAAGGAGCAAAAAAAACCATTTAACGAATGAGTGAAAACTAATTATCATGCATACAAACAAAAAAAGAATTTGCTGTCATAAAGACATCAAGTGTCAAAAAAACAATTACTGAAAAAACATGTAACTTACAGCTGCACTAGATGGAAGAATAATCCTGTAGCTTGATTGTTCAGCACTTAGTTTTGCATCATCGTCCATCGGGCATTGGACAAAGTAGTCCAGGTGTACAGCTTCAGCCATCAAACCATCGCCAAAGCTATCAGCAATAAGTTGCCCAGCTATAGAAAAATGATGTGGTGTATATTTGGTACCGCTAACTTTCTCCGTGCATCCAATAAGATAAACTCTGCATAAATCATTTAGTTACTGAATGGATAAAGCAAGGAAACTACTTGAATTACCGAATGCATTTCACCGATATTTGGTAAACCATTAAAATAATTTACATCCAAGATCATTTACTGCACAGTAAAAGCTACTGAAGTAAAATTACTGAATGAAATTACTGAACAAATAAATTTACTGAATACAAATGGAATATCTACAAATTCTGTACATGGAATCTACTGAAGTAAAATTACTGAATTATAGTACTAATTACTGAATTAAAAAATTACCGAATGGAATAAATTACTGAGTGCAAATTGAATAGTATACAAATTACTAAATGTAGATCTCCTGAATACTGATGGCAATTGCTAAACATGGTAGTATGGAAATAATTATTGAATGGTTAAAGTTGCTGAAATTCTGAAATAACTGAATACAGATTGGTTACCTTTTGAATTCATCTAATTGTCCCACCTCGATCATTTCTGCCCTCAAATCAAGTGGATTCTTGATAGCTGCCTCATTGGGAGTCGAATCCTGATTTTTAAATGGAGACGCCAAGCACGGGTTGTCGGATTCGAAACAGGCCCGACTGCCCATAACTCGGGGACACCTAAGAACGGGGGTTTGGGAAACGCAAAAACTGGAATCTCATCATCATCAACCGGCTTCTTTTTCCCCTTCTCAGCAGGCTTCATTGGCTGCTTCCGTTTCTTCGCGGTAAGCTTTACCAATTTACTTCTTGATACCTTCATGGAACGGGTAACACGCCGGCCTGCAGGGGTATAATTGCGTTCACCAACAATAGGAGCATCATCCACCTTCCGTGAAACACATCATTCACATTAAATTAGAAATAAACAAAACAAATAAATTATTGGCGACTAAATTACTTGCATTGACATTTACATGAGACTCTAAACTAGATTGCCACAAACCTCATTAATATTACTATCGTCTTTTGTAGATGGTTGTGAAGCATCATCTTCAATGGTACTATCATCAACTGCTAATTTTTGTGAAGCATCATCTTTAATGTCACGAAGAACAGACGCAATATCTTTCCAATGATCATTGTCAAAAGATCCAAGCAGCCACACCAGTAGATTGGGGGCTAAGAAACATTAATAACAGAATTTATTTACAATACCAACTTGGTTATTGGATGCATTTTAATAAGTATAAACTTCAGACACAAAAAAATACAAATAGAAAAAAAAACAAAAACCCGAGATTCTTGTACTTCATCGACATGAGGCTGCTCTCCAACACAAGCAACTTTCTCTATGAAAGTTTCATCAGGTTGGCTCTACAAAAAATAATTATAAAACGGAAAGAATAAACACCTTTAGTCCTAGTGCAAACAGAAATCGACATTTAAATCTATGTGTCCAAAAGAAACATCACATTCAAAAACACAACCCGAGGCTGCTCCCCATCAGCTTGATGTCCTTGAAGATTTGAGTCAATAGTCTTCGATGACTCATTCTGTCTATCTACAGCATCATTGATGTTAGGAGCATTTGGTTGTTCCTCATTACCACCTTGCTGTCCTTGCACATTAACCTCATGAGACTGGCTCTGCACAAAAAAGGAAACAAATGGAAAAAAATTCCTTGATTAAGAGTGCAATAAAAAATACAGAAGCTAAAAAAGGAATAAAGATTGCAAAACAAATATAAACCCTAATTTTAGCTTCAACGCCTGCAATAATGTCGGAAAAGGAGCGAGTTGCTGCAGACAGCTTCATCATGTGTATGTGCAGCCATTGTCTCGTTGTGTCCTATTCAAGCCTGCAAGCCTTTCCGGATGCCGAGCATAGAAATCAATTAACATTTCACGCACCGTCTTGTTCCCTTGAGGAGGCTGTGGTGACGCTGCATGCAAAGATTGTGTCGACGTAGATTGTATTTCTGTAACCTTGATTTGATTAGTATCCTGGAAAAAAATAATAGATTATTGACGGTCAATCAAAAAATTACAGAGAACCACAAACAAAAAAGGCAAAACAAGGGATAGACAATAACACAAAGGCAGGCATGCAAAAAATTACTTATTGCATTTGCATACCTCATTATCATCTTGATCCATAGAAATTGAAAGGGGTGTGGATGCTATTTTCCGTCGCTTGGAACCGAGATAAATTGGACACCTGCAAATAAAAAGATAGATATAAATTTAAGATAGTAAACTACTAGGGAATATAAATATATATAGTTACTAGATGAAACAAATTACCGAGGAAGATTAAGAAATATTTCGGGGCTTACGGATATGGTTACTGAATGAAAAAGAATTACCGAGGCAAATTGATATAAACTACTGGTGCATATAGAAAAATTACTTGGATGATAAATAATTACTGAAGCAGATTGATATAAAATACTGGATAAAAATGAAATTATTGGGGAAAATAGAAAGTTACTGGTTTCAAAAGAATTACTCGACAAAGATAGATACAAATTAATGAATCTGATAAAAAGAATTGCTGTATGAAAAGAATTACTCGGGACAAACAGGGAGAGTTACTAAAAAGAATTACTGGAACAAATAGGGAGAATTACTGGATGAAAAGAGTTACTCACAAGCAGCACCCTGTTTAGCACGTAGATCCCGAGATGTGGTGATAGGTTCTTCATGAGGCTTAGATTGATCAAAGATAGCTTTGATATCGGATACAATCTTCTTTTGAGCATCAACAACTTCTCTCTTTCCATCACTAAACATTTTAGTGGCTGCTGCCATCATTTCCGATCCTTTAGCTACTCGCTTGTCATATGCAGCAAGAGCTGATATCGCACATTCCTTCCGCCCTTCGTCGGTTAAAGAATCGAAGCAGCCGGCAAGCGAGTGGTTGAAGCATTGAAAGTCGTCTAGAGGGGGGGGTGAATAGGCGATCCAAAAAATTTCTGCGAAATAAGACTAAGACAAAAACATCAAATACCGGAACTTCCGGTGAAGGGTGTAAATTACGGAATAAAGCCCTACACAATTCTAGTGATTTGCAAGAAGGAAAAACATAGCCCTATGCAATTCTAGGAATTTAAACGCACAACGGGAAACTAACAAGCAACCTAACAAAATAAGAACAACGCGCTTAAATAAAAAGAGAGAGCACACAAGACACGGATTTTTCACCGAAGTTCAAGTCCACCTAGTACTCTACGTCTCCGTTGAGAAAGTCCACCAAGGATCGGGTTTCTTTCAACCCTATTTCTCGCTCAAGTCACCACCAAGGTTGAGTTTGAGTTTTTCACTATCAATGCCCCTTTCGGGACGGGTAATACAAACTTCTCGGGCGTCACCACACAAGTTTGGAGCTCACGAGCACGCCTATCCGTCTAGGAGCTCAAACCTCCAAGAGTAACAAATCAAAATCGCAAGCTTGACGGGAGTGAAGATGCTCAAGAATGGAATCAAGTCTCTCAATCTCTTGCTAAAAGTCTCTCACTCGAATCCTTGCTCAAGGATGGAATTTTTGCTTTTGGAGAGGATTTGGAGTGAGTGGAGTGTGGCTCAAGTGTGTTGGAGTTCGGAATGTGCAAGAGAGAGTGAGTGAGGGGTGCAGTGTGGCTTATATACCACAGCTCCAAAAAGAGCCGTTGGCTCTGTCCGAACGACCCGCACCGGAACTTCCGATAGGTTATCGGAACTTCCGGTATGGTCGATTTAGGGTTAGGTCCGGATTTCCGGCCCGTACCGGAACTTCGGGTACGTTGGTTTAGAGTTTGAAAATGGGGCCGCACCGGAGCTTCCGGTGTCCTATCGGAACTTCCGGTATGGCATTCCGGAGAATTCAAAACTCTCTCGAGTGCCTACCGGAACTTCGGTACCGAGACCGGAACTTCCGATATGGCATTCCGGAGAGCTCAAACTCTCTGTTAGCCTACCGGAACTTCCGATACCGGGGACCGAAACTTCCGGTATGGCATTCCGAGAGCTCAAACTCTCTCGTTAGCCTACCGAAACTTTAGGTACCAGGGACCAAAACTTCGGTATGGCATTCTAGAGAGCTCAAAGCTCTCCGAGTGCCTCATCGGAACTTCCAATACCACACCGGAACTTCCGGTGGGTCTCGAAAGAATAGGCTTGGGATGGTTTTTCTTGGGTTTTGTGAGCATCTTCATTCTTTACCAAGATTGTGATTTGCATCCCTCTTTATAGTACGGCATCCCTATGACTCAAAGCAAAGATAAAACAAGAGGCTCAAGCTTTGAGAGAGATCTTCTCCATTTTCTTCTTTAGTAATTTTTCTCATTTCTTTTCTTCTTTTTGATCAAACTTGCTATGCTTTCATGTTCTTTGGATGTTAACTACACACATTCTCATGAAAACATTAGTCCAAATTTAATTGTATTGATATCAATCATCCAAAATAAAATGAGAGGCCTAGATGCACTTTCAATCTCCCCTTTTTGGTGATTGATGCCAATACAATCAAATTTCTAAAAAGATAGGTTAAAAAGCTCAACTAGCAAAGATAAAAAGCGAGCTCCCCCTAATATGTGCATGAAATTGAATTTCAAGAGTTGGCCTTTACATTGCCAAATGCACATTTGAATCATCATCATGAAGAGCTCCCCCTTTATCTATGCATCCATGTCATGAATAAAAAGAGAAAACAAGAACCATGCATTATGACATTTCATTTTCACACAAATGCATCTAAAAAGAGAGAACAACAATACACCATATCAAGACATAAAGCATCACATGGATAAATAAACCAAGTCTTAACATTACAAGCATCGATTGTTCAAACATAACGATTTGTTCATCACATAGTCCATCACAAGATAAAAACGAACGAAAAAGATGGATAGAAATTTCTTCTCCTCCTTTGGCAACAAATCACCAAAAAGAGAAAAGAACGGAGACGCCCACAAGAATCACTCCTCATCATCGTCGTCGTCTTCTTCCTCGCCATCGCACTCGTCATCACCATCATGACTTGCCATGCCCTTGCCTTTCTCCCGAGGTGGAATCTGCATGGTGTAGCGTGGAGCGGAAGTGGTGGCCGACGGGACATCCTCCGCACTATCATCCTCACCACTCTTTGTCGCACTGCCCTCGACATCCTATGCTGCTCCCCGTGCTGCCTGTGTTGCCACTCCTGCGGCCTGCTGATAAGGAGACCAAGGATCCTCCCACTGCGTGGCACAATCGGAGCAAACTCCAAGGGAGGAGGAGGCTGCCGCTGCTGCCGAGCAAGGTGAGCAAGATACCGGTGATGTCCTTCATTTATGCGCTGCTGCTCCATCCTCATCTCATAGATATCCTCACTGTTTGCCATGCACATGCAAAAGATCTTTTTGAGGACCGAGCTAACAAATCCGGACTTGCTGCGAGTCCGGTGGGAGGAGGGACCGGGAGCGTCCCTAGCTGCCTCGAGCTGAAGGTGGAGGAGGTGGAGGAGCTGCCTGTCTCACTGGAGATCCCCGAGGAATGGGGAGAAGAGGGAACTTCTTGGGACGAAGTCCTGAATGGTCCTTGTCATGGATGAAGTTAATTGTCTGTGACATGCTCAATCATTTTCATGATGAAAGGAGAGAATGGGAGGCTGGCCTTTTGAGTGTATGAGTTATTGATGATGGAGGTCCGGATATGCTCAAACACACGAAGGGCTCAGCTCCAGGACGCATAGCACAAAGGAGTGTCTTGGTGGTAGCAAGCAAGGAGGATGCATCCCCTATCTTAGGATCCAAGGTCCACCCGAACATGTTGTTCAGGACACGGTAGTAGGGGTACAATCCAAAGTGAGTCCCAATGATCATCCCCCTAGGCTGGTCATAGCGGCTGTTATACATGAATTCCAAAGCTGCCTTATCCGGAGGATCAAACACATTGATGTTGTTCTTCATTGCATCCTCATGACCAAAACCAAGGACCTCGGCAAACTCAGCGTATGTGATCTGAAATCTGTATGCTTTGTGCGCGAGTGCTCAACGGGGTTATATGCTAGCTTTATGGCACTCTCATTGTCACATAGGAGAGGAACTTGGTTCAACTTGTAACCATAGTCCCCTAGAGTTTGTCGCATCCATAATAGTTGTGCACAGACAACTACCGGCTGCAACATACTCCGCTTCGGCCGTGGATTGGGCAACGAAATTTTGTTTCTTGGATGACCATGACACTAGGGACCTACCCAAGAATTGGCACGTCCCGGAGGTACTCTTTCTATCCACTTTGTCCCCCGCATAATCCGCATCGGAATAGCCTCTTAGGTTGAACTTTGAACCCTTGGGGTACCAAAGCCCTAGGTTGGGTGTGTGCACTAAATATCTCAAGATTCTTTTAACGGCCACCATGTGGCACTCCATAGGAGCGGCTTGAAAACGTGCACACATACACACACTAAGCATGATATCGGGCCTAGATGCACAAAGGTAAAGCAAGGATCCGATCATGGAACGATATACCTTTTGATCAACCGGCTTGTCCTTCTTGGTGAGGTCGAGATGGCCGTTTGTTGCCATGGGTGTCCTGGTGGGCTTTGCCTTGTCCATGTCAAACTTCTTCAATATATCTTGAGTGTACTTGGCTTGACATAGGAAGGTGCCCTCCTTGAGTTGCTTCACTTGAAATCCTAGAGAGAATGTCAACTCCCCCATCATAGACACCTTAAACCTCTTTGTCATTATCTTGCTAAAATCATCACAAAACATTTGATAAGTTGAACCAAATATTATGTCATCGACATAAATTTGGCACACAAATATATCATGGTCAAAACGCTTTGTGAAGAGGGTTGCATCGGCCTTGCCCATTTCAAAACCCTTATTCAAAAGGAAATCTCTAAGGCATTCATACCTTGCTCTTGGTGCTTGCTTAAGCCCATAGAGCGCCTTATGGAGTTTGTAAACATGGTTAGGATACTTTGGGTCTTCAAAGCCCAGTGGTTGCTCCACGTACACTACTTCCTTGATTGGCCCATTGAGAAATGCACTCTTCACATCCATTTGGTATAACTTCAAGTTGTGATGAGTGGCAAACGCAAGTAGTATTCTTATTGATTCAAGCCTTGCCACGGGGCGTAGGTTTCATCAAAATCCAATCCTTCTATTTGTGAATATCCTTTTGCCACTAATCTTGCTTTGTTCCTTGTCACAACACCGTCTTCATTTTGTTTATTGTGGAACACCCACTTGGTGCCCACAACATTCTTGCCTCTTGGCCTTTCTTCCAATGTCCAAACTTCATTTCTTGTGAAGTTGTTCAATTCTTCTTGCATGGCCATCATCCAATCCGAATCCTCGAGTGCATCTTCTACTCTAAATGGCTCCAAAAAAGAGTAATGTTCACAAAAATTGCAAACACGAGAATGAGTGATTAACCCCTTTTCTATGTCTCCAAGGATTTGTTCCACGGGGTGATCACGTTGCACACTTTGGTTGATTCTTGGGTGTGGTGGATGTGAGCTTGCTTGACCGCCATCTTGTTTAACCTCTTGATCATGTGATGTAGGTTCATCATCTTGTTCTTGAGCATGATCTTCATTGCCAACTTCTTGATCTTGATCAACGTGATCATGATTTGTGCATGGTTGGTCTTGACTTTAGGGAGGAGGTTGATCTTGATTATTTTGTTATTCTTGCGGTCTCACACCACCAATGGCCATTCTCTTGCTTGCTTGTCTAGGAGCCTCAACATATACATTGTCAATAACAACTTACTCCCCTTGAGAGCCGTTAGATTCATCAAACGTCACGTCCGTGCAACTTCAACACAACCGGTGGTTTTGTTGAAAACACGATAGGCGTGACAATTTCATCCATACCCAAGCAAGAATCCTTCATCTAGGGGAGAACTTTGAAGCCTTGGGTTTCTTGTTGAGCATGAAACACTTGCTCCCAAAAACACGGAAATACGAGATGTTAGGCTTTTTACCGGTTAGTAGCTCATATGGAGTCTTCCTCAAAAGTCGGTGGAGATACAACCGGTTGGAGGCGTGACATGCGGTGTTGATTGCTTCGGCCCAAAAGCGGTCGGAGGTCTTGTACTCATCAAGCATGGTTCTTGCCATCTCTTTGAGAGTGTGGTTCTTTCTTTCGGCCACTCCATTTTGTTGCGGGGTGTAGGGTGCCGAAAACTCATGCTTGATGCCTTCCTCATCAAGGTACTCTTCAACTTGAGTGTTCTTGAACTCGGTACCGTTGTCACTTTTTATGGCCTTGATGTTCACTTCAAATTCATTTTATGCTCTTTTCAAGAATGACTTGAGTACATCCTTTACTTCTCCTTTATCACACAAAAAGAATACCCACGTGAAGCGAGAATAATCATCAACAATGACAAGGCCATATTTGTTACCGCCGATGCTAATGTAGGCAATGGGACCGAAGAGATCCATGTGTAGCATCTCCAACGGTCTTGTAGTTGTCACAATGTTCTTGGATGGATGTGGTGCTCCAACTTGCTTTCCGGCTTGACATGCACTCGCAAATTTTATTTTTCTCAAAGCAAACGTCCGTTAGTCCAAGGATGTGACCGCCCTTTTGGAGCTTGTGAAGATTTCTCATACCGACATGGGCTAGTCGTCTATGCCACAACCATCCCATGTCGGACTTTGCAACTAAGCATGTGTCAAGTTTTGCTTTATCCGCGATAAAATCCACAACATAAAGCTTTCCTTTGAGCACACCCTCAAAAGCAATCGAGCCATCACTTCTCCTTGAGGTAATCACACCCTTGTCGTTGAACAAGCAATTGTAGCCCATTCCACAAAGTTGTGAAATAGACAACAAATTGAAGTCAACATTATCCACAAGCATAACCTTCGAAAGTGAATGCGGAAAAGTTAAGGGAATGTTACCATAACCCAACACATAGCCTTTTCCGTTGTCTCCAAAGGTGATATACTCATTTCTTTATTTGCTTGGCTCAAATGATTCAAACATTTTCTTGTCTCCGGTCATATGATTGGTGCATCCACTATCCACCACCCAAGATGAACCGCCGGAGGAGTATTCCTACAAAACAATTTAAGCTTTGTTTTTAGGTACCCAAATTTGCTTGGGTCCTCTCACATTAGTAACAAGTTCCTTGGGCACCCACACACAAGATTTGTGAGTCTTGTTGCGTGACCCAACATATTTTGCATAGACACGGCCATGCTTGTTCCTCATTAGCACATAGGTTGCATCAAAATCATTAAAGAGAGCACAAGAGGGGTTAGGCACGTTAGTATACATATCACAAATAAGAGAAGATATATTAGTGTTCTTGATCGGCTTCTCCTTCTTGACTTGCTTCTTTTGGTATTCATCCTCCTTGGTGAACTTGATGAATTCGGTGCCATTTTTGTTGATTCTTGCATTGTGCTTGTCACCTTACTTGTAGCCAATGCCATCCTTCACATGTGGCCGCCTTGCATTGGTGTATGCACCTCTTGCATACTCGGCATTGGCATCATCAATGGCCTTCACCTTCTTTTGTGCTTGTTCTTCAAGTCATCAATGATCTTGATGTTTCTTGTGCAAGCTTCAATATCAATCTTGTGGCACCTAGCACATTCATTGCTAGATGAGGGGCAAGACGAAGATTGAGAGGAAGTAGTGTTACACTTAATTTCCTCAAATTGCACTTTAAGAGAGTTGTGAGCCTTTTGCAAGTCATCACACTTCTCTTGAAGTGACACATTTGTGACTTTAAGTGTCTCACTATCTTTTTCAGCCACTTTGAGAGACTTCACCAAGTCCTCATTTTTCTTCCTCTCAACTTCTAGGAGCTTCTCAAGTTCAAGCACCCTTTGCTTCTCTTGAACAAGCATTTCCTCTTGTTTCTCAAGAAGCTCCCCTTGCCTCTCATTTGTCTCCTTTTCCTGCTCAATGATGTCCAACAAGTCAAACATGTTAGGAATTTGAGAACTTCCATTGACATTTACCTTGGAGCCTTTGGCCATCATGCACTTGTGCCCGGTGTCATCTTCATCATCGGTCAAGCTTCCAAACAAGGAGGTGTTGGTCGGTGTGAGTCCAATGGCTAGTGATGCAATGCCTCCCTTCTCTTCATCGGATTACGACTCGGAGGAGGAGGATGATCCATCGGAGTTCCATTCTTGCCCAATATGTGCTTCACCCCGACGGTACTTTCTATGCTTCTTGTACTTCTTGTCACCTTTCTTGTTTTGCTTGTTCTTGTAGTTCTCCGGACACTCCGCCATGAAATGACCTTTGTCTCCACAAATGTAGCACTTGTTTTTGGCTTTCCTCAATTTGCTCTTGTCTTGATCATTCTTCTTGAAGCTTCTTTTTGACATGAGCTTGTTGAACCTCTTCACAAAGAGAGCCATATCATCATCACTATTATCATCGCTCTCCTCAACCACCTTCTTTTTCTTTTCTTGTTCGGCATTGAGGGCCAAATCATTTTTGCTCCCACTAGCTCGTTCCTTGTCCCTAAGCAAAGCATTGATCCTATTGCCTTGATCACTTCATCGGTGGTGAAATATCTAAAGCCATCTTTATCTCTTATGTTGGACACTATGTTGGCATCCCATGATTGCAAGGCTTGTAGCAACCTTCTATTGACATCTAAATCCAACACTTTTTCTCCATGTGCCCTCCTCTTGTTTACTATCCTCATCATTCTTTCATGTGCTTCCTTTGGTCCTTCTTCCGACCTCATGACAAAGTAGTTAAACTCTTCTCTAAGCCCTTCTAGCTTAGACTCTTTTACATTATCAATGCCCTCATGAACCAATTCAAGCTTCAACCAAATTTGATGAGCATCCTCCAATCCGGCTATCTTGTCATACTCGGCGGGGCTAAGTGCGGACACAAGAGCACTCGCCGCCGTCACATTGCACCTTACATTGAACAAGTCTTGTGCGGTTGGCTTGCTTCTACATTCCCACAAGAATCCATTTTGAGTGACATTCCTCACATTTTGATGCATGGAATCCAAGTGTAGGAGCATCTTTGTTTTCCAATGATCAAAGTATTGACCATCGAAATAGGGAATTCTTCCGGAGCCGGGTCCAATGTGCTCATCCTTTGCATCACCGTAGGTGTAGGGCGTCTTGTTGTAGTGTATTGGCAATGCATTGAATACATCTCCATCCTTAGCAATCCCTTTGCCACTCTCAATCAACCTTTCATTTCTTGCCTTGAGAGTTGCTTCATCCGGTGAGTTTTCATCACCTACTTCAAGGGTTGGTTTTGGTGGAACTTCACCACTAGCGGTTGCATCTTTGCCTTCTTGGGGGTTTGTCATGTTTGATCTTCAAGCGGTGAGGCTTCAACGAAGATACCCGCTCCGATACCAATTGAAAGTCGCCTAGAGGGGGGGGTCAATAGGCGATCCTAAAAATTTTCGTGAAATAAGACTAAGACAAAAACGTCAAATACCGAAACTTCCGGTGAAGGGTGTAAATTGCGGAATAAAGCCCTACACAATTCTAGTGATTTGCAAGAAGGAAAAACACAGCCCTATGCAATTGTAGGAATTTAAACGCACAACGGGAAACTAACAAGCAACCTAACAAAATAAGAACAACGCGCTTAAATAAAAAGAGAGAGCACACAAGACACGGATTTTTCACCGAAGTTCAAGTCCACCTAGGACCCTACGTCTCCGTTGAGAAAGTCCACCAAGGACCGGGTTTCTTTCAACCCTATTTCTCGCTCAAGTCGCCACCAAGGTTGAGCTTGAGTTTTCCACTATCAATGCCCCTTTCGGGACGGGTAATACAAGCTTCTCTAGCGTTACCACACAAGTTGGGAGCTCATGAGCACGCCTAGCCGTCTAGGAGCTCAAACCTCCAAGAGTAACAAATCCAAATCGCAAGCTTGACGGGAGTGAAGATGCTCAAGAATGGAATCAAGTCTCTCAATCTCTTGCTAAAAGTCTCTCACTCGAATCCTAGCTCAAGGATGGAATTTTTGCTTTTGGAGAGGATTTGGAGTGAGTGGAGTGTGGCTCAAGTGTGTTGGAGTTCGGAATGTGCAAGAGAGAGTGAGTGGGGGGTGGAGTGCTGGCTTATATACCACAGCTCCAAAAAGAGCCGTTGGCTCTGTCCGAACGACCCGCACCGGAACTTCCGATAGGTTATCGGAACTTCCGGTATGGTCGATTTAGGGTTAGGTCTGAATTTACGCCCGCACCGAACTTCCGTGGGTTACCGAAACTTCCGGTATGTAGGTTTAGGGTTTGAAAACGGGGCCGCACCGAAGTTTTCGGTGTCCTATCGGAACTTCCGGAATGGCATGCCGGAGAGTTCAAAAACTCTCTCGAGTGCCTACCGGAACTTCCGTACACGAGACCGGAACTTCCGGTATGGCATTCCGAAGAGCTCAAACTCTTTGTTAGCCTATCGGAACTTCCGGTACCGGGGACCAAAACTTCCGGTATGGCATTTCGGAGAGCTCAAACTCTCTGTTAGCCTACCGGAACTTCAGGTACCGGGGACCGGAACTTTCGATATTGCATTTCGGAGAGCTCAAAGCTCTCCGAGTGCCTACTGGAACTTCCGATACCACACCGGAACTTCCGGTGGGTCCCGAAAGAATAGGCTTGGGATGGTTTTTCTTGGGTTTTGTGAGCATCTTCATTCTTTATCAAGATTGTGATTTGCATCCCTTTTTATAGTACGGCATCCCTATGACTCAAAGCTAAGATAAAACAAGAGGCTCAAGCTTTGAGAGAGATCTTCTCCATTTTCTTCTTTAGTAATTTTTCTCATTTCTTTTCTTCTTTTTGATCAAACTTGCTATACTTTTATGTTCTTTGGATGTTCACTACACACATTCTCATGAAAACATTAGTCCAAATTTAATTGTATTGATATCAATCATCCAAAATAAAATGAGGGGCCTAGATGCACTTTCGAGCATAAACACATCGGGGAAATGGTGGTGTCGGGAATGGGATTCCGAGATATAGGAGGAGCATAAGGGGCCTCGTGGTCACTGCGTGTCTGGGCTAGGAGGGTCTGGGCGTTTGGTGGCAAGTTTCTTTGAATGTCTATCTAGAGCCTTTGTGACCAAACCCCGATACAGACAAACCACCTCTAGCATGTACAAGCACTCCGAGAACATGATCTTGTGCCTTGATCAACAGCCCCTTCATCAACTCGATGCACATCATCGACATGCGCTTCTGCGTAGCATGTTCCAGCTACAACCCTCAACTAAAAAAATCATATAAAAACACAGTATAAGAAAATATAAAAATGTATGAAAAAAAGAAAACATTAATATTAGAAGAAAATATAGATGCTTACAGGCAAATTTCCATAAGAAACCGAGCCATTCTTGTGTGTCTTCTTGTCGGCCTTGGCAATCTTCTCAATAAGTTCAGAATTGAACAAGCTAGTGCGAGAGTGGTTAATCCATCGACAATCATGTCGGTGCATTGCAGGTTGTCAAGATAATAAATCTGAATATAAAAAAGAAGACAAATGATACTTAAATAATTGAACAGTAAAGTAGCAGAACAATTACTTGAATAGTTAAACTACTGATCAATCAAAAAAATTACAGAATAACTGAATGCAGAAAACTTAACCCTGATTAGTAAGTCAAATTATTGATACTTAACAGATACTCAGTAAAAATTCTGAATACTTAATAGTAAGTATTAGCTATTAAGTTTTCAGTAAACTATTAAGTATTAAGCTTAATAAATTATTCAATAAAATTAAGGGACTGAAGATCTCAAAATCACAAAAGCAATAAAATTACTTGAATAAGTTAACTTTGAAGTAGACAAAATTACTGAACACATATTACTTGAATCAAATTGCTGAAAACATATTACTTGAATCAAATTACAGAATTGACATTGAAGAAGACACATGCCCAAAGCGAACATGTGTTTCTTACGATAAGAAAAGCGATGCATCCTTGCATTGTAGGGGCAGCAACTCCCTTATCCCTAGCCTGCCACTTGTTAACCTTCTCTTTCAAATCAAAGACCAATGCCTTGCACCAATTGTAATTCTTCGTATCATTTAGATTTTTGCAATATAGATAATTCAATCCACAGATATTGTTTGATGTAGAAGGGAACAACAGTGCATTTGAACAATAGCATGAAAAAGCACTGCACGATCCGATCATCGTCCTTATCCATCGATGCAAAACGTTCAATGATCCATCTAGGAACTTGCGTCTTGGCAATTTGGTCATATCCCTTGTATTTCAAATTACCTTTCTTCATGCCACCTTTCACATTTAGCTCATTTTCCTTCGGAACAGCATCACGAGATATTCTTCATGCCATTCCTTTCACAGATACTTCTCACTTCAGCAAGAGCAGCCTTCTTCCGACCAAACGAGAAATCGGGCAAATCATCACCACCAATTGGCAGCCCAGTGAGAGCATACACAACTTTTTCTGTAATAGGCAAAACTTTATCACCAATGACAATGCGAAAGGATCAAACTTGATATGATCCATAATATACATGGTGAGTGCTCTGTCGCCAATGCCATCACAACCGAGATTTAAGATTTCAGTAAAGCCCATACCACCAATTCTTGTCTTCGCACTACCCTTCATCACCTCGAGAAGATTTGTGATAACTCTAGGGGAGCAACGGGCGGTGGAATAGTATACTTCATTCACAATCTGCATACAACAAAGTATATAAACAAAAATAACTGGCAATGTTTAGGTATAGGAATTATCGACATGTTTACTACTAATATTTGATAATGCAAAAAAATTATTGATTGTTTACTCATGAGAATTAATAGCATATAATTACTAATACTATCAAAATACTATATGTGCAGGTCAAAAATTACATAGCATAACAAAATATTATATGTATACCTTAACTTCCTTATCCACAGACAACATCCTCAACAGAATCATCAGCGGGAGTATCACCGGCAGCAGTAGGATGATTCGGATCAGCGTCATCACCGGAGGCAGGAGCAGGATGATTGTCACCGGAATCATCAGCAGCACCATCACCGGCACCAATAATAGGCGCAGTGCGAGCCTTCAAGACAGCAGGTGAAGAAACCCGAATCTTGCTTGTACACCGTCGGAATGGTGTTCGACTTGCGGGTTGATTAAGACGGGCAGGGGACTTCTGAAAATCATCATCATCACTTGTAGAAGCTTCAGTCGTGCGTGCATCCATCCTTTCACAACAGTCTGAAAAGAAGAAAATTTACTAAGCAATACAATACAATTACAGAGGTTGCCAAATATAATGCAACAAAACAAAATGAAGATGCTTATGTAGAAACAAAAGGTTTGTTATACATAGCTATACAGATTTAAAACAAATTCACAAATAACAAACAATATAGCACGAATTTTTTCTATAGGTAATACAACACAAAATTTATTTTAATGCCATCTTCTTCAAAGGCACATAACCCTACAGATTTTTAAATTCACAGTAACAAATTCAACAGAGGATGGGACAAACAACATTTTTTCTATAGCCATACAATACACAATAATTTACGATAGTCACCGTCTACAAAGACACATGACAAATACACAATAACATTTATTCAACCACAAGAAAGCACAATTACTGAACATTGCAAGATAAAAATTACTACAAACTTCGATTCATCGAAGATTTCGAGAGAATAATCACTGAATCATGATAATTACTGAATATAGTTTCAGAATCGAACTATTCGGTAAATCCAAAGTCAATACATGACTGAACAATTTATGATAGTCACCTCCTACATCGACACATGACAAAATTTTTCTATAGGTAATACAACACAAAATTAATTTTAATGCCATCTTCTTCAAAGGCACATAACCCTACAGATTTTTAAATTCACAATAACAAATGCTCATAAGTACAAAATTCGGAGGGATCTATCGAATACGAAAACAATTTATGATAGTCACCTCCTATATCGACACATGACAAAAAATTTCTATAGGTACCACATCACAAAAATAATTTTAAAGCAATCTTCTTCGAGAGGCAGATAACCCTACAGATTTTCAAAAACACAAGTACATTCAAACACAAGAAAACGCAATTACTGAACATTGTAAGATAATAATTACTGAATTCATAAGTTCAGTTACTACAAAAAGAAAAACTAAATTACTGAATCATACAAATTACTTGAATCATAAAAAATCAATTACTGAACCATACAAAATTTACTAATGCAAAATCAGGATGTTCTACTCTATCTAATGCAAAATTCTACTCTATCTTATTTGAAATTCACAGGATTCACAGGATGTTCATAGGCCACCGAGACTAAATTTATCGGAGCACTCAATTCACCAAAAATCAGTGAAAAAAACAGAAGCAATCCATATGTCTCATACCCTGGAATTTAATGCTGATCTATAGCAGACACATCCAAACTAAAAAAATTGCTATGAACAGATAACCGCTACTCACATTTCAACATCAATTGAAGCTGGACGAAGGGGCGGGGAATGCGTACCGAAAGGTTGCAGCGGTTGGGGATGACGCCGTGGAGATCGCGACAGTTGGGGACGACTCGCGTCGAGGTCGAGGTCGCGGGGGTTGGGGACGAGTGCGTCGAGGTCGAGGTCGCGGGGTTGGAGACGACGCCGACGAGGTCGCCGTGGTTGCGGATGAATGCGTCGAGGTCGCGGCGGTTGCGAGAAGACGGCGTCGAGGTCGCGGTGGTTGGAGACGACGTCGACGAGGTCGTGGCAGTTGGGGATGAAGGCGTCGAGGTCGAGGTCGCGGCGCTTGGAGGTCGACGACGGCGAGGGTTAGGGTTCTCGCACCACCTCGCCACCTCCGCACCGAATCGCCGCCTCCGCTCGCCGAGACCGCCTCCGCTCTCGCAGCCGCGCGTTGCGTGGGAAGTGGAGAGCAAATGATTGATGGGTGGGGTCGGGGTGGGTTCGGGCATATATATACACGGGAGGCGGGTTGCGGGTCGCGCCCGAATGGGGCTGCAGGCCCGGTAACGCGATGGGTTGAGTCGGTGGCACGTCCGGTTGGTTGGGCCGCACCGGTTTGGCTGGTTTGCCTGGTTGGCTGGCTGGGTTGGGTCCAGGGTGTAGAATAGCTATATGTATATACATACATGTATAATATATATCTTAATATATATTATTCATTTACTTATTTATTTATCTCTTATTTTTATGTTTATATGTATAAGATACACATAAATAAATAAATAAAAATACATATATATACTAGAAATATGTTTATATGTTTAAGATATATATGTGTATATATTTATTTATACGTGTATCTTATATATATGTTATATGTATAAGATTATATTTTTTTATTCATATGTATATATATATATATATATACGTATATATATTTATCCATTTATTTATATACATGTATATATATTTATATATATCTTATATTATATATGGTATAAATAAATAGATAAATACTAAATATATTATACATAAATAAATATATAAAAATAGATAAATATAAAAATTGTGTATAACTATATTTATATATGTATTAAATATATTTATTTTTATGTATATATAACTATATATATGTGTATATAGGTACGTATATATACATGACAAATTGGTCAACTAGTAAGTTTCCAAAAAGCCACAGTTGTTTTACCAAACGACTTTCAGCTTTCTCACAGCTCGTAACTCACAAATTGCTTTTTCACAACCTATAGCCCATAGCAGCTTTTTTCACAACCACATGACCAAACCAAACACACCCTTGGTCCTTCATCAATCCAATATAGGCATTTACAACTAGTTGAATTATAATTTAATAACAGCTTTAGTGCTTATAAAAATATATATTCAACACCTTGTCATAAAAAATGATTTGTTGTATTAAAGCTACTCACTACTTTCAAAAAATAGGCCTTTATGCCACTTGTATGAAATAGACAGTCCATGTCTTGTCCGGCTACAGTTGCAGCATGTTCTTTGAAATAAACAAGCACTTCGTCAATCTTTCCTGATGTTTTCACCTTTTTTATTTTTTTGATGACTTCAGTATCATCCTTGGTACAAACATAGTCTGCATAAGAACGCATGATTTAATATATGGATATTTAGAGAAAAGCAATATTATATTTCCCAGAAGATTGATTATTACCATCGGATAAGATACCAGTAGGGAGATTGTTTTTCGGCATGTTATGCATGAGAGCATTTGTGGAGACCGAGCATAGGTCCCTAGGGCTTATGACCTTACATAACATGCAAATAAAAGTAAAAAACATCAGTGAAACATTTCCCACGGTAGATGTACATAAGTGATTATAATCATTCTATCATTCTATAAATAAAAATACATAGAAGCTCATAGGATATCTAAATCTAAAAAAATAAACCGTAAAAAAGAACTGTTAGATCTTACTAATAAGAACAGACAATATATATTATTAAACTCAAGGAACCCCTTAAACCCTTCCATTTATTTAGTGATGATGAACCATAAAGCTCAATGAAGATCATAATCATTCTATAAATAAAGGAAAAAGTCCATTTTACTCCCTCGAACAATCCACTATGTCCAAATTACACCCTAAATAAAATTTTGGCTCACTTTACTCCCTCAAACAATTTAAGTTGGCTCAATTTACTCCCCTGTGCAATTTCTCTTTTTTGTTTCTCTTTGTACGATTTGAATTTGAAGCTAAAATTTTGCATGATGATAGATTGTACCATTCTCTATATAAATGAAAATATTTTATATTTTTTCTTAAATATTTTGTATACAATTCTAGAACTATATAATTAAGATGATATTTGATGCTATTAAACTATATAATATATATTCAAAGTATATTTTAAATGTAAGGTTCAATGAAAACTATCTGTCACACCCAGTTTTAAGAACAAAACTGAATGCATAACTATGTGTGTGCCAGGATCAATTTTCACACACATAGAGACAAAAGTGAAGTAAACAAGTATAAACCATGTCATTATTATATCATCATAACGTATATTACAATCCCCGAATTATTACATTGCCTCACGAGGCGGAAACACAACGCAGCGGCACACCATCACTCCACGAGCGAGTCAACCGGAGGAGTTGCAAGCCTAGAAGTAGTCCTCGTCAAAGAAGTCCATCTCTTCATCATCCGAGCAGCAGGTATATGTAGCAAAACAGGAAAGTAGCACGCGTGAGTACATAACGTACTCAGCAAGTGGGGAAAATTATGACATGCAAGCTTATAGAAGGAAAGGGTAACATAAAGTTTATTGCATAGAAAGCACCTATGTCTAAGTTCATTTTAATTAAAACAACCTATTTACTAAGTTATCGCACCAACGAGGTTACCCCACTGTTGGACGAGTATGAGTTACCCCACTGTACCAACACCTTGGGTTACTGACACCCAAAAACAGCTACGAGGTTACCCTACCCGTAGTAACCTATGGGTTACACCACCCGAAAACCACTACGGGTTACCCCACCTGTAGTAATCTACGAGTTACACCACCCGAGTGTAGTTACCCCACCGGATCTAACCTAGCCCGTCTAGTCCATGTGAAAGGTCCATGCCGCTCGTGACCGTGAGCACGAGCTGTTATAACGAGTTTTACACTCTGCAGAGGTTGCACAACTTTACCCACGAGGTTGGTGATTTCATCACTATTCGGTGACTAAAGTCTCCATGTTGCCAAAACACTTTTGTAGGTGTAAGGCCAAGAGATCACCACATGGTCTTTCAAAGAGCTCCCCAGCTTGCAAAACGCCCATGCTAAGGTTTCACCGTTGCGGAAGTACACCCTTCCTACGAAGCCCCCTCCGGCGCCATGGCTTGAAGTACACCCTTCCTCGCTTCGAATCCGGAAGTACACCCTTCCTTCATCCTTCCTCGACGCCCGCAGAACCGGGAAGTGGTCTCTTACTAAACCAAGCCTACCCATATCAGCCACTGTGCTTTGCGCTGTTGTCATGGTTACGCGTTCCACGAACCGGTCCTTAGAATCCCAAACGAGATACTACCGCAACCAAATGGTACTATACCAAGTACCCGTGCATACCCGCACCATCATCATCATCCTCCTGTTGGGATTACCCTAGTTCCATGTTGCTAAAAAGAGATTAACCCCATGATGATTAAGTGTAAGTGAAATAATTAGTCAATATTATTATTTATCATATTTTAATCCCCACAAAGCATTCTAAGCATGACGTACCCTCAATCGCACTACTACACCCAAACCAGGCGACAAGGAAAAGGATCACAACAAATTCTAATAAACCCTAACATGGGATTCAAATTAGACGAGCATGCATAAAATTAAGTTCGAGATAGGTAAGAAATAGGAGCAAAGTGCATCAAGGACACTTGCCTCTATCCGCGTGCTGTCTGCTTGCTGCTCGATTCTTCAAACCGAAAGTCTTGGAAATTCTCCACGAGGCTCGCCCTCTAAACGATCGTCAAATCGAAAAAAAAAACAAGCAAAATGACAAACATAAGAAAAACAATATAATAAACAGAGATAAAACAGAATGATTATGCAATAGTTGAAAATGTTTCGTCGCTACGAGAATTTTGGTTCAAAAATCAACTAAATCAGAATTACGGTTTAAAAGATATTAAAGTTTAAAGTTTCTAGGGGCTAGATTTCAATTAAACCTAACTACCAGGGGCTAGCAGGGAAAATTTACACTTTGGTAAGTTTGCGGTTTGATTAAACCAAACTACAGGGGTTAAATTGCAATATCCAGAGCTATTCTGGACTACGGGTTAATTAAATAAAACAACAGGGACCTAAACATAAAATTCCCAAGGCCTGGTGGACGGCGGGTTCTATTTCGCAAAGATCGGAGGGCTAAAGTGTAAAACACGCTTAAAAGGTTTTTCTGCTAATTATTTTTAGATGGAAAATCCAGTGGACTAAGTCTACGCAGCCGTGGACCAGGCGAAGCTGATGGTCCACCGGTTCACCATGGACCAGGGACAGAGAGCGGTGGCGCCACAGCTCGGGCTTGCCGGAGCTCGTACGTGCACCTGTGATGGTGGTGTTGAGCCCGCCGCGAGATGGTCTGGAGTGAGCAGGGAACACGACGGCCTCACCTAGAGCGTCGCGCAGGGTCGGAAAGGGGCTGCTGACTGCCGGTGGCGGAGGAAAGCGGCGGCGGACGCTGAGCTCGTTGGAGACGCGGCTGCCGGCGTCACGCAGCTAGGAGGACGGGCTCAGGAGCCTCCTGGTGCTCCTACGCATGCAACTGTAGATATTAGGGGGCGAAGAGACGTTAGCGGCCGCGAATCGATGGTCGGTGGTGCAACTTACAGGTGGTGGGGAAAAATTGGGGAGGGCAACGATTAGAGCTGGAGAAGAGTTGTAGCTTCTCGCCGCGGTGAGGGGTGGTCACGGCAGTGCTCCGCGCTCAGTTTTTATAGGAGAAGAGGGATGGAGGCGAGCGGATTCGAGCTCCACCGGAAATAATGGCGGGTGCGACCGTTGAGATGCACTAGTGCGCACTGTTGCACATGATTGAAGCCAAAAGGACCCGTGAGTGGATGAAATGGAGATGGCGATTTGCTCTGGTGCATCCTGTTCGCGAAACGCGGGAGGAGAATCGAAGCGGCGTCCGATGACGATTTTTTTTTCCGAGCGGCGGCGGTGGCGCTTCGGTCTTCCGAAGGAAGACGAAGGCGAGAAGTTGCTGGGCCGCAGCTGCTTGCTGGGCTGTGTGCGACGGTTAGAGAATAAAAGAGAGAGAGAGAGAGAGAAAAAAAAGGGCCGGAAGCTAGGAAATAGACCCGACAGCTTTGTTGTTTTTTTTTAAAAAAATACATATTTTTGTATCTAACTTTTATGCTCAAAACAAAAGCAAATCTCCACCAAAACGTGTGTAAAATATATCAAATGAAAAGTGGTAAATTCTACTCGACCTTTATGTCTACTTGCCACGAGATGAAATGCATGAAATAAAATTTTATTTTAGAAAACTTTTTATACTAATCTTAATTTTCACATGAAATGACAATTATTATTTGGCATTTTTAGTTTTCGAAAAAGTAGCGTGTTACACTATCATTGTGCAAAATTTGAGGACTAAACTCAGTTCGTAGAAAGGAAAATGTAAACGGAAAATTGCATAAGGAAGTAAATTGTACCAACTCAAATTGTTTAGGGGAGTAAAGTGAGCCATGATTTTGTTTGTGGTGTAATTTGAACAAAGTGGATTGTTCAGGGGAGTAAAATGGACTTTCCGTATAAATAAAAATACTTAGAAGCTCATATGAGATCTAAATCCCAAAAAATAACCCGTAAAAAAGAGCAGTTAGATCTTACTAATAAGAACAAACAATATATATTATTAAATTCAAGGAACCTCTTACATCCTTTGATTTATTTAGTGATGATGAACCATAAAGCTCAATGAAGATCGTAATCATTCTATAAATAAAAATATACAAAACCTCGTAGGAGATCCAAGTCCCAAAAAATATTGCGTAAAATAGAGCAGTTAGATCTTACTAATAAGAACATGGGAACGACTGTAGAGCTAACCCAAATGTCTAACCTTTTTCCGACTGGATAAATATATGGCAATCAAGTGTTTAAAATTTCCAAATGATGATATCTTGTTTCTATAATAGTTTGAGTTGTGCATGAGTAGAACACTCGGGTTAGACCTATAATAGTACTCTAAGAACATACAATATATATTATTAAACTCAAGAAACCCGAGTTTAATAATACTCAGACCACATGAGTATAGCTCTCTGAATAATAAGAAAAGACTATGAGTAATAAACTTTACACCCGGAGAAGAATTTGTTTACTCATCTTGAGCTTACCGGAATAGCAGGTAGCTCCAACGAACGATGTAGTCGTCGTTTCTGAGTTGAACTCCGTAACAGTGTGCCCGAAGATGAGTTTGGACTCCGTCGTCTCCGAGTTGAACTCCGTTGGCAGGTGTAGTCGTCGTGGAAGGGATTCACAGTGCTAGAGTGGCAGATGAGCAGATCATATTATGCAGTAGGAAAGGAGTAGCACCACAGAGAGAAGGAAGTCATCCCGTGTTGCAAGAGCACATGTTAAATAAGCACTTCCGCTTGTTGTCTTCACTGCCCAACTACCTATGTACGTTTGATACTTGTATGTTTCCCAGAATCCTATCGGTCAGCATGCCCTCTCATTTTAGCCTTTGAAGCTGGACGGTCTATTCGTTTTCTCATTTTCTCCCACTACGGGACGGTCTTACCTCTGTACAGTTACAATGATGAGGATATGAATCCATCAGATACAACTAACACTCTTGCACTAGACATGCAAGATTCAATGGCAAGAGCTAAAGCACAACAATCAAATTTATCGGTGATTTCGTTTCTAATGTATCATATATATGGTTTTGAGAACAAGTTGCTACCTAATGAACTAATTATTGTTAGAAACAATGGAGATGATGAAGAAGTACTTGGAGAAGTGCTTGGAGGCGTGCAGGGCTAGCAAGAAGTGTGTAATTCAAGTTTGAGGCCCAATCCAAGTCGGTTTCGAGTCCGTTTTGGACTCCAAGATCAGTCTGCATTAAAACGGGCGCCGAGATCCCATACGGACTCTGTATTGGACGTTTTACATATGGATAGAAAGCTAAGAAGATCATCTTTCCAACGGATCTGGTCTCGTGCCCAAGTTAGCTCGGAGGCATCAGGAATTATTGAAATCATTTGATGTTCAGAATCTATCTCGATGCTGCACCGCAGTTATTTGGCCATTGGGCCTTGTATCAAGTGGAGCCCAATAGGGGCGTGTCCAAGGGTTGAGACAGTACTCCCACCACATCTAGGTCGTGCTCTACCCCTCTCATATACCCCCATAGCCACCACAAACAGATGGGTTTTGTTTTGTTGATAGTTTAGCCGTTGCTACTACCTTGTAGGCGCGTGTGTCGGTTAGACCACCCGTTCTACTTGACTCAGAACCCCACCTTTGTGATTGAGTTGGTTGTTTATCTTATTCTTGCTTGTTCTTCGATTGCTTGCAGGAATTACCCTCGTGGTTTGGTTGATTGTGCTCCACAAAATCGTGATTAACCGCTAGAATTGGTGTATCGATCGCTAAGGCGCATCCTTGTTGGTTGTAGTCGGGCCGTGAACGTCTCTCCAGTCTAAATCGAAGTTATCTCCTCTTATCAAAAGATTGGGCAGCACCCGTTTACTCATCAGTTGGTAATCAGAGCAAGATTCATCGGTGAGAGATTTTGTGTTGTTCCAAGAATTTTTTCCTCTCCTATAATCCAGAAAAAATCACAAAATAGTACTAGATTAATTCTTGTTTACCTAGAACCACTTTGAGCCTTTTGCTGTTATTACTTAGTTAATTCTTGTTGAGTTTGTGGTTGCATCGTTATGTCGTATTGCTGGTCTTAGTGTTTAATCCACTAGAGTTTTGAGTTCTATTCATGTTTTAGTCACCACTTCATCCACCGCTGTTGCCATCACAGATTTTTTTTTCCACCTATAGAACCAAGAAATTATCCACCATCACCATCATACTTGCTGTTTCGTGTTGTGCCACGCCTAATTTATCTTTGTCCACCTCTTGTTTTGCATCTAGAAGAAAGAAATTAATTTAATATAAAGACAGATTCGTAGAGCATATTCTGATCACTAACAAAAAGGCCATATATTTATCATCACTGGTGCGTTTTGTGCATTTAAGCACAATCTAGAAAGCTTATGATCTTATCTTTCCAACGGATCTGACCTTGCATAAAAATTCCATCTGAGTGCACCGCAATCGCTGAAGAGATTTGCAATCTGCTGGTTGAACAAGACTCTTCAATCTGCTAAAAAAAGGGTTTAAAAACCAAAAGAGAGATAGAACAAAAGAGTTGTAGTTGCTGCTGGTTCTACCTACTTCTTTTGCTTTGTGTGACATCATTTGTGTCTAGGATCATGTCTCTAGAATGGTTTAGCCTAGGACCGGCACGGTACCGCCGTTGAACACTTATTCAACTTGCTTTTAACTAACGTGGTAGTAGCTTTCCTTGTGCATTACTTTCAGCCCACCTACAACTCCATGTATTCGACTATAGCTTGACAGGTATTGTTGTTGTGGCACTCGATACACTTTCTTGCATGGTCGCTGACTTGTTGGTTTGCATCACCACCTGTTTAGCAAGGTAAGAACTTGTAAAAGCTCAAATTCAGTTTGAGAGAATAAGAACGACACATCCTAGTAGTTGATACAGAAGCATACAAATTATTGTGTTTGTTCTTGCTTTCTACTAATCATGGTAGGTGACACGAAGATTTTTGAGCCATTATGGTTGCATCGTAACATTCAGAACATCATTCAATACTTGCCTTCATATGATGATAAGTTTCTTAATCCTAGAGCATATATTAATTGGAAGCTAAAGTTAGAGAGTGAGTTTGATGAGCTTGATCTTTGTGAGGAACATAAGATTTATATTGCTTCTAATATATTGACTAAAGATACTTTGTATGAATGGAAATGTATTTGTAGACATAATAAAGTTCCACAATCATGGCATGACTTCAAACTTCTTTTTAGAGATGCTGTCATTCCTGAATATTATGATGATCATTTGATTAAAAAATTAGACAACTTGAAGCAAGATAATAAGACTGTGAAAGAATATTATCATGTTTTAAAGATTTGTGTCATATTTGGTGGTCTATATGAATGCTACAAAGATATAACGAGTAGGTTCATGAGAGGACTCAATTTTGAAATTCAATCCATGCTGAAATCTGAAAATTATAACCACCTATCTGTCATGTATTTGCTTGCTCGTGACGCTGAAAATCAGATTTTAATGTCTTCTACTGCTTGTGAAACTGAAATAATGTCCATTGTTCTATGTTCTGCAATGACTAACTTTGGGCAGGATAATAATTATTTGGTTGAAGACAAATCAAAGGAAGATAGTGAAAAAGTTAGTTCTATTTGTGCTGAAGTTGACCAAGTCAATGAAGAGGCACATGAGCTAATTGTAGCTGCATGTGATTCTAATGCTTTGGCGCTGAATTTATCCACTTCTTATGCTAGTTTAGAGCAATATTTAGTGGAATCTCCTCCTGAATTTGCTTTGTTACAAGATTCTAAGATGGTTGTTTGTGACAACGAAGAGTTGTGCGATCATGCTTCACTTATATCTACAACACAACTAATGCATTAACAGTGAGAAAGATGAGTTGAAAATCATATCGTCTCTAAATTTTTTAGGTTATATTGAATTTGATATTCTTTTGACCTGAATAGTTTAGAGACTGATTTATTTCAGAAATCTAGTTTGCTATATCTTGATTATTATAATTTTCATGCAATTGGCTTGTATGACACTAAAAATACATACATTATGAAGCGGGTATATGTACGTTCAGATTGAAAGACTTCTTTAATGGTGTCCTCAAGTAATCAAATAATGGCCTGCATTCAAGATAACAACGTCATATCCAGTTTCTCTTCTATTGGTTATAAGTTACAGGTCAATTTTCAAGAATGGGAGCAATGTTTACTACCATGTGCTTTAGTGAATGTTCCTGAATTATGCAGGGAAGAACATGGTCAAGATATGTACCTCAAGTTCAACCATGATGCCAAACCGAGGACGGTTTACTGTCAAGAAGGGGAAAATGATGAGGATATGAATCCATCGAGATACAACAAACACTCGTGCACTAGACATGCAAGATTGAATGGCAAGGGCTAATGCACAACAACCAAATTTATCGGTGAGCTCGTTTCTAATGTATTATATATATGGTTTTGAGAATAAGTTGCTACCTAATGAATTAATTATTGTTAGAAACAATGGAGATGATAAAGAGGTAGTTGGAGAAGTGCTTGGAGGCGTGCACGGCCAGCAAGAAGTGTAATTCAAGTTTCTAATGAATTAATTATTGTTAGAAACAATAGTGATGATGAAGAGGTAGTTGGAGATGTGCTTGGAGGCGTGCAGGGCTAGCAAGAAGTGTAATTCAAGTTTGAGGCCCAATGCAAGTCAGTTTCGAGTCCGTTTTGGACTCCAGGATCAGTCTGCGTTAAAACGGGTGTCGAGATCGTATACGAGCTCCGTTTTGGACGTTCTACATATGGATGGAAAGCTAAGAAGATCATCTTTCCAAATGATCTGGTCTAGTGCCTCAGTTCGCTCGGAGGCATTGGGAATTATCGAAATCATTTGACGTTCAGAATCTGTCTCGGTGATGCACCGCCGTTATTTAGCCATTGGGCCTTGTATCAAGTGGAGCCCAATAGGGGCGCGTCCTAGGGTTGAGGCACTACTCCCACCACGTCCGGACGTGCTTTACCCCTCTCATATACCCCGATAGCCATCACAAACAGATGGGGTTTTGTTTTGTCGATAGTTTAGTCATTGTTACTACCTTATAGGCGTGTGTGTCGGCGAGACCACCCGTTCTACTTGACTCAGAACTCCACCTTTGTGATTAAGTTGGTTGTTTATCTTGTTCTTACTTGTTCTTCGATTGCTTGCAGGAATTACCCTCATGATTTAGTTGATTATGCTCTACAAGATCGTTATTAACCGCTGGAATTGGTTTATTGATCGCTAAGGCGCATTCTTGTTAGTTGTAGTCGGGCCATGAATGTCTCTCGAGTCTAAATCGAAGTTATTCTCTCTCATCGAAAAATCGGACACTCCGTTTCGTCCCGAGGCAGCATGCAGCGCTTGGTCCGTTGGTTTCCCAAGATGCTGCATGTAAATGCGTTCCGAGACTCGAGAAAGCACACCCTCCAAGATGTCCCTGCCTGCCATTTCTCGCCTTTGCTTGGCTTGCCACCTGCCATGCCTGCGCTAGTGGCCGCTTGCACGGTGGAGAAAGCTACCGAGGCCACCATTGATGGCCCTAAGAAGGACGTCGCACTCGTTTCGGATTGAGAGGAAGATGATGCGTCCTTTCAGAGCATGCCCCATCCGGAACAGTTGCTAGACACAGGGGCATACAAATTCGCCATGCAAATCACGTTGCGCAAATAAATATGAGGTTTCAGGCTCGAACACGAGACCTGCAGGGTTACAATTACAAGTATTGAGGGTGTACTATGTTAAGTCTCATAGATTTTTTTTTTAAAAAAAACATGTTCTCAACTTCTAGTACTTCATAAAAAAATCAACATGTCTGAACAAAACATAAATTAAATTGTCTCTTTCAACCATAGCTACAAATCGTAAAAGGATAGAACACTTAATAAGTTCATTCCACATGTTTGAACCAGACATAATAATTCATAAAAACTAATTTACTACATTTAAGACACGGGCCATGTATTCACGGGCAGCTTCACGAATAAAGCTTCGAATAGGAGCTGGACAATCTTGTATACCTGAACACACAAGACAAAAGCATTTCTATTTATTGCCGAATTTAACTTGTCAGTGAATCATGAATAACAGAAATAAAAGGATAAAACTTACTTTTAAAGTCATTAGTCTGAGACACCGACGGATTAAAAATTATGTGGCTATAAGGTGTTGTGGACAAAACATCTATATTGCAAAGGAGAATGCAATAAGGTTGTGCACAATATGATGTGTTATCTTATCTTTAATATTCATTGCTCATTAAGATGGCACCTGCTTACCTCTTGACCAATCAACTCTCACATGCACTGCAGCCATAACATGTGGTTGGTCTTCTGCCTGAAGTAACTCCACCATTTGCCTTGTCACCATAGAATCCCTCAAATGTACAATGAGCATGGATCCCCTACAAGTTATATATCATCCTATAAATTTATGGAGGCAATGTAACTAATATGAGCAAGAAATATATTGCACATCAAACCTATAATCCATCAATACAACATGTCTGCTAGGGCGTCGCCTGAAATTCAAACCCTCCTGATCTCTAGAAACATATATCACCACACCAATCACATCTGCACAAATCTTATTTATTCAAATCTAAATGAATAGCTACGTTTGTAATAAACTTTGGAGATTTACTTGCAACACACCTGTAAATGTGTTATGTGGCCTCACACAAATATTACCAAATTCCAAAAAGGAAGGTGGACATAATTTTATGTTCACACATCTTTGAGTATTCCTGACCTCAGTATATTGGGAAAGATGAACATAGTAGTAAAGTCCACAAATGATTCAAATAAATATTATCTGTTGACCTAAAACAAATCATATATCTGCCCTTCCCTCATGGAATGAATATAATTGATGCATTGCTCTCCAAAGCATAAGCACTCAATCTTGCTTTCCCTGAAAGTATTTGTAAAAATGTGGATGTAGTAATATTGAGGGCTAAGATTAAATATCTTATTATATTTACAAATTTACAAATAAATGAAATAAAAAACACACGCACCTCCACATCTATTAATGTAACACGTAGATAAGTTTCACAGTTGCACACGCGTATGCCACCTTTCCAAAAAACTCTGGCCGTTACATCCCAAAATCTATCAGTGTGCACGTGCGTGATTTCTTTGAAGGAGATTTGTCTGCAGAGGATGAATATATATTACTATGACTCAGACTGACAGCCATTAACTCATATACATCTTATATATACATAAGAAAGATCTGAACAAATAGAATTCGAGCCTGTTCGGATGATTGACGTTAGCATTGGCATCAATCTGGTCCACCATGTCTACGTTTCTGATAGTATCGAACATAAATCAATGCAGTATGAAAAGGAAGAATCGAATAGTGCATAAGACAGAAGGAAAAATAGGGATGTGGATCTGACTCGCATGTTATTTTCTCTTATGTAGGTGATGGCAGAGTCGTGCAAATCACGTAGTTGATGATCAAGAGATGATTCCGAATCCTGGGACATGCCGCCATCGCCGCTGTCGACACGTACTTGCTCGTCGCTGTGAAAGGTCATCCTTCCCAGTGCAGTTCGACGGCGCGGCAAGTGGTGCAGGCAGGGCGGCAAGAGAGGTGCAGGGAGCTTGGCGACAGGCGAAGCGCCGCCGGAGGCTATGGTTTGCCAGGGTCGTGCTGGGGGCGGGTGAGGGGAGCAACAGAGAGAAACCTAACAAGGGACCAGGACTAAGAGCATCTCCAAAAGCTCCCCGAAAAATTGACCCCTAAAACATGTTTTTATTAGCACCTAAAAAACTGTTATGGGTAATTTTTCTTCCATTCTCCAACGTCAGCATTTGGGGCACAACAACATTAATTCTCTTGCAAATAGAAGGATTGGAGGCCCCGATTTCCCCCTGTTTCTAGCTAATAGTGAGGAGATTTTAGGGAAGAACTAAATGTAGGAGTGGTTTTGGAAGACTGTTGGAGATGAGTTTATAGACTAAATCCTCTATTATTTGATTTAGGGAGAGTTTTTGGGTCTCTCTTGGAGATGCTGTCCAGGACTGCCCTTTAACAGGTGTTATTCCTAGGTACTGTATGGTGTTTTCCAGCGTTGGGCCTAACGATATGGCCCACGGACGTGACCAGGGATTTGGCAACATTAATAATGCTTTCACCATATAAAAAAATGACGGGACTTGCCTCAACAAAAAAAAAAATTCAAAAATGACGTGAGTAGGAAACCTGATAGTTTGTTTAGTAACTACAAAACACCTGTGATTAAAGAGCAGTCCAGGTCAAGGTTCACAATCCCGCTTGTCCGGTAATACCGGTCGAGACTGGGACGTCAGAATCCGCGAAATCCGGAAATCCTGATGGGAACCCCGGCCCCGGCCGTTTGAGACACACCCAAATTTCGACTGGTATTATTGGGATTTCGGCCGGGATCTTTGAAATCCAGGTAGTATCAGTGGAAAAACCGACCTAATGTAAAAACATAAAAAAAATATTCGGAATAAAATTTAAATGTTGGCATAACTTTTCCATAATATACACAAGTAAATATTGTTGATTGGGCCATATATGGGCTCAAAAGCAGATGACCCACATGACCATTAATAAAGGTGCTTCAGTCTCCCTAACTATTTCTGACGTTTTACACACTTAGAAAAATCTGACGTTTTAATTCCTCTTATTTAATGTGACGTTTTAGAACCCTAAAAAAACCTGACCTTTTGATATATAAAAAACGGGTCATTTAAAAAGTAGACAAATGGTGCAAAACTTGTGCAATACAATATTTTTACGAGAAAGAGAGTTGTATTGATTAAGCTAGTACAAGCTAGTACAAGCACCACCAATATGACTCAACACTCCGAGGAACTCTGGGTTCCTCAAAGACGATTCCTATTTTAACATGTTAATTTTTTCAAATATTGGTGGCGTGGTTGCTGCTTACTTGGTGACGAGAAGGATCTTATCAGTTACAAACACAAGGATAATGCTTGTGCGTTGCTATGGCGATACAAATTCTACATAATAATGTAAAAGGAAAGAATAATACCACATAATATCTTCAGAAGAATAAAAATAGACATGTACAATGTGAGTAATAATTCAAATATTATGTTCCCTAATTTTAAAATGACAATATCATCATTAGAGGTTACTATTAAAATTGGAAAGCGTTTCAATTCATAAATCTCACAACAATAATCAGAGTACCTTTGATTTATGATCAATACTATGCTCATCAAATAAAAAAAAGCAGCTAGCTAGCTATCCATTTATACTTTAGATTAAATAACAATTTGGTATTCCTTTTTGCTGAGAAAATCCATGAAGCTATTCGTCATCAGTTTACATGGATCATTTTAAGTATAGTTTTCAGGATTCACTCGAAGACATAGTAACATCAACTGAACTTAATAAACTGAAATGCGATAATTGGCCATCATCAGTTTACAAGATTCACTTTAAGTATTTTTTAGGATTCACTCGAACACATAGTGACATCTACTTTGCTTTATAAATTGCAGTTCCACAATTGACCCTTCTTAAAAAAAATGGCTAGTGAGTATAATTTGATTCTAGCATGCTAGTACTCCTTTGGTCTCTTTACAAAAATCTTAAAACAATCTAGAAAAGAATTGTCAGGTGTATATGAAGAACATTAACTCTGATTCTTAGAATTTGGTTTTAATACACAACGTGACACAAGCATCAAAACATATTGGAGGATCTTTTAAGGATCTGCCATCATACATTCCCCACCTAGTCTTCCACAAAATTAGTTTTTCCGTAGCAAATTCTACATTTACTTCTTCTGTTCCTTCAAGTGAGGGGACCTAGGTGGCTGTGGCAAGTTCTTACTGAGTCCAGGTAATCTTGGTATTTGAGTTGAGCCTTTGGTATATTCTCATGCCAACCAGGTTCTCCGAGAGGGAAAAATAATGGATAAGAGAGTGGGTCATAAGAGGATGTGTATGGCCGTATGTCTGTGACGTCTTTATTTCGCCCTTGAAGTACCACGCCTCGGTCAATATGCCCTATACGATCTCTACCTTCAACCCAAACTGCAACGACCTCATCGGAAAGTGGACGATTGTATGTTCTTTGGTCTTTCTGTAAATCTATTTTAAATGATATACAATAGTCATCAACATTCTCAACTTCACCCATTGTCCTAAGCTTCTGAGACTAAGGGTTGGACTTCATGATGTCAACCAGCACTTCTACCATCTCTTTATATTCCTTTTTTTACTCTGCATCATATGTAACGATGTTGTAGACCTGGGTCATTTTCATAGAAATATAGCTCTAGAGGACTTGGATCTAAACCACTTTCACCGAATCCTTTGATGTAATGGTGCATTTGTCCATTTATCTTGAACGTGTATATGCCATTGCTCTTACTATGATTTGTGGTCTCCTTATCCAGAGTGCACCAAAGCGAGGAAAAAGAAAAATGACCATTGAACCAGCGCACATGATCGCGAAAGTGTCTCGCATCAGCATCAGAACTTTCCCATAGCCTCGTTATTTCGGGTGGTGTGCCAATATGACACAATTCAACATGTCCTGATCGACAACAAGAACCGAGTGCTTCCTTATGGAATTTTTTAGCACCATAGTGCTCACAGTCTTTGGCTTCCGGTATAACATGTTTAGTTCCTAGAAGGTTGCTATACACAAAGGATCTGCCTCAACAAGATCTGGCTTAATATCATTGTGTACATACATATCTTGTTCTTCACCATCATCTACAACTAATAAGATATATTGGTAAACAACCACGAAAAATGGTTTGACTGAAACTACCCTAAAGAGAACATATATGTTTCGTGCCAACCTTCATACACCCATGTGTCAGCTTCTCCATTAGAGTCCGACTCATAAGATGCCAGCCGTGGTGTTGGTTCTTCATTTTCAGAAAATTCACCTATATAGTACAAAAGAAAAGACATAAGAACATAGATTGTATAAAATCTAACATAAATTACTGATGAAAATTACATATCTCGCCGATCATGTATTACCTTGCTCATCATCACATGTATCCCTGTCTAGATGACCCCACACGGCACCGCTCTTGGAATAACTCATTACAACGATTCCGCAAAGCTGGCCTCTCACTGCTCGCAACATTAAGGTGTCGTATCTTGTTCATCTTATCGATATCTCCTACCCTGTCAGCAGGTTCATCAACCAAGGCTTGCGTAGGTAGATGGAAAGGCCGCCATGTAGGCTGCAATATTGAATCATCTTTCATGGCCGCTTCAAGAGAAGCCTTATGTTTCTCCGGTAACTCAATCTCAGGTACCCAATCTGGGTTCTCCATTGCAATTGACTCTGGGAAAATGGTTTCTTTATTCTTTTTGCAGCGCACATTTCTCCCATCTCTGATTCGGGAGTATTCTATTTTTCCCATCTTGTACTTCGTTTTTCATCGGTCAGACGTGTATAACAGGCACGGTTCTTTTGACTTTTTTCTCAATGTTCTTCTGTTTTCATTCATTGTTGCTTCCTGGTTGTACGTTGGACCCTGATGAGAGGAGATAACCCAGCCAGTTATCAAATTAATTCTGAATGAAGTTTGGATGTGCTAAGCGAAGAAGCTGCATCTCATTCAAATAATTCTGAATGTCGTTATAATAGAGAGGACTCATCAGCACTGACCTTCATTGATTATATCAGATTGCTGTGTAAACTCCAGATTACAATTTCTGCAGTGTTATGTCATGAACTTTTGATCCTGCAACACGAATTTAGAAATTTTCAGTTTTAAAAGTTAAGATAGGAACTCTGACTCATCTCAGTTGTATTACATAGCAGCATGTTTAGACGTATGGGTTAATTACTAAATATAAGTCAAAAGGAATGTCACATAGACAATTTAAAGAATTTCTAAATATAACGTCAAAAGGAATGTTACATAGACAACTAAAAGAATTTCTAAATTTAAGGTCAAAAGGAAACCTAACCTTCATTGTTTATCTCATATTGATGTGTAACTTCTACTGTTGCAGGCATGTCCATATCATGAGCTTTTGTTCCTTGCAAGAAGAAACAAAACCATACAATTCCTAATCAAATGCCCAATCATGTTTTCACAAGTACAAGAATTGCTAAATATAAGGTCAAACAGGAAATCAAACCTTCATAGCTTATTTCAGATTGATGCGTAAGCTCATCGATGAGCACATGTGTACGTGGCAGATCTAGGGTGCAGTTTTTTCCAAGGTCATGCTGTGGAATCTCTTGCTCTAATAAAAATATTTTACATGTTAAGACCAAAGTAATGAGACTATAAAAATGATACATGTTTTGAAAAAAAAATATTTCAAGAAAAACTGAACTTGACTTATCAACTGAAACGTCTGTGTTAGATCCCGGATGTAACATTCTCGGAGGGATTATGATGACATAAACCGGCAGTGATGAAACAAAAAAAAGCCTATGATTTGTACGAAATATTTCACAGGGAGGGTCAATTATTGGTTACCAAATTCAATTGACGGCAGCTGGATTCTTCGGACTGATAATGCAACTATCTTGTGGTGTATTCGTTATTTCATCAGCAGCAATAAACCCTTGTCCAGTTCCTTGCCTCGGTATTTCATGTGCAACGAGTCCTATTATGCAATATTATTTGTATATCTTAAAAAAGTACTATGTGAAGAAGGCATTGATGCAAAGTGATCTTAATATACAACCATGAATTACAGGCATTGATGCAAAATTGATCTTAATTAATACAACCATGTAAAACAGGCATTATGTACTTGCCTGCATTGTCTATTTGAGAGATATCATGCAAACTATGCATGTCCGTTTGTCCCATCCGTTGCATGTTCTCCTTGTTGGGACCTTGCGTAAGATATATAAAGAGGGAGAAAACATGATTCGGTTGGAAAGAAATTTTCCATGTCCCTCCTTCGTCTACCTTCTTGCTGTTCCTCCTTTATTTTTTATAACTAAAATAGAAAGATGATAAAGCAGGTTCAGGCACGGAGGTACATTTTGTTTTTGGACCTTACGGATCCAGATTTTGGTGTTACCTTTAGTTGTCTTCTCAATGATTTTGGTGTTGGGATCTGGATCCATGCTTGTGACAGACCCACCTCACGAAGAGGCGTTTCCATCTCCAGGATCATCATGGGTGGCATCACGCGCTGTGATACCCGATATTACAACATACAAACATAAGCATAAAACAATGAATATAAGTACAAGTCTTACATTCATCCCAGTACAAATGTACATCGAGTCTCGAAACATCAGAAGCTAATAAGTTTGGAAATTAACTAAACAGCGGAAGCAATTAAGATACAATCGCTCTCTCGGCGATACATCACGAGCATCCGGCAGAGACAGATGTTCCTGCCCTAGAACATCTTACCGGCACATCAACTCCTCTATTCATCCGGGCCGCACCACTCCCAAGAGTAGTGGCCGTCACCCGAGTCTCCTCCTGCCGGACGTCTTCGCCGACGTCGAAGTCATGCACGGCGGCATCCTCCGAAAAACCACATAGAGCAAAGCCCCGAGCAACTAGAGCTCAGCAAGACCGACCCGTCAAAGTGGCCATCTACAGCCGACTCCTAGACATGCAAAGGCCAGGGGGATAGGATACATATAAGCTCTAAGCCGGCCTTCAAGTAAATCCTTACTTTCAACTTTTAGCAGTTTAATTAAGTTGCTCAAAAGAATAAATTTAATTTGCACTAAGCTATTGCATTACATGTTTCCAAACAAGTAATTAATCAATACAGCAAATTAATCAAACCATCATCCTCGATGTTCCTCTTCTTACTACGTTCCGGCGGACGAGATAAGTGGTACTCGTTCATCGTGAGGGGCAGCGATTCGAATCGATTTACATCCTGCAGGAGAAACCCGATCGCACGTCACATACGCGCTTCCCGTAAGCCGCATGAGACAACCTTTCCCAGCCGGCACTCGTAGTGTTAGTCGGGCCTAGCTCCCCGAGAAGGGTCCCCATGCGATGCCGTCCCGGACGTCATCCATGAGTAGAGTGCTCCCTTCTCTCCTCCCAAATTCCTGCCAAGTAACCAAGGGAGTAGGGTATCTCTCTAACATACAGCAACCATCGGTACGTCGGTTTACTCGGGCCCATCAACACCAGCATGCAAGCAGTACGTTCAAACTTATCCACATGGGCCGGACACGACGCGGTCCTTGTGTGCACGGACGGGGCTACAACCTTGAAGACTCTTTCAGTCCTTCACTTTCCACCTAGTTGCCCGTCCGGCCTCCAATTTCCATTCTCATCTTGATACTCAGCATCGTGTCCAAAAAGTGATTGTCCTATCTACGAGTGGTCTCCGTACCACTCGACGGATCATCGCCCTATTTAAGCAAGCATCTAGCGTAGGGTGATCGAACCAGGGTAAACAGGATCCTACCGCATGCTAGGGTTTCATCACAACTCCCGTAGACCTAATGCACAATGCAGACCTACAAACACAGTGATGAAAATAAAATACTTAAATTAAAAGGTTGTGCACCGGGGCTTGCCTTGAGCTTGACCCCGAGTAGCTGGGTCAACAACAGCAGCAACTTCTGGCTCCTCCTCGCTGGCCACCACGTTCACCACCGCAGCTACATGATGCAAGGGTGATGTGTAAAATTTGATGAAATCATGACATTGAGTATTTTACGGAATACGTGCAGATTTCATCAATTACATGCAATTCATGAGTATAAATTAACTTGGTGTCCGGCGAGGTGAAAATGATTTAAGGTGATTACTTAATTTAATCTCCTTCATCAACTCCCATGAAGCATTTAAATCATTATCGCATGTGCAGGAAAGTAATTCATTAATCCTAACAAAAGCTAGGTAAAATAGCAATTAAATTGCCCCTGGTCCTTGAGCACATGCTATGGATAATAATCGAACTAAGCTTCATAAATTGGGGTAATTAAATGATTAATCAAGCCCTAATCTTGAATTTCCAAAAAGGAAATTAGCTCATTTAATTTGCTTCTGATAATGTAAATCTAACTGCTCCATTAAGTAGTACAGGTCTCAAGGAGTCCAACAAAATTTAGTTTGCAATTTTTGGAGGTCTAGAACTCCGGATATGAATTTTCTAAGTTTAAAAGGATTTCCGAACTATTTACGAAAATGCCATTGCGTATGATTAAAAAAAAAAAAAATAATCCCGCGCGGGGTGCCACACAGGGGATCACACGCGCTCCGGATCTGGGTGTGGCCGTGGCCACACCGGATCCCGGTCGTGTGATCCGACCTGTGGCCCCGACGGCTCCGACCGGAGCGGGGCGGCGCGGCCGGCCGGAGCATCGCCGGCGGCGTGCTCATGCTCCGGGCGGGGCCTAGGGTTGCTCTAAGCGATGTGGCGAGCACGGTGGTAGGGTCGGGTTGGCGGGCGCTCACCGGAGCTTGTCGGACGGCGAGGGGCGGCGGTGGCGGGGTGCGACGAGGCCGCTCGTCTCCGGTGGAGGTCCGAGGAGGTCGGGGCTGGGTCGGCGAGCACCACGGGGACACGGGCTTCGACGGCGCAGGGTCGGTGGAGGATGAGCTCGAGCGGAGTGGGCCGTCGACGGTGGGGTGGCGGTCGGCCGGAGTTAAGCGGTGGGGAAAAGCTCACCGCCGAGCAGCTCGGCCTGCGAGGGAGAGGGGAAGGGGTCGGGGAGGGGCGCAACACTAGCGCGCACCCGTCGGAGCGATGCGGAGTGAGAGGAGCTCACCGGAGGCGGCGAATCGGGCTGCGGCGCCGTCGGTGGCCGGGGTGGGGTCGCCGGAGCAAAACTCGAAATGTGGTCGGTGTGCTCGCGCAAAAGGAGTGCTATTGCTTGCGAAAAGGGGGGTAGTGTGGCGGTGCTCGTGCCGGGCTCGGGCCGGTCGCGCTGGTCGGCGTCGGCCGGAGCGGCGAGCTCGAGCGGGCGGAGCGGGGTGGTTCGGGCGCGGAGTGAGAGAGGAAGGGGAATGGAGAAAGGGGGGTGTTCCGACCGGGGTAAGGGGGACCGGGGTGGTCGGCCGGTCGGGTGGGGCGGTCAGGGCCCGTGCGCCACGCGGCCGGCGGCGTACGGCGCGGCCGTGCGCCGCGCGCGCCCGTGCGCCGCACAGGGTGGCCGACAGGCGGGCCCCACCGAAGATGCTTTTCATTTTCCCGAATTATCGATCCGTGGCAAAAGCTCCAATTGGAAATTCAAAAACGTGGTCTTCCCGGGTCTGAAAATTAAAACTTATATTTTTCCTGGATAGTACAACTCTAGAAAGTGACATGCACGAAGAGTTTACTCCAAAATCTTTTCTGGATAAATTCTGAAAATTCCGAGAAAAGGCTTAAATGCTAAGTTTGTCTGATTTATTTGGGGTACCAAACCTTGATGAAATCCAGTGGGGTTTTGACCTATATTTTTCATTTGACATGCCCTACAACATATATTTTTGGTTGACCATACTTATATGGTAGGAATTTGAGTTGTAGTTCAAACCAAAGTGTTTTTGAATTTATTCGGCACCCAAAACACTTTGCATGTCAATGAAATTTCTTGGGTAGGTCAATCTAGTCCTGAGATTAGTTTTAAAAATGCTAACTCAAAACATTTGGACACGGAGTGTCACAATGCTTCAACCTGAGATGAACTTATTGGTATTGAACTTGGGGAGAGGGAGGCAAAATTTGATTAAAAAAAACAATACTATCGGTGCAAAACCAACGGAGGAAACCAAGTCTAACCTTATACCCTTGTACACTTCACAGCTTAGTCTTTAGGTAATCTGGATCCATGTTTGGGCTGACTGCAAGGTCCAGAAATACCTTGCAGTGCAAAAAAAAAAAAAAAAAAAAAAAAAAAAGGAGAAACCCATGAAGATCCGGGAACAATGAATCAATTAAGTCCTACAAGCATAGCAAATGTAACTGTGCAGCAAATGAAAATCCAAGAACAACGAAAAAGAGTTCAGGATTCAGGATATACCTGTATTCTTCGTGCTGCCAACATCGGGGACGTAGTTTGCCGCTTGCTCGCTCAAGGTTTGTGAAGAACTCAGGCAGGGGAAGAGAAGGCAGTGCATGATTTCATTGAACCTGGATCCGCTGCTCATATGAAGCGTACAAGATAAATCACGGAAGCGGCGACTTGATTTTGAAAGCACCAAGCGGTCGACTGCAAGGTGCAAAAACGAATGAAGATCCATGTTTCTCCCGGATGCATAATAGAATCCGAATGAACCCAGAGATCTAACCAGAACAAGGACGATCTGCTTTGGGTGGTAGGGGAAGATTAGATATGCTAAGCATAGAAGACAAAGCGGCAGCGGGGAAGATTGGATGTGCTGAGCATAGAAGACGAAGCGACAACGTGATATTTCCGAATCCCACGACGACATGATTTCAAAAGCCCAGACTCTTTTAGGGTTTCAGCTAGAAGAAGGGCTTTAGCGCACGACGAATTCTGATGAGGTGGGCCAAAAAATGGAGGAAGAAGTGTTTAGCGCAGGCGTCAGTTTTGGTAATGATCTCCTGGATGCATAATAAAAATTGAATGAAAACCCAGAAATCTAACCAAAACAAGGACATCTGCTTTGGGTTGTAGGGGAAGACTAGATGTGCTGTGATACTCCGATCGGGGAAATACACTATGTATACGTACCAATCCCTAGAACAGTAGTTGGTACACACGTAGATGTTACAAATCCAATACAATAACGTTTATTAAACCCTCATAGGAAAATAACTAGGGAATACATGGTCTGGATTACGATCAAGGAGGTGTACAAGCCAACCTCAAATAAAGGGAAACACGAAAGGAAAGCATCATAAACTCCACAGGTAACTTCGAGCTAAGGACGCGACCTACTCATCGGCTCCGTAGTATTCTCCATCTATGTCTGAATGATTAAGCAAGGGGTGAGTACTTAAACGTACTCAACAACCTCTACCACTAGCAAAGGATATATTCATGCATGTGGGATTGTGGTCAAGGTATGGGTAAAAGGTTTAGAGTTTTGTGAAAAGCGTGTATGCAAGGGCTGACTATAGAATCAAGGGGATTTTTGTAAGAGGAAAACAGTTTTGTACTTTTAGTTGATTGGACCTGGGAGGTAAAAATAGATCTCACTTAATATGGTGGAAGGGATTTTCTGCAATTTATGAAAATTGTAGGAGCTTAGATGTAAAAATAGATCTACTATTGGTGGCAGGGTTTTTGTGTAAAAACCATGGGCTCGATTCTAATTTTGGGAAAGGACAGGTGGCTAAGTGTAAATCCTAGGTATAAAGGATTCCTGGATTTATTTCCCTATTACAAATTCCGTGGAATAGGTCCATGGGCCCTACGGACCGGGCGGCGAGCCGGTCCACGGGTCCGTGGTGGACTCGCAAGGCGACGCGGCCAGGGGCTCGCCGGAATCGACGATTTCGGCGACCGGGGTTGGCCACGGGGGTGCAGCGGGCACGTCGGTGGTCGGTGGTCAATGACGCAGCAGCGGGAGAGGGTGGCAGTTTATGGCGGTGCACGACGAGGATGAATCGTCCCGCCGGAGGGCGGTGCAGCGGCGACGCTTGGTAGTGTGGTGCACGCGAGCGCAGAATCGAGGGGGAATGGGGTTCGGGGTGCTGTGCACATGAGTGGTGTCCCGGCTAGGTCCGAGGAGGGGTTGAGGCCGCACGGCGGCGAAAGGGGAAGTGGGAAGGTTGGGCGGCAGTTGGTGCCGGGGCGAGAGGAAGGGGAAGGCTGGCTTCTTTGGACAGCGGTGAGGCCGAGGCGAGGGGGAAGGGCGGCTTTTATAGGCGGCGGGAGGGTGCGCATCCATGGTGGGAGTGGCAGCCACGGCGGTGGTGTGCGCGAAGTGCAGGCAGGGTGGGGGCCTGGTTTAGGGTTGGGCGAGAGCTTGGAGGGGAGGTGGACACGGCGGCGCGCGCTAGGCGACGATCGGTTGCCGCGGTCGGCCAAATGCGGGAGGCAGAGGTGGGGGGCAGCTTGGCTCACGGCGAGCCTGCCGAGGGAATAAATATGAGGAAGTGGGCTCGGTTGGGGTCGCGTTGGGGCGCGGGTGAGGTTGGTAGCGTGCGCGCTGGTTGCGGACGACTATGAATGTCTAATTTTGTGTTCTTGCTATATGTTTCATTTAAGGTATTTAATTTCCTATCTATTTCGAAAAATATTTTTTCTGAATAAAGGAAAATGATTTATTAGGTTTATTTTAATTGGTCGAAAGTTAGGGTATTACATGTGCTAAGCGTAGAAGACGAAGCGACAACGGGGAAAATTGGATGTGCTAAGCGTAGAAGAAGGGCTTTAGCACGAGACAAATTCTAACGTGGTGGGCCAAATAATGGAGGAAGATGTGTTTAGTGCGGGCGTCGGTTTTAGAGGGAATATGGGCGATAGTTTCGAGGAGGGGGGGGAGGGGCTGTGCGGGAGACGGTATTAGTGCGGTGTTTATCACGGGGCGACAGTTTTAGAGGGGTTCCGGAGGGGATCCGGGCGACAACGTTAGAAGGGGGGGGGCATGCGTCCGACGACATCACCAGGATTTATAAATTGGTAAATATAAAGATGTATCCTCTGTATTGAGCATAAAGATCTGATATAATTCAAGATTATTTTGTATAAGTTGAGAATGAATTATCATTAAAAAATGAAGTTGAGAATGAATTTAAGTTGCTAGTGTTAGTACACTAAGCGGCAAAATTAATGCTCACTTAGCACACCGAACGCAATGATGAATTATGTGAAGTGTAAGAGAACGAATGGCGAGATAACAACTCTTGCATAAGCGAAGGTAACTCGAGGATTACATGTGTGTTTACAGGTGACCCTTGGTCTCTCTTTATAGTCCTGGGAACCACAACTTTATATGACCACTCTACCCCTGGCCGGTGCCCTCGATTCTACTAAGAAGTCTGTAACTTTCGAGGACAATCTGGACAATGTACCTAAGCACGCGTGATCCGCGGTTTAGTTAGCTTCTAGCTGGAGGGCAGCGCGAGGCGAGTGCTTCGACCGGGCGCCTTCCCTTCGCCTCGGGTTCTGCTCCGCTCGGCTTGATGGCCTCGCTATCGGCCGTAGGCTTCGCTCTGCGTCGCATGGTCGGCCCCGGTGCTTCGCGCCATAACGCAACTGCCGCTCCGCTGGTTTACCTGCACATTTACTTAGCCAGCTAATGTTAATGGTCACGAAGAAACGCGGGGAGCAGTCATTTATTCCACGTGAGGCTCGCTTCGCGCTGGGCCCCAACGAGTAGCCCCTCGAGGGACGAGCTCTCTTTGTGTACGACCCGAGCATGGTCGCTCAAAACCACGCCTTGTCGTGCGTGGCCAAGCGAGGAGAAACGCCACTCCCCGTGTTTGTCGTCGGGTCTGCTTACTTTGCCTGGCTGCAAATCTCTATGTCTCCTGTTGGTCTTGGGGCCGTCGCTGTGACATCCCCACCTTGCAAGGCAAGAAGGATTGTCGTACAGGACCGCATCGGGAGACATTCGATGAAGCGAACGTTCATTGTACATACATTAACGATACATCCACTATTTCCATATACATATTTAGGGTACACGAGTGACATATTTTACATCTGAAGTTAAAGTTATTATTATACATAGAGTTCAAAATTCAGATTTAATATACATTAATAAACAATGAGCGGAAACGTAAAGATAATCTCGACGATAGTTGTCTAAAATGTAACACATCAGTCCGTAGATGTGCCCATTCTTCTCGACAATCTCACTTGCACAAAAATGTGAACAACAGAGCCCTGAGTATCTAATATACTCCGCAAGTCTTACCCGACAAAAATGGTTTCTAAAACCGACTCCTAGTATGCAGAGGGCTGACCGGGCTTGATGGAAATAGTCAAAAACAGCACCTGTGCTAAGTCTAAAATTTCATGTTTTAGCCATATTAAGAGGGTTGTGACATAAACGTAAATTTAATGAGCAAGACTAGCAAACATGGTTGCAATACAAAAGTTAAGTACTTCAAAATCAGCAAGTATAAATCCATATTCACTTCATTACTACGATGCGATCTGCTCGAGACAAGTGGTACTCATCACTGCGAGGGACGGCGATATATATCAATTTACACCCTGCAGGGAAAACCCAAATGCACGACATACGCATCATTTAAGAACGCGTATGGCCACCTTTCACAAGATTATCATAGATATGAGCCGGGTCCTCCCTCCGAGTGTGCATTCCACATGCAACCACAGTAGCATCGGGTCCAAGGGTAATAACACCCTCCATCTACTCACAAACCCGTGCATCCACCGGGACCAACACTTTGCACAAAGGATGGAGAGACCGTCCAACACTACGACTCTCAAGTTACATCAGCTTACCAACTCCCATACGAAGGTATGCATTTGGTACACAACTCAATACTTGCTCGCGGAGTCACAACGAACGGTCTTCAATCGACACGCACGGGGCTATGGAGAACAAGGCCAACCTTGTCACCGCATCCTACACATGCTCTTCCCCGTACGGTCTCCAATTAATTTCATGTGAGAGGTAACAATATTTGAAACCTAAACCGAGAAGTCTCCAAACCACTCGGTGTTGCTACCGGTGACTCATTTAAGCATAGGCATTCTATCGAAAAAAGATTATACCTATCCAAGGCCATAGGCAATAGGGAACATAATGCAACTAGGGTTACGATCAACTCCTAAACGTAAGTGCACAATACATAAACATAGACATATGTGAATTTAAAATAAAAACTAAACAAGTGGGATTATGCACTGGGGCTTGCCTTGGTTTTGCTCGAAGTTAGCACTCTCAATCAAGCTCAATTCAGCGGGATCCTTCGCGTGATTTTCCTCCTCCGTGCGGGGTCCCTATATGGATGCAATGCATGATGTGAGTAGGGATGCATACATAGATATTTACCTTATGGAACTTTCTCCATAATGAATTAAAATGATAATGTGTTCATGAAATGAACATGCTTATGTATGAAATATGATGCTTGCATATGGATGATAAACCATAATTACATGTCGAGGGGATAGACTTCTAATTAAAAGAAACATAGACTGTGTATCATAAAAGCACATGCTCTAGGTTGAAAATGAAACACGATTATGGCAAGTAGTTTGTACAAGACTTAGCTAGTGTACTATATGGCAACATGAGCATGGCATATGATGTATTGAAGACAAACCTATATGAACTACCTTGCTGCCATGTACATGAAAGAGGGCATGGTAGATGATGATCATGCATGAAGTGCAAAGCTTAACATGAATTATGCACATAATGGTATATGGCAATACATGAGGGAATGATTATGACTTAACAATCCTAAATGAAGCAAATGGTGCTACAAGCAATTTCATACATGATCTCTGTGCAAATACATAAAACAATCATAAACAAGCATAATAAACATTTATGCACTAAGTATAGGCCTTTTCATGCATGAAAATATGTAATATGGCATGCATGAAAATATGTAATATGGCAACATGACATATTATGACAATATGGAATGACAACTTTTAAAATTAAGTAACTAGTGCTACAAAGCACTCCTAAACATGAATTCTATGGTAGAACATCATTTGCTCATTATAAGCACCATAAACAAATAATATGATATTTTTGTATGCATTTTTCCTAATTAAACATTTATAGGCAAATATGTGCTATCTAAGCATATAATGATAAATATGATGAAAACATATATGAATGCACAAAATCCATGTACCAGAGGGTCCAATATGTTATGTAAAGTGCTCATGTCAATTTTCATAAATTTTACATTCTTCAAGATTTAAATATGAGTTTTAAAAGCTTAACAAGATGCCATTCCTTTTTGCATAAAACTTTATTTTCTTGCACAGAAACCCAGGTCAAATATTTGACCATTGCAAAGTTCATGTTTCAAGTATTCCAAAACATTTTATTTTGCATTTTTCTCATTTTTATTTTGGGAGATATGAATTTGTTTAAAGTAGCTAACAGATTTACCATTTTTCTGGATTTAGGGTGTGTGAACAGTAAAAATAAAATTAGATTTCATGTGTAGCTTTGGATCTTCTATTTCTCTAGGATAGGGCTGTGATTTGAGCATAAGAGATGGTTGCAAAAGATGGATAAGGAAGTGATACAACCATGGTGAGCTGAAGGTCAAGAAAGAGCTCATCGGAGAAGCAAAAATCGATGGTGAAACTCGAAGTATTCTTGATGCCATACTTGAGGAAGAGCTTGGGGATCAACCAAAACACACCATGCAAGAGTTGGAGGGAGTTCAAGTGAAGGCTTTTGCTGCCCTTGCTCATGCCAAGGTGAGCCATGGCATGGAGCTTCATGGTGAGTAGCCATGGTGGTTGCTTTTGGGGAGGAGAAGGAAAAGGAGGAAGAAAGAAAGGCTTGACTTGGCTCTTGACCAAAGAGAGGATGAGGGAGTTGAGTCTCTGGACGTGGTGCTGGCCTTAGGCTGGTCACTTGTTGTGTTGCTTGGTAGAGAAGGAAGCAAAGAGATAAGAGAGGAAGTGGGTCCTACAAGTTGGAAAAATCTGCCAACCTTACTGTTGTAGTCAAGAGCAAATCAATGTGAGTTTTGTTGGGGTTGCCAATTTTTGTGGTGGTGTAGAATGAAATTTGGGACAACTTTTATATAGAACTTTTATTGTGATTCGGGCTACAAAAATTAATAAAAATCCTACACCAGAATCTGTTTTCTGCTTTTACTGAATTTGTAGGGCTATTTAACCTTTACTAAAAATTATGGTAACATCACTAAAATTCCTATTTTTGAATTCCCTTGATTATTATGTAAAAATATTGGTATGGTTATGTTAACATATTTTTTAAGTGTGTGCATAATAACCTATAGGCAATATTGAGAGCACTTACATATGAGTTAAATATTACAATATGGCTATATGTCATTCTATGCACATTTTAACATAGCAACTTATAGAAAGCAATTAAGCAATAAAACACTTCCAAATACAACCCTCATGATGAAACATGACTTTTCTTATGATTGAGCACCAGAAGCAAATATCGAAGTGAATTTATTCAAGGATTTCTTCTCATGCAAGACAAGGCAAATCTAGTGTACTTAAGAAAAATGTTAAAATTTATCATGACATGCTCAAATGCACCAGAACCATGTGTGATATGATGAAACATGCTAAATGAAATGGTGTGTTTAAATTTGGTGAAATTTTATTTGCAAAACCGTTTCATTTTAAGTCCAATCGAGGGCTTATCGTGAAGCCTTCTTAATGGGCCTAAAACTTAACTTTCTGCCATAGAAATTGGGTAAACCAATTAGGGTCATGTAAATTACATTCTTTAAGGATTCCAACGAGTGTTCAATTACATCATTTGGATGTGTGTAGAAAAAGTTATGGAATTTCTAAAACGTAATGTTGTTAAGTTCCCTTAACGGGTTAGCACTTTAAAGTACTTGAATCTTTCATTTTCCTCACAGAAAGTACTTGGATTATGTTACCATGGCAAAGTACACATTCTACACTTTCCAACGAGTGCTTGGTCGAGTACTTTGGAGCTACGAGATGAAAGTTACGTAATTTCAAAAATGCAATCCAGTTAAGCTTCGTGACCGTGATAGCATCTTACCGTAGTTCAAATTTTAATTTTCGCCATATAAACATATATATGTTTCTTTGGTTCATTTTAAAGTGCAAGTTACAAGCTTTCCAAAACATCTTGATTCGTTCAAATCCGAGCTCTAGAAGTGAAATTATGAAATTTTTAAAATGCTTGAAGTTCACGGTTTTATGTTTGTTTGCTCCCGCGTTGAAATTTTTTCTAAGGGTTGCCGCGCGGGGGGGGTGGGGTGGGTGGGTTGTTGTCGGAGGCGGCGGCGCTGCTCGCCGGCGATGGCTAGGGTGCGCCGCAGGAGCCGGACTTGGCCGCCTGTGCGTGTTTTTGGATGGCGCACCGGGTGGTGAGGTTGGCGAGGGAGAGAGGGGTGGAGCGTCGCTCGCGACGGTGACGGCGGTAGAGGGGCGCTCCGGCATGGGAGCTCGTGCTCGCCACTGCACGGAATGGGGAGTGGCAAAGGCGGAGAGCATCACCTGCGCGGGCGAGATGAGCGGCGTGCGGTGCGTGCTGGTGGAGGGACTGCGGGGGCGGCCGGCGTCGACGAGGTGGTGGCGCGGCAGTGCACGGCGGCGGGGAAGAAGATGAATACGTCACTACCTTCGCCCGGATGGACCTGGGAAAAGGAGGGAAGGTCAGCAAGAACTACTTGCACCTCCTGGAGGGCTTGCTAGCTCGCGAGCTCACCCGAGCACGAACAATTGAGCTCGACGGCGTTGATGGCGGAACGGGGAGCTCCGTTTTGATTTTTTGTGAAATTGAGGGGCTTAGAGGAGGAGGCAGTGCTGGAGAAGAGAGCTGGAGCTGCGTGAGGAGTTGTGGAGCGCGTGCGTACGAAATGGGAGCACTGCGGTTGAAGAGGGCGGCGCACGGGGAACCCTAGCTCACGGCGGCCATGGTGGAAATTGGGCACCGGGATCGGTGGCCGGCAATGCTGCGTGGATTCAACGCAACTTGGCGATCCTTGACGCGTGTGAGCTGCACAGGACACGAGGACGGTGGCGCGCCAACCCGACATGGGCGCCCGGCGGCAAGCAGCCGCTGGCCGGTGGCCGTGGCCGCTGTGCCATTGCTGTGCAATGGAGATTCTCCCATTTTACACTTTTGCCACTAATTGCTGTTTCTGTTTTGGCCCATAACAATTATGCTGCTTGATATTTTTGCAAACCAAATTTTGTGGGCATGAAGTGAGTTATGCTGAACAACTTTTGTTATAGACAAAAGTTCAAATTTTGTTTGTAAAAATTTGTAAAAATTCTAGAACAGCTGCTATTTTCAGACTTGGTTTGAATTTTCTAGGAAAATGTGCCACCCTAAAAATTTGTGAAAAATGTCCTAAATTCCTATTTTGATCTCCTCTACAAGGATCTGCAAAAATATTGACATACCTTGGTTGAGGATTATTGAGTTTTAGATAGTTGGGTTTAAACTACATTTGAATTTTATTTTTTTCAAATATGCTAATTCATTATTTCATGTGTTCACTCCCTTAATTAGTGTTAAATTCCTATACTTAAGGTATTGACATTTGTTTACAGGCTATTATATGGCATGGGATGTTACAACCCTCCCCCTTAAAGAAATCTCGTCCCGAGATTTGCAAGGAGTTATGGAGGGTAAAGATGACGGTGACGCTGGGACAAGAATGATTCAGAATTTTGGGGTAGAACTAGAAGCTTCCATGATCATGGCAAGACCATGTCGATTTCAATGTGTAAGGGTCGTGGGATGGAGATACGGCTAATAGTACCAACGAGTTTCCAAACACAACATTCTTCTTTCCGGTTGCGTATCTCGGGTTATATGCCATCCGTTCGGAAAAACATCATATTTGGATCCTCTCACCAAATCCTGATTTAGCAGCATGCATTTCCATATAGCCTATCTTTGGCTTTGAGAAGCGCCTGGGCGAACTAGCACAATTAAAAAACAAAATGGCAATTTGGAATCACATATCCACTAAATTGAATTCTGCTCTTGGTACAACTTAGCATAATAAAAGGTTGGATGATCGATAGTTTCAGGATTCTCTCAGGAGGATTTACTAACAAGGAAGGTAGTAATCCCAAGTGAGGGGAAGAATATAACAAGTTGAGTCGAGACCAAACGGTTTCCGATGATTGGTTCGCGGGGTTGGAAATTGGTGGCCGACAATTGGGATAGCACCTGAAATTCATCCATGTTACGAAGCTTTCGGTTATGACGTTTTGGATTACTTATTAGGATGCCATAAGTACAGCGAAGGACATTACCACCTATTGTTTAGGCGATTAAAGCCACTGGTTTAGTCCAGCCTACTACTTTTATTCGCATACGCTACACAGAGACGATAAAAACACCTAAGCATCGCTATCGGTGTCGGAAGGCACGACCGGGTTGTTGACATCGAAATCATTGGTAGCGGCGTCACCATCATTATTTGCCGGAGGTGGTGGATTTTTGAAACAAGTTAAATAGCATGGCCAACCTAGTATTATGCCAAATGAACTAGCATAATATATGGAAGATGAAATGTGCACTAAAAGCAGGCAATTAGACTCGGCAATGACATTGGCAATTCTGCCAACTACTGACAATGCCAAAATAGGTTACAAGGTCTTGCTGTTTTACCTCTGGTATGAACAGTAAGAATTACAAAAACCTGGACAAGAGTCTAGAGAACTTTACAAGCTTTCAAACGCATCCTAAAACACATAAAAATCTTAAGCGGATCAAAAGTTATAGCGATTTCCGGCTCTACCGGGTTCTGCCAGGAATTTTGACAACTCTGGCAACTTATGGCAATTCGACTTGCTCTCTGTTTTTACCTATTTGATCACCTTAACGAATTTTACTGACCAACTTTATACTAAACGATTTGTGGGGCATAACATGAGCTTTCTAGAATGGGGTAGATCGCTTAATTTGGATAAGTAACGCAAACGTTATGGTGATTTTGGCGAAACACCCGAAATCTGGCAACTCTGGCAACTCGGGCAAAATTTCTGGTTTTCGGGTAGGCTGAATTTGGCCGACTTAACCACTTTTTCATGCCTAGGTGTGAATACAGGGTGTAGCACATATCACAAGCTTTCCAGATTGGGGTCACTCATTCCATTTGGATTAGTAACATAAAAGTTATGGTCGCTTTCGCGAAACTGATTATCGGGTGAAAATTTACTGGCAATCGGGTTGTATTTCTCTGCCCGATTCACGTTTTCTGGCGTTTTCGACACGGTGACTTGATGAGTTATTTATGTTTGATAAATTTGAATTCATGCACATGTGTGATATGCATATGACATGAATGGCATGAATGATGACATGAATATGCCGGTGTCTACGTCCTTGCCAAAATTAAGGCGTGATCGGTATATAGCCGACCAACTCGCAAATTTAGTGGCAACACACACACGTTCTCATCACGGTTCTACATGATCTAAGATTCATGGTTAGCGTACCTGCAGAAGATCCATTGCAGAAACAGTACATCAAATTCAAAAAGAAACTACGAAACAAATCACAGTTCTACTATATTCATATAGTAACGATCCATTGAAAGGACCGCCTCGTGGATTGCCACGAGCCAACATTGTCCCGTATTATTACTTCCGCGAGCACGGAGTGCTAATTTAAATTGCGAACATACCTCGGCCAGGCCGTAGATGCAATCATAACCCAGGGTTAGTTTGCCACCTTCTATACTATTATAGACCTTAATTGGGCTTACTAAGTCGTTCCTCACCGAAAAACGCATTTGCAATTTTTAAGAATGATCATTAACGTACGGCATATCCCGATTTAGCTCTGATACCAGCTGTGATATCCCCACCTTGCAAGGCAAGAGGGATTGTCGCACAGGACCGCATCGGGAGACATTCGACGAAGCGAACATTCATTGCACATACATTAACGATACATCCACCATTTCCATATACATATTTAGGGTACATGAGTGACATATTTTACATTTGAAGTTAAAGTTATTATTATACATAGAGTTCAAAATTCAGATTTAATATACATTAATATACAATGAGCGGAAGCGTAAAGATAATCTCGACGATAGTTGCCTAAAATGTAACACATCAGCCCGTAGATGTGCCCATTCTTCTCGACAATCTCACCTGCACAAAAATGTGAACAACAGAGCCCTGAGTATCTAATATACTCCGCAAGTCTTACCCGACAAAAATGGTTTCTAAAACCGACTCCTAGTATGCAGAGGGCTGACCGGGCTTGATGGAAATAGTCAAAAACAGCACCTATGCTAAGTCTAAAATTTCATGTTTTAGCCATATTAAGAGGGTTGTGACATAAACGTAAATTTAATGAGCAAGACTAGCAAACATGGTTGCAATACAAAAGTTAAGTACTTCAAAATCAGCAAGTATAAATCCATATTCACTTCATTACTACGTTGCGATCTGCTCGAGACAAGTGGTACTCATCACCGCGAGGGACGGCGATATATATCGATTTATACCCTACAGGTAAAACCCAAACGCACGACATACGCATCATTTAAGAACACGTATGGCCACCTTTCACAAGATTATCATAGATATGAGCCGGGTCCTCCCTCCGAGTGTGCATTCCACATGCAACAACAATAGCGTCGGGTCCAAGGGTAATAACACACCCTCCATCTATTCACAAACCCGTGGATCCACCGTGACCAACACTTTGCACAAAGGGTGAAGAGACCGTCCAACACTACGACTCTCAAGTTACATCAGTTTACCAACTCCCATACGAAGGTATGCATTTGGTACACAACTCAATACTTGCTCGCGGAGTCACAACGAACGGTCCTCAATCGACATGCACGGGGCTATGGAGAACAAGGCCAACCCTGTCACCACATCCTACACATGCTCTTCCCCGTACGGTCTCCAATTAATTTCATGTGAGAGGTAACAATATTTGAAACCTAAACCGAGAAGTCTCCAAACCACTCGGTGTTGCTGCCGGTGACTCATTTAAGCATAGCCATTCTATCGAAAAAAGATTATACCTATCCAGGGCCATATGCAATAGGGAACATAATGCAACTAGGGTTACGATCAACTCCTAAACGTAAGTGCACAATACATAAACATAGACATATGTGAATTTAAACCAAAAACTAAACAAGTGGGATTATGCACCGGGGCTTGCCTTGGTTTTGCTCGAAGTTAGCACTCTCAATCAAGCTCAATTCAGCGGGATCCTTCGCGTGATTTTCCTCCTCCGTGCGGGGTCCCTATATGGATGCAATGCATGATGTGAGTAGGGATGCATACACAGATATTTACCTTATGGAACTTTCTCAATAATGAATTAAAATGATAATGTGTTCATGAAATGAACATGCTTATGTATGAAATATGATGCTTGCATATGGATGATAAACCATAATTACATGACAAGGGGATAGACTTCTAATTAAAAGAAACATAGACTGTGTATCATAAAAGCACATGCTCTAGGTTGAAAATGAAACACGATTATGGCAAGTAGTTTGTATAAGACTTAGCTAGTGTACTATATGGCAACATGAGCATGGCATATGATGTATTGAAGACAAACCTATATGAACTATCTTGCTACCATGTACATGAAAGAGGGGATCATGCATGAAGTGCAAAGCTTAACATGAATTATGCACATAATGGTATATGGCAATACATGAGGCAATGATTATGACTTAACAATCCTAAATGAAGCAAATGGTGCTACAAGCAATTTCATACATGATCTCTGTGCAAATACATAAAACAATCATAAACAAGCATAATAAACATTTATGCACTAAGTATAGGCCTTTTCATACATGAAAATATGTAATATGGCATGCATGAAAATATGTAACATGGCAACATGACATATTATGACAATATGGAATGACAACTTTTAAAATTAAGTAACTAGTGCTACAAAGCACTCCTAAACATGAATTCTATGGTAGAACATTATTTGCTCATGATAAGCACCATAAACAAATAATATGATATTTTTGTATGCATTTTTCCTAATTAAACATTTATAGGCAAATATGTGCTATCTAAGCATATAATGATAAATATGATGAAAACATGTATGAATGCACAAAATCCATGTACCAGAGGGTCCAATATGTTATGTAAAGTGCTCATGTCAATTTTCATAAATTTTACATTCTTCAAGATTTAAATATGGGTTTTAAAAGCTTAACAAGATGCCATTCCTTTTTGCATAAAACTTTATTTTCTTGCATAGAAACCTAAGTCAAATATTTGACCGTTGCAAAGTTCATGTTTCAAGTATTCCAAAACATTTTAGTTTGCATTTTTCTCATTTTTATTTTGGGAGATATGAATTTGTTTAAAGTAGCTAACAGATTTACCATTTTTCTGGATTTAGGGTGTGTGAACAGTAAAAATAAAATCAGATTTCATGTGTAGCTTTGGATCTTCTATTTCCCTAGGATAGGGCTGTGATTTGAGCATAAGAGATGGTTGTAAAAGATGGATAAGGAAGTGATACAACCATGGTGAGCTAAGGTCAAGAAAGAGCTCACCGGAGAAGCAAAAATCGATGGTGAAACTCGAAGTATTCTTGATGCCATACTTGAGGAAGAGCATGGGGATCAACCAAAACACACCATGCAAGAGTTGGAGGGAGTTCAAGTGAAGGCTTTTGCGGCCCTTGCTCATGCCAAGGTGAGCCATGGCATGGAGCTTCATGGTGAGTAGCCATGGTGGTTGCTTTTGGGGAGGAGAAGGAAAAGGAGGAAGAAAGAAGCTCTTGACCAAAGAGAGGATGAGGGAGGAGAGTCTCTGGACGTGGTGCTGGCCTTAGGCCGTCACTTGTTGTGTTGCTTGGTAGAGAAGGAAGTAAAGAGATAAGAGAGGAAGTGGGTCCTACAAGTTGGAAAAATCTGCCAACCTTAAATGTGAGTTTTGTTGGGGTTGCCAATTTTTGTGGTGGTGTAGAATGAAATTTGGGACAACTTTTATATAGAACTTTTATTGTGATTCGGGCTACAAAAATCAATAAAAATCCTACACCAGAATCTGTTTTCTGCTTTTACTGAATTTGTAGGGCTATTTAACCTTTACTAAAAATTATGGTAACATCACTAAAATTCCTATTTTTGAATTCCCTTGATTATTATGTAAAAATATTGGTATGGTTATGTTAACACATTTTTTAAGTGTGTGCATAATAACCTATAGGCAATATTGAGAGCACTTGCATATGAGTTAAATATTACAATATGGCTATATGTCATTCTATGCACATTTTAACATAGCAACTTATAGAAAGCAATTAAGCAATAAAACACTTCCAAATACAACCATCATGATGAAACATGACTTTTCTTATGATTGAGCACCAGAAGCAAATATCGAAGTGAATTTATTCAAGGATTTCTTCTCATGCAAGACAAGGCAAATCTAGTGTACTTAAGAAAAATGTTAAAATTTATCATGACATGCTCAAATGCACCAGAACCATGTGTGATATGATGAAACATGCTAAATAAAATGGTGTGTTTAAATTTGGTGAAATTTTATTTGCAAAACCGTTTCATTTTAAGTCCAATCGAGGGCTTATCGTGAAGCCTTCTTAATGGGCCTAAAACTTAACTTTCTGCCATAGAAATTGGGTAAACCAATTAGGGTCATGTAAATTACATTCTTTAAGGATTCCAACGAGTGTTCAATTACATCATTTGGATGTGTGTAGAAAAAGTTATGGAATTTCTAAAACGCAGTGTTGTTAAGTTCCCTTAACGGGTTAGCACTTTAAAGTAGTTGAATCTTTCATTTTCCTCACAGAAAGTACTTGGATTATGTTACCATGGCAAATTACACATTCTACACTTTCGAACGAGTGCTTGGTCGAGTACTTTGGAGCTACGAGATGAAAGTTACATAATTTCAAAAATGCAATCCAGTTAAGCTTCGTGACCGTGATAGCATCTTACGGTAGTTCAAATTTTAATTTTCGCCATATAAACATATATATGTTTCTTTGGTTCATTTTAAAGTGCAAGTTACAAGCTTTCCAAAACGTCTTGATTCGTTCAAATCCGAGCACTAGAAGTGAAATTATGAAATTTTTAAAATGCTTAAAGTTCACAGTTTTATGTTTGTTTGCTCCCGCGTTCAAATTTTTTCTAAGTGTTGGCGCGCGCGGGGGGTTGTCGGAGGCGGCGGCGCTGCTTGCCGGCGATGGCTAGGGTGCGCCGCAGGAGCCAGGCTTGGCCGCCTGTGCGCGTTTTTGGACGGCGCACCGGGTGGTGAGGTTGGCGAGGGAGAGAGGGGGTGGAGCGTCGCTCGCGACGGTGACGGCGGCAGAGGGGCACTCCGGCATGGGAGCTCGTGCTCGCCACCGCACGGAATGGGGAGTGACAAAGGCGGAGAGCGTCACCTGCGCGCGCGAGATGAGCGGCGTGCGGTGCATGCTGGTGGTGGGACTCGGGGGCGGCTGGTGTCGACGAGGTGGTGGCGCGGCAGGTGCACGGCGGCGGGGAAGAAGATGAATACGTCACCACCTTCGCCCGGATGGACCTGGGAAAAGGAGGGAAGGTCAGCAAGAACTACCTGCACCTCCTGGAGGGCTTGCTAGCTCGCGAGCTCACCCGAGCACGAGCAATTGAGCTTGACAGCGTTGATGGCGGAACGGGGAGCTCCGTTTTGATTTTTTTGTGAAATTGAGGGGCTTAGAGGAGGAGGCGAGTGCTGGAGAAGAGAGCTGGAGCTGCGTGAGGAGTTGTGGAGCGCGTGCGTACGAAATGGGAGCGCTGCGGTTGAAGAGGGGCGGCGCACGGGTGTTGACGCCGGTTTTTGACCAAGGGACCCATTGTCGGCGACTATAGGTCAAAAGAGGGCCGGTGGGCCGAAGGCCGACGGCCGCATGGGCGAGTAAGAGGCGCGTCCCTCCCGGGAGTCGTGCACGGATGCCAACCGAAGAGCATAATATTGATGGGCCTGGCCCACGTTGTAAAATTAGAAATAATAGTTTAATTTTGGAAAGAGATCCTAGTCGGTTAGGAAATCGGCCCGAAGAGGGTTCGAGTAGGATTCTTTGTGCCAGGTATAAATGTGTACCCAGGTGTAACCTGTAAACTCGATTCATATCCAATACAACTTTCGACGCATCGCCAAACCCTAATTTTCTCGTCAAGTCTTTACTGTTTTCGCGGGGATCTTCGGGGCTCCGGTCGACAATACGTTGACTTGATAAGGTAATTATGTTGTCTAGTTCTCGGCGCATTGTTCGTAATTAGATGGCTTAATTGCTAGATATCCGGCGACCGGATCTGGTCTTGATCGTCGTAGTGAGTATCGGCCGGGATGAGTCAAGTCGACCTGGTCCGGGCTCGTGGTGGAGGTAGTTTGACTTGTCCTGCCTTCCCGTCCCAGCCTTTGCTCGCAACACCGATTGGCTCGGATCCGGTCGTCCGAGTCACGATAGCCGCTATGAGAATCCTTTTACATCTTGGCCGATTCGATCGTGCGGATTCGGTTGACGTGTCCTGTGTTTGCCTTTGCGATAGTTGACTTGTCCTAGACGTATGCAGCCGATTGGCTAGGGTGTAGATCTACTTTCATAGTTAAGGCGTTTATGATTGTGCTTGTCCTGAATCGGCCGGGCGTGCGCGTCGTTAGACCTGGTCCGATCGCGTGCCACCGGTTGACTTGTCCTGTTGTAGCGACCGGTCGATTCGAGATCTGTGTGGTTGTATTTGTCTTACTGTTCTTTCGGAGTGTTTAGCCGATTGTTTATCACGTTCATTAGCTGTTTTATGTTCAATTAGTGCTAAATCTGTTAAAGCTGCCTTTGAACCCGAGTTATTAGTATGATTTCATTGATCACCATTATACATCAAGATAGATCTAATAACTCATCTGTTATAATCGATGGCAGAATCGGCCGGATGCCCGATCGGCCGATTTATCGCTTCGATTGACGATTAAATCATCTTTTTGCTATCGAATTAATTACATCCCATTAATAATTACCTTGTTTACATTTTATTCGATAATGCATCCTCGCAAGGTCTTAATGATTTGATTGCTCACCGACGAAATCGGCTGCTAGTCACCGATCGCATGTTATAGCGTCGGCCGATTTCGTATCGTTTGTATCACGGTTCGCTTGCCTGGCATTTAATACATAAATGGATGGGCCGTGCTTGTTCCCTGTCGATGGCCGATTTTGTCTATCTTACGCCGAGAATCGGCTACGGCTGCACATCGGTCTATCCGGGCCGATGACCCGGAATTTTACACTTTTATTTGTCTTTGTTGGTTTGCAGGAAAACCATCCGGCACGCACCAGCGCACACGAGAATCGGCGAGCTGAGTCGGTCCGTTGGGAGCACAGGGCCCTGCGTCGGCCGGGGTTTCGGTGGACTCTCCGGACAACGGTGTGTTGGCAACTTTTGACGTCAACACACTTTTTGGCACGCCCGAGTGGGACGAAGCAATCAAGATCAAGATGTCGTACATACAGGCTGTCGGGGAGGACGGAACACCAATGGTCGATGCTGAAAATCAGCCAATTTTTGTTCCAGTTCCTCTCAGGACGGATGGCAAAGGGCATGGAGAAGTTTCGATGACAACGGGGTTTCTTCCTGGGGAAAGATGACGACAGAACAAAAGCTGCAGTACCAGGAATACCTCGCCGAAGCAATGAAAAAGTACTTTCAAGCCCTGACGGTGACACGTGGCGGAGTAGCCACAAAAGGAGATATCCCTCGGATTCTCGCATCCGGAAGAACTAGACCAAATCAAAGCCCGGAGACTGCCGGATGCCAACCAACTCGGTGATATGGTCAACTCGTCCGTTCATCGGGCCCTAATCAATCAATCGGGCGTGTTGACCAACACCATCGGGAATTTGATCAAGGACACGGTTGATGGCAGACTGTTCACCGAAGGATATTCCGGACCTACATACACTCAGCCTTTTGGCACTCTTGTACGGCCGATTCAGGGAAACGGCCTCCAGTAATACCATACCGCCAGCGAGGTTTCAACCCTCGTACGGCATGCCACCTCACCTATGGCCTGGCAAGGACAATGCAAATGCAAGTACCGAGTACAACCCAGCCAGGCAAAGAGGATGACAGTGACCCCAAGAAGTCGGTTACGGGAGAGGGCGACAAACAAGATGTACAACCGCCGACTTCGAGTCGGGGCCAGCAACCAATGTGGCAGCGGCCTCGCAGATGGCACAGCAGCCCAATTTCTTCTACGTACCAAATACCGGCCCGAGTAGAATTGAGAACTCACCCACTATAGTACGACCGATATCTCGGTATTCCACAGCCCGATCGCATCGGGCTGGGGACAGGATTCATGATCGGACGGCCGATCCAATCGGCCATGAATTATGGAATCACTCCTCGGACAACGTTCCCGGCCATCGGCACCGGGATTTCTGAAACGGTCGGTCGGTACACCCGACCGGGGGACAGCCCAACACACCTTATATGACGGGAACCGGATCAGCAACTGCTGGACCCAATGATATGAGTAGCCTCATGGCTAAGATCGCCGATATGATGAAAGATCGGTTCGATTTGAAGCCTAAGGAGAAGAGTGCATTGTATCGGCGACCTTACCCCGATCGGATGGATTCCGTGGCTTTACCCAATAAGTATAAAATTCCTGAGTTCTCTAAGTTTTCTCGGGCAAGATAATACATCAACTATGGAGCACATCAGCCGATATGACGTACGGTTTGGTGAGGCGTTTGCTCAGGAGGCTTTGCGGGTTCGGCTATTCCCACCGTCATTGTCCGGATCGGCCTTTTCATGGTTTGCTTCGCTATCGCCCGGTTCTATTCAGAGTTGGGCCGATCTCGGAGAAAAGGTTTCACTCGTACTTCTTCACGGGCATTACCGAGCTTAGTTTGTCCGATTTAATGGCGGTGAAACAGAAAACCGGGGAATCGGTGGCCGATTATATACGGAGGTTCAGGACTCGAGGGGACGATGCTACAATCTGAACTCGACAGAGCAACAACTGGCCGAAATCGCTTATGCGGGGCTATTCTCCAACATCAAAGAAAAGTTTACCCCACATGAGTTTGATGGGTTGGCACAGCTGACCCGTAGGGCGATCGGCCAGGAAGAGAATCTCCAGCTCACCAGGAATCGGCGGTATCGGATAGCTTATGCCGATTTCGACACCGAGGATGATGAAGAGGGACTTAATGCGGTTGAGTGGACTAATAACAAACGGCCGATATTTTCTCCGCATGTCAATCCTAAGGAGAAGAAATATGATTTTGATTTATCTAAGGCCGACGAGATATTTGATCAGCTGCTGCGGGAAAAGAAGATCCAACTTTCCCCTCATCACAAAATTCCTACGCCGGAAGAATTGAAGAAAATGGCTAAGTGGTGCAAGTGGCATGGAAATTCGCATCATAACACCGTTGATTGTTATGCCATGAGAGATGAAATCCAGAGGGCGATTGACGAGTGGGGTATTGCGAGCGGCCGATGTAAAGAAGAAGATGAAAATTGATGGGCACCCTTTCCCGGCTAATACGATGTACATCAACACCATCGGCGGTGGATCGGCTGGTTTCATACGCCGATATGAGAAGAAGAGAGAGAGAGAGAGGAAAGAGCTCGGGTGGCACGTGAACAGGAATCTATCGGCCAAAGTCAGCAGATACGGACAAGGCGTGATCGGCCGAGAAGATTTTGACCCTCACCGGGCTTGTCCTTTCTTTCAGCATCTGCTGGGACCAAGACATGAAGCTTCCATCTATCGAGAACTGCCCGAGTGCATTGGCCGTAAAAGGTATCGTGATGGCGGGTCATCAAGTTCCCGAGGACGGCCGATTAGTCGCAACTACGAATCACGACAATCGGCCCCCGGAAGAGCGGTCGGCCATGATCACAGCTATGATGAACGGAGATACGCAGTGCCAAAAGAACCTCCGTTCACGATCGGTCGGGGCCAATCAACGATGAAGAAGAGTTTGATCAGCAATACCATGAAGATTCGAGAGGCGATCAAACCGAGAACGAAGAACGAGTGGTGCCCAGTGGTTTGCTCAATAAAACCCGGAAGAAGAGGCTCCAAAGAATGCGCCGTCGAGAAATTAAGGGTGGACAGTATCACGAGAGATGACCAAGATGATGAGTCCAAGCCCAAGAAGGAGTGGAGGCCCAAAGTGCGGTCTCGGGTGGTCCGGCCCGAAGCCGCGATGAATATGATATCCCCGATGCCCAGGATTGTCGGATCGGCCGATGAAAATTCGGCCGAGGAAGAACCGGTTGGGGAGTCTTCGAGAGATTCTATGGACGCCGGAATCGGCGGTATTTGATAAGCCGATCGACTCGATCATTTGCATCTCAAGGCAATGTACATTAGCGGCTACGTCAATGGGTCGCCGATGAGGAAAATGTTGGTCGACGGAGGAGCAGCGGTCAATGTCATGCCGATTACTACATACCGCAAGCTCGGGAAGACGCCGGAAGAAATGATGAGGGCTAATCCGACGCTCAAGGATTACAGCGGGAGAAGCCAAGATGTGCGTGGGGCCGCAATAATGGAGATCACCGTGGGCAGCAAAACCTTACCCACCACATTTTTCATCATCGACGGGAAAGGTGCCTACACAACCTTGTTGGGGAGAGACCGGATTCATGCCAACCGTTGCGTCCCATCAACCATGCACCAGTGCTTGATTCAATGGGTCGGCAACAAGGTCGAAATCGTGCGGGCCGATAAGTCCGTAACCATCGCAACCGCCGATTTCGAGTTTGCTCGGTCCGGGAGAGCCTCGCCTTGTTTCTCGGGCACATATTGGGATGCGGAGGCCATAAACATCACCGACGACGGAGTTATTGTGACCGGGGGTCGGTACCCCCGGCTGCTCCGATGGGCCCCACAGGAGAATTGACGGGCAATCGGCCGATCGACACACGCATTGAGGATATGATGAGTCGGCCCATTAACGAACCGTAAGACGGGAAATTAGGTCACGGTTTTGTGTCGGCCGACGAGTTAGAAGAGGTAGATATAGGGGATGGAGACAAGCCTCGGCCGACATATATTAGCAAGAAATTGTGTAAAGAAGTAAGAGATGAATTAGTGGCCTTATTGAAAGAATATAAAGATTGTTTTGCTTGGGATTATAGCGAGATGCTCGGACTCGACCCGATCGATCGTTGAACATCGGCTGCCCACCAAACCCGGATATCGGCCATATAAGCGTGGGGCTCGGAAAATTGACCCTAGGTATTATGAAGCCGTCAAAGCAGAGATTATCGGATTATATGAAGCCGGCTTCATTAGACCATGCCGATATGCGAGTGGGTTTCCAGATTGTGCCGGTGGAAAAGAAAAATGGAAAGATGCGGGTCCGCATTGACTTCGAGAATTTGAATAAGGCGACTCCGAAAGATGAGTACCCAATGCCAAACGCCGATTTGTTAGTTGATGCAGCCGCCGGCAACAAAATTTTGAGCTTTATGGATGGAAATGCTGGGTACAATCAGATTTTTATGACCAAAGAAGATATACCGAAGACAGCGTTCGGATGCCCCGGAGCGTTGGGACTATATGAGTGGGTGGTCATGACCTTCGGCCTAAAAAATGCTGGTGCTACATATCGGAGAGCCATGAATTTTATATATCATGATTTGATCGGCCGATTGGTGGAAATTTATATTGATGATGTCATGGTGAAATCAAAATCGGCTGAAAGTCATGTGGCTGATCTCGGAGAAGTGTTGAAAAGGACAAGACAATATGGCCTCGAAGATGAACCCGCTCAAGTGTGCTTTTGGTGTCTCAACTGGACAATTTCTGGGGTTTATTGTGCATGAAAAGGGAATTGAAATCGGCCCTAAGAGTATTGATGCTATCGGAAAGCTGGAACCGCCGACGAACAAGACAAAGCTCCAGTCCCTGATCGGCAAGATTAATTTTATTAGGCGATTTATCTCAAACTTGTCCGGTCGACTTGACGTATTTACGCCATTATTAAAACTCAAGGCCGATCAAGAATTTCGGTGGGAGCCGATCCATCAAAGGGCTTTAGAAGATATCAAGAAATATTTGGTATCCCCGCCGATGATGGTTCCGCCAAAGTCGGGCATACCCTTTAAGTTATATTTATCGGCCGATGATAGGTGCATCGGCTCAGCATTGACTCAAGAACAGGAGGGAAAAGAGCGGGTCATATTTTATCTCAGCCGCAAATTAATTGATGCAGAAACACGGTATCCGGAGGTGGAAAGGTTATGTCTCTGTCTATATTTTTCATGCACAAAACTAAGGCATTATCTCGTTAGCCGAGGAGTGCACTCGTGGTTTGCCAGGCCGATGTCGTAAAATATATGCTATCGGCCCCGGTCCCCAAAGGTCGGTTGGGCAAATGGATGTTGGCAATTGCGGAGTTTGATCTAGGCTATGAATCGGCCAAAGCAGTGAAAGCGCAAGTATTGGCCGATTTAATAGTGCAACACGGTGAACACTCGGCCAAATACGTTGAACCAGTGCCATGGACGGTGTTCATTGATGGTTCAATTTGCAAGGAAGGAAGTGGAATCGGCTTGGTTGTTGTGTCGCCTCGGGGGCAATACGTGGATACTCTATTACAGTAGAGGCGCACACCAACAACCAAGTCAAATATGAGGCAGTATTAAAAGGATCGGAACTACTCATCGATGCCGGGGCTGATTTTGTCGAAATTTTCGGGGATTCCTTGTTGGTCGTGAGTCACCTGGCCGATGAGTATGAGTGTAAAGATGAAATATTATTGCAATATCATAGAAAGTGCCGAAGTTAATGAAAAGATTCAAGTGTGTTAAAATCGGCCATATACCAAGAGAGCAGAACTTCGAAGCAAATAACTTGGCTCAACTAGCATCCGGATATCGGCTCGCCGAAAACAGCTTGGAAATAGCCGATATTGAAGAGGCCGATTGGCGCACGAAATTCGAAATTTTTTGAGCAATCCATCCCAACCTACAGATAAGAAGATAAGATTATAAAGCCTTGAAGTATGTTCTGTTGGATGATCAATTATTTTTCAAGACAATTGATGGGGTGCTTCTCAAATGTATTGATGACACCGAAGCCAAAGTGGTAATGAGCGAAGTACATGATGGGATTTGCGGAACGCATCAATCGGCCCATAAAATGAAGTGGCTGCTAAGGCGAGCTGGTTATTACTGGCCGACAATGTTGGCCGATTGTTTCAAATATTATAAAAGTTGCCAAGATTGCCAGAAATTCGGGCCTATACAGAGGGCACCGCGTCGGCCATGAATCCAAGTAATCAAACCTTGGCCGTTCGGAGGCTCGGGCCATGGATATGATCGGCCGGATAAATCCAGCATCAAGCAAAGGACATCAATACATATTGGTAGCTACAGATTACTTCACAAAGTGGGTTGAAGCGGCACCCTATCGCAAAGTTTCGACGGCCGACGTGATAACGTTTGTTAAGGAGCATATCGTTCATAGATTTGGGATTCCGGAAACAATCACGACAGATCAAGGGTCAGTATTCACGTCGGACGAATTTCAATCTTTTGCTGAAGAGATGGGGATTAAATTGATTAATTCGTCGCCATATTATGCCCAAGCTAATGGCCAAGCTGAAGCGGCAAATAAGAGTTTGATCAAGTTGATCAAGCGGAAAATACAAGAACATCCTCGTAAGTGGCACATGAAGTTGATGGACGCTTTGTGGGCTTATCGTATGTCACGGCATGGGGCCATGCAAGTCGCACCGTATCAGCTTGTGTATGGGCACGAAGCCGTATCGCCATGGGAGACAGCTATCGGCTCCGGAAGGGTTGAATTGCAACAAAAGCTATCGGCCGGTCGAGTACCACGGATTGATGATGGATGAATTAGAAGATGTAGTACAAAATCGGCTGGATGCATTGGAAAAGATAGAGCAGAATAAGGCGAGGGTCGCCCGCCATTATGATAAGAAGGTTGTGCAGAAACAGTTTAAAAAGGGCGATTTGGTCCGGAAGCTTAGGATGCCGATCGGCGTGAAGGACAATCGGTTTGGTAAATGGTCGCCTAATTGGGAAGGACCTTATTTGATTAGCCGATCGGCACCGGGTAATGCATATATTTTGAAAGAGTTAGCAGGGGAAGAATTCGGCCGAGCACTTAATGGGAAGTATTTGAAGCAGTATTATCCTAATATTTGGATTAACTCATAGTGTTCGGCCTAAAAGAGACTACAGCCGATGTCGATGTACATCGCTTGAGACGGCCGATACCGGGAGTATCGCCCTTAGCCAAAAAATATGAAAGTAAAACGCAGGAAGTCACGGACAAATCAGCCAATGTTTTAAACATCGTCTTCGGATGGCCGATATTACTATATATCGCCCTTAGTGCAAAAATATTTACAACAAAATCTTGTTCGGGTCCTATTACATCTAAGCATAATCGACGGCCTCAGCGCGGGACAAGAGGTCTTGGACGGCAGATAATGCACGGGCCAGCATGGAGTCAAGTTTGGCCATGACCAACAGGTCGTCCTCGATGGGGCCGACATCGGCATGCGCCGCGGCAACCATCTTGTCGGCCGCTTGGATTGCCTCGTCCGTCGTTTTCTGTTGGGCCGCCACATCAACCGACAGCTGTGCAATGGTGGCTTCCAGGGCCGCCGCCTCCTTCTCCTTGAGAGCCAGCATCGTTCTCAAATCGGCAATCTCCTGGTTGATTACCTGCAGTTCACCCTGCCGATTTGAGAGTTGCTCTTGCATCTCCAGGGTCTTGCGGGCCTCCTCCTCGAACGCTTGATGGAGCTCTCGGCGAGTAACGCAGCTTGCTCGTTGCTCCACGTGGCGAGCCAAACGCTGCTGGGCACGGATGAAGTCCATCTGCCAGTACTCCATGTATGCCACACGGTGCGAGCATCGCGCACATCATCCGGGAGCTCAGTCCGGACCTCCAAGTACCGCGCCCGGATGGGGTGGGCGTCGGCCACCAAGCATTCAACCGAGGACGCCTCAAGCCTCGCGCGCGATTTCGGCCATGATGATAAGACCAGAGGTAGATACCGAAATCGGCGCAGGACGAGGGAAGCCGAGCGCCTGAAATACCAAGAAAAATAAGATAAAACTAATGATCAGCGGCGAATCAAGGAAGAAATAGTAAAAACAAACCTGCGAAGCGTCGACGCGAATCGGCCGGACGTCCATCGGCCGTGCCATTGAACCCACAGGTTCGTGTGTTCCAAGCAGCTCTCGGCCGGCCGATCCACCTTCACCAGCAACATCCTCGGAGGCGGCATCGAGCGACGCTCCGCCAGCCGGCTCATCGGCAGCGGTACCTTCAAGAGAGGTCGCGGGCGGCTCCCGGCCGGCCGATTCTTCGTCGGCAGCGGTGCCTTTGGGAGAAGCCGTGGGCGACACATGGCCAGCTTGTTCGGTCTCGGCGACGGCCTCAGGAGACGCAGGCCGATCCGAGCGAGTTGGGCTCTCCGTAGGGTTTGGATCGGCCTCGGCTTGGTACGACTTCAGGCTCCGGAGCTGTTTGAATCGGCCTTTCGTGCGTCGGCGTCCTGGCCCGTGGAGGAGTCGGCAGGCGGATCGGCCTATCGTGTGTTGACGTCCGAGCCCGAGGAGAAGGGACCGCCGATTCCTGCTAAGAACTCATAATTAGACAAGTATGTTAAGAAAAAAGGAATCGGCGATCATGCGATAACAACTCGACGCAGCGGAGACGGTTCGCTATAGTAATCCGGGTCGGACGAGCGCACAGTGCTGCTTTAGCAGCGCGCGGTATCGCTTCGGGGCCCGAGTCGACCCCGCAGCCGGCACATTAGCCTTCCTCTTTTGGGGGCGGCCGTTTTGGTTTTGGCCTTGCGGACAGCTGGCGCCCTCGAATCATCGCCGCAAATAGTTGAGCGGGAGTGCGGTCGGTGAAGCCAATGTTCGAAACGATTGGGCTCGGCAATAAATATGCAATCGGCCGGCCACCGATGCTTTGGGTCGGCGGCTCCTCCGAGTCCGACCGAAAGAGAGGATATAAGGATGAGCATTTGGAGTGGCCGATTTCATTTACAAAATCGGCCTTACAAAAATAAATCAGCTACACGTACCTCGGCGAAAGGTTCTCCCAGGACTAGGCCGGAGAAGAAGGAAGCGGTGTTCCGGCTGCGAAGGTGCCGGTTCCACTCACCCCACCAACGGTCAAAAAGGCGGGTACTCCGGGCGCCGGGAAAATCCGGCCAAGTCACCGGTGACGACATCGGCGGTGTGGCCGATGAGCCAATTCCACCGAATGGCATTGTCAACAGCAGCCCGCGCCTTTATCCGCCCCACATAGAAGAGGTCGGGGGCAACCGGCCGAAGCCGAGTTGGCGGGCCGCTACCGACGGGTGGTAGAACTCATAGGAGCGAAGGCCTTGCTCCCAGCCGATAAGTCCCGTCGGCAGCAGACAGGGGCGGAGGCAGGTGGTGAAGATCTTGACCGCATCCCCATCAGCCGTTGGGAAAGTTGGGTCGATCGGAAAAGGAGTGTCATATTCCCTCTCGAAGAAATCAATGTACGGGTACCAATCCGTACTTTCGTCGTTGAGGCCCTTGTAGAAAGTGACGAACCAATACGCCAGGTTCTTGTCCGACATGGCCGCCCCGGTGCCATGGATAACGCCTCCCCGAAAGAGATGCACCGGCTGAATCGGGCGCGGCCGATTCGGCGTAGTCGCCGGGGAAGTTGAGCACGCCGAGGTCCGGATCGATGGCCTTGGTGGTATGAAGGGTCAACCACATTTGGATAAACCACCAAGGGCCACCCAGGTTTTTGACCGATCGGCCGGCGCGCAGCTCCACCGAAACCCGGTGAAGAAGGAGGTACGCCGACCCCGGAAGATACTTGCCCATGGGAAGGGCATAGTCGTCGGCCAGCCCTATCGGCCATCGGCAGAAAATTGTTTGTGGGGCTCACGCTGACCCCACAAAAGAAGAAGTGGTCGAGCCACATGTTGAGGAAGGCAATATGCTCGCGGCGATCGACCGTGCCGTGCCCCTTGTTGTAGGTCCGAATATAGACCTTCCAACCCCCGGTGTCTTTAGGGTTGATCCGATGGGAGGACTTAATGCGGACAGCATCCGGAGTGGCCTCCGCCGTGATGTTCGGATCGGCCAACATGACCGTATCCAATAAGGTCATGGTAGCCGAGCCGTGGCCGAACATGAAGCGGTTCAGGGCGTCCGACCGAAATAGCAAGCGGCCGCCAAGCAACGGTTCATTCTTCCGGTGATCGGCCGGAGACAGCTTGATGGCATGGGCGATACCGATGTTGGCCCAACCTTGCAAATAGACGGCCGACACCCGGTTATACCAATCACGCCATCCTACGACGGGGGTCGGCCATGACCGGAAGCTGTTGGCCCACTCGGCCGATAGCGGGGATCGTTGCCGAAACGGAACCCGGTCCGTTTCGGCACGGATGAGATCCGTGGGGTCGGGATCGCCCATAGGACCCAAGAAGAAATGAGTCGGGATGTTGGACGGAATAACGACTTGGTTCCGGATCTCCTAAAAACAAGAAATAGGGCTAAAATGAGAAGCGGAACGGGAAGAAGATAAACTCGTGAAAATGAACAAGAACAAGAACGCGAAGAAAAAACTGCAAAGGTAGAAAAAAGGGATGCCCAAATGTACATTACCTCCGGAACGGCGTTGGTGGTGGCGACGACGCGGCCGGCGGCGGTGGCACGCAGCGGCAGCAACAACGGGGTTCATGGTCGCCGGAGAAGAAAGACGGCGACGGCGCGATGAAAAGCTGAAAAGGCTCGAGGAGGAAAAGGTCGCCGGAACAGAGAAAGATGAAGGCCAAGGAAAGGAAGCGGATGGGAAATGACCGGGGGTGGCTCCGGGTTTTATGGAGGAATGACGGGCAATAAAACCGGCGCGATAAAAGAGAACGGATCGGTCCGACGCATGCGTTGCATACCCCAGACCGGGGGACATGTGTTGACGCCGGTTTTTGACCAAGGGACCCATTGTCAGCGACTATAGGTCAAAAGAGGGCCGGTGGGCCGAAGGCCGACGGCCGCATGGGCGAGTAAGAGGCGCGTCCCTCCCGGGAGTCGTGCACGGATGCCAACCGAAGAGCATAATATTGATGGGCCTGGCCCACGTTGTAAAATTAGAAATAATAGTTTAATTTTGGAAAGAGATCCTAGTCGGTTAGGAAATCGGCCCGAAGAGGGTCCGAGTAGGATTCTTTGTGCCAGGTATAAATGTGTACCCAGGTGTAACCCGTAAACTCGATTCATATCCAATACAACTTTCGGCGTATCGCCAAACCCTAATTTTCTCGTCAAGTCTTTACTGTTTTCGCGCGGGATCTTCGGGCTCCGGTCGACAATACGTTGACTTGATAAGGTAATTATGTTGTCTAGTTCTCGGCGCATTGTTCGTAATTAGATGGCTTAATTGCTAGTTATCCGGCGACCGGATCTGGTCTTGATCGTCGTAGTGAGTATCGGTCGGGATGAGTCAAGTCGACCTGGTCCGGGCTCGTGGTGGAGGTAGTTTGACTTGTCCTCGCCTTCCCGTCCCAGCCTTTGCTCGCAACACCGATTGGCTCGGATCTGGTCGTCCGAGTCACGATAGCCGCTATGAGAATCCTTTTACATCTTGGTCGATTCGACCGTGCAGATTCGATTGACGTGTCCTGTGTTTGCCTTTGCGATAGTTGACTTGTCCTAGGCGTATGCAGCTGATTGGCTAGGGTGTAGATCTACTTTCATAGTTAAGGCGTTTATGATTGTGCTTGTCCTGAATCGGCCGGGCGTGCGCGGTCGTTAGACCTGGTCCGATCGCGTGCCACCAGCTTGACTTGTCCTGTTGGAGCGATCGGTCGATTCGGGATCCGTGTGGTTGTATTTGTCTTACTCGTTCTTTCGGAGTGTTTAGCCGATTGTTTATCACGTTCATTAGCTGTTTTATGTTCAATTAGTGCTAAATCTGTTAAAGCTGCCTTTGAACCCGAGTTATTAGTATGATTTCATTGATCATCATTATACATCTAGATGGATCTAATAACTCACCGTTATAATCGATGGCAGAATCGGCCGGATGCCCGATCGGCCGATTTATCGCTCCGATTGACGATTAAATCATCTTTTTGCTATCAAATTAATTACATCCCATTAATAATTACCTTGTTTACATTTTATTCGATAATGCATCCCTGCAAGGTCTTAATGATTTGATTGCTCACCGACGAAATCGGCTGCTAGTCACCGATCGCATGTTATAGCGTCGGCCGATTTCGTATCGTTTGTATCACAGTTCGCTTGCCTGGCATTTAATACATAAATGGATGGGCCGTGCTGTTCCTCGTCGATGGCCGATTTTGTCTATCTTACGCCAGAATCGGCTACGGCTGCACATCGGTCTATCCGGGCCGATGACCCGGAATTTTACACTTTTATTTGTCTTTGTTGGTTTGCAGGAAAACCATCCGGCACGCACCAGCCGCACACGAGAATCGGCGAGCTGAGTCGGTCCGTTGGGAGCACAGGGCCCTGCGTCAGCCGGGGTTTCGGTGGACTCTCCGGACAACGGTGTGTTGGCAACTTTTGACGTCAACAACGGGGAACCCTAGCTCACGGCAGCCATGGTGGAAATTGGGCACCGGGATCGGTGGCCGACAATGCTACGTGGATTCAACGCAACTTGGCGATCCCTGACGCGTGTGAGCTGCACAGGACGCGAGGACGGCGGCGCGCCAACCCGGCATGGGCGCTGGCGGCTAGCAGCCGCTGGCCGGTGGCAGTGGCCATCGTGCCATTGCTGTGCAATGGAGATTCTCCCATTTTACGCTTTTGCCACTAATTGCTGTTTCTGTTTTGGCCCATAACAATTATGCTGCTTGATATTTTTTGCAAACCAAATTTTGTGGGCACGAAGTGAGTTATGCTGAACAACTTTTGTTAGAGACAAACGTTCAAATTTTGTTTCTAAAAATTTGTAAAATTTCCAGAACAGCTGCTATTTTCAGACTTGGTTTGAATTTTCTAGGAAAATGTGCCACCCTAAAAATTTGTGGAAAATGTCCTAAATTCCTATTTTGATCTCCTCTACAAGGATCTGCAAAAATATTGACATACTTTGGTTGAGGATTATTGAGTTTTAGATAGTTGGGTTTAAACTACATTTGAATTTTATTTTTTTCAAATATGCTAATTCCTGTACTTAAGTTATTGACATTTGTTTACAGGCTATTATGTGACATGGGATGTCACAGTCGCGGGCCTAGGCTTCCTGTAACGGGTGCCTTTGTCAGCCCACCTCGAGGCTTGCGTGTCGCTGCTGGTGGCAGCACTACCGATCGCTCTCCGCGCTCCTTAGGTATTACTGCTGCCTATATAAGCCCGACCGTGGTGAAAACTTTTTCCACCCCTTTGCAAAAGTTTGCTTTTGACCTAGCTCTGCCACGAGCTCTTCTCGCGCTTGAGCTTTCACCTTCTTCGCTCGTTTTTTCTTGTCTCTTGTTGTGGCCCTTTAGGTTTGCCATACTACTTCTTTATTTTTACTTCGTGCTTTCCGCGCGCTGTGTTTTATGTTTGTCAACACTTGGTAGCTCTGGTTCTTCGATGGCCCAGATCAAGAAAACAGCTCGACCCATTGCCGATTTTGTTCTTGCGCAGCTGGTGCCTGATTCTGATGCTCGGGGCCAGCTTCGCTTCTCCGATTTGCATGTTCGTTGGTGCGTCAACGAAGTTAACTCTTCGACCGGCAGGTTTGGGTCTCTTGACGCTAAGGGCGACAGTGACTGCGAAGACGTATATGTTGACATTGAGGGCTCAAGCGAAGAGATTGCCGTCAGGGTTACCGGTGCGGTGCTGGGCGAGGCTGGATCTCGCTCTGCTGCTGATCAGCTGGTTGATTCAAAGAGGTCCGCGGGTAGCCCAAACTCAAGAAGACTCCAAACCCGCGTACCTTCGCCATCAAACGCTCAACCATGACCGAAGAGGATGCGAAGATGTTGGTCGAGCAGAACCGCATCTCGGGATATCAACTGCCAGGCGAGGACATGGAGCTTCTTCCCCACATGGACGAAGCCATTGGCTTTCTCGACTGCTTCGCAGCAGGCCTTGTGATCCCCTGCCACGACTTCATCCGAAGTTTTGGAGCGCTATCGAGTTTAGCTGCACGAGGTCACTCCGACTGCTTTCGCCCACCTCACCAAGTTCGTTTGGGCTATGGTTAGCTATGGCGGCTGTCCTAACATCGAGGTCTTCGCTCATCACTTCGTCTTGCATCACCAGCAGCGGCGCGCAAAAGTCAATGGCATCGATCACGATTGCAATTACAGGTTGTACAGCTTCACGCCTCGCCGCAGCGAGAACTGCAACTGCATTGCAGCAATAGCATGTGGAGCCGTGGATGGTTTGAGAATTGGCTTTATTGCAAGGTTCTCGGTGTCGAGATGACAGTGAATGGTGAGTCGAAGACCGTTTTTCCTTTGTCTTCACGTTTTGTTGACCCGAACCTGACTACTCACCCATACTTTAGGACTCAAGGCAGTGCCATGAACGAGAAAGTTTACTGTGATGTTTATTTCTACTCAAGCAGTCGTGACCTTGTCGAGGAGTTCTGTGCCATCGGCATCGGCCTCTGTCTAAGGACTTCGAGATACCACGAAGCAAACCGCTCAAAGTTACCTTTGACGTCATGGGGATTTCGAGCCCAATCATTTGCCCCTTGGTGGATTTGAAGGTCAAGAAGAAAAGCGGGAGGAAGATCAAGCAGTTCGTTCACCGCATGAAGACGGGAAAACGGTCGAGGTGACACGCACCCTCGTCAAAAGAGATAAATTTGAATTTGAATTTAATTTAATGCGTAAAAGAAAAAAAATCAGGTATTGCGAGCTCATACTTCCATAATTCTTACATATACATAAAAATTATGTTAATTACATCTCCGTAGAGAAAACCCCTGATTAAGAATTCCAACATAAAAGAGAAAATTACATCATGGTTACATCATATGGCTTCCTACTACAAACTATGAAATAAAATAAAAGCCTTTAGTCTTGTCGTCGCAGTCGAACTTCTCGAAATGCCTAACATATCTTTGCCTTTTAGGGCGAGACATGTGCGTTTATGTAGATGCACATATATACTTTGCCCTTTATGAATGTCGAGAGGCATGCAAATATAAGATGCATATTTTAGGAATTTGAATATGGCCTAGTAATTGTCACATTAGGTTTCTAGCCAATATTTGATTTATCCTATGTACATTATTTGAGTTGCAAAGGGTAGGCCCATAAAATTGAACCATAATATTGCCATTGTACATATGAAGTACACAATTATTTATTTCTTTTTTTGTCTAGGTTACGCGACCCAATTTTGGATATTGGGGATTATCAACACTCACGTATGCATGAGGTGATTATTTTGAGTCTATTAAAATAACAGTATGATATATCCTGTGCATATGCAGGAATCATGCATTTTAATTTGGAGTTACATGATTCATATTTTGGCTTTCACATGATGAGCGAAATGCAAGCATATCTTTAATTTAACTCAACATGTCGTTCCTGTATGACTGAATAAGCTAGCATATACACTTTTTATATTTAAATTATAATTGTTCCCCAAATGTCTTTGGAGACGGTATACAGAGATTACTGCTATATGACAGCAGTATGTATGAAGCACATTATTTTATTTGTTTAGAACATGTAGATTTGTCAAGTAGACTAAATGCATCTATTTATACTTGATCATCTAGCCACTTTTATTGTTGTAAGCCTGAGAGGCCAGGCAAATATTTAAACAGACAGTCTATTAAAACAGGATACAAATATTTACTTATTTACTTGTTTTAACTAGGCTGACGATTTGCACGAGGAATTTTGGGTAACGACGAGGTGCGACATGCACAGGTTGTTTTATTAACACAAGTGCTAATTATAGTTATGCATATAAGGTGGAGTATGGTCTGTCGATTTACCAAGTTGCGACGTTTTTTTGCATGGTTAAAGTGATAGCAGCTAGCTTATGTGCTAAGCATGATGAAAAGATGATGCCAGACATGCTAATTGGCCGGAACAAATATTTTAATTTTAGCATCAATTAAGAAAGTTCTTTTTATGACAGCTGTCTATGATGCAGAGAGTCATATGATGGTTTATTTATAGATTTCATATGATCAAACTTTATAATGGCAACCGACTACAACGCAATTTTGCTAACTTGGCAAATAAATGCAACATCAGAGATCAAATTATTTCTTTATCTAAGAGACAGTAGTTCGCATGGTGCAGTACACATGCAAGAGCATTTTTATTTCCTGATATTATTACTATTAACGTGTCATGGCCATAGGTATGAAAATAATCAGGTGACCAGTTTGGGTATTTTAACTTCTCACATCTTATAAATATAATGATAAAATGTGTGGATTCGATGATGGATTATGCACACTATAATTCGTATCAATGTAATGACCAAATCATTATCCAAGACATAAGTCATAGTCTGACTTGTATCAACCAACGAGACCGAATCAAAGGGCATAGCATGGTCATATTTGAGCATGAACTTGCGAATTATAGAGAAAATTTAAAGAAACTTGAATCTAATATGGAGAACCAAGTCATAATCCTTATGCTCACCATGATTCTGTATCAACGCGGGACCAAATCATGGCTCAAGACAAAGTTTGTCATGATCTGATTTGTATCGGCCGGCAAGACCGGATCAAGAGGCATAGTGATTCATATTTGAAAACATACATATAGAAAACATAAAGCAATCTGCGGAACTTGAATCCAATATAGAGAGACAAGTATAGATGGCAAGATTTTCTTATGCACATCATGATTTGTATCATTGTAGGGACCAAATCATGGATGGAGACATGAGTCTCGCAGAGCATGACTTGTATCCACTAACTAGACCAAATCAAGAGGCATAATTCACGTGAGAAAAGAAAAGAATGATTTTGTGGTTAACCTTACGCATAGGTCTAATCACCGGCAAGGACGCATATGAGCTTCTCACCTCGCGGAACTGCTGCAGCAGGCTCTTGCAGATGAAGCTTGACGACGACGGTTGTTGCCGCTGAAGATGAACAACGTTCGCTTGATGCCGAGTTGCCGACGGTTGTTGTCGATGAACAGCGATCACTTGATGTCAATGGTGTTCGTCTGTGAAATTCCGATACGGGGTATGGATACGGTGATATGGCCATCGATACATGACTTTCAAAACAAAACAGTGGGGAACAGTAGGTAAACACTGTTCCGATACGGGGTATCGGATACGGCCGAGTTTTGGCCATCGGCGTATCGGCGCTACCTAGGTGTTCGTTGTTCCTTGACTACTTGCCGGCGAGACGTAGACGGCAGAAGTTACACTCCGGCAGCCTGACGATGCGGTGGTGCTTGCGCAGGCTGAAGAAACTCTTTCACGAGCTTTGCTCCGGCAGCCTGACGGCGGTTTGCGTATACGGGGGCGCAAGAGTTTTTGCAAATGAGAGCAGGGATCAGGGAATCGGGAGTCTTCACGGTGACCTTTGTCTGCTATTTATAGAGCAAGGAAACTTAGCGGCAACGTCTCCCGCCACTTGTAGTCGTGCGCGCATTGAGCGCTCCGTACAGGAACGTGCGCAGCTGGTTCCTTGGCCGCGAAGCTTGTTCCGCTCGCAACGAGATGTTGGGTCTAGCGAGGTCTACTTAGTTTCCTGGCTGCAGAGTGGGCCAGCTGCAGGTTTCTTTATTTACCTTATTCATTAATCACGGTTTTAAGTGCGGCTAATACTGTTCTCAACCAGGTTGTCGTGCGTGAAGCGCGCAGGTCTCCGAGACGTGGATATTGTTGACTGATCAACTCTACTAGCCACCAATGCCCGCGCTTCGCTGCGGGTGACTTTAATTGTGAAGTACCAAACTTTTTTCTTTCCTTTTATCAGTGTTTTTTTCCTCTACTTGAACTTGTTTCAAATGAAATGATGTACCCATAAAGCTATTGTACTTTTTATAATTTAATTCTGACGACATTCTTCAAAGTAAGAACCCTTTTAAAAATGAAATTAATACTACGTTTCGGAGGGTAAGAAATAGAATTACAATAACTATTTTTCCAGCACATAAGATAAGAATTTATCCCCTTTACGACAGGGGAGGAGAAGCACACATCATTTATTTTCCATTGGATAACCTACAAGGTCAAACTTACAGCATGTTGGCTAAATGCCATGGTCTAAAGCTAAGAACTCTAGCCCCTTTAGACTGGCGACAAGAAGACCAACATTATTTTTGCCATTGGATAAGCTACAAGGATGAAATGGCAGCATCGTGGCTAAATCACATGTTCTAATAGGCGATTTGTGCTGCCCCAATTACATCAGTGGGGCACGCATCGGCAGCCCCTTTCGGGATCGTCTACGCCAGTTCAATCTCTGTTGCGGACCTCCTCTTGTCCCGTTCCTATCCATCTGTGTGCTAGGTGAGAAGGTTGCACTTGCACTGTCCTCGGCCAAATTGATGGTAGCTTTCATACGTGTGCCATGCACCTAAAATTACGAATTGATAAGAATAATACATGACTAAAAAAAGAATTTGGCAATTGAAAAGAACCGGAAAAAACTTTGTACCATGCACTCAATAGAGCACCATGGCATGGGGTCTGGCAGTATCCTTCCACATTTGTCACACCTGCGATATTGCCTTCCTAACCTGGCATAACGTTTTTTGCCTCGTTGGTGGCTGCGTCGCAGCTGCATCCGCTCGTTGACGTAAAGCACTTTCGTGCCATGGGGTTTATAGGCCTGGACTCCACTGATATCAATAACGTCTTTCACACTGTCCAGGTGAACAATAGGGTAATGTGACCACCGACGCACCTATTAATGCGGTTATAGTCAGAGACCTAGGATATAAATTTGAGCACCTAGTGGAGGGACGAAAAAATGGAAATTAATACCTGTTGTAAAACAACCGGAATCAGCTTGGTAATCACACACACCTGATGCACACTCGGATAGCACAAATGGATGAACACAGGTATGGGCGGATAGCTGGCTTTTCTTATTGTTGATCTCACAATATCACAGAGTACAATGGGGGCTCTTTTCTTGGTGTCCATCGCTATCGGATGGACCCCTATTTATACATGCAAACAGGCCGGCTCCCTCAACGCCGGAAGCTTCTTCCGGGTGCCAACCACCCGCCATAAATTCGCCCACACAGTAACTCATCAATTAATTCACCCCGAAACACTCGTAGCTCATTGATTGATGCTAGTTTCATAACACTCCCCTTGGGCGAATTACCGCGCTATGTCTATGCCTCGTTAAAAACTCCTCCAAAAACCCAGTGGGAAAAATGGCAGGAGAAAAGAGTACATAGCATGCGTAAGCTGTGTTGCACCTGTTGCCTCGTTAAAAACCTTGCGTGAGAAAACCCAGTGGGAAAAACTCACCAAGGGAAAAAGAGTACAACAGTTGGTTGTCGGGATCCGGTAGTCTTCAGGACTACGCAAGTGATCTGCAGGATCACTCCCATGATCTTCGGGATCACGGGTATGGGCCAACCCTCTTGGTGATCTTCAGGATCACCACATGATCTTCAGGATCATGATCTCATTCTCCCCCCGATCCTTGCAACTCTCTAAGTCGTCTCATACCAATTCCCCGAACGCATCTATAGAAGCTAGATGCTCGGCAGAGACTTAGTGAATAAATCTGCAAGATTTTCACATGACTTAGTGTGCAGGATATTTATTTCACCGCTCTTCCGGAGCTCATGGGGGTAGAAGAACTTTGGAGCAATATGCTTCGTATAATTGCTCTTCACATAGCCCATATGCATCTCGTGCAACACAAGCGGCGTTATCCTCATAGATAACGGTGGGGGTACCGACGGTGTCCAAGCCACATGACTTCCGGATGTGGCGAACCATCCGTCTCAGCCAGTGCACACTCTCGTGTGGCCTCATAGAGTGCAATGATCTCTCGAGTGGTTGGTTGACGTGGCAACCAGGGTCCGCTTCACTGCACCGCCGAGCAATGGCTGCACCACCACAGAGAAACACGAAACCAGTCCGGGATCCGGCATTATGTGGGTCGACATATAGCCGCATCCACATGCCCCACCATGGTCGGATCTTGGTTCTTCGGGAACCACAACCCAAGGTCCTGTGTACCTTGCAGGTACCGGAGAATGGTTTTGACGCCAACCCAATGCCTTCTGGTTGGGGTAGCACCGTACCCGGCCAATAGATTGACCGCGAATGCAATATCGGGCCTCGTGCAATTCGCAAGGTACATAAGTGCTCCAATGGCGCTCAAGTAGGGAACTTCAGGTCCCAGTATTTCCTCATTCTCCCCTTTGGGTCCGAACGGGTCCTTTTTCACGTCAAGTGAACGGACCACCATGGGGGTTCTCGGAGGGTGGCACTTGCCCATATTAAACTTTTCAAGTACCCTCTTTGTGTAAGTAGACCGGTGCACAAACACTCCCCCAGGGAGGTGCTCGAGCTGCAGGCCCAAGCAGAACTTGGTCTTACCCAAGTCCTTCATCTCGAACTCCGTCTTGAGGTAAGCCATAGCTTCCTCAATGTCCCCTCGTGGTGCCAATGATATTCAAATCATCGACATAGACGGAGATGATGCAAAATCCACTCTGGGATTTCTTTATAAACACACAGGGCAATCATCATTGTTTGTGTAACCTCTCTTCAGGAGATAGTTACTCAAACGGTTGAACCACATCCTTCCGGATTGTTTCAACCCGTACAAGTGCACGCTGCAGGCGCACACTATACATGTTGCGATTCGGATTCGGACCAGGGATCTTGAGTCCTTCAGGGACTCGCATATAAATTTCCGAATCCAGTGACCCATACAAGTATGCGGTCACGACATCCATCAACTGCATTTTGAGATTTAGATTAGCTGCCATAGATATCAAATATCGGAACGTGATCCCACTCATGACGGGAGAGTATGTTTCATCATAATCGATGCCGGGTCTCTCGCGTGAACCCTTGTGCCACCAGCCTCGCTTTATATCTTACCACCTCATTATTTTCGTTCCTCTTCCGGAGGAACACCCATTTGCATCCCACAGGGATGACCTTTGGGGGTGTTGGGACTGCAGGCCCAAACACTCTTCTTTTATAAAGCGAGCGCAACTCTGCCTCGATTGCCGCTTTCCATTTATCCCAATCTGAGCGCCTTCGGCACTCGCCATGGACTTTGGTTCTCGGATCCGGATCCATTGAGCAAGCAATCTTTGAGGCAAAGTTCACATTCACAATGGTGGTCTTTCTATTGAATAACTCTCCCGTGTGCACATAATTAGTGGAGATCTCATCCATATCCTCTAGCTCGTCGTGATTTCCCGTAACGACCGAGCTAGGGTGTTCCGATTTCCCGCTGCGCTTAAGCGCGCGCGATGCACTCGGGACTTCCATCTTCATGATGGGGTCCTTCAGTGGACCATCCCAACTTCAGGTTGGGTTGCCTCTTCAGGGGCTCCGTCTTCAGGACGGTGTCCTTCAGGGACATTCTCAACTTCAGGTTGAGCTTCTTCAACCGAATCCCGGAGTGGGACAAGTGGCTCGCGGTCGTGCCTCCGCGGACGTCTCCGTGGGGCTTTGTCCCGAGCACCCGGAGGTCTCCCCTCTTCCTAGGATGGGGGTGACACCAGTAGCCGCAGCCTTCGTGGCTATCTCGCACTCTCTCCGGCGCATTTATCGCAGGTATATGCGACCTTGTCACTCCTTTGTGATCGTGAAGGCATCTCGGCAGCTTATTTGCAAGATTTTGCAAATTTATAATCCGCTGAACTTCCAGCTCAGCCTCGCTAGTGCGTGGGTCTAAGGACTGCATCCCGCTTGCATTCCATTCAATTTCCCGGCATTCTTCAGATGCCGGTCTCCCCTAATGCCGGGAAATTGTCCTCATCAAATATGCAATCAGCGTACCGAGCCGTATGAAGATCCCCAATCATAGGTCTCTAGGAATTTGATTATGGACGAAGTCTCATAACCAACATATATCCCCAACTTCCGGTGGGGTCCCATTGAAGTACGCTCGAGGAGGTGGTATCGGCACATATACCGCACAGCCGAATTTTCGCAGATGGGAAATACTTGGCACTTTCCCACGCACTAGCTGCAAGGGGGATGTCTCATTATATGCAGTTGGCTCTGAGTTGGATCAGTGCTGCTGCATGCAGCACCGCATGGCCCCAACAACCGGTTGGGAGCCGACAATTCTGCAACAAGTGGACGAGCAATCCACTTTATCCTTTTGATCAAGGATTCAGCTAGGCCATTTTGAGTGTGGACATGTGGTACCGAATGCTCTACCTTAATGCCCATAGCCATGCAATAATCATCAAAGGCTTTCGACCTGAACTCACCAAGCATTGTCCATACGAATGGATCGTATGTGGTTATCAGGGAAACTTGCCTTTAATCCGATGATTTGAGCAATAAGCTTAGAGAAGGCATGATTTCTTGTGGACAGCAGGTCCACATGACTCCATCCGGTAGAAGCATCAATCAGTACCATGAAATACCCGAACGGCCCCGAGAGGGGCTGAATAGGTCCACATATGTCCCCCCGTATCCTTTGCAGGAAAACAGGTGACTCATCCCTAATCTTCAGGAGGGATGGCCTAGTGATCAACTTCCCTTTGCACAAGCCGTGCAAACGAATTCTTCAGGATTCGGGAAGTTCTTTGGCTCAATTTCATGGCCGCAGAATTGTTGATGATTCTTCTCATCATCCCCAACCCAGGGTGACCCAGCCTTTCATGCCATGACTTGAAGGCATCAGTGGTCACGAAAGATTGTCTTCATCGCAACATATTCCTCGGCGGGTTTAATGTACGTACGGTACAAACCCGATGGCGATGAAGGGAGTTTTTCAACCACATGCTTTTGATATCCATCAAATTTTGTGATGAGCAGGTATTCAATACCATGCTCAGCCTCGGTTTCCGTGTGGAAACCGTTTGCCCGGATATCTTTAAAGCTCACAAGGGTACGCTTGGATTCTGGATAGAGGATAGCATTCCTCACAAGTATCCGCGTACCCATAGGGAAAACTAGTGTGGCACTTCCGGTGCCAACAATATGAGCATTGCTTCCGGCAATGGTCATAATATTTCCGCACTTCTTGGTTAAAGTGTGGAAATACCTAGTTTCCCTCAAGATGGTATTGGTGGTTGCGCTGTCTACGAGACAACACTCCTCATCCGCCATGGGACCCAGCCGAACCTGTATCAAATATCCTGGACATGATAAATAAAGATGCAGGAAATATAAACACATAAAATGATAACGATTCTGGGAAGACTGTTTGTAAAGACTTCTGGCTTTACAACAGCTGCTCTTCAGGAGCATACTCATGACCCAAGTGCTGCTTCAGGAGCACTATTTACAACTACGGTTCTTCAGGAACCGTGTGCTCTTCAGGAGCACGACCCATAACCGTGGTTCTTCGAGAACCACGAGCTCTTCAGGAGCTTTATTACAGTATTTCCGGATCAGTAACCGACAGCATGCGGAACATTGCACTTGACATGGAGGGGATTACTCGAGGTCCCCGAATATGTCAAAGTCATCATCAAGAAGGTCGTCCCCGCTATCGTCCTTTCGGACGTCTTCACTACTCGCATTGGCCACAATGATCATGTCATTGGCGTGAGCTTCAGTGCTCGGTGGTGAAGTGGGACTCGGGCCCGTCCTCGTTCTTACTTCCGGAAGAACGACGACGAGCGTCAATCAGGTGTCCGGGGACGCGACAGCTTACGAGACCAATGTCCCGAACGTCCGCATCTATAACATGCATTCTTGCTCCCCGTATGATTCACCCGTGACCTTCTTGTCACCTTTACCTCGGGGCTTACCCTTTCCTCTCGCCCTTGAACATACCACCCTTCCTACCCTTCCATTTCTTTCGGCCATATTTCGGGCCATTAGAACTCCCGGCAACATTGGCGTGTGCTTCGTGCACACCCATCGACCCAGTGGGTCGGGCAGAGTGGTTCTCGCATGAGAACCTCGTTCCGCTGTTCCGCAACTAACAGTGGTCCGAGCGAGCCGAGAATATCTCGTGTATTTCGACACCCGTATCGTTGCTGCAGAACGATGTTGCCCGGTGGAAGGTGTTCAGTGGTTTTCTCGATCATCTCGACGTCTATGATCTGCTGGCCACGGAGACGCAACATTGAGACGATTCGATGGATGGCAGAGTTATACGCCGCCACGGACTTATAGTCTTGGAAGCGTAGGGTAATCCAGTCATTCCGAGCTCGTGGGAGTGCAATGGCCTCGTTGTTGGTCAAAGCGATCCTTTAGGGATTCCCACAGAACTCGCGGATCCTCCTCGGTCATATACTCAATTTTCAGGTTCTGGTGTATGTGATGACGCAGGAAATGCAAAGCCTTTGCACTATCGGCGTCATCGACCACAGCCTTTCCCTTGCCAGCCTTCGGGCTTGGCAATAGTATGACCGAGGCGCATGGATCTCAAGTTAATGACAATATCTTGAGCCCAGGTGAGGTAGTTACTACCATCTAAGGCAAGCTGGGTGAATTCCCTCTTTGCAATGTCCGACATGCTCGCAATATCATGCAATTTACTTCGGGTAAATTTCGCATGTAAATATTGCAATTATTTGGGTCATGAATATTCCCGGAAAAATTCCCTGCATGTCGGTGAGTCATAAAATAATATTGTATAAATTAATACGGACAAAAACATGATTAGATGTGGAAATAACGCGATTAAACGCTTCGGGGTTTAATCTGCGAATTTCCGTAGTCCAGAAATGTAATTCTGCGAATTAGCCAATCTTCGGGGGTTAATATGCGAAATTATCAAAAACAGTAATTTGGCCCGGCCCGATTCCCCCTCTTTTTTTTTTTCTTTTATTTCGCGCAAAAGGTTTGATTTTGACCCGGCCTACTAGGTTTATGGGCCGAGGGCCCATCGGGTGATGCCGTTTGGGCCGGACCGGCCAGCCCGGTCGCGGCTAGGGTTAACCCTAGCCGCACACGAGCGCATGGGGCATAACCCACGAGAGGGCGGTGCCCCAATCCCCCTCGTTCCCGAGGGAGGCGGCGCACCATGGATCCGGTGGATCCGCGGCCGGAGCGAGCCCATCCGGCCAGGGCGGAGGGTCCGCGGCGGCGCGAGCTAGGAGCCGGGCGGGGCAGCGCGGGAGGCCCGCGGTCGGGCGGGCGTGCGGCCAAGCGGCTGGTTTAGCCCGCGGCCGGCGCGGCCCGCGGCCGGCGGCCGGGCGGCTCGCGGCCGGAGCGGTGCGCGGGGCCCGCGGCGCGCGGGATCCGAGGCTCGCCGCTCGGATCGGGCTCGGTCGGGTCCGGTGGCTCCCCGGCGAGAGGAGGCCGCGGCGCGTGCTTGGCCGGAGCAGGTGGCCCATGGATCGGGTCCCCCCAAAGCGGCGCGGTCCGCGGTAGGCGGTCGGCGAGCAAGGTTCGGGCTCGAGGCGCTTCGGGGCCCGGCCGGTGGCGGCACCTTCGGGCCACGTCCCCACCGGTGGGGACCCCTCTACCGGTTCCGCCCCGGGCCGCTGCCCGGGGACTCGCCTTGTTGCGCGGGGGTGTATCAACCTCTCCACGGCGACAGAGCGGCAGATTAACGGGGCACAACGACAGGCACTCGCGTGGAGCTTCTTCCCCACGGCGGTGCTGGAACTCCCGCGACAGCCTACTACATCCACGGCGACGACGCGCATGGTGCAAGGTGGCTGCCGGCGGAGACGACACATGGCCGGCGGAGACGACACATGAAGTGCGTCAACCCGCAACACTTCGGGTTGCGGGTGCTGCGAGCTCATCGGCATCGCGAGGAACCTACTACGGAGGTCCTGGTCATGGCGCTTCAGGGCCATGTCCAACCCGTGCCTGGTCTTCAGGACCGGCACACGGGTGAGCATCATCTTGTGATGCTAAGTGCTAGCTGCTGGTAGCACTTAGATAGGTGTAGATGGATAAAACGGGGTAGGTTTGTGCTAACTTCAGGTAGCTTTAGTTTCCATAGCACTAGGTCATGGAGTTCAATTATGTTCTCACTGCTGGCAACACCAGCAAGCATTTGTTCATGTGCTCTTATTTCATACTTACCAGTTGGTAGCTGAACATCGGTAGGTAGTGATAACCAAAACTGATCCTTACCTTATAGCTCGGTAGAACTCGTGCTGATAACGTGTTGTAAAACAACCGGAATCAGCTTGGTAATCACACACACCTGATGCACACTCGGATAGCACAAATGGATGAACACAGGTATGGGCGGATAGCTGGCTTTTCTTATTGTTGATCTCACAATATCACAGAGTACAATGGGGGCTCTTTTCTTGGTGTCCATCGCTATCGGATGGACCCCTATTTATACATGCAAACAGGCCGGCTCCCTCAACGCCGGAAGCTTCTTCCCGGGTGCCAACCACCCGCCATAAATTCGCCCACACAGTAACTCATCAATTAATTCACCCCGAAACACTGTAGCTCATTGATTGATGCTAGTTTCATAACAATACCTAGCAAATCACCTGAATAATCCGGTGGTTGTGATGATTAGTTCGGCCACAAGAACGACAACATGAGATCACTTGTCCGTTGCTACTGCAATCGATGCAGAAGATGCTACATCGTTTTCCTGGGTGATACTCACATGGGCCGAAGAACTCGGTTGAGACAAAAGATTGTATCCACCCAGTCTGCCACATATTTTTCATTGACGCGGATAGTTCTCTGTAGATAGATAGCAGGAAAATATGAGGGGCACACCAATGTTTGTAGGGGACAAGTATATGGAGTAAGAAATAAACATATATGATGATACAGACATCCATGGATAGGTTAAATCTCCTGAAACTCAATATAGGGTATTCCTAATAAAGCCTAGCTCAAAATGGTGGTAATTGATACAACAAGATAATATTTTGTTATAACCAACTCACCGTAAGTTTATTAAATAGCTGACTACGAGAACATATAACTGCCAAATTTACTCTCAAGCTCTTTTCTAATCTTGTACCGAGTATGAAGCATCTGAGGGCACAAGCGAAGCATCAGACCAGGTGCAATGGATGAACACAACGTCCTTATATAACCAGGAGAGGCTCACTACATGCATACCAACAAAAAACTAAAAAGAAAAGAATGGACAAAATAAGAATCTGACAAACAAAGAACCGACAACACTGTCAGGCTACAAAAAGAACAAACGGGAGATGAACCAGGAACCTTTATATGATATATCAATCAGCATGCATGCAATAGAGTAACAATGAAGTGTTCCAATCAGTACTATGGAGCAACTTTGATACTGTGATCACTATGGCCGGTGGTACTTCTTTTTCATCACTGCTATTTTCTGACATTATGTCCACTTTAGTATGCCTGTATTGTGATTTGTCGCACATGGCGATTGACTGCCCAAACTACATGAACGATTCAACACAACCTGACTCGGGGCAAGACATGTCACGTCCGGTATGGAACCAAACGTAGTATATAGCTATATAATTTAGCTTCTTCAGTCAGTTGATCATAAATTAATCAGTGCCAACCCAATCACACTGACTGACCATCACAATGGTATATTTATTGATCAGAAACATAGCTATAAAAACGTACTAATACGATGTGATACATATGTGGAATGTAAACATAACAGGTGAGATCAACTTATGAACCCTAATAGAAGCAATTCTCACATTAGTGGCACCGGCAAACTGTAATAGCCACACTCATGGCTTCCGTTGTACTCCGAGGTTGCAGAATCTCAATAAGCACCAACACAACAAGCTAAAAAGTGCCTGCAACCAGCCATACACAATTAGCTATTGGCCTTGTAGTGTACTGCTGGACCATGAATCCTAGAAGTATCACCAAAATGAGTGATGCGCACCATGCAACTCTCTAGATGGGATGATCTGGACAAAGCTCGACAAGAATAGAAGACAAGCAAGTATATGCTGGAAAAGAAAGCTGCGATTAGGGACATGGTTCTGGTACCCGCTGCACGATTCATCAGGACCAGAATGCATGTGGCTACCAGCAGTGATAGCAGAAGAGAAGCCATGAAGCTGCTACCAATGCCTGACCTGTGTCTCACTCCTGGTGTCTCGGAGGAAGATATACACAACCCAACCAAAAAAGAAGCAAGAGATGGCTACAAAACCCAGTGTTCTGCCAAGTCCCTTTACTTGTGGAGCTAGGTAAAACTTTGGGGCTGATGCCACCAGTAGGCAAGAACACGTGCAGAGGCCAGCCTATATGTGGCTATATGTCTTTCTCCCATGTCCCTACTGGCCTAGTAGCAGCAACTTTTGAGGAAAAGCAATTGTTTTGTTGTGTGTTGAGAACCCAAAATACATGTACAGATATAACGGGGCTTCTCAAATTAGAAACAATCTCTAGGAGCAGTTCTCATGAGAAAATGTTTTCCGCCAAGTAGCACTAACAGTGAAAAAATAAAGTAAAGTGGACTAATAACTGGGCGTCCATATACCATTTGGGCAAATAGCTCACAAGAGCACAAATAGGTCTGGTAGGCTAACAATAATATCTGACCGTAATAGGAGCCAGGTAACTGTTCCAGCATTGTTTTGAGCTAGAGCAAGGCCATAGCAAGTACAGCATGCATGCAATGCAATGAGCAGCTATGCATGCAGGCTTTTTTCTTCTTCTTTTTCCCCTGATGAAAAAAGCAGACATGAAAGGAATTAAAACCGATAAATAATGATGGCCAGTTGGCGCTCTTTGGTGAAATTTGAGTACATAGAATAGGCTGAGCTCTATTTTAGTTTAACAATTGGCAGGAGAATATTGAAATATTGACTTACCAGGTGTGCAAGAGGTTTCGTGCAATTGGTTGGCTGGCAAGAAACTATAATGAGAGATCCTATAAATAGGCAGCGAAAAGAAGTCACCAATGCTATGCATTACCATGCCTACTCAATCCATCCCAAAATGTAAGTTACTTTATATATGGACAGAAGAATTAAGGAGAGGTGTAAAACCTGGGTGCATAGGAAATGAAGAGAAGAGAGAGATATATAAAGGCGTATTGGGAAGAGACAAATGTACGATGTGAAGTGAGAATAACTTACACTTCGAAAATTTTAAAGATGGTTAAAGAGAATTGAATTTTGGGATGGATGGAGAATAGGTATTTTGGCTCGGGGACGAGTTATGCACTGGGAAGAAAGGTGCACTAAAAAGTGAGAATGATCTATAATTTAAGGAAAAATTGAGATATTTGAATGGTCCTATATTTAAAAATGGAGGGAGTATATCCTATGAGTCATAATGATAGTACCTCAGCAATTTAAAAGGACCCGACAACACGTTATCTCAAGGCCTGTGTACGTGCAGTATAGGCTACATTAGATGCCACATCCATAGGACAGGTAACCTGTGGATGCACAGGATGTGCTATATGTATCAGAACTGCTGGGTGCTGGCATCTGTTGTCCAAACATGTGCAAACAGCAACAATAGTGGATCAAGCATGTGCACCGGAAGGTTACAAAAATGGTCTGCTTGTTGCTGCGGGAGTAGCGCTCATCCCTATCCAACCATGAAACCAGCTGGATGCCAAGTTTTACTAAATCACATCTAGCGTACCTCTCCACTACAAAGGGTTAGTAATAAAGCCTATTCACTATTCTTTATTTTATATCCAACTTTAGGACGCCTTTTCTCCATCAAATAGTTTAGCAAAATATTGACTGATAGCTTTTTCTGCAATAATATCGAATATAGTTTTATAAATAGTGCTATGATTCAGATAGAGGAGTTTTTCGATCCAAAACTACTGGTCAATATTTTTACTGGAAATTATTAACTGAACCATTAATTAAGAAAATTTTGTGGTTTTCTTACAAAGTAAAGTAATTACTAACACCTCTGCTAGAAGTTCACAATGGAAGCGAGAGATGAGCGAGGATTGATGGCGGTGAGAAGAACTCTGAGACTGATGGAAACGTGGTTAAGACGACAACAGGAGGAGATAAACACAATTTTTAAATAACATATTCCATTAGAGGAATTAATTGTAGTGTTCAGTCCAACTTTATTTTCTATATACTTGCACTACAGAACTGCCTTTATTTATATTCCAAAAATTATTTATTGCGAATCTGTCTATGATGATATTAACCTTACTATTGACCAGTTGCTGCTGAGGATTTCTAAAATTAAATCTACACAGTTGGATCAAACCTTAGTGTGGAAAATAATAAGCACAGAGAATAGGAATCAAATTTTGCCGTACTATTGTCGAATGGCACCTTGTTAATTTGGCAGCTGCAAATATACTGGGCTAAATACTATTATTCTCGAAATGTTATCCAACATTTGGAAAAATGTGTCATGGTTTAATTCAACAGTTTCAGTGTGCAATCTTTGAAGCTTTGAGTGCACAAAGCATTTATAACCCACCGCAGTATGTAGCTACCCGGTGTGTAGAGTAGTCAAATCTGATTAGCTGCCATTGAAAGCATGATGCTCGTTACAAACCAAATCATTTATATTTCCCTCTAACTCAGTTATAGCTCAAGCATGCCAAACGCAGCTTTGTTTCCATGCACAAAAGATGTGAGGTAGCCAATATTTATATTAGTTATAGTGTCTCCTCTTGAGCCTGGCAATTAACAAAAAATATATAAGCAGCCCTTCGTGATGACAAATTGCTATCCAATGTTACAACTGTCACTGCGCTGCTAGAAGTAGCCATTGCATGGCCCTATGATTATGATAATTTGGCTGATTTTATTACAAATGCACCAGCACCTTAATTTACGCGAATACCTATAGCACCGACCAAACGAGGCTCATTATTACCTGAGACCATGTAAAGGAGCCAACCCTTCACATATAATTAAGACGGCAAAAGTAAGCCAACCCTTCACGGCACGCTTGTCCGAGAGCGGGGAGGGCTCCAGTGCGGCCGGTGTCGGGGCGAGTAGGAGATGGGCCACGTAGCTCACTCGAAGCCACTTCGTCCGCCATGGCCCAACCCTGCCTAATGGGCGGCAGAGGGAGGTGGGGCGGCCTGAGATGGCTAGCTGGCCCGGGATGGAGGTGAGAACGAGAAATGGGCGGCCCGGGAAGGAAGAAAAGTTTTTTTTACCTTTTCTGAATTTCTAGTATTAGGAATTGGTTTGGATTTGAAGGCGTTTTGGAGATTTTAAAAAACTTGGAGCAACACTCAAACAAACAATAGAAGATAACAAAATAACAAACACTTATCAAGGTTACTTTTAACATTTCCAAAATTTTAAACCCCCCCCCCTAGCTTAATTAATGAAGTTTTGGTTTCGAAAATCATCAATCGTAAGTTAAAATCCCTAAAAATTTAATTTTTTCGTGAAATTTGAATTTGATTTATGTTTTCAAATTTTGGGGTATTACAGATACACCCTACTTAAAAGAATCTCGTCCCCGAGATTCGAAGTATCTCGGGGAAGAGGAGAAGAAATCGAGATTGGAAGTTAGTGTGGAATCTTAATCTAGCGGAACGAGATAATATTCGAATATATGAAATTTTAATAAAATATCAAATGTGCGATGAATCAAGAAGATCATGGATTGCTCAAGATAACTCAATACTCAATTGCTAGATACACCGAGATATCCAGATTACAATCCGCACTTCGGCGGGGATTTACCCAACGAGCACTACAAGCGGCTGGGAGCAATGCTTCCGCACGAGGTAAGCCAACAGCAGCAGGTACACGACGATGACACAGATCAGCACATCACAGCATGACTCCATGGGAGTAGCAGCTTGCTGATCTTCTTCCGGCGGCTTGGATTGATGAGCTCAGGTTCGGAAGGGGTGGGTGGTATTCCTGGTTTATGAAGGGGGTGACTAGGGTGGTGCTCTTTTTATGTCTGCTCGCTGAGATGCTTCGAGGTGGGTGCTGGATGATGTCGGGAAAAGGAGCTCTCTCCTATGATGCTTTAGTGCGAGACTTCGGACGACGGTTTGGACGGGGGTGGCATGCGCGCGGCGCACAATGAGCGGTGGTTCAATTTGAGTGGGGAAGAGTGCGGACGAGTGCTTTAGGAATCTATTCCCGATAAGGTGATGAATGTGCTATAGATGCTACACCGGCTAGTGTAGGGGCCGGGAATCGAGATGGTGGCTTGCACACTTGTTGCGCTGCGGTGGTGCTGTCGGACAGTACACTCCAGCCGGCGGAGAGGTAGGGTTGCTGGGCCGCAATGGAGAAGAAAGAGCTCGAGGCTAGGGTTGCGGGGTCGAGCTGGAGAAGGGGTAGGGGTAGATGGGTTGGGCCGATGGACAGCGACGGTTCGGCCTAACGACGTGAAAGGCTTTGGAGCACAGGGGATGGGCTGGAGTTTTTTTTTTTTTGGAGAACATATGCAGTATTTGAATAGGTATTTGTTATTTGATGATATTTAAGTATAGGGGGTATACCCTACTTAAAAGGATTTTGGCTAGGTGTTGACATAGGGATTTCAGTCGAAGGGATGTTTAGTAGGGTGATACCCTACTTAAGAATTTGCCTAGGATACCCAATGGAGGGATCAGCTTTTATTGCAACATAGTACGTAACAGTTCACTCGGAACAAAAGTATCATGGATTTCAGCCAAAGGGATGTCGTGGCGATGAGCCAACAAAACTCTAGCGCTTATGGTTGATATTCGCTAGATCCAGGCATTTCCATAAAGGCTTGGTCTCGATAGAATATCTGGTATAGGGCTTTATAGGGGTCGGTGCTATTAGCAAGGCTATGAAGGATTTGGTCGTTGAACTTTGCTGCCTGGTATAGAGACTTACCGGTGGGGAGGGCTGCCAACTTGGTTAGGACGGTGACAGCAGCGGTTAAACTCTTTTCTGCCTTAGCGGCACGAGCGTCAGCCTTTTCAAGTTGTTGGCATATGGCTTCGCAGCGTGCTTCGGCTATCTCTTCACGCTGAGTGCGCGCTTCGAGGAGGGTGGCTTGCTGGTCGCAAAGTTTGTCCAACGTATGGAGGTATTTGGTGGTGAATACGAGGGTCGGGTCTTGCCCGGTGGAGTCGAGCTCAGCGAGATTCGCTATGCGGGACTTCCATTGGGGTAGGCTTTTGTTGGAGAAGGGGAAGTATCTCATGATCGAATGAGCGAGAGGGGATTCATAAAGCTCACTCATGAGTTTCAAGGCTTTACGGGAGACGGCTTGGACGGTGTCGCCGAAGCGGATTCCGGTAGCGATCACACCGAAGGGTGGTATTGCGGGGTAGTCCGGGCTAGTGTCGATATGGGCAGAGACGACACAGCTTGAGTGAGTGGATGTGTGGAACTCTTTGGCAACATACCGGGAAGGAGCTTGATGCCTACAAGTATCATAGCAAGTGCGAAGGAGGTGAGGAAAACCAGGTTCGTCACGGCAGTTGGTGACGATCCATGGATTGTCTTCGAGGGAGGAGACTGGAACTATAACCTTGGAGGAAGAGGAACCGATTTGGTGGGGATCCATAGGTGTTTGGAGATGTGAAGTAGGGAGCATAAAAGTGGGAGCTTCGACGGTTGGGTAGATCGGAGAGCCACGGTTGCAATCCTTTTATAGGTGAGGATGACTTGAGTCTTGCGGAAGAAGGATCACGGGTCCTATGGGTTAGGGCCCAAGAAATGTGAGGTGGCTGTTGTTTGGACTCATTTGTGGGGTATCCACGTCGCTGTCATTTTGTTGCGACAACTTCAATAGTGTGATTGACTCGTGGTTCGATGTATGGGGGCCTGGTCGGTCCAAAGGGATGTGTCGTGTGATTTGACGACATACGAGTAGTGGAGTTGGAAAATGAGGCTTTGGACTTTTGGTGCTTCTAGTGCAAGGAAGCGGGAAAGGATCCAAAGTTTGCCGAAGTTTGGAGTGGATACGAGAGGCAAGAGTCCAAGTAGGGGTAGATGTGCTTTTCTTTATTTTTAAGTGTGTTATTACTTGTCTAGAGATCAAAACTATTTTGCAACTTATATTTGCATTTGTGTTCGATCTAAACACACAACAACACTCAATCAAAGATCAAAATGAACAAACATCAATTCACACAAACATGGTTGGATTACACAGCCTAGGCGCACTAGACGAGATACAACGAAGGGATAAGCTATACTAAGGGGATATTGCTGGGTTGGGACAACTTAGGGGAACTAATCGGCTGGCTACCACAACCACTACTACTGCTGCTGCTGCCCCTACTACTATTGGGCTAGGACTGCTTCACTCTCACGGGGTCTTCTAGACGGGGTGCAGAGTTTTCTGTCGACCTTCACTCGACGGTGTCTTCGAGCTTTTGGGTTGGCGAGTGGTGCGGAGTTGGTAGTCCTTCTTCACCGGGGGCTGGCTGAGTCAAGGGAACTGACTCGAAAGGTCTTTCATCGAGCGGGACTTGGGGAAACACTTCCCCTCTTGCTTCAACAGATAGGGGAGGCACCGATAGTCCTCGGCTTGCGCTGACGGACTCGTTGACGGGTAATCCTTCTAGGATTGGGGCTTCGTTTCTTCGGGGTGTACGGAGGTCTGCGGTGAGCACGACTAGTGAGGTACGCGAGGTTGAGGGCACGAGTGTGGCGGTGCTCCATGCCCCTCTCGAGCTGCTTCTGCAGTCTTGGCTCGGAAGTGAGCTTCTGCCGCATGAGCTTCGCCGCAGCCGAGACCGACTTGCAAGCACTCGAGTTGCTCCCCGGCCTTCTCTCGCTTGCTTGACGCAGGCTTGTAGCTGCTCGGCCTGCTTGCCGAACAACGCATCAAGGGCGAGGAGGTAATGTGTCATGACGACGACGGTAGGGTTGTCCTCCCGGCTTTCCATGGTGCCGATGCGGGCTCTCCAAGTAGGACGGTCGGTGTCCAAGGGCGGAAAGTACCGCATGCCGGTACGGCCGATGGTCGTCTCGAGCATCCGGCTCAAGTACCGTAGGGCCTTGCGAGCGACTAACCGGTAGGTGTCCGAAAACGGAACCCGCAGCCGTCACTCGCCACGGCTTCATGCCGGGAGTTTCCGTGCTCGCGGCAATCCGGACGGTGGTCCGGCAGCGCTCGGTGCCGGATTCCTCATACTCTCTACCTACATACTCGGGTCGCTCAACGATTCCTAGTTTGGAGGTGGCAGCGTAGAGGATCTTGGGGAAACCAGGCTCATCGAGGCAGTAGCCGGTGGTCCAAGCTACGTCTTCCATTAGCAAGGTGGGGGTTGGTTGAAATCTTGGCGGGGTAAGATAGCCGGGGGAGGCTTCGGCCGGGAATGGTGGGGATGAGGATTGGTTGGGCGAGGCTGGGCTTCTTTATAGGCAGGGGGGCTGGTTGAGGCTTGGCCGAGGCTTGCAGGATAAGCTTACGGCAAGGCGTATGACCGAAGCTTGCAGAATAAGCTCACGACAAGGTGTATGACCGAAGATAATTTCTCACGTAAGTCTTCGGGTGGCCTCTCCAATAAACCGGCTTGACTTATCCACGCGACAAGGATCGCTTATCCACTTGCAGTGGTCAAAGATACAGGGGCTAGCACGCGTGGGGTACAAGTAACGTACACGAACACCGCTCTACGATGTCGGAGGTTGTCGGTCGCGTCCGTGGTCCGGGGACCGATGGTCGCATGAGGGCGACCGGCGACCGACCGGTCAAGGTGCAGTGTTGGACGCACGAGTGCCGAGGGCGGCACGGAAAATTGTGTTGTACTTTGCGAGGAAAGCAGGGCGACAAGGATCTCGACCTTGAATCTTGCGTACGATCGTGTGTCATGAGAGCATTTCTCCGAGGATGTTTACTCCCGTTCTAGCCGCGCATACACGCAAGGTTAAGTGGGCTTAAGGGTAAGGTAAGGCTTGAGAGTTCGGGTTGCTAAACGGGTCGGGTTGAAGGTTAAGGTTTGGTGCATACCAGCGGGAGATATGGATAAATCAGAGTTTAGGAGGACAAGATCTAGGTTATGGGATGGGGTTTGGATATGCCAAAAGTGAGAAGTTCAACGGCGGAAGAATCGGTGGAAACAGAGTTAGGACGGTGAAGATGGTAGAATAAGGGGGGAAAAGTGGGGGGGGGTGTGGAATATTATGACGGAGTGGGACATTGCAATGCGCATAAGTAAATTCTAGCGAGATCATCATCGGAGGGCATAAGAGGAGTATCAAGGAGTGATAAGGTAGTAACCTAGTGCTTGAGAAATAGTTGCGCTATCATACATAAGCTCTTTCTCTATTTTGTATTATTATCAATCATTCTGTCTAGAAAATAAAAATGGTCAATTCAAATTCGTAGGTGCAGATGTGACTGCGCAAAGAGCTCTCACCAGGGTAGTAAAAGATATATTACAGATCCACCAAATACCAACGAAAATCACTGTAAAAAATACTAATGGATACTACAGGGGGAGCAAGGAAAGTGTAGACGTTCATCATAATTTCTATCAGCAATAATTAACAAGGGTGTTGCATAGCAGCATATTTGTTTCATATATATGTTATATTTTGACGCACCAGACAACTTGTTTATTATCCAGATGTATCTTAACATTGATATACACCTTTGGCAACATGCGTTGTTTAGTTAGAAGTTGCTACGTCTAATGAGCAACTACTTTGTGCAATCCCAGGCGGCCACTAGAACTTTTTCCTGAAGATTTCTGGAAAAGTGTCGAAGATTCAGAAGATGCTGGTAGCAAGGGAGAAGACACCACAATGTAACCAAAAGAGGTCAAGCGGGGAAAATTTTGGACAGCATATCATGTGTGCTATATTGTATCTTTTGGTCAGTCACTAGAACTTTAGACATTGTTATGATTTTTATTCAGAATTCCCTTGGTACATAGCCAACTCAGAACCATATGAAAGCTAGCTAAACCATCAAAGGGAATGTGCCTACCACATACCATAAGCAGTCTACTGGAGCATGTTGAACACACACAACGGTAGCAAAAACAAGCTAAATTTGTAGGACGAGCACCTAGATAAAAATACTTTATTACATATAGAGAGAGAGAGAGAGAGAGCAAATCCACAAGATAACATATAAATATACAATACACCAGGGACAACTCGGAACTCGGAACAATTAAGATGATAACACAAGGGGAAGGCAGCAGCATTCTCCAACAAACGAAAGAGATGTAGCTCCCCATAGCTGACAGCGTCACCTTCAAGGGCCGGTCTCACTCGTCACTGCAATTTTCAAGCATCTTAGGCCATTAATGATCAAGTTTATGCCAATAATACGCTGCAATATAACTGGACCTACCTTGCCTTCTCTTTCTTCGAAGAGAACTGTAGCTCTTTTCGAGCAGACCTTGACCGTTTACCCAGTACATTTCTGCATCATAGCACACTAATTAGAATGCATGTAGAACATAACAATGTCTTCCTGTCCCATGCAACCTAGAATGACATTCCTCTTGAGACAGTATGCCTTCAAATTGCATATTATATGATACAAAAATAGAAGTTTAATGAGGTAGTATCTTTTCAATGTGGAATCTTATAGGGGAAAACATAATAGTAAGGAACAAGAGTATACCCATGCTCATCATGTGAAGCAGAAGAAACCTCTTTGCCCTTTGTCCCTGAACCTTTTGTAGCAGTACTTGTTCGAGTTTCAGGAGGTGGTGTACTCTCACCCTCACGAAACACAGGGATTCCAGTTTCACATGGAGTAGGGTTAGCTAACTCCTTATCAGGCTTGGCAGAATCACTTCCTGAAACTAAAGTTTCAGCTGCAGTACCAGGATTAGAGTGGGTTGTAGGCAAGGTCCTAGCAACCGTTGGAGGCGCAAACACCCTTCTAGCCTGAAAACATAGCTGTCCAGTCCTGAATGTATGTTCACTGATAATTACTTGAAACACGTAGCTGCGACCAACAAGAGCACGAAGGGCTGCAGGCAACAAAATTTGGTTGGTCGAGCTCTCTTCCACGAGTTCAGCGGCAGTTCTCTTTACAACTTGCTCAGCAACGCCTCCAAACATAAATATTTTTACACGTCCGGTAGCATCTTCAATCACCAAGTTTAGCTTGTAGCTGCATGAAGGATGAAAAGAAAAAACATGTCCAATGATCATGTAGAGAGAAGCCCAGATTAAACTATATAAAAGTAGCAATACTACCATGGAAGGACCACTGGCTCTGTTTCGTTGCAGTTGGTGCATTCAAATCCTTGCAAAGTTGGTTTCAAGCCTCTCTTGCAAATATTGCATCCCTTGTACCACCAGCCGTTGGTGACATCTATTTCCTTTATATTCCCATGGCACGTAAAACGGATATCCTAAATGTAAATGAAAAGCAGTTTAGTTACTAAAATAAATACCTAGTACATGAAATTTACAAAGGGAAACCACACACATTATTTTCATGGGGATTTAAGGTCAAAAGCTCGGATACAGTTTTTCTGTTTGCATTTTCTTCATTCCCACCAGCTGTAGCTTCGTCATGTCCTGGTAGGAGCAGAACCTCGGAACCTCTTCCATGTAGGCTGCAAGAGAAAACATAGGTCAGATTTACCTCGAGAGAAAAAGAAAAGTACAGGTACGGCGATGAAAAGCATCATGGTATAGAATATACCATAAGGGAAAGGAGCTAAATTACTTGTGAATTACCTGGCACGGAAAGCATTAACTTCTGGAATATCAATATTTATGTACCATTTTGTTGCAGAACTACTGGAACATGTAGGAACCCCTATATTTCAAAGAATAAGTGATCAATAATTAGCATCGACAAATATTTATTTCATGGGCTATGCTTGTTTTCTATCTCACATGTAACTGCTTACCCAAAAAAGCTTCACTTGCATTCCAGCAAAAATGATCACAACTGGTTCATCCTTTCCAATAGTTTGTATAAGGAACTCATCCTCAAAAGATGATGCATGCTCACCCCATAAAGTTATTGAAATAAGCTCGCCACTGAAATAAAAACATTTCAGAAATAAATATAAATTCCTTTGCTAAAGAATTAATAAATAATAAAAGGAAACAATTAATCATCCAGTATATACCTTAAGTCACGTAGTTCCACTTCACGACGTATAGTTGTGCCATTTAAACTGCTAGATTTCACTAAGGGATGCACCACCGTAAGTTGGCCAATAACATCTGTCAAATTTATGTAATTATAGCATCACATATAGCACATCACAACCTCACATAATAACTAAGAATTAATGTAAGATACACATGGCTATCTGGCAGCTCAAGGATACATACCTACTAAACCATCTCCTTGCTTTGTTCTACGATTCAAATCCTCAAAATCAACAAAGTTGAACATATAGAGGGGAAGGTTCATCGACACCTCAGGAGGTATCTCTTGAATAATGGTCCATGATGTGAAAAAAATTGTGTATTGGCAGGGTATAGCTTTAAATTTCCTTGCCTGTGAGCTGACTTGAAAATCTTTAATAAGATAGGAGCGTCCTTCCACTATAGACTTCGAAAACTTGTTGAGATACTTCTGACCAACCGAAGCCATAATGCCTTGCCCCTATATATGTGAACCCTTAAACTATGAACGAACAATGCTACCTGTCGATAGAATAAAATAATAGGTAGGCAACGAGCATACCTCTTCATCGACGAGGATAAGCTCCATGGTACTAAATCCTTTCCCTTTAGAAGTCCCAGATACCTGCCACACCCTAGCAGCTCTAACCTTAATACGCCAGTTGTGCCTTGTCGGATTGACTTGAGAGAGTAAGTTGTACTCCATCTGTATTGGAGTTGCTCGGGTGAGGAAAAATATAATTGAGATAAAATAGAACATAAAAACATTTGTACTTGCTGCAGTATGTTCCCTTCTAATTAAGTAACCATGGAACATAACAGACGTGCATAAGGAAATGAATGAGATCATAAAAACGTTGAAAAGGTAAAATAACCTAAGTACGATTTGATGCCACCAGTGTAATGGAATTTACAACAGAGACTGTAGAATCTCTTTGTAAACAATGTTCTGTGTGATGGTGCAACACGGGTCTGTGTCATCATCAATTAGAACCCTTAACCCATTCCTAGATGTGACACGCGATATAGCAACATAGAGCTGGCCATGGGTAAAAACAGGACGAGGCAAATATAAGCCAACATTCTGTAAAGTCTGTCCTTGGCTCTTATTTATGGTCATTGCATAACAAAGCCTAACTGGGAATTGACGCCTGCTAAGAGTGAAGGGCCATTTAGTGCTTGATACGTGCAAAGCAATCCGAGGCAGAAGAACCTTGTCGCCAATGTGTGACCCAGTTATTATCTGGGCCTCCAAAATTTTGTCACCTAACTGTGTTGTTATAAGGCGAGTACCATTGCAAAGACCAGCACTCTGGTTCAGATTGCGCAGCAGCATTATTGGTGAGCCAACCTTTAGGACAAGTTTATGGGGTGGAATACCTTTGAACTGTAGAGAATTTAGAAATTCCACTGGATAGAGCAAGTCCAAATTACCATGCTCTTTTGAGGACTCAACAAGGGTATCTGAACTAAGGTACACCTTTTCATTGCCTGTAACTAAAGAAAGAACACGGCTATTAATTTCATCGATAGTATCATTTTTGGGTGAAATGATGGCCCTTTCTCTTAGGTATTTTGGGTCAGAATACATTTCCTCTAATCCTGGGTAAGTTGATCGTATTATATCATCTATAGCAGAATCTGATTTTGGAATAAGTATATCATGTGGTATCTCAATAAGCTCAGAGTCTCCATCGTCAGTTCGCGAGGAACCTTTTGCAGACCCGTCTCCAATACTCAGCACCCAGTCATTAAACTCTCTAACGTGCTCAGTAGGCAACCCATCACGCACCATTGAAAGTAGACGCATATTTTTAGTTAGTCTTAGAATCTTAACATGTTTCCAAATATAGGAATTTGTGATGGATGCATCAACGGTGTCTGATCTACCCCCACCCTCAACAACAGGTAGCACCTGTCGAAAATCTCCTCCAAGTAACACGGTCTTTCCACCAAAAATTCTATGAAAATTTGAAGGGTTCACTTGACAAAGAATGTCACGCATAGTACGATCCAGTGATTCAAAGCAGTGTCGATGAGTCATGGGAGCCTCATCCCATATTATGAGAGAGCTCTCTAATATTAAGTCGGCTAAAAATGTACCCCTTTTTATATGACAAACAGATGACTCATCAACTGTAATAGGAATTTTAAAGCGTGAATGTGCAGTGCGCCCACCAGGAAGCAAGAGTGATGCGACACCTGAAGAAGCTACCGCAAGGACGATCAATTTTTCTGACCGCAAACGTGAAATAATAGCATTCCAAAGAAACGTTTTCCCAGTGCCACCATACCCGTACACAAAAAAACACTCTCCAGTTTGCTCATAAACTGACTGTATGACAAGGTCATATATATGTTTCTGCTCTGAGTTTAGTTGACTAACGATGGTGTCATGCACAGGTAAAAGTTTGGCAGGGTCATAAGACATTTCCTCAGCTAGTAATCTATTTTTTACCTTGTTACAGAGATTCAGATCAGGCTTTGGTAATCCATAGTCCGTAATTGATGCACCATTTTTAATGAACAAATTTTCTAGCTCCACTAAGACATGGTTTTTAAGATGGTGGTCAGGAATTCTGTAGGTAGGCAGCTGCACCATTCTTTGAATTTTGTATTGTATATCATCAGTAAAATAGTTGTAAAACTGTGTGAACAGCGATGCTGGGTCACAAACAGAGCAGAACAGAATTATAGTTACAAGGAGCTGACGCATTTGAGCAGCTGATCCCCATACCGACGCTTCCTTAAGTGCCTCACGCCACTCGTTATCATCCCCGAGAAGACCAAGTGCCTGACAGGCATCTCTAAATGTTGGGTGCAGAACACTACCAGTAGTTCGCAGATCTTCAAATGACGTGGCACCCTTGACAACAGTTAAAAGCATACGAAGATAGTATAGTTCACCACAGTTAGGATTAATATAAACAGCCCTCCCAATTTTTCTAGAACCCTTACGTGAATGCCATGCCTTTTCTTTTTTATCCCATACCCACTTTGTTGGAAATTCTATATAGGTTAACTCTCGGGCACATGGGAACTCCTTATTAGCAGTGAACCACCCGGTCAGTGTTGTTTGTGAAGCACGAGGGTCCTTTACAATATCAACCAATGGACGATTTGATGGGTACACAATGTTATGCATTAAAGGTAAGTGCACTGCTAACCTCTCAACTGATGGTGTTCTGTAGTGTATATCAAACTCGAACAAACGCCAAATGGCCTCGTGTGAAGATAGATAACGGCAATCAATGTATTCACGGACCTCATCTATATCTTCTGTGTTTTTCTGTACATTCAATTGGTGGGCTCCAGAACTATTTCTATCAGGGTTATCAAGAGGATCACTCCTAGAAATGTCAGCAGATGAGCTCTCAATAACGGCTCTAGCACGATCCGGACCCTTTGTGATATATTTAAACAAATATTTGATAAGGTGTGTTTTGTTGCACCATTCCACGTTTATGTGTGCCCTAAATCTCTTTAACAATGCCAAATTATAAGGGACAACCCATGAGTTGTCAAGCTTTACCCCATAACGCTCAACACAATTGCTTGTCTCAGAACGTTTATACTGAATAAAACCATCCTCTCCAACAATAGTTTTTTCCTGATAAGGCTTAGGGAAAAATTTGGAGCATTTGTTATCCTTCATGCATGGACATTTTTTATTTAATTCTCCGCATGGCCCATGCACCATAAACTCATCGACAAGGTTATAACCCAAAGGATCTAACAACCTATCAGGTATCTCTGCACAAATTATTGAATCAATAAAGCTGGGGCGTGGGTCCTTGGTATTACCTTTAAGCCAGACCAAAATATGCACGTGAGGCAGACCACGCTTCTGGAATTCTACGGTGTACAATACTGAAATAAACACAAACATCAATAGGTGAATAAGTCGTCTTAGCAATGAAGATTAATAATAGCAAGCAAGATCCACTCCATGTATACACACGGCTAGCATTATACACATGGATGCATCATGTATAGCCCATACCATGCATGCTGCCTGGCAACAACGATGACACACTACATGCATGCGCACACCTAGCCTAGTGGTAATGGAGATATTAAGTATCGCCCTGGATGCACGCTGACTGGCAACAACGATGACACACTACCTGCATGCACATGCCTAGCCTCGTGCTTATGGAGATATTCAGTATAGCCCTGCATGCACGCTGCCTAGCAACAACGATGACACACTACATGGATGCACACAAGCATGCTCTAGTAGCCTTTTAACCTAGCGGAATATATAAAATACTAAATTTCAACAGATAAACCTGCTAGCACCTACCTGCTTCTGCCTTTCCAAAATAAGTTCCTTTCTTCAGCACTGAAACAAGTTCGTCAACCTTGAGCCTGAAAACTCGACTAACTATGTCAGGTCTAGCACTAGGCTTTTGCCCTGGAATAAATGCAAGGGCATCTGCTATTTCCTGCCACTTAGGATTGCATGTAAAAGTAATAAATAGGTCTGGAGGTCCATAGAACCTACAAATCGCCATTGCATCCTGGTAATTCTGTACCATATACCTCTTACTTCCAGTGAAGCTAGCAGGCAAAATAACTTTCTTTCCGACATTATTCCCATCGAAATCTCCCTTGTGAAGTGCATCCTGGATGCCTTTGTAAATCTCAGACCTTAGGTTCTGATTATTTCTTATGATAAATCGAAGCCTATTCTCCTCCACTGATGCGAAAGCGTCAACTATATATTGCTGGAACAACCGATCACCAGATACTAAGGTAATTCCCTCAGACCTACGCTGTTGTAATCGGAAAGCATAATATTCGAGCATTGTAACCTCACCCCTGCGACCGACTCGTAGGGTTCCTGAGCTACTATACTTTATTCCTAATTTGAAACCTTGTTCACCATAAGGAAAAAGGATTGGATACTGCAAGGCCATATAATTCGCATGAAGGTTGCTAATTCTTCTAAGCCCACCACCTCTATCTTGAATTATTACGTCTGGACTCTTCTTCTCCTCTGAGAAATCACCTACTATTAGAGCAGCTATCTCAGACCCTGTTGGTGCATTGTACTGAGGGCCAGCCCTTGATCTATCATGCAACAACCTAAGGCGCAAGGGCTGGCAGTTGCTCTGAGCCAACAAGTCTCTTGCTGCTCTAAACGACTTCACAAGTTCATTTGTTTCATTAAACATTATCACTAATCCCTCGATAATTTTTCTATCAACCCCGTTATCGTCGTCGCAGTCCTTATCTCTATCAAAAATTGATACTTGATTTTGAACCTCATTATCTGTATCAAAAATATATAGCTGTGCATACACAGGAGGCTCACCATTTTCCGGTAGTAAAGATCCAATTCGATGATGCACCTGTCCATTAATTTTAAACACATATGGCCCTGGGCCCTTGTTTATTCCCGTGTCAATTTTAGCACCCAACGATGTGAAGGCAAACATGGAGTTATATGATCTTATAGATTTTAGAAAGTACTTAGATAGTATATCACCATCAGGATTCAATAAGCGAGACAAAAATGGAGGCGGATCTCTTAGAAATGGCAAGCTAACTTTACCTCCCCTACAACAAAGATGGAAACGAACACAGGCTCCTTCGCTCGAATACGATCTCTTAACACGTTCCTGGAACCAAAACTGGGCACCGCAGTAGCGGCACTCACGGGTAGGAGGTCCGTAGTAAGAAAAATCGTCCGATAGCGAAGCTGGAAACAAACAGAAAGTAAGAAAGAATGACAACAACTCAACTTATATTTGACTCTACCTGTTCGTGAATTGTTGGCTCCATTGATTATCTTATTTATGTTTAACTACTCTAATTATTAACAGTTTGGCCCAAATACGAGAAAGTATACATTATGTGTGAATTTCCTCTAGTGATAGAACAAAGCACAATGAAGTAGGTGGTATTTTAAAAAAATAGAAAACGTCAAGTTGAAAAAAAAAATAAATGGAGACAACAATTTAAGAATAGAGTGACTACTGCTAATTTCACGGCAAGGCATACATTGGTTAGCTTAAAAGGTATAGATTCATTAATGATTGTTATCCATGCCTAGTTGTTACCTGGAATTTGTGTGTCACCCCGGTTTCCTACACAAAGGAATGAGACAGCGGACACTTATAAGCACACCTCTAACTCATACAAAGATATGTTTAAATCTATTTCAATCTATACCTTCTTTCTTTTCTCTTATTATGCGCCGTCGATGTTGTTGCCTCTGCCTTACTGTTCCACTAGAAGCAGCCACAACCTCGCCTAAAACAGTCAAAGTGAATTAACATGCCATCACGGGACCAAAGCTATAAATGAAAACTGTATACTTTAGCCATCCCATATATAAAACCTGAGATGCTAATTTTTGGACAATCAAAAGACAGAGGAACGTAGTTAAAAGCACCTAGTGCGACAGCTACCCTCCTCTTCCTGGTTCGCCTAGCAGGGGATGCAGATTCCATTTGACATTACTGCAACTGGAAGGACATTGTTCTTGCTATTAAAACAATATACGAAAAAATTATGGAGCAGGCCAACTTACATTCCAAGTAAATAGAAACATGACGATAAAGGATCTAAAACAGGGCACAATTTTTGGTAGAAATAGAATAGTGTAATATTTGTTCCCTGCAAAGTCTCTCTAAGAAAGAATCATTGAATGGAAAGAACGAAATGAACATGTACCATGTCAGCACAAAACATAGAAGTAAGAATATAGGGAAAAAGGATGGACGATTAAATTATGAAATGCAATCGTTGTAACGATTTTATTTGGTTCAAAATACTATCTACTTTGCATAAGATAGGCAAGAATTCTCTAGAATGCATGGAACTCACAACTGTCAGTTGTCTCAATGCACTTTGCTGGTACCACGTTGAAAACACAACACAAGCATACGTGGGAAGTGCGGTGCCAGGAATCGAGGGCTATCGCATGCTTATATAGCCATGAGAAGCCCATATGCTTTTCACGGCCAGCTGCAACACGACGAACAACAAAACCATAGCAGCTGCCCGCTGACATGAGATGACCCAAACGCTGCTTCGATATGGCACCTATTGAGAAACAGGAAAACAGTCCAACATATCAGACAAAAAAACCTTTGGTATGCTTGCAACATCAGGAGGGAAGGCACGAGATGTCACCATCAGATGCAACGTATCATGACAGTCTAGTCCATGTGCTCAGGTTGCAGCAGGAAGACATAACATGGCAGGTTTGTTCATGTGATTTGTTTGCAGCATGTGTACAGCCTTCTATGAAATATCACCTCATCTTCAAGTACGGATGAAATAGGGACGAGAGGCAGAGCAAAGAATCTGCCGTGAAATGCTTGTAGAACAAATGAGTAGGCTAATATCTGAACCATACATAGCATATCAGATGTCGTAGAGAAAGAAGGCTGTCATGGACATGCTCGGAGGCCGGCCGCTGCACGAGATGTCACCATCAGGCGTAACATAACATGACAAGATAGTCCATGTGCTCACCTTGCAGCAGCAAGACATATCATGGCAGCATATTTCTTATTTGCAGCATGCATGCAGCCATACATGAAACATCGTCATCATCTTTAAGTACGGATGATGGAGGTGAGGAGGGCGCCAGAGTAAAGAATCTATCGTGAAATTCTTGTAGAACAGAACAACAGACTACTATCTGAACCATACATAACATATCAGATGGCACAGAAGAAAGAAGGCTATCGTGGACTTTGTCGGAGGCCGCCTAGACGGCGCGGCCTCATAGTCCTAATCGGTTTGGCTAAAAAAAAAATCTTTTGTTTGAGAATGGAAGCGTCTGCAGGTATGCTTTGGGCCGCCATTCTTTAGGCTAATCAAGTGATTAACGAAAAGTTGATTAGCCAGAGGACTTTGGTGAGCGCTGACCGTATCTCCATATGGGCCGTGTACGCATTTTTTTTAACACACAAGCTCTACTCACGCATCACGTTCATATATCTGGTTGCACGTTATGCATATTTGTACGACTAAACCTTCATAAAAGGTTATTATTTGGTAGGTTTTATTATTTATTTCGCCATGTATATATTTTCCATGGTACTATAGAGAAGATTTAAATATTTTCTTTTAATATTGACACTATATATTTATTTCATTTACATTTGGTAATATAGTTTGAACTATATATATAAATATATTTTTGGCCCATTCTTTAGTGTGCCAAAATTGGTGTCAAAAAATGCCCCCTCGAGGTCCGGATGTGGAAGCTTATGTGAGCAGATCCAGAGCTCGAAATACTTTTATAAGCATATGTTTCTTTTCTTTATACACTCATGACTTTTTATAAGCATATGTTTCTTTTCTTTATACACTCATGATCGTGTGAGCTTCCGTCATGTCATGCCAACCCAAGCAGCGTTTCATATTGAGGCAGATCCCATTATTTTATTTTAAATTTTGTTTACCATCTACTTCCGATATTTTAGGAACCTTCAGTGGGGATATCGTTAGCGTGTTTCCAGAGACCGGTTAACACATATGAAACCTTTAAATAAACTCGCCGGCGCTTGGATCTAATCCATCTTTTGAGCTTCTTGAGTTAAGTGCGTACGAATCTCTTTTTATTCCTTTTTTTCATCGTATGATGATCAACCTGGTCACCATTCTGATATCGCTTCTTTGGTGCACTTTATTCCTCATCTCTGAAGCGCAGGCATTGGAAAACTCGGGGACTCAATCTGCACGCTGCCGTGACATCTCGAGCTGCACCGAGGGTATGCAAAATATATATTTTCTCTGAATCGTATGATGAACCTGATGCTTTTATTCATTCTTTATGCCGGCAATGCTCCAATATTCAGGATTTCTTCAATTAGTATTAGATCAATCTAACGCCTTCTATTTATGATCTCATTACTGTCAAGCATTGAAAGGAACGTTTATTTTATTTTCGTTTTATAATTATGGATCTTTGCTTGCACTCTACTTCTCTTGTTAAACGTATATGGAATTCTCAATCTCATACCATACACGTACATACATTTTTTTAGATGGTGCGGTCCCAGGCCACGCCTATTATTGAGCTGGCCAAGAAAGATCTCTTTGAACCTGACACCAGCGAAGAACATAATCCGTTTATTGGGAATCGAAGGATTACTCCAGGAGAACTCACTCCTAAAGACATTCATGGATGGAGATCCATGGGTCCTCCATTCTCTGGAATATGTTATTGTCCTCTTGCTCCAATAGTTCAGCATGGCAGGCAAGCCGGTACCTTAGGCACGAAGATGATAGCAGAAGGCTTAGGTTGGGAGCATCATGACGTTGAGTATGTTCCTTTTCCCCGTAGATACAAGGAGTGGGGGATCGAAATACTTAACAACCACGCTTCATATTTAAGAGGCCAGGAAGATAGGAATGACTTTATATATGGAGCGGTGTATTGTTCTCTCGGGGACTATTTTGTTTCCCCGCCACTCCTTAGGTCCCTAATGGAACATTGGAACCCACAGACAAACACTCTATTATTCTAGTTTGGAGAACGCACTGTTACCCTTCTTGATATGCATAGGATGGCTGGTTTACCAATTGATGGAGAGTATTATGAGGAATACGTTGCTTCTGCTTGTGAACTAGATCCTGAATTGTTGCTATATCCTGTTTTCCTGAAGGACTTATTGGAATCGTGGGACAGTCTTTCTGTAGGGGATGAAGTCAAATTTCAGACCTGGTGTGACCATTTTTACAATAGGCGTGAGCATATTTCATTTTTTAATGCCCGGGAGAGGAACATTTTTGTCGCGGCTTTTCTTGCCTTATGGTTGTGTTGCTTTGTTGTTGTCGGTGGCGGACCCCATATCCACCGTGGTGTGCTTGTCGTGGCTGCCTGGATGTCTTTGGGGCGTCGATTTTCGCTAGCTCCACCAGCTTTATGCTCTCTTTACTATTCTCTCCGTCTAATCCATAACCATCCGATAGGTCCTGCCTATATGAAATGGGCATGGCCAGTTCATTTTATCATTGGATGGATGGGCTTGTATTTCAAGAAGAGGACTGTATTTGGAAATAAGGAAAGGAGGTACGACTCTTTGCCTCGTTACAGTCATTCAGTGGAGATGCCATCCATGGTCAACACTATGTCTAGGACCCCTGAGCGCTTTACCCCTGAACAGGCCCATGACTACCTTTTCTATCGTTCCAACGTTAGTTTCCGCCCTTTCTATTTAGCTAATCTGGGCAGCACTATACAGTCATGGAGGATATTTACCATCGCAACACGTCGTGCTATGCTTGCATGGTGGCGTTTTAGCCCAACTCATGATTTATGTATAGCTGAACCTTATCATCCAGATCGTGTGGCGTTTCAGTTTGGGCTTGATCAGCTTGTGCCTTTTGATCCTTTGGTAAGCCTGTACACGACACGTGATGTTGGTGTAGCATATGCCTATTGGGAACATTTGTTACGCCCTGGGGTTGTATCGACAAGTGAAATCTCAACTGAGAGGAATCGTTATCTTAGATCCTCACTAAACTGGGCCCAATGGTGGACAATGTTTTTTAGTCCTGTCGCCGTAGTTGAGCTAGACCTTCGCGCCGGCAATGCTATTGGTAAAGTTCATTATGAGCAGCGGAAGAGGAGGTACTTTAAAAAGAACTTACAAGGTCACATAAGTTGTCGTGAGATCTCTCCAGTGGATTATACTGTGGTGAGGAAAGTGACTCCAGGAAGTCAGGCTCAACGTATTGCGAACATTACTGAAGAAGGAGATGCTCGCAAGGCTATTTGGAGGTCAATATTGGTTTTATACCTTGATGAAAATGCCCCTTTAGTCTATCCTGTGCAGGTACTTTATATATATATATACATATACTATATTACACCCGGGTGTAGAATAACTTATTCTACACCCTGGACCCAACCCAGCCAACCAACCAGGCAAACCAGCCCAAAGTGGTGCGGCCCAACCAACCACACGCGCGACCCAACTCAACCCCCGCGTTACCGGGCCCGCAGCTCCATTCGGGTGCGACCCGCAACCCACCCGCAACTCGCGCGCCTGGATATAAATATCTCCAAACCCACACCCGGCCCACCCATCACAATCATTTGCTCCACTTCCCACGCAACGCGCGCCTGCGAGAGCGGAGGCGGTTCCTGCGACGAGCGGAGGCGGTTCCGTCGAGGCGGCGCGAGAATCGCCGCGATTCGGTGCGGCTAGCGAGCGGCGGCGGCGGCGATTGTGTGCGGAGGCGGCGCGAGGACCCTAACCCTAGCCGTCGTCCACCTCGTCGGCTTCACCCCCAACCGTCGCGACCTCGTCGGCGTCGTCTTCTCCAACCGCCGCGACTTCCACGCCTTCATCCGCAACCGCGGCGACCTCGTCGGCGTCGTGTGCAACCCCGCGACCTCGACCTCGACGCAGTCGTGCAACTTCCGCGACCTCGACCTCGACGCCGTCGTCCCCAACTCCCGCGATCTCCACGGTCTCTTCCCCAACCGCTGCGACCTTTCCGGTATGTGTTTGCTATAGATCTGCATTTGGTTTGGTTCATTTTCTGTCTGGATTGCTTCTGGTTTTTCCAGTAATTTTTGGTTAATTGAGTGCTCCAAGTAAGTTTAGTCCGGTGGCCTCGTGAACATCCTGTGAATCCTGTGAATTTCAAATAAGAATAGAGTAGAATCCTGTGATTTTTGATGATTCAATAATTTTATGATTCAGTAATTTTATGATTCAGTAATTTTATGATTCGAGTAATTTACTTTTCCTCTTTGTAGTAACTGAACTTATGAATTCAGTAATTATTATATTGTAGTGTTCAGTAATTTAGTTTTGTTGTGTTTGAATGTACTTGATTCAGTGATTCTTCTCTGAAATCATCGGTAAGTGAAGTTTTCGGTAATTTTATCTATCAATGTTCAGGTGATTCTGTTGATTTTGTACTTTTGAATTTGAAAATCTGTAGGGTTATGTGCCTTTGAAGAAGATGGCATTAAAATTAATTCTGTGTTGTATTACCTATAGAAAAATTTTGTCGTGTGTCGATGTAGGAGGTGACTACCATTAATTGTTTCTGTATTCAATGCATCGCTCTGCATTTTGTACTTGTGAGCATTTGGTATTGTGAATTTGAAAATCTGTAGGGTTATGTGCCTTTGAAGAAGATGGCATTAAAATTATTTCTGTGTTGTATTACCTATAGAAAAAATTTGTCGTGTTTCGATGTAGGAGGTGACTACGATTAATTGTTCAGTCATGTGTTTACTTTGGATTTACCGATTAGCTCGGTTACTTAAAGCTGTATTCATTAATTTACTTGATTCGGTGATTCTTCTCTGAAATCATCGGTAAGTGAAGTTTTCAGTAATTTTATCTATCAATGTTCGGTGATTCTGTTGAATTTGTACTTTTGAATTTGAAAATCTGTAGGGTTATGTGCCTTTGAAGAAGATGGCATTAAAATTAATTCTGTGTTGTATTACCTATAGAAAAATTTTGTCATGTGTCGATGTAGGAGGTGACCATCATAAATTGTTTCTGTATTCGATACATCCCTTTGAATTTTGTACTTGTGAGCATTTGGTATTGTGAATTTGAAAATCTGTAGGGTTATGTGCCTTTGAAGAAGATGGCATTAAAATTATTTTTGTGTTGTATTACCTATAGAAAAAATTTGTCGTGTTTCGATGTAGGAGGTGTTCAGTCATGTGTTTAATTTGGATTTACCGATTAGCTCGGTTACTTAAACTGTATTCATTAATTAACTTGATTCAGTGATTCTTCTCTGAAATCTTCGATAAGTGAAGTTTTCGGTAATTTTATCTTTCAATGTTCACTGATTCTGTTGATTTTGTAATTGTGAATTTGAAAATCTGTAGGGTTATGTGCCTTTGAAGAAGATGGCATTAAAATTATTTCTGTGTTGTATTACCTATAGAAAAAATTTGTCGTGTTTCGATGTAGGAGGTGACTACCATTAATTGTTCAGTCATGTATAGACTTTGGATTTACCGAATAGTTCGATTATCGAAACTATATTCAGTAATTAACTTGATTCAGTGATTCTTCTCTGAAATCTTCGATAACTGAAGTTTTCAGTAATTTAATCTTGCTATGTTCAGTAATTGTGCTTTCTTGTGGTTGAATAATTGTTATTGTGTATTTGTCATGTGTCTATGTAGACGGTGACTATCGTAAATTATTGTGTATTGTATTGCTATAGAAAAAATGTTGTTTGTCCCATCCTCTCGTTGAATTTGTTATTGTGAATTTGAAAATCTATAGGGTTATGTGCCTTTGAAGAAGATGGCATTAAAATTAATTCTGTGTTGTATTACCTATAGAAAAATTTTGTCGTGTGTCGATGTAGGAGGTGACCATCATAAATTGTTTCTGTATTCGATGCATCGCTCTGCATTTTGTACTTGTGAGCATTTGGTATTGTGAATTTGAAAATCTGTAGGGTTATGTGCCTTTGAAGAAGATGGCATTAAAATTATTTCTGTGTTGTATTACCTATAGAAATAATTTGTTCTCTATTGTTTGTTATTTGTGAATTTGTTTGAAATCTGTATAGCTATGTATAACAAACCTTTTGTTTCTACATAAGCTTCTTCTTTTTGTTTTGTTGCATTATTTGGCAATCTCTGTAATTGTATTGCATTGCTCAGTAAATTTTCTTCTTTTCAGGCTGTTGTGAAAGGATGGATGCGCGCACGAGTGATGGTTCTACAAGTGATGATGATGATTTTCAGAAGTCCCCTGCCCGTCTTAATCCACCCGCAAGGCGAACACCATTCCGACGGTGTACAAGCAAGTTTTGGGTTTCTTCACCTGCTGATGTGAAGGCTCGCGCTGCGTGTCTTATTGGTGCCCGTCATGCTGCTGATGATGATCATCCTGCTCCTGCCTCTCGGTGACAATCATCCTGTTCCCGCCTCCGGTGTTGATGATGGTCAGAATCATCCTACTGCTGCCGGTGATTCTGCTGCTGCTGATTTTGTTGAGGATGTTGCTGTTGATGAGGAAGTTTCTGATGAGGAAGTTAAGGTATACATATAGTATTTTGTTTTGCTATGGAATTTTTGATCTGCACATATAGTATTTTGATAGTATTAGTAATTATTATTTGTAGTAAACATGTCGAGTAATTCCTATACCTAAACATTTCCATTTATTTTTGTTTATGTTCTTTGTTTTATGCAGATTGTGAAGGAAGTATACTATTCCACCGCCCGTTGCTCCCCTGGAGTTATCACAAATCTTCTCGAGGTGATGAATGGTAGTGCGAAGACAATAATTGGTGGCTTGGGCTTTACTCGAAATCTTGAAGTTCAGTTGTGATGGCATTGGCGACAGAGCACTTGCCATGTATATTATGGATCATATCAAGTTTGATCCTTTTCGCATTGTCATTGGTCATAAAGTTTTGCCTATTACGTAACAAGCTGTGCATGCTGTCATTGGGCTGCCAATTGGTGGTGATGATTTGCCCGATTTCTCGTTTGGTCGGAAGAAGGCTGCTCTTGCTGAAGTGAGAAGTATCTCGTGAAAGTAAGGGCATGAAGAATATCTCGTGATGCTGTTCTGAAGGAAAATGAGCTAAATGTGAAAGGTGGAAAGAAGAAAGGTGGCAAGAAGAAAGGTAATTTGAATTACAAGCGATATGACCAAATTGCCAAGGCGCATGTTCCTAGATGGATCATTGAACGTTTTGCATCAATGGATAAGGACGATGACTGGACTCGTGCAGTGCTTTTTCATGCTATTGTTCAATGCACTCGTTGTTCCCTTCTACATCAAACAATATCTCTGGATTGGATTATCTATATTGCAAAAATCTAAATGATATGAAGAATTACAATTGGTGCAAGGCATTGGTCCTTGATTTGAAAGAGAAGGTTAACAAGTGGCAGGCCAGGGATAAGCGAGTTGCTGCCCCTACAATGCAAGGATGCATCGCTTTTCTTATCGTAAGAAACATATCTTCTCTTCTTTAATGTCAATTCTGTAATTTGATTCAGTATTTTCTTTCAGTAATATGTGTTCGGTAATTTTGTCTACTTCAGAGTTAACTTTTTCAGTAATTTTATTGTTTTTCTGATTTTGAGATCTTCAGTCCCTTAATTTTATTCAATAATTTTTTCATTGATCAGTAGTTTAAGTATTCAGTAATTGTTCTGCTACTTTATTGTTCAATAATTGAAGTATCATTTGTCTTCGTTTTTATATTTAGATTTATTATCTTGACAACCTGCAATGCACCGACATGATTGTCGATGGATTAACCACTCCACGTGCTAGCTTGTTCAATTCTGAACTTATTGAGAAGATTGCCAAGGCCGACAAGAAGACACACAGGAATGGCTCAGCTTTCTTATGGAAATTTGCCTCGTAAGCATTTATATTTTCTTCTAATATTAATGTTTTGTTTTTTTCTTACATTTTTATATTTTCTTATTCTGTTTTTTTATTTGATTTTTTTAGTTGAGGGTTGTAGCTGGAACATGCTACGCAGAAGCGCCTGCTGATGGTGTGCATCAGGTTCATCAAGGGGCTATTTATCAAGGCACAAGATCATCTTCTCGTAGTGCTGTACATGCTAGGGGTGGTTTGGTGCATCGGGGTTTGGTCACAAAGACTGCAGATAGACGTACAAAGAAACTTGCCACCAAACGCCCAGCCCCTCCTAGCCCTGCACACGGTGATCGGGAGGCCCCCGATGCTGCTCCCGTATCTCGGAATCCCGTTCCCGACAGCACCATTTCCCCTGAAGTGTTTATGCTTGAACCACTGCTTGCTGGCTGTTTTGATTCTTTAACTGATGAAGGGCAGAAGGAACGTGCGATATCAGCTCTTGCTGCATATGACAAGCGAGTAGCTAAAGGATCGGAAATGATGGCAGCAGCCACTAAAATGTTTAGTGATGGAAAGAAAGAAGTTGTTGATGCTCGGAAGAAGATTGTATCTGATATGAAAGCTATCTTTGATCAATCTAAGCCTCATGAAGATCCTATCACCACATCCCGGGATCTACGTGCTAAACAGGGTGCTGCTTTGAGTAACTCTTTTCATTCAGTAATTCTCCCTGTTTGTTCCGAGTAATTCTGTTTAGTAATTCTCCCTGTCTGTCCCAAGTAATTCTTCTCATACAGCAATTCTTTTTATCAGATTCAGTAATTTGTGTCCATCTTTGTAAGTAATTCTTTTGAAACCAGTAACTTTTTATTTTGCCCCAGTAATTTCCTTTTTATCCAGTATTTTATATCAATCTGCCCCAGTAATTATTTATCATCCAAGTAATTTACCAGTAGTTTATATCAATTTGCTTCAGTAATTATTTATCATTCAGTAACCATATCTCGTAAGCCCCAGCAATATTTCTTTTATCTTCCTCAGTAATTTGTTTCATCTTCTAACAATATATATTTATATTCCCTAGTAGTTTACTATCTTAAACTTATATCTATCTTTTTATTTGCAGGTTTCCAATTTGTCCGGTTCCAAGCGGCGGAAAATAGCATCCACACCTGTTTCAATTTCTATGGATGAAGATGATAATGAGGTATGCAAATGCAATAAGTAATTATTTGCATGCCTGCCTTTGTGTTTATTGTCTATCCTTTGTTTGTCCTTTTTTGTTTGTGGTTGTCTGTAATTTTTTGATTCACCGTCAATAATGTATTATTTTTTTTTGCAGAATACTAATCAAATCAAGGTTACAGAAATACAATCTACGTCGACTCAATCTTTTCATGCAGCGTCACCACAGCCTCCTCGAAGGAAACAAGACGGTGCGTGAAATGTTAATTGATTTCTATGCTCAAGCATCCGTAAAGGCTTGCAGTGCTTGAATAGGACACAACGGACAATGGCTGCACATACGCATGATGAAGCCGTCTGCGCAGCTCGTTTCTTTTCTCGACATTATTGCAGCCGTTGAAGCTAAACTCACGGTTTATATTTGTTTTGTAATCTTTATTCCTTTTTTAGCTTCTGTATTTTTTATTGCACTCTTAGTTAAGGACTTTTTTTTTCCATTTGTTTCCTTATTTGTGTAGAGCCAGCCTCATGAGGTCAATGTGCAAGGAGAGCAAGGTGGTAATGAGGAACAACCAAATGCTCCCGACATCAATGATGCTGTAGATAGACAGAATGATTCATCGAAGACTATTGACTCAAATCTTCAAGGACCTGAAGCTCATGGGGAGCAGCCTCAGCTTCCGCTTTTGAATGTGATGTTTCTTTTGGACACGTAGATTTAAATGTCGATTTCTGTTTGCACTAGGACTGAAGGTGTTTATTCTTTTCTTTTTATAATTATTTTTTGCAGAGCCAACCTGATGAAACTTTGCTAGAGAAAGATGGTTGTGTTGGAGAGCAGCCTCATGTCGATGAAGTACAAGAATCTCAGTGTTTTTTTTGTGTCTGAAGTTTGTACTTTCTTAAATGCATCCTATAACCAATTTTGTATTGTAAATAATCTGTATTATTAATGTTTCTTAGGTCCAATCTACTGGTGTGGCTGCTGGATCTTTTGACAATGATCATTGGAAAGACATTGCGTCTGTTCTTCGTGACATTCAAGATGATGCTTCACAAAAATTATCAATTGATGATAGTACCGTTGAAGCTGATGCTTCACAGCCATCTACAAAAGATGATAGTAATATTAATGAGGTTTGTGGCAATCTAGTTCAGAGTCTCATGTAAATGTCACTGCAAGTAATTTAGTCGTTAATAATTTATTTCTTTTGTTTATTCTAATGTAATCTGTATGATGTGTTTGACAGGAGGTGCATGATGTTCCTATTGTTGGTGAACGCAAGTATACCCCTGCAGGCCGCCGTGTTACGCGTTCAATGCAGGTATCAAAAAGTAAATTGGTAAAGCTTACCGGGAAGAAACGGAAGCAGCCAATGAAGCCTGCTGCCAAGGGGAAAAAGAAGCAAGTTTATGATGATGATGAGCTTCCAGTTTTTGAGTTTCCCAAGCCCCCGTTCTTAGGTGTCCCCGAGATATGGGCAGCCGGGCCTGTTTTCGAATCCGACGACCCGTGCTTGGCATCTCCATTTGATAATCTGGATTTGACTCCTAATGAGGCAGCTATCAAGAATGCACTTGATTTGAGGGCAGAAATGATTGAGATAGGACAATTAGATGAATTCAAAAGGTAACCAATTTTTGTATTCAGTTATTTTACTTTAGTAGCTTTTACTGTAATTTGTATTCTATTCAATTAGATGGGACATATAATTTGTATTCTATTCAATTTGCAAGTAATTTTATTCAGTATTCAGTAATTTTACTTTAGTAGCTTTTACTGTGCAGCAAATGATCTTGGATATATCGGTGAAATGCATTCAGTAATTCAAGTAGTTTCCTTGTTTTGTCCATTCAGTAACTAAATGATTTATGCAGAGTTTATCTTATTGGATGCACGGAGAAAGTTATCGGTACCAAAGATACACCACATCATTTTTCTATAGCTGGGCAACTTATTGCTGATAGCTTTGGTGATGGTTTGATGGCTGAAGCTGTACACCTGGACTACTTTGTCCAATGCCCGATGGATGATGATGCAAAACTAAGTGATGAACAATCAAGCTACAGGATTATTCTTCCAACTAGTGCAGCTGTAAGTTATATGTTTTTTTCAGTAATTGTTTTTTTGACAGTTGATGTCTTTTTGACAGCTTGATGTGTTTTTGTCAGTTGATGTATTCATGATAATTAGTTTTCACTCATTCGTTAAATGGCTTTTTTTTGCTCCTTTTTTGTGCAGCAAATGGTTTTGTATGAAAATTATTTCCCTGGTTCTGCATATGACGGTGAAGTTGCATACAATTTTATCAAGTATCGATTTTCTGTGGAAAAGATACTCAATGCAAGACTTGTAAGTACAATTGGTCCCTATATTTATCTGTTATACAAATTCAAACATATACATATTTATACAATGTCAGTAAATTCAAGACATCTATACCTTCACAAGTAACTTTTGCGTTTTTAAAAAATATTTGTAGATCTTTATTCCTGTCCACAACGGATATCATTGGGCGACCTACTGTTTCAACATGTTTCATGGGCAGATTGATATTCTCGATTCGCTCAACTATGGTCAACAGTATGATAAGGACAGGTGGCATAATGATGTATGCGAACATGTCGGAGATAGGTTGAACAACATCTTTAGAAGAATCACGAAGGGAAGATCTGTTGACATGAGCAACTCGGGAGATGACTTATGTAGATGTGCCACACCAGGTGCTTCCAAATGATTGCGTCTATTTCTGCATGATGTTTGTTCAACGCTACGTTGGTTTGACTCGCAAAATGATTCCTGAAATTGTGCCGGTTAGTAACTCATTCTTATGAAGTTGAGTAAAGGTCTACATGATTAATAATTACCTTCCCTAACTTCATTGTTTGTTTTTAATACATGAACAGGAAAAGGGGAGCGAGTACCGGGCGGAGCTTCTGCACTACATGACTTTCCATGATAGAAACCAATATCGCAAGACTCTCCCACCAAGGATCCAGCGATACTCTACTCCCCATGTCGATCCATGATATGTGTTTCTGCTTTGGATGTAAAGAACTGTGTATTTAGTGACACTCGGATGGATTAACACTTAGCGTATTTTGAATAGTCTCATCTGTTTTTCATAGATCAGCTCCTACTGTATTTTGGATGGAGTGATCTCGTGTACGTAGTGACGTTGGTAGACACTTTGTTGGATGGTTGGTTCCTAGTTGTAAATACATACCTTTATTCGTTGCTGCCATGGTTTGTTATCCCATTGATTTTTTTCTATGTTTGGAATCGTGACGCATGGAATTATAGTCGTCCGTTTATTCATTTTTTTTGTAAACCGTACTCGGCGCAGAATGTCAGTAATTAGTCCTGAATTTGTCGGTAATTTTACCTTATCAGTCAATAATTTTCCCTTCAGGTGTCAGTAATTTTTATTTAATCAAAGAATGTCAGTAATTTGACAAAAGGTTCAGTAATTTTATGGTCGGGTGTCAGTAATTTGTCCTGATATTGTAAGTAGTTTAACCAGAACATTCAGTAATTTTATGGTCATGTGTCGAGTAATTTTACTAATTGGTTCAGTAAATTTAATGTCACGTGTCGATAATTGTCCCGAGATTATAAGTAGTTTTACCAATTTTGTTATCACCGTCCGTAATTTTTCTTCATAATCTAAGTAATTTTACGAAGTCCTTCGATAATTGTTGTTACTTGGCCCGCAAGTGTTATGTTGTTCCCTCGGTGGAGACAAGGGGACCCGCTTGAATGTCCTGTCGCTTTCACTGTTCCCGATCGGCGGAGATAAGGTCGAGCACGTTTGGATTTTGCCCGACTTCACCCTGCCAACTCCGGGCGCGCCAATGATTTGGCGAACAAATCAGCCGCCCGGTCTCGCCAACGTGCGGGCAAAAAAATGAACTACGTGGGCTACTGCATGGGCACGAGCACTTTGGCGAGCCAATGTATCGATGCTGAACCAAATGATGACCAAAATCACTTGGGCGCACCAACTTTTGGTCAGGCGACATTGGCGTCAATCCAAACATGCCTGTCGCTTCGTTGTCCCCACTAGACGGAGATAAGCTAAGAATCTCCCGTCGCTTTCGGTGTTTCCACTCCGCGACGCGGGTTGATCTCCCGGATGAGGTCTAGGGGGATCTGTCCTCGGTGACCCCGCCGGTGCCCAAGCCGAGGTCGCCCTCCCTCCGTCCCCATTGCTGCCCGACGCTGCTTCATCTCCCGGATCCGGTCGAGGCGGATCTGTCCTCTCGCTTCATCTTCCCGCCGGTGGCCAAGCTGAGGTCGACTTCCTCCGGCCCCACTGTTGCTTCATCTCCCGCATATGTTGGAGGCGGATCTGTCCTCTGTTTCATCTTCCCGCCGGCGGCACCCTCCCTCGTCGGATCCGTCGCGGATTTATGTTTGACTTTGGATTAACCGTATATTCCCGTTAGTGGATGTTTTTGTGTTTTTAAAAATTTGTTGGTCTATGTTTCTTTGATGTGGTATCTATGGAAATTTTTTTTGTCATGTGTCTATGTAGGAGGTGACTATTATGGGAAATTTTTTTGTCATGTGTCTATGTTGCTTTATGTTTGGCATGTACTTATTGTGTATATGAGTGTTATATTTATTGTTTCCTTTTGTTGCAATTGTGTGCCTTTTTTGATTTATTAGGTTTTAAGTTCAGAGCATACGAGTAATATTCAATTTTGTTTGAATGGAATAATACACTTATGACGATTCAATTTTATTTGAATGGAATAATACACTTATGACGGGAAATGGCAAGGATGTCAAGATATATAACAATAACACAGTAATATTTCTTTTGTTTGTTTCATCATGTAGAAATGGCCGAATTAAGTTCAAATGAAGCACAAGGTATTGAGCACAACATTATTGTTGGGCAAGGATCTAGTGAAGTATGTTCTTCGGAAGATGAAGTTGATGATGAAACGTTGTTGAAGAGTTTAAAAATTCTTAGACGGGTATTTCCATTTCCTTTGCTGGTTGTTGTTATTTTCTTTTTATTCAATTTTTCATTGTTTTCCATTTTGTATTTTTGTCCATGAGTAATTTTTATCTGTAACAAGCTATCAGTAATTGATTGTCAGTAATTTAGCCAACTCATCCATTAATTTTGGAACATAATAATCATCTTTGTTCATATTTATTTAGCATCTATGTCTTTGGAATGTGTAAATACAATTAACCACCAGATTGTAAATATTTTCTGCTACCAGATGTCAAAAAGCATCATACGGGACAGTGGACTTGCTCATACAAGGGGTAAGAAAACATGTGGCAACAAAGGTGATGCTAGATCATCTAAGAGAGCCAATGATGGTGAAGTTAGGAATTTTAGGCAGGCTTTGGATCAGCGTTTCACTACCTTTCCTGAAAATGTAAGTTTCATGTGCACTTTTTGTTTGCAATCTGTTTGTTTCCAATTGAGTAATAGCTTATGGAATGCATCTGCAATTTGTTTTGTTTAGGTGAGAGACGTCTTGTGTGCTTTGTATGAGGAGTTCTCCAGGGAACAGTTTCGTGCTCCAGATTATACTCCGGACAAGCTTATCTTGTCTATGTTTGACTATTTGCAAGCAACAAATTTGGATGGTTCTCCTGTTGATAATGCTGATGATAATTTGGGTGCTGCCAATGTACATCCATCAGATGCTGCAGATCATGTTGGTGCCAATGTAGATGCTGCAGATTCACGGGATCATGCTACAGGCAGTGGTGGTCACAAAGTTGCTGAAACTGATCACGATAAGGGTGCTTCTCAAACAACTCCTACTGTTATTATTTCGACACAAGATTCTGGTTCAAAAGGTAACTTCTGAAAATGTATTTGTGTTTTGCAAATTTGTCATTTGCTTTTATTTATTCTTTTGCATGTGCTGAAAATTTAGGTGCTGAAGATGATAATGGTGCTTCAAAAGGTATAAATAAAAGCAAATGACAAGGTGATTTCAATTTTATTTTTTATTCTGATTGCTGTAGTTTTCTCTCGCATCTGGTTATTTGTAGATAAGGTCTCTATTGCTCAAAGGAAGAAATCAAGTGCATCAAATAAGAGGAAAGCTACTTCATGTACTGTTGTCCATAATCCGAGAAAAAAGAAGACGAAAGGTAGTGCATCTGTTAGCAGCCCACAAGCATCTTCGGATTCTGTTGCCTCTAGGACCAGGAATGCACTTGCTTCAAGACGTTTTGGAAAGTCGCCATTGTGTGAAACTGCCACCGCCTTAGAAGTTAGTATCAGTTTAATTATTCCTAACTACTTTCTAATTAAGTTTTGTATTATTTTGAAATCATCTCATTTTTATAATGTTTCTATTGTGCAGCATGTGGGAGAAGGACAAAGTAAGGAAAAACCTTTATTTGTTGAAGATGATGACACCTTACCAGCTCCATGCAATCAATTGAGGTTTATTTGTCAATGTAAGGAAAACCTTTGTTTGCCAAAGTAAATGATGATGACCTTCAGCATGTACCAAAACAAGAAGAGCAACAAGACATGGTCAGATATTGTATTTATTTATAGTTTATTTATTTATTTTTGTATATCAGATATAGATTTCATATTTTACATTCCTATGTGTCTATTTGTTGTTGTAGATCCCTGCTACTGGTGCTGCTGCTGCAAACATGCCGTGTACTCAATTGGATAAAAGTGCTGACTTTGTGAACAAAAAAGCTGTAGTCTCAAACCGTGGTATGATTCTTAGTGTATCATTGTATCTTTTACGATATTTGTTGCATATTAAAACAATTAGACTTGTTTTGACGAATATTTTGTGTTGTTGTTAGATAAACTGTGTTCAAAGAGAAACTCTCCCTATTTCAATTCTCCATATGTTCCACCATTCCGCATTTTCGATGATGAGGATGATCTTGGGAATTATATTCCAGATCCAACTAAACGAAGGCCTGTTGGTTCATCCGGGGCACCATCATTGGATATACCTAGACAGGTGCAGTGTTCATTTCTAATAAAAATTGGCTCGATGTACATGTATATGCTTGTTTTCATTTCAGATTTATATGTTCTATTCTCAGAATTACAAGGAAGCAGCTTCAGGTCAAAGGAACCAGCATGATGTTGCAATGAAAACTTCAGATCCCGAGGATGAACTCTGGTGGATCTATTCTCCGAAAGCCAAGGAAGTATCTTCGTAGTCTTCGAGCCTCGTGAATGAAGAATCTGAAGTATGTTTCTTGGAAATCCGTAGTCTAGATTTTAAAGCTTTAATTTATGAGCTTTTCCTGAATATGTAAATCATTGTAGGATTATTTGATTATGGTGTCCCTTCCGTACACTCGGTGAAACTTTTGAAGAATTTGCAAAACGACGTAAAATAGAGCAATCTGAAATGAACGTTGAACCCGACACAGAAGTTGAACAACCTGTACCCATAGCTTTAGACACACCTCCGTGCCAGTACGTTGACCTTGTGAGTGTGTTTGTGTGAATTTGTCTTAAAAGCTTCATATATTTTCTCCTTACTATTTGTCCAGCTTCATATACTTTGTCCTTACTGTTTGTCCCTTCTATTTGTTATGTTTTAGAGTCAGGAATCTCAGGAGCGTGTCATCTGTCATTGCCAGCAAAACCTCTCGCTGATAAGTGTTCCGAGCTGTCGAAGAACAAGTCTAACACTTTTCCATATATGCTCCACATGCTTCGGAAGTTCTTTTGGCAAGCATGCCCTTTACGGAACTAGGAGATTTGCTGCTGCAAGCAAATTTGTTAATCAGCATGTACCAGTTTCTGTGACCCCAAAAGAAAAAGATGTTTATAGGATCCTTCGAGCAATTGCTAAAACCAGCTATGCCCAAGTACGTTCCATGTACCCACTTTGTTGTGATTCCATTTGCATTCAGTAATTATATCTTCAGTAAATTTACTCGAACATGCTTCCATGTAGCCATTTTGTTCTGGTTCCATTTGCATCCAATAATTGGAGTACTTTGTTTTCAGGAAAGATATAATTGATTACCATGGCGTCGTAGTCCAGATTGGAGTACTAGCGAGCTCGTTGCGAATTGGAGGGAGGGTCCAAACGTTTCTTGTCAATGCACTATGCAAGAAAATATTTGACTGGAAGCATGCTCGCATAAGTAAAAAGCACTTCTTCTTTACCACAGTTGGTGTAAGTTCTGGTAATCTGTTCTTTATACACTTTTAGTAATTTCTTGCTTCCTTACTCATAGTTTATCACTTTTAGGATTTCTTGCTGAATAATTATGATTTAGAAGATTCATCAAAGTGCGACAATGTTTATACAAAAGCTTTCAACTCATTCAAGGCTGCTCATGGTGCATACTTCTTATACAATTCCCTGCTGGTATATTGCAATGCTAACTTCTATCTTTTACTTACTTTGCTGGGACTTGTATTATAGTAAATTTGATTATGTTTGTGGTTTTTTTTCTTGCCAGCTATTTTTCCCAGTTTTGTATAAGAACCAATGGTGCGTCATTGTTCGTGTCCTTAAAGAACATAAGTGGGTTGTTCTTCATCCCAACCTTGAACAATTTGGTCCAAACTCTGAATTTCATCACCACTTGGAGGCTGTTTTTGTAAGGACACTACTGATGTAGTTTTAATGTATGCTACTTCTTAATGTCCTCTAAATTTTATTTATCTCTTTGCAATAACTGTCTGTACAGCTTGGGAATTTCAATAAAGTATGGAAAGGGACTGGCAAGCTTGATATTGGGTTGAAAAGAAACGAATTTGTTTTTGCAGATGTCCCACAATCAACAAACCGGTACTTGAACTTGTAAAAAATTTATTGGTCCAAATGTCTCTTTTTATCTTTGTATAACTGCTGTGTATGTTTACTCGAATGCAGAGACGATGATGGAATTTACATCATGAAATATCTAGAGGAATGGGAGCCAACAGCTTGATCTATATTCCAAGTTCAATGCATCCGACATTCCAAATCTTCAAATTAAGTATGCAAATGAAATGATCTTTCATGAGAAGAATGCTGCAAAACAAGGTGTTGAGCTTTTGAAATCATATGATTCTCAGGTACGCAACTATAATTCTGTTATTATCTAAAAAACTCATCTTGCTTCAATGATACAAGCTTGGTATTATTTTCAATTTCAGGTGCACTAGAAGTACTTCCAAGAACTGGTACGCAAGTGACACAATGCAAAGCACACACTCCATGTTGGAATCTCATGCAGTGCTGGAAATGTAGTTATGTAACTAGGGCTTACAATTGTAATGTTGGTAGATTTTTGAAAAACTGTTAGCTGTCCTTTAGGTGAAAACAATCACTAAGATGTTTGGTAGCCACAGACTCGAATTGTGTAGGCAGTTAAGTATGGCTGTGATTTTGTGTATGCTGAGGTTGAGCATAACATGTTGGCTATGCTTTATTTTTCTTCTCGTAGTTATATTGCTGCCTACAATGGAAGTGATTGAAGTTTTTAGTAATGATTTTCAGTAATTTATCAACTCATCCAAGTAATTTCATAACATAATAGTCCTACCAAGTAACTCTGTGATCGTCAGTAATTTATCAACTCATCCAGTAATTTCATAACATAATAATAATCTACAAGCTACCAAGTAACTCGTGATCGTCAGTAATTTATCAACTCATCCAAGTAATTTCATAACATAATAATAATCTACAAGCTACCAGGAACAACCATGTTTCAATGCTCCTTTGTTGATTTTGCAAAATTGAGTTACCACGTGTTTTCACATGGTTTTCCCAAATGAACTATAAATATATCACTACTCAAAATCCATGTGCTTCAATTTTTTTCCTATATGTATCTTACATGTATCAGATTTATACATGTGTGGTCCGACCAAAAATCCATGTGCTTTATTTTCGTTCAATCATCGGACATTGATTCATAGTCATCACCATTATCCCCTGCACTCCATTCTGAAAAGTATTTTTCATTTGCAACAGAACAATTGCTTGTTCCAGCTAGACCACCTCCACGCCCGGTCCGCATCAGGCTGCTCCTTGTCCTCATTGGTGTTAGCCTCGTAAAAAATTAACTACATTAACCTATTTTGTCAAGCAAAATTTAAATGTAACAAATCACCGGAACTTACTTGTCCCCAATTTCATTTCCATCATTCCGCCTCCCACCCCCATTCGATGTACCCTTTTCACGACCAGTCCCCCTTGGCCTCCCCCTGGTCTTTTTTTCACTCCTTCGGATTCCATTCTGTGGACCCTATCACATGTTGAAGCATTATGACCAGGAGCAAGCTTCCCACATTTGGAGCATCTCCTTTTCTTCTTTTCCTTGGGTCTCTCGAAAGTGCGGTTGAGGTGCCTCTTCACCCCCGTGTTCTTCTTGCGGCTTCCTTTGGTTGTTGACACTCGGTGGTGCAGCAGCCGAGATGTTACCGCTCCCTTGCTCTGTCCTTATACTTGTTGCATTACCAACAGGTTCCGGTGTTCCAAGATTTTCTCGATGCTGGTGGTACAACCAGATCCGAGGGTATTGCATCTAGCACCGTAATAGCTTCCGTGATCAACCGATTCGCCGTCTCCATTGCCTCGAGGTGGGCAGCAGCAGAATGAATCCAATAACATCCATCGTCACTAATTTCACAGCAGATAATCTGTCATTCTCATAAACATTTGCCAGTAATTCTGTGCCATCATTGTTTTAGCAACCAGGAACAGGTTATCAGTAATCTAACAAGACATCATCAGTATTTTCTCATAACTATGTGATTAGTAATTTTGTTAAAGTAATCTCTTGAGTTCCAGTAACTTGGATTATTTATTTTTCAATTGACCTACCCGAGCTGACATCACTCGCAGACCTTTGTAACCTGAATAGGCTTGGCATTATACTTGCTGCCCGGTGAGCCTTAGTGTCTCCATCAGGCCCAAGAAACATGTTGTCGTGCCTGTCAAAGTTTGTCTCCACCGATGGGGTCCTGGTGTAGCGCTTGAGAATGTACCTTGACGGTATGTGATCCACAAAAAGGTGTGTGAATGCCAACACCAGGTGGCAGCAAAATAAACCTGTATTTATTTTATGTTACAAAAGAAATAATCTCTTTTTGAGTCACTGCAGTAAGTATAACATGGAAAACATACCTTTGTGCTCCCAAGTCATGCACTCACAGCTGAACACCGAGTTCTCTCGGTTCTTCAACATCCACTACTGCTTTCACATGGAACTTATGTTGTATCCATGGGAAAGTAGTATCCACAGAGCCGGTGCTTGACAAAGTAGTACCCAGTCTTATCCGGATCAGGTTGTATTGTAAATTTGGTGCTTGCTTTTTGAGTATCTTTGAACTCTTTGAACACATTTCTTGAATAGATCTTGGACAATTGCTGTTCAAATGGATGGTATGTGACTGTAACAGGCTCAGACTGCAGGGAGGAAAAAATCAAGTACATTCAGTAACTACCCACATAACATGTATTGATGTGAGTGCTGTCTGTAATTTCTCCAGAGCTGAAACATTCAGTAATCTTTTACATCACATAAATACACATAGCAGGGGCAAATTGTTATAGATGGTTACCTGAGAATTGTACTTTTCTCGTGCCTGATTCTCATACATGTGCTGCAGCATCTCAAGGAATTGCTTTACGAATCCATGTATAGGTGTCGAGTTATCGACATACCCTCCTTTAATCAAAGAATTGACGCTCTCACTTCTCTGCGTTGAAGATACGGTTCCACAGAAAATATTTTTGTAGAACGCAGCTATCCACATTTTCCTTGCATGAAACAAGCTCCCCATTACTGCACTATCTTGAATATTGAATTCATTTATCATATCTGCCCAGGCCCTCTCGAATTCAGCTGGATTCAGAGGATGGTTTATCACTGAAATTAGTCTATCACACAAAGTTGGATGTTCATTGTACAGCTGGTTCAGCGGGTCCTTGTATTTCCTCACCATATGCCACCTGCAGAATCTGTGGTAGGTCCGGGGAATATGATTGGTATCGCAATCTCCATGGCATTATCTTGGTCTGAAGGAAAAAGGGAAGGAGACTTAAGATATGCAAAATCATGTTCATGTTGCATCAAAGACGAAATGTGATATTCTGCAGCGCAAAAATACCTGTGAATATTGTTATCGGATCTTTATCACCCATGCATTCCCTGAACTGCTCAAAGACCCATCTGAATGTTCCTTCGTGCTCATCTCTTATCAGCGCTTGCGCAAACACAACATTCTGTAGTTGGTTATTGAAACCCACGAACATGGCAAGAGGCATGCTGTATCTATTGGTTCTGTATGTCGTATCAAATGTAACAACATCTCCAAAGTCTGCGGTGAAAAAATTTTCATTCAATAATTTTTTTACAGTAAATTTTTAATCCAGTAAATTGTTATTCTTTGCAATTATAGAACATTCAATTATTGTACACCATTCAGTATTTCAACAACATTCAGTATTATGAACTACCTTTGAAATCACCTTGCTGGCTAGCATAACTCCAGAATATATTACGGACCACATTAGTTTCATCCAAATGAAGCTTGTAAAAGAATTGAGGGTTGTTCCTCTTGCACTCCTCAAAATATTCAACCAGCTTAGGTATGTCATTGTTTACATCAGCACGCACAATGGCAGCCCTCCCGCATGCATAGCAGCCAGTCCTGAATCAGTAACTATGGACAGTAATTTTCAACACATTCAGTAATTTAATAAATCAGCAACTTGCAACACACAAATAAATCAACAGAATATTCTCCATATATGCCTCAGTAATTTTTTTGCATCCAGGACATTCAGTAAATTTCAACAAAATAATACCTGTTTTGGACATCCTTTTCAGTTACGTTAAGGCTCTCGCAACCTCCAACAGTGTTCCTCAGTATGCTCATAACTTGCACATGCTTGACTTTGTTGTTGAGCAATAAATCAATCATCTTCTGAAGCGCAGGATTCTTGTTCTTGTGGGCCCTCATGCGCTTCACCATATTTGGTGACCAGGTAAGGATATGGTTGTGCTCAAGCATAATTCTCTTGAAACGCACAACCCCACCATCCTTTGACCCCACTCGCGCACACCATAGCTTTGCAACCTTTGCGCACTGTTGTTTTGTCCCTTTTTCTGTTTAACCCCGGGCTTCCCCTATGCTTCCCTTGAAATGAACAATGATATTCTTGCCCACGATTGCCGTTCCTCTGTTGCCCTTTCGAACCGGAAAACCAGCAAGCATTGCATAGGTGTTGGCATCTCTTAAGGTCACGCGGAAAGAAACACGTGACCGCGGGAGAGCCAAGGGTTTAAGTCACTTGCACTATTTAACCAAATAATCCACATCCAAGTACAAGTACTAGATATGTATTATAAGGTGGGTCATGAATATCCGCAAGCGGACGGATAACCCGTTGTAGCATTTCACCCGAGAGTATTCAAGGGTATCGTATTTATATTTTCCCAAAGGAAGACATGGTTGATAAGAGTACTTATGTTCATGGTGTTACAAAAGAATGATGAAGTATTCACATTCCAATGCAGGGGTTAGGAGCAATAAGTTGAGGATAGTGTGACACACACCAAGGCGATGCATTCTCTTATAAAAGGGATAGAGGCGATCCTAGATAAAGCTAAACTAGACTAGCAGACCACTACTCCTAATGATACAACATTCATATGAGTGCGCAGCTTCTACCTAACATCCAAGATCATGCAAGCGCAAGCAAGCGTCTAATGCCTAGGCATCATCGGGAGATCCGTCTTACGCGAGGTCCGCCTCGCGACTCCGGCTTTTAGACTCCTATGCCATGCCCGAACGTGGAGGATTACTTTGGATGACAAGGCTGTCACTTCTTGTCACCTACCTCTACAAACCGTGGGACACGAAGCACATTCAACGGTGGGTAGATAACCCCAGCACCGTGCCGGCGTCACTAACCACAACTCTAGATCCCTCGAGGCACCGACATGGTGGTAAATCTAGAGCACCCTTGCGGGACGATGAACCCGAAGCCTATTCATAAGAACACTAGCCTAACTAGCATAAGCTAGACGAAAGGATCAAAGCTAGCACTAAGTCATGCAAGAGCGTTCGTCGCTCAAGAATGAGCGACGAACGGCAATTAATCAAGTAAGATCAGGAGTAATCGGTGATCAAGTATGAACGAACGAAGAACATTCGATATGAGTTCATCTTCTATTAATGAAGAACGAAGAACGAACGACGAACTTATATGAACGAACGATGAACGATCAAACAAGATCATGATTACTCTATAAAGCTCATGACAAGGATATGAACGAAAGTATTCCATAGATGAATGATCAAGTCTCATAAAGAGAGGATACAAGAGCTATACCCAATTCTCCACAAGACTTTGGGAGCAATGAGGCAGCCCACTACTAAGCCTAGCACTACCTAGAAAGCCTCTAAACTTCTAGTGTGAGGAGAGAATGATCCTTGTGTTGTTGTGTGTGTTAAGGAGGGGGGTACCCCTCCTTATATAGGCTTGAAAGGTCGGCTCCCGGAGGCGGTTTCGTAGGTCGGTGGCATTTAATGCGCGTGGAACCGACCTCCGGAGGCGGTGGGCAAACCGCCGGAGAAAAGTGGGCCGGGGGGCCACCATGACGGTTCGGCCGAACCGCCTTGTTGGTTCGGCCGAACTGCCACCGGCCCCTCCCGGGCTGGGCTTTGGCGGTTGGCTCCCCACCTGGATGTTGGTCTTTGATCCTGGTGCGTGAGGCCTTATTTGTGTTGGATTTCGTGGTCGTTGGCCTTTTATCTTGGAGTTGATTCCCGCGGCGAAGTGGAAGTTTTGTAAAAGTGTTGATTTGTCGCCTCGGGGCCTGGAATTCATCATTTTCCACCTGCACACTAAAAATCTAGAGGTACACGTGGAACTAGGTTATTTCTAAGTAAAATGCATGCAAGACATGCCTAGTCCTTCTCATTTATTTGACTAATTGACTGGTCGAAATTGGTCCGTAACGACCGTCAACAAGCCCCCCAAGCTTACCCCTTGCTCGTCCCGAGCAAGTAGTAGAACTTTAGGTTGTTGATCGAGAGTTGCTACAATGCCTACTTCTCAAAGGTACCAAGTGTATAACAAAGATACTCATCCTTGAGTTGAATAAGTTGGCAATGGTGACTCACCCTTCCCCTTAGTCCTCATGGGGCTTTGTGCTTTTCACTTTACCTTGGGCGGTTGAGAGAGAGAACGGTGTATAGAGCATTTATTTTCTCTTCCCTTGTCTTGCTTTTTATTCTCCGGACGTTTTCAAAAAATATATTTTTTTTTTTCAAGTAAAACCACGTTCCACAAGTGATGCTCTCGAATCGCTCTAATGGTGTTTATATTCCTCACCAAGGCATGTGTATTGCCTCATCCTACATCTAATAGGCTTTTGTGGAGCTCAAGGTAGGGTATGAAATGAGGCATACTTGCATTCATATTTTTGCGAAACCAAAAGAGTGGATCCATGGAGATAGCAAGTCATACAATCGTAGATCAAGATGTGCAAGTGTGAAGATGATGGTGGTGGTGTATTTGACTACTCCTCTTTTTGTTTCACCTCTTTTTATTTTGGATTTTGGGCATGGCTATCTTTTCTTCTTTCTTTTTCTATGCTCGAAATGAGAGCAGCATCTTTTTCTTGCTCATCTTTTGTGAGCCTTATTTTCTTTTTCTTTTGCATAGCCATGCCTTCTTTTGATATTTTAAGAGAGGTGATAAAATGTGAGGAGTGTCTTTATTTTGGGTGGATGGCATGACATGTTGCTAACTTCCGGTGTAGAAGTGTAGCATATGAGGTGGAGTGTGTACGTGATCTTGATCATGAGAGTATGAAAAGCATCTCACTAGGGTCACACAATTTTGATAAAGCTCAATGAAGTAACAAGTAGCAAATGAGTAAGGTTTTCAAGGGAAATTTGCATATGGCTTTGGTAGGAATTTATCATCACTTGGGAACTTATAGATTTTGCAATTTTTGGGAACAGAATTCCGGAGATTTTAAGCTCAACTTAGGACAAGATCATAGCAGCTCTTTTTACCATATCATCATCTCACAACAACTTAGGTGCAGCTCAAGCATGTGCAGCCCACAAGTTTCAGGTTCTAAGCAAGTTTTGCTAGCCACCAAACTCAAAACTAGGAGAGTTCTAAATTATAGACTAGGCACATGAGAGAAATAAAACAGAGCAACTATTCATCATCTCAACATAGAAAGACTAGCAACATACTTGCAGCGTATAAACGGGAACTAAGCTACTTCTTTTTGTTCTTTTTAGTTTTATCATTTTTATTTTGTTTTTCATATGAGAGGCAAGAACAAGCAAAAACAAGAGACAATAAAGGATACAAGTTGCGATACATGATACCTTAGCGGGGGTGCTGCCCCCCCAAGCTTGTTCTTGCTCATGGGTTTGGTGGAATGAACCCCATGTGACGGAAGTAAGCCAAAAGATCGGCTCGTTGTTGCTCCGTCATGTTGGTGAGGGCGGTGAGCTGGGTGTCGGTGCGCTCTTGCCATTGATGAGTTTGCAAGATGTGTTGGTTGAGCGCATACTCGGTGTCTTCCGCCGTGGTTTGGAGTCTTCCCATTTGTGAGGAGAGGTTGTTCATCTCCTGCACAAAGTTGTAGCCTTGGGCTGATCCGGAGTCGGTGGAGTGTTCCTCCCATTGTTGTTGTGGAGAAAACAGCCCCGGGCCATATCCCGGAGTTTGCCACGCCGATCCCCCGGCCATGTGAGGTGGCGGGGCTGGGTACCCACCGGGAGAAAACCCGGGGTGGCTGTACCCCGGCTCGCCATGAGTCGGGGGTGCGGTGTGGGCATCTCGGAGGTAGATGGTTGTTCTGATCTGTGCGCCCCCTGCGAGAAGATACACTCCTGCGAGACCGCTGCGCTTCTTGGAGCTCAATGGTTAGATTTTTGAGAGTATACAAACGAAGGTCCGGGTTAGGTAACCGAAACTCGTTTGCATATCCCACAAAATAATATATGAGGGAATCGTTCGGACCATTCTTAAGAGAGTGACCTTGAATAAGATAATCTTTATTTATAAGAGAGCGAGGTGTAGCAAGGTATTCAACATTAGCATCATGTAAAGCTCCCACCCGCATGGCAATTCGTGTCACTAGAGAGGTACATTCAATTGGTCCTATCGTCCCAAGATTTTCTATCCATTGGCAAATCATGGCTTTCACGGGAGCAATCTTAATCTTATCGACCGCAGCAAAAAGAATTTTTAGCTCATCCTCGCGCACAATTCGAATATCACTCCTTGGAAAAAGAGTGATAGCAATCCACATGTGCATAAAACGCAAGGTAGGATGATGGATGTGATTAGTTCTAGGTCGCACGCAACTAGGAAGACCCGTAATCCTTTCCCAAAAAGCATGCTTTGAAAACTGAGGAAGGGCACCATCCAAGTCGGTATTGCAGCGAGTATTAAAGCCAAGAAGAGTGCTAAGTTCTTTCCAAGTCAAACGGTAGGATTCACGGAAAAACCGAAAAGAAATTCCTTCATCTACCGTTTGTAGGGTGCATAAAAACTGAAGTGTAAGCAAGCGGGAACCCGGCTCATTTACACTAGCAAAATCTGTCCACCCTAAGGCTTTAAATACTTGAGCAAATTCAGCATCCATACCTATTTTGTGCAGCAGCTCCGTGTCAAATGCTCGCGTAGGAGCAAAGAGACGGTGTTGGAGAAGCGTGTAGGTGCGCGTCTCGTGCTCGCCCACTAAGTCGAGGTCGGTGTCGGTGAGGAGACGATGCTCGATGTTGCCCTCTTGCCCTTCTTCCTCGACTTGTGGTGGTGAACTTGGCGGTGACTCGACTACGGGGCGTGCGCGGGTGCTTCGACGTAAAGAGCTTGAACTTGAGCGTGAGCTCAAGGACCTCTTGATTGACCCGAACAGCTTCTTGGCACCGGTCATGGCTGCACACAAAGAGAGCAAGAATGCAAGAACAAAAATTCCGAACGGGTCATGTGAGGGAAAAAATCAAATTAGCGACACCGTCGGTTGTTCATGTGAGCAAGAAATCGCAACTCGAGAAAACCAAACAAAAACAAATCAAACCAAAAACTAGACAGCACACCAAGAGCAAAAGATTTATGCAGAACTTTTAGGCAATGAGCAAGTGAGGACAATGGAAAACTTGAGAGTAATGAGAATGAAGTGAGTGAGGAGTGGAAATGATAGTGTGAGAGGGGAGAGAGCTCCGGCCAGGCCACCTCTACTTATAGCTCATGAAGTAGCCGTTTTTGAGCGTTAGGAGGGGCATATGACCGTTGGGAAAAGGACAGACCGAGCAACGGTCATGGCAGTTCGGCCGAACCAAGGAGGTGGGTTCGGCCGACCTGCTGTGGGTCCCTTTTGCTCCCCTTTTGGCCCATAGCTCCCAACGGCCAAATGATCATTGACCATGGTTGCTACGTCCGGATATTCCTCGAAATTTTTGCTCAAGAAATCCAAAGAAAGTTGCCTCAAATTCAGCTTTATTCGAAAAATCAAATCTCGAGAAAAAGTGTTGGAGAAAATTCCAACATGCAAAAATTGTTTTTGGATTTTGTATAAGGATACAAGGGTTGTCCAAAAGTTTCAAACAAAGTAGGAAAATTTGGACGTAAAAGGATTTTGGTTTTCAAATTTTCTATGCATGGCGAGTGAGAAAAAAAAATCAAATATGTCTAGCGGAAAATCCAAATAAATGAAATGAAAATTATCTTGTGATAAAATAGAATATGCAGGGAGATGCATGTGGTGGAAAACAAAAATCAAAAGAAATCGAAAGATAATACCGATTTATCCCGTCGACCAGGGCTTTGCCATTTTAAGTCCGGCGAGCGAGGACTTCTCCATTTCTTTTCATCCTTGTGGTGCGGGCCCTTTCCCCGGAGAAGAGGATGAAGATGGCTGCACCTTCTTCACTTGCCACACTTGTTTGGTCTTTGTTGATGTAGGTGGCTTTGTGTCTTGAAGGACCGGCTTCTTGGCCCATAATCCCGGCCTTGCTGTTGCAGTGCTTCTTGGGTTGGTACCATGACGGATTCTCAATTTTGTCAAGTTGCTTCCAAAAGGCGACGAGACTATCCGTCTTTCTTGGCGTCACTTCAACTTCACGGATGTTTGAGGGATTTGGCCCATACTTGATCTTGATCATTGAGCATTGTTCTTTTCTTGGTTGGAACTCAAACTTTTCCTCCTTCCCATTGATGTGGAATCGGATTTCTCCATTCCCAACATCAATTTGGGCGTTTGCGGTGCTCGAGGAAGGGACGTCCCAAAATGAGGGGCGTGTTCTTGTCGATATCCATCTCAAGCACCACAAAGTCCACCGGTATGAAGTTGCCTCGAATTTTACCGGCACGTCTTCGGCTATTCCCGCGGGGTAGCGGACCGAAGAGTCCGCCAATTGCAACCTCATTGGTGTAGGAGTCAAGGTTGTGTAGCTCAAACGATCAAAGACTTCTTTGGGCATCACGCCGACGCTTGCCCCAAGATCACATAAGGCCTGGTCGAAGTGGTGTGCCCCAATGGAACATGATATTGTGGGGCAGCCAGTGGTCCTTCTTCTTTTCGGAAGCCGATTGAGTATAGCTGCGCTACACTCCTCTGTGAGCTTGACCATTTCCTCGTTGGGTAGTGGCCTCTTGTTGTTGAGGATGTCTTTAAGGTAGCGTGCATATGTGGGCACCTGCACCATGTCCAACAATGGCACGTTGACATGAATCCTTCGGATGGTCTCGACGAATCGAGCAAATTGTTCATCCTCCTTTGGCTTCCTCGTTTCGTGAGGGAATGGCAAAAAGCTTGTGTCTTGAAATTCAATTCCATTCTTCCCTTCACTTGGCTTCGGTTCTTCTTCTTTTTCTTTGGTAATAGAAGGGCTTTCCTCCTCCAGGTCGTTCCTGTTCTTCTTTGCTGCATGGTTAGGATATGGCGGATCCCGAGTGGATTTTCCTCCCTCGTGGTAACCGCATTAACATTTTCCAAAGAAGACTCGGGTTGCCCCGGATCTTCCCGAATTAGAACCAGGAATAAGAGCAGCTAGCTGAGCAACTTGGGTTTCAATCATTTTATTAAAGCTCAGCTGATTTTTGAAAGCAGAGGAGAAACCTTCTATTTGTGCAGCTTATGTTTTCTAAGACTTTATCATTGGCAGCAAGCTTTTTGTTGATAGATTCGTTAATTTTAGCTTGGCCATAAACCAAATCTTTCAAGGAAGGTTGATTATTGTTAAAGCCAGTAAAAATTGTTACCTCCTTGATATGATGGTCGGTTTTGGTTGTACCCTTGTCCTCCGTTTGGACGATACCCGTTGTTGTTGTTCATGTAGAACACCTCTTCATGGGTATGGGGGCAATCCTTCCCCATATGGCCGGTGTTCCCGCACTCCTCACACGTCATGTGTGAGTCCAATGCATGAACACCACCATTTGCGTTGTGTTCGTCCAAGCGTTTTATGAGGAGGTCAACCTTGGCGGACAGCATGTCCACCTCCTTGACAGGGTGTACGCCTCTTGCGCGTGTTTGGAGTCGATCATCGCTCCACCCTTGATTGGAGACCATCTTCTCTATGAGTTCTTTTGCTTGGGCAATAGTTTTGGAGAAGAAGGCTCCTCCAGCGAGCGGCATCCATATGTCCACGGGTTGTTGGTGTCAACCCGTTGTAGAAATGTTGAAGAATGAGCCATTCCTCCATCCCATGGTGAGGGCAGGCCGAATGTATTCTTGAAGCCTTTCCCATGCCTCGGGCATGGATTCGTTTGTCGCTTGTCGGAAACTTGCAATTCTTCCACGAAGGGCATTGGTTTTGCCCATCGGGAAAAACTTGGCGAGGAACGCCGTGGAACATTTGTTCCAAGTGTCAATGCTTGCACGATTGGCATAAAACCACCGTTTCGCCTTCCCAAGGAGGGATAGGGGAAACAGCGGAGTTTGATAGCATCTTGGTTGGCTCCGGCCGTGGCCGATGTGTTGCATATTTCCAGGAACTGTTGGAGATGAGAGTTGGCGTCCTCGGAGGCCTTTCCACAAAAGGGAATGGCTTGCACCATAGTGATGAGGCTGGACTTGATGTCAAGTCCTCGCAGCACCAGCGTCGACGTTGGGCCCAATGGGCACATTGGCGACGGAGGGCGCAGAGTAGTCACGAAGGGTCCTTTCAGCCATGAGTGTTGAGGTTGATGGTGCGGAAGATGCGGGCTCGCTTGTCGTGGGTTCTTGAGGAGAGACAACGACGCGAGGTCGAGTCTTTCTCGCAAGAGCCTCGGGATTATCAACGAAGTTTTCCGGCAAGTCGAATCCACGCATGCACTATCCTGTTTTCACATTGAAGAGAAAACAGATCAAGGTTAGCTCTGCAAAGGTAATGATTAAATCATCATCAAGTGTAATCATGAACATTCATTGTATTCTTATTAACCAATGTCTTCCCCGGCAACGGCGCCGGAAATGCTTGTTGGCATCTCTTAAGGTCACGCGGAAAGAAACACGTGACCGCGGGAGAGCCAAGGGTTTAAGTCACTTGCACTATTTAACCAAATAATCCACATCCAAGTACAAGTACTAGATATGTATTATAAGGTGGGTCATGAATATCCGCAAGCGGACGGATAACCCGTTGTAGCATTTCACCCGAGAGTATTCAAGGGTATCGTATTTATATTTTCCCAAAGGAAGACATGGTTGATAAGAGTACTTATGTTCATGGTGTTACAAAAGAATGATGAAGTATTCACATTCCAATGCAGGGGTTAGGAGCAATAAGTTGAGGATAGTGTGACACACACCAAGGCGATGCATTCTCTTATAAAAGGGATAGAGGCGATCCTAGATAAAGCTAAACTAGACTAGCAGACCACTACTCCTAATGATACAACATTCATATGAGTGCGCAGCTTCTACCTAACATCCAAGATCATGCAAGCGCAAGCAAGCGTCTAATGCCTAGGCATCATCGGGAGATCCGTCTTACGCGAGGTCCGCCTCGCGACTCCGGCTTTTTAGACTCCTATGCCATGCCCGAACGTGGAGGATTACTTTGGATGACAAGGCTGTCACTTCTTGTCACCTACCTCTACAAACCGTGGGACACGAAGCACATTCAACGGTGGGTAGATAACCCCAAAGACCGTGCCGGCGTCACTAACCACAACTCTAGATCCCTCGAGGCACCGACATGGTGGTAAATCTAGAGCACCCTTGCGGGACGATGAACCCGAAGCCTATTCATAAGAACACTAGCCTAACTAGCATAAGCTAGACGAAAGGATCAAAGCTAGCACTAAGTCATGTAGAGGCGTTCGTCGCTCAAGAATGAGCGACGAACGGCAATTATTCAAGTAAGATCAGGAGTAATCGGTGATCAAGTATGAACGAACGAAGAACATTCGATATGAGTTCATCTTCTATTAATGAAGAACGAAGAACGAACGACGAACTTATATGAACGAACGATGAACGATCAAACAAGATCATGATTACTCTATAAAGCTCATGACAAGGATATGAACGAAAGTATTCCATAGATGAATGATCAAGTCTCATAAAGAGAGGATACAAGAGCTATACCCAATTCTCCACAAGACTTTGGGAGCAATGAGGCAGCCCACTACTAAGCCTAGCACTACCTAGAAAGCCTCTAAACTTCTAGTGTGAGGAGAGAATGATCCTTGTGTTGTTGTGTGTGTTAAGGAGGGGGTACCCCTCCTTATATAGGCTTGAAAGGTCGGCTCCCGGAGGCGGTTTCGTAGGTCGGTGGCATTTAATGCGCGTGGAACCGACCTCCAGAGGCGGTGGGCAAACCGCCGAGAGAAAGTGGGCCGGGGGGCCACCATGACGGTTCGGCCGAACCGCCTTGTTGGTTCGGCCGAACCGCCACCGGCCCCTCCCGGGCTGGGCTTTGGCGGTTGGCTCCCCCACCGGATGTTGGTCTTTGATCCAGGTGCGTGAGGCCTTATTTGTGTTGGATTTCGTGGTCGTTGGCCTTTTATCTTGGAGTTGATTCCCGCGGCGAAGTGGAAGTTTTGTAAAAGTGTTGATTTGTCGCCTCGGGCCCGGAATTCATCATTTTCCACCCGCACACTAAAAATCTAGAGGTACACGTGGAACTAGGTTATTTCTAAGTAAAATGCATGCAAGACATGCCTAGTCCTTCTCATTTATTTGACTAATTGACGGTCGAAATTGGTCCGTAACGACCGTCAACAATAGGTCACATAGAAATCATACGCATGAGTCGGGCTCTCAAATGTCATGTCACCATGCGGGACATACCTCTCAAGCAATCCTCGGGTCCTGCAGATTATAAACAATGAGTAATATTTTCTACCTACTCCCAAGTAACTTTCGAAGCGTTATACACAAATAAACATATTTCACATATAAAAACATTGCAACAAAATTTATACACAAACAACCAAATTTCACATTACTTACATGAGAATATGTGGGGACAACATCCGGTGTGATTAGCTGCTCGTGGGGGATAGGAGCTGGAGGCGTAATCATCACCCGGTACCTTATTGAATCATCAAGCCACGCTGGGCTGAATGATACCGGTATCTGCTGGTATGGGAGCATCAGGTGTTGATGAAATTACAAGTGGTGGAGCAAGTAGCCGGTGTTGGCTGTGGAGCCTCAATTGAAAGGTCAATAGAAATAGGGGAATCAATGTTATCGCCACCATTCTGTACTTGTGTGACCGCAGATGCAGTAGATTCAACATCCATGTTTCTGCAATAAACATATCCAAATAAGCGCATTCAGTAATTTACTCGGAGAGCTAACTCGCAATCATTTTAATGCCATTTTCTTCGGAGGCACATAACCCTACAGATTTACAAAAACACAAGTACAATTCAATAAAGGATAGGACTAACAACATTTTTCCTATAGCTATACAATACACAACAATTTGCAAATAGTCACCATCTACATACAAACATGACATAATTTATCCATAGGTAATACCACACAAAATATTTTTTTAATATCATCTTCTTCAAAGACACATAACCCTATATATTTTCAAATTCACAATAACAAATTCAACAGAATACAAAAAAAAATACAAATCCTAATCAACAAATTCAGACATTAAGTAGAAGGCAACCTAAACATACCCATGTTTCTACAATAAACATATCCAAATCAACAAATTCAGTAATTTATCGAGAGCTAACTGCAATCATTTTTCAGTAATTTCATACATACAATTACATTAAGCCAGCAACCTTTATTAGTAATTTTCTCACAGCCATCTACATCCACTAATTTTCTCACATAAACATTCATCAAGTATATTGTCAGTAATTTTCTCAATCTATGTTCAGTAATTCCGAAACAAACAGAACAAAAATTTCACAAGCAAGATCAAATCCGACCAGTGGATGAGGTTGCGCAGATGAGCGGGAGCTGCAGGCCTGCGTTGCTGGACTGAATCTCGCCAATTGGATCTCGCACCCACAGCAGATTGTGACGAATTACGGGAGCTGAAGTCGATGCGGCTCGCCGCTCCGTGCGAGGAGGACGAAGTGCGGGTGCTGAACTCGCCGCTCCCGCGGGGAGGAGGATGAAGCGCCGGGGAGACACGTGACGGCGCCTCAAGGGTTGGGCTCGCCTCTACCGTGGCGGTGAGGAAGCGCGGTGGAGATTTCGGACGAGCTCGCCGCGGGAGAGGCAAGGAGCGAGAAAACGCGGTAGCCGGCTCCCGATGCGGCGGCGGCGGCGGATCTCGTGGAGCGCCGCTACTCGGGGAGGCGCGGTAGGGGCCGCCGGGGGAGGTACGTGCGGCATCGGGACAGAGGAATCACAGCGGGGATAACCGGGTCCGGGTCTGCGGAGAGAGGAGTTTGCGCCCGTTACGACAGCTCGTGGGATGGCGCGGAGCGCGCGGGCTGGTTTATCGACTCGATCGGAAGTGCCGCGGGCTCGATCGAAGTGGCTCGGGTGTAGAATAACTTATTCTACACCCGGGTGTAGAATAGTTCTGCCGTATATATATATATATATATATATATAGGGTAGAACTATTCTACACCCGAGTGTAGAATAGTTCTACGTATATATATATATATATATATATATATATATATATATATATATATATATATATATATATATATATATATATATATATATATAGGGTAGAACTATTCTACACCCGGTGTAGAATAGCTTATTTTACACCCCACCAGATCCAGCACCCGATCGAGCCAACTAGAACCGCGCGGCGCGCCCACTCCCGCATCCTCCCCAGCTCCACTCCTAAGCCGGGTGCAACCCGCAAACCCACACAAACCCGACACCACCTACCCCACACACACGAGCGCAAATCCAGAAAAAAATCCCCATCGGGCTACCTTCTCATCGTCGGCGGGGGCGACGACGAGGTCCCCGACGAGTCTTCCCCGAGCTCTCTACCCAGCTCCATCCTCCTCACCACGACAGTGGTGAGCCTGGCTCGTGCTGCAGTATACCAAGGCAAGAGACCATGCTTCATCTTGCCGCGAGAGCGGCGAGCCTTGCCCGAGCGCGCGTCGTCGAGTTCTTCCCCAGCGCGTCAGGATTCACTGCGCTTCTTCATCCTCGTCGCCCCGCGAGCACCTAGGAATCCCTGACCTTCGCCTTCCCCGCCAGCCGCCGGAGCGGTGACGAGATCCGTGGGCACCCGCTCCCGTTGGTTTCAGCCTTAATCCTTGGAGGAGCAACTTCCTCCAGGTTCAGAACTCCAAGGGATCACTGGCCCTTTTCCCCGGCAGCCGTGCAAGCGGCAGAGAGATCCGGATGCCTCATCCTGGTCAATCCCGGCCGGCATTTCTCCTCCGTGTGGAACCACAGGTAATCCCGACCTTCTTTCCTTGCAGAATCGGCGACATGTCTTAACCAATTAATTTTCCCGTCGCCAAGGGTTCTTCATAGCCCTCAATCACTAGTGTCCTGCTCTTATGGCAAACTTTGCTCCTCAACATTGAGCTTCTGTTGTTCCTGACGCACATCAGTGCTTAACGAGGAACTGCAAGAGAAGCTGCCCCTGACTGCAGTGCCATGGGCTTCTGCCTATCACAGCCACGAAAGAAAAATTGTGAGAATCAAGTGGAACTTGTGGAGATTTTCTACCATTTTGAGGCAGGGGAAGACAAATAAGCTTCATCTTGTAATTCTGACGACTGGTTGCTTATAATATTCTAATCTGGATACCATACATCAACTTCTTCTACTTCTAAGTGTGATGCCTGTCCGTGTACAGTGTTGTTGCTAGTGTGCAGGCCATGTGTTCGACATATTACCAAATAGATACTTATTTTCTACAATGTTGCACACAAGACTAACATGACGCAGGTCTCATTACATGCAGATGAGATTAGCATGGCTCTGTTTCGTTCACGCAAGCCCTTGAAAACTATGTCATGGCCTTCAGCTAGCTAGATACAACAACATTACAAGCTTGATGATGGGCAAGACTTTTGAGTTTGGAATGGTGAAGAAATTTATTTGAATTTTGTTTAGTGTTCTGAACAAGAGACATTCCATGGTGCAAAGGCTAATATGTTTTATTTGCTTTCCACAAGTGGCTCGAGCTACTGGAGTGTAATCCTTTATATTCCTATGATTGTGTGAATGTAGTATGCCAACAAATGTTGTGACAGTACTGAAAATTTTAATGACAAGGATGATGGTACTGATGTTGGAATTATTTAAAATTATTGACATTTGCAGTTATAGGAATTATTGGCCTGTTTTCAAGGAAAATAGGTGACACGTGAATAATTGGAAGAAAAACTACTTAAGGTGTGTTCGTTTTCCTGGAGTCTAAACTTTATAGCTATCACATCAAAAAGAATCTTACTATTTATGAGTATTAACTAAAGTTTAATTATAAAATAAATTACAGACCTCTAGACTAATTTACGAGACGAATCTAATGAGATTAATTAAGTTGTGATTAGAAGATGGTTACTGTAGCATCACTTTAGCAAAACATAGATTAATTAACCTCATTAGATCCATCTAAAAAATTAGTACCAATCTGTCAAAAGGGTTTTGTCATTAAATTAATCAAAATATTCATAAATTACAAGATTCTCTTTGATGTGACAGTGCTAAATTTTAGAGGGCAGGAAACGAAGAGGGCCTCAATGAATTACTGAATTAGCATGAATGCTTGTGCAATAGACATGGTTGATATCGATCTGCTGCTAAAACTTGAGCAAAATTGACCGGTGACCAATTACAAAATTACCTTGAAAAATATAAAAAAATAATGTAGAGTAATAATTACTCGATCAACTCAATGGAGAACAAGTCATTTTGTTATGGAAGATAGAAGTTTTAATGGTCCTGGGTGAGATTTGAGAAATTACTGACAAAATATTTCATGATTAAACTATTTAAAGATTACAAAATTACTTAATTATTTAGTGAGAAATAACTGAATGGCGATATATCTAAGCATCAATAGAAACTACTGAATAACAAATAGGAAACTATTGAGCAAGTATATAGTACTCGAAGAAAAGGCTAGCAATCGTTAAATGGATAGGGGAAACTACTGAATGAAGGATATTGAATTACTGAAGAAAGGCCATCAAATTACTAAGATAATAGATAAAACTAAACGGGAGGATACAGAATTACTAAGATTATTTCCAACAACATATCATATTAAAGGTGCCCAGCAAGTTTTAATATAATTATAAATTGATGTATGTCACAAAATTACTAAGTAAGGTTGCATAGAATTTAATGAATAAGTTAGCTATTGAAGGCTAAAAACTTACAAAATGAAATAAAGCGAGAAAATTACTGAATCTGGATTAAGTGAAGCGATAAGATTGCTGAATTGGGATTATACAAAAGTGAGATTTGGAAATAATTACTAAATGAAGACTATAAACCCATTCAATAATTATTCTACATGAAACTATTTATGTGAATGTTAGAAATTACTGACACATAGGGATGTGGCAAAACTTTATTCAATTAAGTGTGGTGTCATCCTTACCAATTACCGAGACATAGAACTTTGAACTAGCAAAGATAAAATACTGAGAACAAATATATAATTACTAAAGGAAGGGGAAAAATCATGCCCGTATTTTTTATATTGTCAAGGGATAATTACTCGAACAACCAAACTATTATCTCTTACAAAATTACTAACTATGTTAGCAAGAGAAGGATTAAATTACTGAGTAAGATGGCAAGTGATTAAACAACCTAACAATCAATCATAGAAGAAGCTTGCAAAATTGAGCAAAAGAGAAGCAGGATTACTAAAAACTATTGCAGGGAAAACAAGCACACTACCGTTCTCATTCACCTTGAATAGTAGCTAGCTGTAGAATGTTCTCTTCTTCGAGAGATAGCTCCAGTGGTCGCATATGACATCAGGATTGTGGCATCTATTTTTTGAAAATCTTGGCCGGTAAGAATGCGCAATGGCATCAACATCCTACAAACACAATCTTGTTATTGTGAGCTGGTAACCTTGTAGCTATAAAGAACTTAGAGAATGACGCTTGCCATGGGTGCAAATTAAATCCATGGATAAATTTACAATCAACAAAGGAAGCATGATAGCAGAAGAATTAATGAATAATTAAATTGTTGAATCTCACAAAATTACCGAGTAAAGGTACATAACCCTACAGATTTTCAAAAACACAAGTACATTCAAACACAAGAAAACACAATTACTGAACATTGCAAGATAATAATTACTAAAAACATCGTTACTCGAAGATTTCAGAGAAGAATCACTGAATTGAGATAATTACTGAATATAGTTTCATTAACTGAACTATTCGGTAAATCCAAAGTACATGATCGAACAATTTGTGATAGTCGCCTCTTACATCGACACATGACAAAATTTTTCTATAGGTAATACATCACAAAATTAATTTTAATGTCATCTTCTTCAAAGGCACATAACCCTACAGATTTTTTTCAAATTCACAATAACAAATTCAATAGATGATAGGACAAACAACATTTTTTCTATAGCCATACAATACACAATAATTTACGATAGTTACCGTCTACATAGACACATGACAAATACACAATAACATTTATTCAAACACAAGAAAACACAATTACTGAACATTGCAAGATAATAATTACTGAAAATTTCAGTTACTGACGATTTCATAAAAGAATCACTTAATCAAGATAATTAGTGAATATAGTTTTAGTAACTGAACTATTCGGTAAATCCAAAGTCAATACATGACTGAACAATTTGTGATAGTCACCTCTTACATCGACACGTGATAAAATTTTTCTATAGGTAATACATCACAAAATTAATTTTAATGCCATCTTCTTCAAAGGCACATAACCCTACAGATTTTCAAATTCACAATAACAAATTTAACAGATCATGATAGGACAAACAACATTTTTTCTATAGCCATACAATACACAATAATTTACGATAGTCACCGTCTACATAGACACATGACAAATACACAATAACATTTATTCAAACACAAGAAAACACAATTACTGAACATTGCAAGATAATAATTACTGAAAATTTCAGTTACCGATGATTTCGTAAAAGAATCACCGAATCAAGATAATTACTGAATATAGTTTCGAGAATCGAACTATTCGGTAAATCCAAAGTCAATACATGACTGAACAATTTCTCGATAGTCACCTCTTACATCGACACATGACAAAATGTTTCTATAGGTAATACATCACAAAATTAATTTTAATGCCATCTTCTTCAAAGGCACATAACCCTACAGATTTTCAAATTCACAATAACAAATTCAACAGATGATAGGACAAACAACATTTTTTCTATAGCCATACAATACACAATAATTTACGATAGTCACCGTCTACATAGACACATGACAAATACACAATAACATTTATTCAAACACAAGAAAACACAATTACTGAACATTGCAAGATAATAATTACTGAAAATTTCAGCTACCGATGATTTCGTAAAAGAATCACTGAATCAAGATAATTACTGAATATAGTTTCAGAATCTGAACTATTCGGTAAATCCAAAGTCAATACATGACTGAACAATTTGTGATAGTCACCTCTTACATCGACACATGACAAAAATTTTCTATAGGTAATACATCACAAAATTAATTTTAATGCCATCTTCTTCAAAGGCACATAACCCTACAGATTTTCAAATTCACAATAACAAATTCAACAGAGGATATGACAAACAACATTTTTTTCTATAGCCATACAATACACAATAATTTACGATAGTCATCGTCTACATAGACATATGACAAATACAAAATAACATTTATTCAAACACAAGAAAACACAATTGCTGAACACTGCAAGATAATAATTACTGAAAATTTTAGTTACTGACGATTTCATAAAAGAATCACTGAATCAAGATAATTACCGAATATAGTTTCAATGAATCGAACTATTCAAGTAAATCCAAAGTCAATACATGATCGAACAATTTGTGATAGTCACCTCTTACATCGATACATGACAAAATTTTTGTATAGGTAATACATCACAAAATTAATTTTAATGCAATCTTCTTCAAAGGCACATAACCCTACAGATTATTGAGCAAGGTAGTAAAACCAATACTCGAATAATTAAATTCTTAAATCATACAAAATGACTGAGTGAGAGATATTTGCATGTTAAACTATTCAAGCTTACAAAATTACTGAATGTTTCAACTTACCGAGCAAGGTAACGAAACAAATATTGAATAATTAAATTCTTAAATCATATAAAAATTACCGAGTCGGAGATATTTGCACCGTTAAACTGTTCAAGATCACATAATTACTCGAATGTTACAAAATTACTTAGCAAGGTAGGAAGAGAAATACTCGAAAGTTAAATTCTTAAATCTTACAAAATTAGTGAGTAACACAAAATATGAATTACTGGAAGCCTACAAAATTACTGACTAGATAATTACTAAATTGTTAAACTATAAAAACTTACCAAATTACTGAGCATTACACTACAATTACTGAACCGAGAAACAATAAAATTACTGAACATGCATGGAAGAAAGAACATGGCTTCATCATCATGGTGATGGTTGGGTACATAGATTTTGTTACTTTACAATGTGAAAATAATAATTGTGTCTACATCAAGCTGAAATATTCAGCATGTCAAAATAAAATCTTCAAAGTGACCTCAATTTACAAAGGCATACTAGTCTGCAATTTCAGCTTCTCCGTAACTTACTCGAATAGAAAAACTACTTGGTCAATTAATTACTTAATCAATCATGAATGCCATTGCAAAATATGCTTGATATTTGCATCTAAAAACTTAAACAAAAATTAATAACATAATATACTTGTCAATAATTTCTCACATAACAATTAATGACATAATAATTATTGGATCACCTTAGAGGCTGATGAAAAATTACTTTAGAGCAATAATTAAGTCTTTTTGTGATGGAAGATAATCAGCACCAAACAACTTTGTCAACTGAGATTGTTGATCATAGCTTCAAATGAAAAAAAATCCAAGTAACAATGTTACTGAGTAGCCCACACCAAAATTATTGAACAGTTGAAATAGAACCATGTAAATAGTAATAGCTCCATTATGTTTACATGCATGCATATAGAACCCCATAGTCATTACAACACCTGACCTAATTATCACAAAACTCAAAAGTATAGTGTGCATCATGACACAAAACAAGCATTGCATAACCAATGGAGCATTCATCACACCAAAAACACAAAAATTCTTCATTCACGACATCTTCATCTATGAGCCCAAGGCTCCCCTTCGATCCTCAAAAGTGCAAGCATACAGTTGTGTCCAGCAAACCAATGACTGCTAGAAATCTAGAAGAATAACATTTGCTCTTCGTCTATCTTGACCACTGGAGAACTCGTCAGCTTTCTGCCATAAAAGTAATATAAACCTTTAAGAAATAATTATTGAGACATATAATATAGAGCAAAATTACTAAACAATACCTCCAACAAATATGTAGTGCTGCAGATAGAACATGTAAGCAGCATAGCAATAATGTCTGAGAGTTATGTAGGATATTAAAGAAATTACTGGTAATTCATCTCATTCTGTTTCTTATATAGGAGTATAGCTCATCTAAATTACTGGTGATATGATTCTCCAACAATATCTAACCTTGTAATAGTAGAAGATTTGCACTATTCAATGAAAAGAACATATCAAAAAATTACTACATATGAAACAACTAGCAGGAAGCCATTTACACCACATAATAATATTCATGTAAAATAGATGGAGTCTAATAAATAGATTGAGTCTGATAAATAACTAATCCATTGTCAAGGATGGAGAAATTACTGAATGGTGGAAATACCTGTCAAATTCACCCATGTGAACCCATGTTGTTGTCATGTTTTAACGAGGAGGGAATAACCAGGCTAAGCACCAAAAGGCCTTTTTGTTTTAGTACTGAAAGCATCAAAAAAGAGAATTACTGGAGCAAAGAGGAAAACAAAGGAATTACTAAAAGGGGGTAGAAAAAGAATAATGACCCTATAGAATTACTGACTTGCAACTATTGAGTTCAAAGTGTTGTCATACAAAATTCTATAAATAAAATTATTGATTTGCAACTATTCGGTTCAAATTACTGTACTGACCCTATAAAATTATTGATTGGAATCGTGGAAACAACAAATGAATTCTAAAAAAAATGGTGAGTAATCTAGTAATCTACATGCATCGTCAGGGTTCATGGGGAGTATAGGAAAAAAATATTGAGAATTACTGAGCAGTGGAAACTACTGAATTATAGTCTTATCAAATATCAAAATAACTGAAGCAGGCACAAAGGTAAGAAAATGGCTCCCTAATTACTGACTTAATAGAATAACTGAAGCATGAATAAAAAATATAGCTTGTAATTACTGAATCAAGAAACAATAAAATTATTGAAACATGCAAGCAAGAAAGTACTGAAAAGAGAAACTATAAAACTATAAAATTATTACTGACGCATGCACGAAAGAAAGAACGTGGCTAATAATTACTGAATAGAGAAATAATAAAATAACTGAAGAATGCACGAAAGGAAGAATGTTACTAATAATTACTGAATCAAGGAAGGACATGGCTCATAATTACTGAACAAAGTTGTATCGATTGCTAGTACATGGAGGTATATAGTTTGTTAGCTACAAGAAGCTAGAATCAATGTTGTGAATGAAAAGCTCACACTATAAATCTATAGGGTGGGTAATTGCAAGAGTGGAGCATCGAACTACCTCACGTGTGTATAGATGGTTGCAGCCTTCTCTTCAACTAACTGAAACTGGTAGAGAAGTGAAGTAAATCAAAGTGATCTTGCAGTCCCAAACCAAAATTATGAGCGACCAAAATCATATGGTGGAAATTACTGAAAGTGGCAAGATTGGGTTAGAATCAATGAAAACATGATGCCCTCAATGTCAAGAAATATCATTCCAAAAATTTGAGACCAGGGATTCAAACACAATGATAGTCACTAGCTGGTTGACGAGAAAAAATTAATCAATGCAACTCTTCAGCCTCGTTAACACTGGAGCATGAAAACGCACACAAGTGATAGTTTCTAAAAACACAGTGCAAAAAATAAAATACAATATAGCTGGTTAATAAGAAAGCAACAGTCAACAAGGTTTGCTTTCTACATTGATCTTAATACAAAGAATAACTGGCACAATCTTCACAAGGTGTTGAAGTATAAAAAGAATTAGCAAATGAACGCCAGATATAAATTGATACTTAAGGAAAACAAATACTTAAGCATATATGAAATACAAAAGGGTGGGTTATAGAATCAAATTATTGTGATGTACTTTTACCATGGAGTACTTCTCAGTTACAGAGTATAGATCAAGCTAGTCAGGGTTCAATAATACAAATCCTAAATCAAATATATTTGATTTTAATGGCCTTCAACTACCGAAATAAAACAGGCATAACCTAGTGGAATTCAGTGCTAGAATACAATGGATAATCTGCTTACAATGGATATAACACTGCTGCTTAGAACTGCTGCATCAAAACAAGCATAACAGAGAGGAAAATCAATGGATAATCTGACCAAGCATAATCAATTAAATTCCTTCAAATTCAAATTTACTAAATGTTCTAAAGAAAAGGACAACCAAAAAGGAGTCTGTTCACTTTAGTTAAATGACATATAGGAGCAATACTATTCAGCCAAGCTGCATCCAGAATAAATAAATACTATAATGTGTCACAATAAAAATGAAATGCGGAAACCTAGGACTCAATTTGTAGCACCTACATGCTCCCAGTGAACAAATTATCAAAACTAGCACAACTATTCAAGCTCACAAAATTACTGAATGTTACAAAATTACTTAACAAGGTAGTAAGACAAATACTGAAAGTTAAATTCTTAAATCTTACAAAATTAATGAGTAACACAAAAGACGAATTACTGGAAGTCTACAAAACTACTAATTAAGGTACCAGGACAATTACTGAATAGTTAAACTATAAAAACTTACAAAATTACTAAGCATTAAACTACAATTAGTGAGCATCAAATTTACTGGTCAAAACTCACTCCACATAACTTGGAACTTCTGAAAACTACCAACTACAGAACAATAGAAAAGATATGGAACCGAAAAAAGGTGCAAGTCAAAACCAGCAGAATGGTAGTTGCCATGAGTGCAAGTCAAATCACTGGAATAATTATTGAACAATTAAGCTACTGAATCTTACAAAATTACTGAATGGTATAGAATGAGGATTATTGAGTAATAAACGGGAAGATTAAAAATTTACTCAGCAAGGTAAGGTAGGAGAAGATTACTTTGCCAAGCTGAAAATTACTCGGAATTGTCACTTTGTGAATCTAAAAAATAATGTACCAGCAAATGAAGCTAATGTATTTGGTCCTTGATAAAAATACTGACATGCACTCCCAAAAATAAAATAGACAACAGAAACAGGTTATGGGATGCTAGAACGGGCATGTGAGTGGTCACTAATTTAGCACAACAATATTTCCCCACATAGATTAACCACCTGACGGATTGACATGAGGTCATATGCACCACTGCTCATGAGCAACCTGCGAAACCAGCCGTAGTTGCCAAATCCAAGAATAATCCCCTCAAACCAAACCGAGTTGCTTGAATCATCTAGTGAACCATGAACAAACACTCAAATCAAACTACAATCCACCGTAAAACGGACGCACATCTAGTAAAAAAATGAAGGGAGTATACATCTGGGGTAGATAATAGGGACCATTCAGTGCTCACGAGTACAATCCTGGAAGAAATCATTGAGGATTGCTTGAGATTACAGTTCAAAAGGGGATCGCACCACCACAATCTCTACATAGCACATACCGTTAGTAAGTTGTTTTCATCCATTCGACCGACCGTGAAGTAGATCTGTAGCTATTGATGCTCCACTTGCACAGAAATAGAATAGGAATTCAAGGAAGGGAAACGGGAAGGGAATAGGAGATCACCTGAAGGGAATAAGAAATCACCAGAATAGCAATCCGCTCCAGCTGCGTGTATATGCCTCGCTGCCCTGCGCCCCTGCCCAAGGTCCACGCATTTCGGGAGAAGTGAGGATGGGGAATCGATGCTTGTCAATAAATCGATGTTGAAGCGGAGAGGGGAAGGACGAGATCTTACCAAGAGGCTGGAGGAACTGCCGTTAGGAGTTGTGCTTCGTCCACCCTGCGAAGATCGAGGGCACGCATCGCGCCCCCACACGAGAACCTAGGGTTCCACGACATCGAGCCCCCGACGTGCACCCGCGTAACCACAGAATCTGAAGACCATCGCGGGAGCACTCGTCTCCATCACACGCATCGCGCCTCACCTCGCCTCGCCATAGCCCGTCGGCTTCACCTTCGCTTGCCACCCACACCGCCGCCTCGACCTTCCACGATCTCGATCCCGTGTCGCGTCGTTGCAGCCAAGGAAGCCGAAGACCATCGGAGGAGTGCTTTTCGCCTTCTCGAGTCGCCGCCTCCCTCGCTCCGACCTGCCTGCTTCGCCCCTGGTCGCCTCTCGCGCCGCCGCGAGTCATGTGGGAGAGGGGGAGGAGGAATGACTGAAAAGTGGGGCCGGATGTGGTGCGGGGTCTTTTATAGGAGGGTGGTGTTGCGGGTGAGTTTAGCGGGGTCACACCCGAACGGGGATGCGGGCCCGATAGCGCGGGGTTGAGTTGGGTTGGTTGGGTGCGATCCAGTCATTCAGATCGGCATGATTTAGTTGGTTTGGCTCGGTAGTTTGGGTCCGGGTGTAGAATAAGTTATTATGCACCCGGGTGTACAATAGTATATATATATATATATATACATATACTAGGACTATGTTCTCACACCCTTCTCATGAGAGCCCGTACTAACCTGTGTATATGTTTTTTTTATATGCATTTGCAGGAGCCAATGATGAACACCGAAAAGGAGGATTCACTGACCAATACTGTACCAGCAAGATCAGCCCCTAATCTTTTATTGATTGATAATCCATCGGCCCAAGAGGGTTTATGTGCAGATAATCAAGTGATCATGGGGCCTGCAAACAGTGGCAAGAGACAACTTTCTCCAACTTCAGCAATAGGGAGAGAATCTCCCGCCAAAAAAGCGCTGAATTTCAATGTTGAGAGTGTGGCTAGCATCTCTCTGCACCAACTCTATTTAAAATTTCAACGAGGAGTGAAGAAATTAATCAGTTATTCACGCCAACTGCAGCTATAAGTACTATGGATCAGAGTACCACATCAACCACTGAGAGTTATGGCTCTGGCGATATGAGCCTTGATGCTTTTTATTTAGCAGGGCCGGATCACTGTCCACAACCCTTGCCTTCTATTTCCAGTATCGAGCCGTCAGCAGATGTAGCAGCATTGTATGGGGATTGTAATGAGAATTCTTTACTAACTCATACAATTAGTATGCCCCCTGACCTTGAGTCAGATGGTGCTATAGTTTCTTATCTGAATGGTATTAAATACACGTACTATTATTATTATACCTGTTACCTCTTTCTCCTTTTTTTTTAGGAATCAAGATTTAACTTTCATATACAAATCTGATTATATATTTATCGTTTTTTAGACCGTGACGAGCAACCTGCTATGGCTTCCAATGATACAGCAGCAATCCATTTGGACGGTATTTTAATATGTGCACCAACATTTCAAATATTATTATTTGTATGCACGTATCTGACCAATTTTTTTAGAAGATGGCACGCAACCTATCGCAGGCTCAGGTGACGCAACAACACTAATTTCTGATCCGACGACTGCCATGAATGCAATTATAGAGGGTGCTGTCAAAGGAGTTGCCATCGCTGTAATTGATGGTGTTCTTAAGATGTTGGAGACCACCAATTTGCATGATCCTAATTGACTTGCTGCATTGCAAATGGCTTCAGCACAAATCCCATTGCACCATGCTAGTGTTGCAGAGGCTAGGAAGAAGTTGGATAACTTAATAGAGATTTCTATTAATCTGCAACAAGTTTATTCAGAGTTTGGTGCTCATTCTGAGAAGAAGAAAGAAGTTATTGCCGAGGCCAAACGTATGATCACTGGTCAAGAAGAGATACTCCAAGCTATTGTCCAAGAAATGGAGTTAACTGGAAAGCGTGAGGCTGAGCTTGTGAAGCAGATTGCTGAAGCCCAGGACACATTGAAGTATGTTACAGCTCAGAAATTAGAGATCCTTCAGAGGCGTTCTGCCCAAGATTCAGAGCTGCAGCGATTAAGAAATATGCTGCAAAAGGAGCCTGACCGAGAAACTAAAGACTTCCAAGAAAAGATTGCATGTTTGGGCAATGAAGCTGATAAGCTCCAAGATGATTTAAAGAACTAGCGTTCTTAAACCCTTTTTTTATATATACTTCAGTCTAGACGGGTAGCTCGTTCATTTTATATGAGGCATAGGTCTTTCAGTCTATGACACTATCGAAATAGGTCATATCACACCATTTCCTTTGGCAATAAATTTTTTTAGAGACATATATTGTCTTGTAATAATCAAAAGGTGACTGTGCACGCTACAACTTTTGGTTTATCGATCCATGCATCACATGTTTATCTCTCTTATTTAATTATTATATTATTACTTTGATATGGCAAAGGTGCTTATGGGCATTTTGCCCCCTGCTATTAATCATGCAGGTGCATCTTATTTGCTTTAGTCATACAGCGCTTGATATCATATACATATGCCTTTTTTTTTGGCTTACGATTAGACTCGTGAAATTAGAGCCAATATTTTGTCTCTTCCGGTTTAAGCTCGTAAAATATTGGAGTTTGTACTTGATTTGATTTTTTTATTTCACTCACAGTTTAGGCTCGTAAAGCGTTGGAGCGTATATATTTGTTGCTTACAGTTTAGGCTCGTGAAGCATTAGAGCTATATATTTGTTTTATTATGCATAGTAACGCTTTAGGAATTTCTCATTTATTGGGGAGGGCAATATTCGCCATCTGAAGATGTAATTCGATACGCACCACTTGAGTACACATCTTTTACGACATATGGGCCTTCCCATTTGGGTTCAAATTTTGCTTGCATGCGATCTGCGATATTCATGGGTCGCACAACTGCGAGTACTAAATCTCCTTCTTTAAACGGTCTTCTTTTTAAGCGTTTATCGAAAGCTCAAGACATCCTAGCCTGGAATGCCTCTAAATTTTGTAGAGCTTGAAGCTTCTTTTCTTCAAGGTTATCTAGTTCTTTTAAGCGTAATTTTGCCGCTTCATCTTCTGTAAGCTTTTCATGGATAGCAACTCTTAGGGAAGATATTTGCATTTCTAACGGTAAGACTGCTTCACCCCCATATACTAGAGAATAAGGGGTCATTCCCGTTGGTGTACGTGTTGTGGTTCGGTATGCCCACAAAGTTTCAAGTAGTTTTTCATGCCACTATCGTTTATTTTGTGACACCACTTTTTTAAGCAATTTGCAGAGCACTTTGTTGAATGCCTCTCGCTTGGCCGTTAGCAGAGGGGTTATATGCCATGGAGAACAGATGTTTAATTTTGAATTTATTGGTTAACTTTTCTACATCTTTGTTTTCGAATGAAGTTCCATTATCGGATATGATTCGAGATGGAATACCAAAACGATATATGAGATTAGTTCTTATAAAATTCTCAATATTTTCTGCTTTAATATCTTTTAATGCTATAGCCTCTGCCCATTTAGAAAAATAGTCTGTAGCAGCAAGGATGAACCTATGGCCTTTAGATGAAGGAGGATCAATTGGCCCAACAATATCCATTCCCCATATTTCAAAGGGTCATGACATATTTGTTGGATGCAAAGGTTTGTGTGGCTGATGGATAAAATCAGCATGTATTTGACATTGATGACATCTCTTTGAAAATTTCATTGAATCATCAAACGTAGTGTGCCAATAATAACCCAACTGTTTTAACTGATAATGTAATTTCAGGCTAGATTGGTGTGCACCACAAACTCCAGCATGCACTTCTGTCGGTGCCTCTATGATTTCATTTCCCGCAAGGCAATGAAGTAGAATCCCATCACATGACCGCCGATAGAGCATGTCATTGATGCAAGTATAAGTGTTGGATCTTTTTCTTATCATGGTCCTCTCGGACGAATCTAGAGGCAAGTATCCATGCAACAAATATTCAAGGAAAGGAGTTCTCCAATCACCTAATTCAATTTCATAAGCATCAGCTGCAAGGACCGAGGTGGACACAATATCCTCCTCCTCATTAAGTATTGGGAGAATTCTTTACTCCTCTACTTGTACCTCCAACGTTTGGCCGTAATTTAATGACATGCTGGCTGCCAAGCTTGCCAAAGCATCAGCCTTTTCATTTTTGCTTCGTACGATATGTTCAATTCTCATATTTGAAAACTGACACAGGAGCTGTTTGGCTTTGAAGAAGTACGGGACTAATTCTGATTTCTTTACTGCGTAGGTGCCCAACAACTGATTAATTATTAATTGAGAATCACCATATATGTGCAATGTATCGAGCCCCATGTTTTGGGCTATTTCAAGCCCGATAATTAAGGCTTCATATTCAGCAGCGTTGTTTGATACTGCTGAGGTTAGTGTGAATGAGTACGGAATTATTGCTTCGCTAGGAGTGATGAAAACGATGCCCGCACTTGCTCCTGATTTTCTGCAAGCGCCATCAAAATACATCTGCCATGACGAATCAGCCATAGTAGTGGCAAATACTTCCTCATCGGGTAGATCATCATCGATGGGGTAATCGTCGGGTATAGGATGTGCCGCCAGGAAATTAGCCAAAGCTTGATCTTTTACCGCCTTTTGGGCACAAAAACAATATCAAATTGTGAAAGGAACATTGCCCATTTAGCCATTCTTCCTGACAAGGTCATTTTATTTAGTATATACCGAAGCGGATCCGCTCTCGAGACGAGATGAACTGTATGTTCTAGCATATAGTGGCGAAGCTTTTGTGCTGCGAACACTAATGCTAAGTATATTTTTTCTATGTTCGGATGGTTGCGACTAAGATAGTATAGGGAAACTTCTTTTCCTTCATCATTGTTTTGTCCTAGGAGGGCGCCTAATGAGGTCGGCATGGCTGCTGTGTATAATATGAGTGGTCGTCCTTTTACAGGAGCACATAAGACTGGTGGATTCGTCAGGTACCTTTTGATGTCCTCAAAGGCATTCTCGGCAAGCTTGATCCCACACGAATGGAACTCCTTTTTTCATGAGTCTAGAGAATGGCTTGCATCTCCCGGATAAATTTGAGATAAACCTCCTAATATATGCTAGGTGGCCTTGTAGACTTTTTAATTCATGAATATTTTCAGGTGGTGGCATATTTGCTATTGCTTTTATCTTAGTAGGATCAACCTAAATGCCATGCTTTGTGACAATGAAGGCAAGGAACTCCCGAAGAAACACCAAAAGCACATTTCATTGGGTTCATTTCCAATTGATGTTTTCTAAGGCGTTCAAACACCACAACTAGATGTTCTAGATGGTCTTTTTCTTGTTTTGATTTTACCACAATATCGTATATATAACATTCAACAATTTCATATAACAATCCATCAAGAACAATGATCATGGCGCGTTGATATGTAGCACCGGCATTTTTTAGTCCAAAAGGCATTACTTTATAACAATATATCCCTTTGGTGGTTCTAAAAGCTATCAATTCCTCATCCTCCGGTGCCATTTTTATTTGGTTATAACCAGAAAATCCATCCATAAAGGAAAATATTTCATATCCCATGGTAGACTCGATGAGGATTTCGGAAATGGGTATGGGAAAGTCATCTTTAGGGCATGCTTTATTTAAATCTCTAAAATCAACACATATGCGTGTCCGGCCATTTTTCTTCTTTGTAGGCACGATGCTTGAAACCCATGTTGGGTATTTTACTTCTCTAATGAAGCTAGCAGCTATGAGCTTGTCCACTTTGGGCTCTATTTTTGGGAGAAGCTCCGGACGATACCTTCTTTGACCTTGTTTTATTGGTTTGAAATTTTCTTGTATGGCTAGGTGATGGAGGATGACCGATGGATCTAAACCTGGCATTTCTTTGTAAGACCAAGCAAAGACATCTCTATTTGCCGAAAGGAATTTATGATATTCCTTTTTGTTCTCATTAGATAAATGTTTACATATAAATATTGAGCGAGGATCATCAGGCGTACCAATATTTATTTCCTCTAACTCATCAATAGTTGGCTGATTTCCATCCTCCATTTGTGGAGGAGCGGGTGTAGCATCGATTGGCTCGACAGAGGTCGTATGGACTTCATATCCCAGCCCATATTTTTCTTCTTTCAACACCTCATCTTGATGTAAGGCGTTTAGTTGTGCTCGCGACAAATACTTTTCAAATGGTGCGAGCTGCCCCCGGCCATCACATAATGAAGGACCAGTGGAGATATCATAGCCCATCTGCAGCATAATGTAAAGCACATTATTATCATAAAGAGAGATGGGTAAAATTTCTTCGTCTTTGTTTGTCAAGCTAACATGTGCAACAACATTATCTTTATTATGTCGCTCATCATTAGCTTCTTTTATTTTTCTTTGAACCATGGAAGGTAATGGAGTAGGAAATTTGATACCTTTATCACTCGGATGATTTATATACAATGCGAAATATTGGTTCGCCCTTTTTTCTTTGACTCGCTTGGGACATATTGATATATCTTTTTGCTTGATGAAGCTTCTTTGCTATCTTTTGTTGGAAGATCTTCTAGAACAACCTTTATCTTTGGTTTTGTTACTTTATCAACAGAGCTCGAAATAGAATTTTGCATCTGCATAGAACGATTCAGCTCATCGTGAAAGGCTTCTTATCCGCAAATATTGTCACCACATCGCCTCGATGTATCCTTGTATTTAAGGCATTGGTGAAGCGTCGAGGAACCACTTTATTTTCATGCAACCATGGGCGCCCAAGAAGTGCGTTATATGTGGTAGCCGCATCTATCACATGAAACTTTACATAAGTCATAAATTTATCCAACTTCAAGACTAGAGAAATTATACCCACGGCTTCTTGACCTGATTGATTAAAGCCATGGATGACGACATTAGACTGACTTAAATCTTTGGGAGAATAGCCTATCTTTTTAAGAGTGCGTAGCGGTAACAAATTTATAGCTGAACCACCATCGACCATGATATGATTAATTGGTAGGTCATCAATGTCATCGAACAAGAGAAGGGGCCTGTTATGTTTTTTATGTCCCAACAACAAGTCCTCATCGCCAAACACCATATCTTTATCCTTAATCGGTTCTATTTCTGCTTGTGATACTTCAACTCTATAATCTTCTGGGAATGAAAGTGCTGTGATAAAAGCTTTGCGCAAATCAGAAGATAAATAAAGAGCATCATATACAGAAAGCATAGCTGGAATTTTCTTCAAGTGTGCGATTACATCATATTTGACCGACACATTAGATACATGGTCGGGCACATCATTTGGAGTTACATCTTTGCCTTTTGGCTGTTTGGAAAGAGGATAAGGGTCGGGCAGTTGGCGACCTGATCTAAGTTGTACTTCATCAACTTCTACATCTTCTTCTTTAGGGAAGTGTAAATCCTCATCGTCATCTTCAAAGACTCCAATGGCGAGAGTCCACACTCTTCGGGGAGATCGTCCTCACGCCTCCAAATATTTTGGGGGAAGCGTGGGGCTTTGCTCCTCGGCCTCACTTCTTGTAGGGCGCGTCGTCTTGACAATTGTTGTTGACGCTCTCTTGATCTTCGGGGGATGATTTTCCATATCTTGGAGTGGAAGTCCACCTAAGGTGAGTCTTGCTTTCATTTGCTCGCTTAAGTTTGAGTTGCGAAGCATATCCAGATCCTCAAAAGTGGCCACATTTGACATCGCCGTTTTCTTGCCTTTCTTCAAGCTTTTGAGGAGGTCGGCATTTATCGTGCCATCATCGATCATCTTTTGGATAATATTTTTCACCACAAAGCAATCTCTAAGTGTATGGCCCAAAATGTGGTGGTAGTGACAGAAATTTGGCTCCTTGAACCTAGAAGCTTCTTCCGGCCTCTTTGGTTTAGGGAGCTCAATGAAATTCAATTCTCTTAGACCCATGAATAGGTCTTCAACTTCCTCGACGGGGAATGAGTATTCCTTATTTTGACGCTCACTAAGAGTTGGCCTCCTAGGAGCTTGTTCTTTTATGTTTTCTTGATCCCTCATAGTGACACTTCTAGGGTGAAACTGTAGTCACCTTAGCTTCTGCTAATTTCTGTTTGGTGGAGAACTTATCACGTTGTTCACCCTTTTCCATGGGTTTTCCAAACGATCTCGAACCACGTGCAACATGCTGCATGTAGTTCTCAATATCTCGTGGCTTTGGAGGCTAGTTCCTCAAAGGTGATTGGACGCACACCTTGGAGATAAATAGCCATGTCCGGGCTTAAATTGTTCATGCACATCCGAACCGCTTCGGTTCGGTGATTGGTCGTGGGCAATGAAGGCTCAAATTCCTCCATCTACTGATAAAATCCGCAGCTTTTTCATTAGATCCTTGCAATGTTTGTGTCAATTCTGTTATTCTCACCATCCTTTGAGTGCTATAGAAGCGTTCCAGGAAGGCATCTTGCAATTGCTCCCAAGTCCGTATAGAACCGGGTGCTAATTTGCTATACCAAGTGAAGGCAGGACCCAACAATGTTTGCACAAATTGTCGGAGGAGGAGAGCACCATTATGCATCGTGTCTTGACAAGCTGCCAGGAAATGGGCCACATGTTCATGAGGCGACACAGATCCATTGAACTTGCTGAATTGTGGTTAACGATAGTTACTTAGAAACGGCACCATATCCACTTCGGCGGGTAAGGCTTTACGTACCCTGGATGCATTGAGTAATGAGTCTGCATATATTGTGCCTTTACACTTTCGGCAATCATCCTTTGGATTGCCTCAATTCTGATCGTACTTGGTGCTTCATGGTGGTTGTTCCGGCTCGTAGAAGCACTCCCTACATTTTCTTGTCTTGCATCATTATTAGCTGCTATTTGCCGATGAAGCGCAGCCAACTCTTCCCCTCTTTGTCGATGTGTGGCTGTTTGTTGCCATAGTGCCGCTAATTCTTCTTCTCTTTGGTGATATGCGGCTGTCTGTTGACGTAGTGCAGCCAATTCTTCTTCTCTTTGTCGATGTGTAGCCGCTTGTTGGTGAAGCGTAGCTAGTTCATTTTCTTTTTCTTCGAGCATAGCTGTGAGGTGCGCCATTTGCTCATCTATCGGCCGACTTTCATTTGCGGCAAGAACTTGCTCAATATGATTCAACTCACCCTCCATACGGGGCACGTCACTCGAACCTGCAGTATCCAATAATTCATTTTCAGGATATGTAAAATTATTACACAGGGGATTATAAGACCCTACATATATTGAATCATTACCCGAACTTGTAAGGCTACGGGTCATGGGGCGATGATCGACAATATTTTGTTGAGGCTTTTTCCTCTTGAAATGTATCGATGTAGACGATGTATCACTAGAATCATTTCCTGTGATACCCACGGGCATAGATGCGAGTACCTCAATTGTCTTACGTGCGGCCCTCCTTCTTGGCCTCCTAGTAGATTTGGGTGTATCATCCTTTGCTATTACCCAAGATTGATCACTCTCTTGGCTTGATGAGGGGATATTTGGCCCTTCAATTATTTTAGACATCGCGTCAACCGGCAAAGGCATAAGGGTGTCAAAAATGAAATCCCGCTATGACTTCACCATGACGGGTTCACCGATTGCCATTGGAAGGTATTCTAACAACCAACGAATATTGCGTTGGCGATGTTGGCGGCGTTCGGCCGACATGGAGCCTTGTAAGGACCGTTGCATCATTATTTTGGATGATATCATGTCACACATCACATATAAGGAATCATCATAGTCCTCCCCGATATCAATGGAGGTAAGGTAGTCCTTTTTCCACTCAAGCTTATTTTTTGCTTGATCATTATCAGATTCATAAATCGGCGAGGGAATAAATTCCGGGGCATCCGCACGAAGTCGAGTCATGATGTGACGTGACTCTTCTTGAGAGGATGATGCATTGTACTTCACCATAGTAGCTTTTCTTTTATTCATCGGTTGCGATTTAGGCATTCGCATCTGTATCAACCAGTTCCACGGGACGTGACCCAACAATTTTTATGGGTACATTGGATGAGTTGGCCCCGACCTAGTAGGGGAGTTAGGTGGAGCAGCCAACCCCTCGGTTTTTGGGCTTGATGTAGATGCATACAATGCTTTTTTCTTCGGACTTGTTTTCATGACGACGACGGGCCATTCTCCAAGCGTCGTACGGCAAAAACTTGACCTTACTTCACGGCTCGAAACTTTAGAGCTTGTCGGCTTAGAACTTGCAGCCTTGGAAAAACTAGGAGGGACCGGGCGAGAGAATGATCCTTGCGCACATTATTCATGTGCGCATCCGATGCCACAACCCTTTCCTTTGCAGCAGCCCTCCTTGCCCTCCGCTTGGAAGCTTTGGACACGACGGGAGTGAAGCCTTCCTCGGGCTTGGAGTTGATTCCTTGGTGCACTATCATCGGCGATATGGCCGTGGTGCGTGACGACTTGGCGTTACTTGTTTCTTGAAGGGGACCCATAGGAATGCTGATCCAAAGGGAACCGACTTGGATGGTGATGGAGTCCTGAACACGACCAGCCATTTTTTCCTTCACATAAGAAAACCATATATGAGTTTCCTTGTAAGCATATATGTATACCATACATAAATATTATCATATACATATTCTTTTTTGACATAGCGTACATGCATATCATGTAATTTCGTCTTTTCATTTTCACACTTTGACATTTAGTATCAAAGTCATATATAGAAACCATATTGGAATTCAAAGATGAGGGGAGAAATAGGTCCCACTCGGGCGTGCAGAATCTGATGACAGAAAACGGTCGAGGTGACACGCACCCTCGTCAAAAGAGACAAATTTGAATTTGAATTTAATTTAATGCGTAAAAGAAAAGAATTCAGGTATTGCGAGCTCACACTTCCATAATTCTTACATATACATAAAAATTATGTTAATTACATCTCCGTAGAGAAAACCCCGATTAAGAACTCCAACATAAAAGAGAAAATTACATCATGGTTACATGATATGGCTTCCTACTACAAACTATGAAAGAAAATAAAAGCCTTTAGTCTTGTCGTCGTAGTCGAACTTCTCGAAATGCTTAACATATCTTTTCCTTTTAGGGTGAGACATGTGCGTTTATGTAGGTGCACATATATACTTTGCCCTTTATGAATGTCGAGAGGCATGCAAATATAAGATGCATATTTTAGGAATTTGAATATGGCCTAGTAATTGTCCCATTAGGTTTCTAGCCAATATTTGTTTATCCTATGTACATTATTTGAGTTGCAAAGTGTAGGCCCATAAAATTGAACCATAATATTGCCATTGTACATATGAAGTACACATTTATTTATTTCTTTTTTTGTTTAGGTTACGCGACCCAATTTTGGATATTGGGGATTATCAACACTCACGTATGCATGAGGTGATTATTTTGAGTCTATTAAAATAACAGTACGATATATCCTGTGCATATGCAGGAATCATGCATTTTAATTTGGAGTTACATGATTCATATTTTGGCTTTCACATGATGAGCGAAATGCAAGCATATCTTTAATTTAACTCAACATGTTGTTCCTGTATGACGAATAAGCTAGCATATACACTTTTTATATTTAAATTATAATTGTTCCCCAAATGTCTTTGGAGACGGTATACAGAGATTACTGCTATATGACAGCAGTATGTATGCAGCACATTATTTTATTTGGTTAGAACATGTAGATTTTGTCAAGTAGACTAAATGCATCTATTTATACTTGATCATCTAGCCACTTTTGTTGTTGTAAGCCTGAGAGGCCAGGCAAATATGTAAACAGACAGTCTATTAAAACAGGATACAAATATTTACTTATTGACTTATTTTAACTAGGCTGACGATTTGCACGAAGAATTTTGGGTAACGACGAGGTGCGACATGCACAGGTTGTTTTATTAACACAAGTGCTAATTATAGTTATGCATATAAGGTGGAGTATGTTCTGTCGTTTTACCAAGTTGCGACGTTTTTTGCATGGTCAAAGTGATAGCAGCTAGCTTATGTGCTAAGCATGATGAAAAGATGATGCCAGACATGCTAATTGGCCGGAACAAATATTTTAATTTTAGCATCAATTAAGAAAGTTCTTTTTATGACAGCTGTCTATGATGCAGAGAGTCATATGATGGTTTATTTATAGATTTCATATGATCAAACTTTATAATGGCAACCGACTATAACGCAATTTTGCTAACTTGGCAAATAAATGCAACATCAGAGATCAAATTATTTCTTTATCTAAGAGACAGTAGTTCGCATGGTGCAGTACACATGCAAGAGCATTTTTATTTCCTGATATTATTACTATTAACGTGTCATGGCCATAGGCATGAAAATAATCAGGTGACCAGTTTGGGTATTTTAACTTCTCACATCTTATAAATATAATGATAAAATGTGCGGATTCGATGATGGATTATGCACACTATAATTCGTATCAATGTAGTGACCAAATCATTATCCAAGACATAAGTCATGGCACTTGTATCAACCAACGAGACCGAATCAAAGGGCATAGCGTGGTCATATTTGAGCATGAACTTGCGAATTATAAAGGCAATTTAAAGAAACTTGATTCTAATATGAAGAATCAAGTCGTAATCCTTATGCTCACCATGATTCCGTATCAATGCGGGGACCAAATCATGGCTCAAGACAAAGTTTGTCATGATCTGATTTGTATCGGCCGGTAAGACCGGATCAAGAGGCATAGTGATTCATATTTGAACACATACATATAGAAAACATAAAGCAATCTGCGAAACTTGAATCCAATATAGAGAGACAAGTATAGATGGCAAGATTTTCTTATGCACATCATGATTTGTATCATTGTAGGGACCAAATCATGGATGGAGACATGAGTCTCGCAGAGCATGACTTGTATCCACTAACTAGACCAAATCAAGAGGCACAATTCACGTTAGAAAAGAAAAGAATGATTTTGTGATTAACCTTATGCACAGGTCTAATCACCGGCAAGGACGCATATGAGCTTCTCACCTCGCGGAACTGCTGCAGCAGGCTCTTGCAGATGAAGCTTGACGACGACGGTTGTTGCCGCTGAAGATGAACAACGTTCGCTTGATGCTGAGTTGCCGACGGTTGTTGTCGATGAACAGCGATCACTTGATATCAATGGTGTTCGTTGTTCCTTGACTGCTTGCCGGTGAGACGTAGACGGCAGAAGTTTCACTCCGGCAGCCTGACGATGCGGTGGTGCTTGCGCGGGCTGAAGAAACTCTTTCACGAGCTTTGCTTCGGCAGCCTGACGGCGGTTTGCGTATAGGGCGCAAGAGTTTTTACAAATGAGAGCAGGGATCCGGGAATCGGGGTCTTCACGGTGACCTTTGTCTGCTATTTATAGAGCAAGGAAACTTGGCGGCAACGTCTCCCGCCATTTGTAGTCACTACTAGGATTCGACCCTGCAATAGCGGGCATTTTGGGTCTGCAAAATCGGACATTCCGGACGCTATTACGCACACGTTATTGCAGGATCGGACTAACAATAGCGCCCATGACCGCCCGCTGTTGCAGGAAACCCTACAATATCGGGCACCGTGATGTCAGGTGGCCGCTATTGCAGGGTAACCTAGCAATAGCGGGCAGATGACGTCATGTTGCCTGCTATTGAAGGGCCACCTACAATAGCGGTCAGCTGACATCACGCTGTCCGATATTGCTGTGTGAGTCTTCAATAACGGGCAGATGATATCACTATGCCCGATTTTGCTGTGGTTTTGCCAATATCGTGCACGATGATGTCATCGAATTTTTATTTTAAAATAATCGTTTTTAATCTAAAATTCTAAAAACAAACTACACAAAACTAAATTTTCAGGATGACATCATCGTGCACGATATTGGCAAAACCACAGCAAAATCGGGCATAGTGATGTCATCTGCCCGTTATTGAAGGCTCACACAGCAATATCGGCTAGTGACATCATCGTACCCGATATTATTGGCATTTTCTGAACTGATATAATTATTACTATTTATTTTATTTTTCAGATGACAAATTCAAATACTTTTACAGAACTGAAAATACATTCACACTATATATACGCAAGACCATAGAAATAATCGTTAAAGCATTTATATATACATACGACATAGTTTTCATCCATTTTACAATATCCACATACATATACACCATGTTTCCAATACTATAACGTACCACAATATTCATCCATCAAAACACAACTAAAGTACAACTTATCCGGCCACTTCGGCTCTAGTGCCTTCAATCTCTACTCCTCTGTCTTGGTATTTTGCACAATTGCATCTTGGAGGCCCTTTTGGCTGTTGCAGCTATACAACTCTTTATGCATTGCAACATCACTTAGAGGATCAAAATACTTGCCTCTTTCACTACAGAACTCACGAATCATGAAGCGGAGGAGTTTAGCTGCAATGAGCTCGAGTGTGCTTTCTTCTAAGTAGGAACCTGTTTTTGGCTTTTCATAGCGTTACTGCCATAAATAAATTATAGAATTAATACATGTTTGTTAAGTAATATAAAACTAATATACTAATGCCAAAAAAACACTAAACACTTACATCTTTCCATGTGGCCGGTTCTTCCGTATGGAATGTAGTATATTCCTTCGACGCTTATGTATTTGCACACATAGTAGCCACAGGTCACGGTCCCGGGAGGCTGTTTTGAACACTTTACAAAACAAGGAAATTGTTAAGTTACCTTACATATAGAGACATTAATTAATTGAATAAAAGAAATGACCATGATATGAGATAATAGTACCGGATAATGCGTTTTGTATCCAAGGTTGGTCCGTTTGGGATGAGGGTCACCACCAAGCTTGAGATAGTATTTATAGGCACTAATATAAAAAAACAAATAAGCAACGAGCATAATGCAATCTATAAAAAATGATAGTTCATTGAATGTCTGAAATTACCTATTCAGGGTGTCCATGAAATCCTTGTACCTCTTAGGATCATAATCCAAAGAGTCAAACACCCAAACTCCCGTGAGTTTTGGATGTATCATGAAAGCAATCCAATGGTCACTATAAAATAAGTCATTGTGTCATTATCTAAGTGAAATAATGATTTGCACAAGAAGTAGCAGGTTACGAAAACTTACTCAAAGTTATATAGAGCCATAATGCATCGTCTCTCTCTCCATTCGTACATGCGTCTCCCAATGTAGGCTGCTATACATCTCCTTGCATCCTTAACCGCTTGGACATGTACTTGTTGCCTTTTGGCCTTGGTCACCTTCTTTCCGACCAATAGGGATGATTATCGGTAATCTTTGGATTCATCGCGCTTTGGCTAATGGCGGTTGGGTTTAGATATCCGACTTCATATGAGGCACCGGAGTGATGACACATTCGAGCGATGAAAAAGGGTAGTCGGTTGAATTCATGTGCCATTCGCTTGGAAATATAATAAAGGTCGAAAACACTTACAGGCACCGAGACGGTAACGAGGGTGGCATCCATGCGTTGGAGATGGTACAGAGCATGGATCTCCTCAAAAGGCACATTTAAGTCAAAATATCCCTCTTGTCTAAAAACCTATCCAGGGATCCTTGTCGCGATAACTTGGACACCCTTGCTACATGCATTTAAGTACCATGGATGAAAGTACTTAAATATCTATGGCTTCTTTTTCAATACATCTGCTGGTAGTAGTGGCATGCCATGCTTATAGGTAGGGAAGTCGTCTCGTGTGAGATCCAAACCTTCTTCCGGGACGCCGGGAGGCGGAACGAGAGCATGTGGGACCACTTCCTTATTCTCGGATCCTATATGCTGCCGCCACGCCTTTATGCCATGTTGCGATCGCATGCCAAGTAATTAATATATCGAGTAACTATATACATAGTCGTGAATTCATAAGTACTACAAAAGTGCACTTACTTATTTCCGCGCTAGATAACTCCTTCCTCGGAGGCGGAGGTGGAATAGGCTCGATCAAAGGTTCACTCGTTATTAGGCGGGGTGGACGAGCTACGAATCGCCCTAGCCCCTTTGTCACGTGGTGTCACTGGAGCCGGAGTCGATGTTGTTCGAAGGAGAGTAGCCTCATTCCCAACATCCGGACGAGGCGGCATGGAGAAGCCATGTTCTAGAGGGATCCGGTTCTCATGTGTCGGAGAAGGCCGAGGTGAAGGTAGTGGCTCAAAAGAAATCTCACGGTCAACCGGTGCTTCTTGAGTAGGAGGAGGCTGAGGTGCGGGCGAAGAATGCGCTATAAGAACGACGATCTCGCGTCGAAGCCAAAGGATGATATGATTAATCGCATCCTCAAGTGTCTCAATACCATCATCCTCCTCTGGATAATCAAGGTCGCAAGCAAGATAGTTGTCCTGAACCTTGATTACTTGGACTCTAGCACACTCCTGCGAAATTGGTAAATCGTTAAATGTACGTCTAGGGATCGCAATGCCCTCTCGCTACCTTGACGGTCTTCCCTCTATGCCGAGCGTCATGTGCAGCTCACAAGGTGTATTCTCCGTGATGTCATCCACAGGGTACCTGGTGGCATCAGGCGCAGAGCCATGATCGCTTGGAGGCCGAGCATACGGGCTTGGGTTGTCAATGTTGAGTTGAAATCCGGTACCACAATAGGTTGGATGACAGCTTGAGGATTATTCTTCATGAATTCGTAGAAGTTTTTTACCCACCATTCATGATTGATACCCTGTTGCTCGCGTGGCCCACACCTGCTACATTCTTCACTCGTGGCAGCAGACGACACTTCTTTCGGTCTTGCCGGTGAAGAGACCCCTCTTGTACGACCTCGATGTTCATCGGTCCCGATGGCAGCAGTCAACTCATCCGTCCGTGGATTGAGAGTACCTTCCTTCTATTGGGCGGCTACTTGCTTTGCTTTTTGCAAGACTTCGATAACCCCGAGCTTTTCGGCACCAGCTGCCCATCAGCAGTGGACTTTGAACGCCCAAGCACCCAATTTCGGGTTCGTTCACTGCATCCTTCTAACGGGTCCGTGATTCCAGCTTGTCGGCGTTGTTCTTCCATACTCCTCTATTTCTTCACTTTAGCCTTGTATCCTCCTGGTCCTAGATTAGGACGCAACTTGTTCTTTTTACTCAAGCTTTGAAAAATCTCACTCTTCTTTTTAGCATCGTCGGAGGAGACTTTCTCGACGAACGAGTTCCAATCATTAGGCGTGATAAAACCGTACTTCGGAACGGTGTGAGACCCTTCTAGACAAACTTCGTATTAAGGGTTGTCTTGAATGTCCTTAGGCACCTCCCCATGGTTTTCGAGTAGCATTTTTGGCCCGCTCGGAGACTTCGGGTGGAAAATTATAGGTTCTATTCAAGTTCTCCCACAACGTGTCCTTTTCACTCGGTTGGCACGTCAAGCCAGCTGTCATACTTAATGTTGATTGCGGTTCGGACTAATACATCACAATCATTGCGCCAGTTCACGTTGACGCCTTGTGGCTCAACTGGAGCCCCATCCTTGTCTATTGCCGTAACGGCTTGAACGGCAGTATGCAGCTTGTTTGTATTTCTTTGCCCTTTGTTCCGTCTTTCTGCAGTGGACGCTGTTGCAGCAGCGGCCTCCGACGATGCGGGAGGAGCATCTTCAAGAAATAAGCATCGAGCACTACGACGTGTTTCAACAACCTATTGAAAATATAGTTAGAGGACGTTTTGATTAAACTATGATTGTCCATGAAATAAGAATTTGATGATGCGATACCTCATCATCTACGTCATCGTTTGGGTTGTAATCAGGGTCAGGTTGCTCAACCCGTTGCCTTTCACCGCAAGGAATCTCGAGAGGAGAAGGTTCCTCAAACGATGTTGAATGATCGGAACCGTCAGGTGATTCATGCGCCGACATAGGGCTCCGAACTGGCTCAGCTTCTTTGCCTTGATCCATTGTTAAGCTTGCTAAAAGAAAAAAATAGATACGAATATTGTTAAGCTTCTTTACGTTGATAACGCGTAAGAATATCGCTACAAAAGTGTTTAAAAAGGCCGTCAATTAACGGCTCTCACTATTTAAAAAGGCCATCAATTATTGGTAGAGACAACTAAAAGAAAAAAAAGGAAAGAAGGGATAGCATCGGAATCATATAGTAGACGAGGTAGACGAAGATGAAGGACATATAATGTAGAACGCCTTCATAAGAAAGGCAGGTGCGCATTATGCAATGCATGCCGCAATTTATACGACCTCGTGGTAAATAGGTCAGGATACTTGGGTATCCTCCGGAAAATCTAATGTAATGTGGCATACACATCACAAAGATGATCCGGAGAATACCCAAGCATCCGACCATGTCTATCTAAGGTCGTACGAGTTGCGATAGGTCCCGCATATTATTGTACCAACCTTCCTAATGAAAGACACCCTACATTCTATATTCTTCACCCCATCTACCTCGTCTCCTATTAAAAGTCATCATCTTTCGAGAAAGATGCTCTCAGTGCCGGTTGCCGAATCAACGGCCATCCAACGCTATCATTAAGTTCATCGACTCGTATGGCAACTTGTTTCCAACATCCGAGGATGCGGTCCATGCTGCCACACTCATCTCACTTTGCCCACATTCATCATCGAGCATAGCTAGACCAAGGAGAGAGAGAGAGAGAGAGAGAGAGAGAGTAAAGATAGGATAAAAGAGAGAAAAGAGAGGAAATAGAGGAGAAAAGAGAGGAAAGAAAGGGGAAAAAAGAGAAGAGAGTAGAGAAGAGAAAATAGTTTTTATTTTAAAAAAGTGGTCTAGCCATGAAAGAGAGGAAGAGAGGAGAAAAGAGAAGAAATTGAGGGCTTATGAAAATATAGAGGAAGAATAGGTGCGACATAGACAGTTATATATATTCCTACTGCCTAGATTACATCAATATATCATCAATCATCAATCGTCTATCATCGATCAACAGAAATCACCGAGGGAAAAAACAGTCATATGTGACTGAATCGGGGAAGAAGTAAGCGAGGCATGACTACAACCAGTCATATGTGGCAACCAGGGAACAAGTTCTATAATATGTGAAAATTTATAACATATGACTGCAACCAACCATATGTGGCATCACAGACCCACATATGAGCAGACGGAATATAGCGGGCAACCGGACAAAATTCAGTGATAGAGAAAAATATAGCAGGCAACCAGGGAACAAGTAGATGAGAAAGAATATAGGTGTTATGAAGTATAAGAGATATAATTTTCAACCATAGAACATATAACAGATGGCATAATGAAACATAGGCTAGTAGGAGATGACATAGACCACAACGAGTGTGGGGTTCTTATAAAACCGTTCAAAATTAGCAAGTTTGACTTAGCATATCCTGAAAACAAGCCTATTCACATCAGAATACAAAATCAAGCACAATTATCATGTTTGATCATAATCCTAGGCATTGCACACTGTAATTAGACTAAAGAGGATAAGGATCACGCCCCAGGAATTGATGGTAAAGCAAGAAAAAAACAGGGATAAGATAAACTATTGCCAATTTTCAGAATTGGCTAAACAGATGACAATCATTTGCGACGAACATAGTCTTTTTTTTTAATTTATCTCTGCAATCTAACCCATGCTATCCTCATTTCAGAGTTTGGGGTTCTCTGATAATGGTCTTTTCAGATGATGGCTTAGGTGTCACCATATTGGTTAAGCACTTGAGTGATATTGGTTAAGAAGGGTGAGACAGATCATCTCAAGTTTGATTTGTGTGTAGATTTTTAAGGTAAAAATCGATGTCTACTGTTCTTCTCTCGAAGTCACATTATCCCTAATTCCATTACAAGTTATTATCACAAGCTGATCACAACTTAATTATATATGAAATATCCAAACAGAGCTACATGAACTAAGGCCATGATAATTAAGTCCTACATGAACTAAGGCCATATAAAAAATTACATCCCTAATAGTTGAATTTAGCAAAACAATTCCGTGATATGGACAAACTATTGCCAATTTTTAGAATTGGCTAAACAGATGACAAGAAAAAGATCAGCTAGGCTGTAAAACATAAGAGATGTTCAATAAAATGTTTGATAAACTGCCAGCGACTGAAAATGTTCACTAAACGGTCGATAAACTAAGTACAACATCAGCACTTGAACACTATAGAGAATTTTTCTTGTAACTTAAACCATCTATGCACGAGTGTGTCATCTAAAAACATTGGAACACCATGCTTATGTAACATGGAAGCAAACCCAAGCCAGATGCAACAAATATGAAACCTGATCACATATCATTCACGATTGTACAATTTCAAAAATCGAGAGCACAGCGAGATATGAATATTTCATCGAGAGCGAGTAGAGAAGAATATGGACATTTCATCTCATCCGATTGATCACAATCAGGAACTACCACACATCTCATCAATATAGCAATTCACAACAATAATGCACGGTTAACCTAACAAGGCATGCGAGGCAAAATATACCGAGAGAACAAGTAAGGGCCTCGCGGCAAGAAGCATGGTCGGCGAGGAGCGAGGGCCGGTGAGGAGCAGGGCCGGTGAGGAAGGAGACCTCACGGTCGGGGAGGGGGAGGGGAGAAGGGGAAGGGGCGTACCGGGGAGGGCCGACGAGGAGGTCGAGGCCTCACCGTCGGGAAGGGGGAAGAGGAGGGGAAAGGGTAGGGGGAAGGCGTACCGGGGACGGCCGGCGAGGACGGCGGGCGAGAAGGGAGCCGGCGTCGGGGAGGCCGCGAGGATTGTCGGCGAGGAGGGAGCCGGCGTCGTGGGAGGGCCGCGAGGAGGGCGGTGAGGAAGGAGCCGACGTCGGGGAGGGCCGTGAGGAGGGCGGCGAGGAGGGAGCCGGCGTCGTGGGAGGGTCGCGAGGAGGGCGGCGAGGACGACGAGGCGGCGGCGCCCGGCCGTGGAGCCCACATAGGCTGCGCGGCGGCGGCGGGCACGGTGGATCTCGAGCACGGCGGCGACGGCGACGGGTACGGCACGGCGACGGCGACCGGCACGGCGCGGCGACGGCGGCTAAGGTTCGAGGCGAGACGTGTGAAAATGGCTAAGTCCCGAAAGGGGACGGGAGATATTTATAGGCGAAGCCTAAAATATCGAGCACTGCTGACATCAGCAGCGCGCGATATTACAGGCTACCCTATAATATCGGCCGTGATGACGACATTGGAGCTCGTAATATCGCTCCGATGACGTCGGCACGGATGTATGTCATTTTTTTTTATTTCTTATATTTTTATTTTCTACACTATATTGATTTTTGATCTGAAATTTGGCATGACATTGTTTCAAATGTTTCCAAGCCCAAATATATTTTTTATTTATTTTTTATCATATTATTTCACTAATATATTTCAACTAGGAGATGAACTTTTATAAGTATCACATGTATTAAATATTTCAAATAATTCTACCAAAATTACAGTAGTTTGTAATTGTCATATAAGTTGTGTATGCCAAATATTAGTTCAAAACTAATTAGAAAACTACACATAGAAAAAAACAAAAGAAACGTCAATTTTGCAATTAATTTGACCATTTTATTTTTCCAAAGTACAAGTTATTTTGACATCATTTTTGGCATGACACTATTTCAATACCATTCCAACCTAAATATATTTTTTATATTTTTCTAAAAGATTTTTATGAAAAAACATATTCAAATGGGACATGTAGTCCAGATGAAATGAGTTTCGATGTAAATTCTTGTTGGTTAGACTCCAAACATTTTTCTACTTTTCAAAAAAATAAACAAAAAATAACATGCAAGTTAGGCATTCAAACAAAAAAGTGCTTGTAAAATTCACTACGGTTTTGAAAATACAAATGTTTCAATAAATGTTAAACTTGGACCATGATTTCGTACATAGGTACGTAAAGAAAATAATATTAACTTTGGAAAACTAACTCTCCTAAGTGATAGGTATGAATTTTAGAAAATTTTAGAAAAAAAATCGCTCAATTTGGACCATATTTGACTAATATAAACTAGTTTGAAAATTTAAGTACCAATCAAAAGAAGAAAAGAGACTTATCCTGACGAACTAGTGCATGAACTAGGGCCAACATGTGGGGCCCACGTGTCATTGAACTAGGGGCCGATGGTTTTGGAACTATTTCGAATTCATTTGAGTTATCATGAATTCATTTGAGTTATTATGAATCAAAATATTTAAAAAATTTAAATTATTTTTAAATTTTAATTTTTTTAATTTTTTAATTTTTTGAAAATTTTAAAATTATTCCGTATTCATTTGAGTTATTATGAATAGTTTCGACTTATTGTAAATTAAGTTGAATTATTCTGAATTATTTTGAATTATATCAAAATTATTGTGAATTATTTTGATTTACTTTGGTTATTTTAGGTCAAAATTATTTTAATTATTTTAATTTATTTTATTAATTTTTGGGTCTTTTGAATTAATTTAGTTTATTTTTATTTATTTTGAATTATTTTCATTTATTTGAATTATTCTTATTTATTCTGAATTATTTTCATTTATTTTGATTTATTTTTTATTATTTTGAGTTATTTTCATTTATTTTGAATTATTTTTTAATTATTAGTTTTTTATTTATTTTAAATAACTCTAAATTAATTTAATTAAGTTAAGTCGATCCGACATGTAATAGCGGAGCTGCTGACGTCATCCGCCCGCTATTACAAGTCGGACTCAGCGTGTCAATGATGCAGTCGCGCTTGCCGGGCGGATGCGGTTTAGTACCACATCGCCCACCCAAGGGCGCGTCGCCTCGTTTATAAACTGGTTGTGCTCTTCCGGATCTTTCACATTTTGAAGTCCAATAATTCTTCGTTTCCGGAGAGAACAATATGCTTCTTTTCATGCTCGGGCTCGAGTACATAAAACACTTGTGCAACACGTTCGGGAGTACCCAAGGATCATCTTTATGGTCTACATTATTGAGGGAAACGAGAGTGAAGCCATATTCATCTATCTCTACACCTTGCGGATGCTTGACCCATCGACACTTAAATATGGGTATCCGTACGGTAGTCCCATAGGTGAGTTCCCAAATTTCTTCATTATACCCATAATAGGTGTTCTCATTCAACGTGTTGTCCTGTCGTTGTTACACTAATAGCACTATTTTGATTCGACTCTTCCTGTCCTTTTCTCTAGTGTAAAATGTAAAACCATTAATATCATAGCCTTGCCATGTTGTAACTAACTCGTTGCGGACCTCTAGCCAATAGATGCGTTGTCTTTTCATCCCTTGTTTCACCAATTGGGATGTTTTGGTCCTTCAACCATCCAGTAAAACTTTTCTTGTGCTCTTTCATGATCCAATCCTCGGAGCAATTTTCATTTTCTGCACGAAGTTGCTCTAAGTGTTGCTTGGATGTACGGCTCAACAAGTCGTAACTCGCTGCAGGAGGCTGAAATGTGCTTGACTCACCAATTGATAGTTCTCGTCGTTATATGTTTTCTTTCCTGTGGTTCCTTGACCAAAAATTCTTCCTTCATGGCGTGATTTTGATAGACCAATTGTTTTTCCATCTTCATTGTAATCATTGTAAAACTCAAGAACCTCTTAAGTCGTATATCCCTCTATCATGGAACCCTCGAGGTGAGCTCGGTTGCAAACATGTCCCTTCATAATGGACATAAAGCGCTCATACGGAAACATATGATGCAAGTAAGCAGGGCCAAGAACAGCAATCCGATCAGCTAAGTGAATCATATAGTGCTCCATCAAATCAAAGAAAGACAGTGGCATACACATCTCTAGTTGGCACATTGTCTCTATCATCTCTTTACGTATCGTGTCAAGCTCGGGAAGGCTTATCACCTTCTTAGATATTGAATTCCAAAAATGACACATCGATTCCAAAAATGACACATCCGAATGATAGCCAACTTGATATGAGGTTGCTTAACAACCCTAATTGCGATCGCGAGAAACATCGAAAGCATCATATGTCATTCATATGTCTTGTAGCCACTTATCTTCAAGTCACTCTTTGATACGAGCTTCTTAATGTTTAAACAGAAACCTGTGGGGACTTTTATCCCTCGTAGACACTTGCAGAATGTCGTTTTCTCCTCGACGGTTAGGTTCCAACAAGCTGGTGGAAGGTAGTACTTCCCATTCCCTCTTGGCTTAGGGTGAAGCCCATGCTTTATATTTAACTTCTCTAGGTCTCTTCGTGCCCGTGAGTCCATCCTTTGTCTTATCGGGAATGTCCATAAAAGTGCCATTGCAATTGTCAAAGACACCCTTTCCGACATGCATAGGGTCCGTGGCATGGGCGATCTCCAATTCTTTGCAATAATTTAAATACCGATGAAAGATCGATTGTTTTTTAAACGGCACGCCCGTATCGGCAATCTTCCCTTTCTTTCCCTTCTTCTTCTTCCCATAGGTGTATTTGATATTTCTCACTATTTCAAACACAAATTGACCGTCTCAAAGTTTAGGAGTCAACCCTGTCTCAAGCTGTTCCATCAAATTCATCTGTCTTTTGACGATATTGGTGCCTTTTTGCTAACCATCTTCGATGTTTTACATACACCAACTTACGCGAGAAATGAAGGTACAACGATGCAGTCTGGTCCACACATGTTGAACATGTTGTCTTCCCTTTGATCTGCCCATTGAGATCCGAGCGTGCCGGGTTATCACTGACGGTGCAAAGAAAGATGGCGTGTAGGGTGAACTCTTCCTATCTGTACGCATCATAAACCTTCACCCCTTGTTCCCATAATAGTTTCATGTCTTCCATCGGTGGTTCAAGAAAGACATCAATATCAATTCCAGTTTGTTTCGGACCAGAAATCATTGTAGTTAGTAGAAGGTACTTCCTCTTGTGGCACAACCATGAAGGAATATTGTAGAAGCAACTAATCACCGGCCAAGTATCGTGCGGGTTTGTCATCTCTCCGAAAGGATTCATTCCATCTATACTTAAGGCCATTCTTAGATTCCTCTTTTCGACGCAAAATCAGGATGGTTAATGTTGAAGTTCTTCCACTGTCGAGCGTCGGCGAGGTGACGAATCATCCCATCCTTCTTGCGCCCGTCAACATCATCGTGCCATGTCATGAGTTTAGCGTCTCTACTGTTAGCAAAAAGACGCTTCAAGCGATCGATTATCGGAAGGTACCACATCACAAGGGCTGGAACTTTTCTTTCATCAACCACTTCTTCTTGCACATCATGAGGAACACGATCAGTATTGGTTTTCTTCCTCTTACGCCTAGCTTTCTTTCTACTTTTGGACTTATCCATGATGTCCGTATCATCGGTTCCATCATTAGTTTTGTATCGACGGGCGTTGCACGTTGGACATCTAGTCTTATTGGCATGCTCTTTACGGTACAATATGCAGTGGTTTGGACAAGCGTGTATTTTCCGTACGCCTAGGGTCAACGGTGCCAATACTTTCTTTGCATTGTATGTGTTGATGGGCAAAGAGTTTGGTTTTGGTAAAATTTTGGCTAACAGCTCTAAAAGTTGGTTGAAGCTTGTGTCCGACCACCCATTCTTAGCCTTAAGTGTGACAAGCTCTAGCACTGTCCGCAAGACCGTGCAATCCTTATGACACCCCTTGGATTCCTCGTATAGAAACTCCTTTGACGCCTTCTCCAATGCATCCAAGTTATCCAAAGCTCGCCTTTTCTTTTGGACTAGGTTCTCGTTGTTAATGTGGATCAACAATTCATCCACATCGAGACCGCCGTCAAAGTCCTCGCTTTCATTGACAAGTTCGGACCATCCGTGTGACCTGCTGTCATTGCATATTCTGTGCTACTTTCAGCCCTCACCCTACGCTCGTCGTTGTCAACTCTTGCTCTTATCACCTCTTCGACGTGGTCACCTTGTGCATGAGGTCCTATTTCGCCGTGTTTTATCCGGATATAGTAGTCCTTGATAAATCCTTTCTCCAACAAGTGCTCACGGATAGTCTCGGGTATCTCAAACATAAACATGTTCTTGCAACGGGTACAAGGACAATAGATATATTGTGTACCCTTTCTTCTTGCGTGTCGCTTTGCTTCTTCAACGAAACCCGTGACCTTTTGGAAATATACAACAGCATCACCACCCCCACCGAGTATACATCCAAGATCGATCTTCCATCTTTCTATACACATGTATCGTAAATAAAGAAATGAATAATAATTAAAATCTAAGTCAAAAATGAATTATATGCTAAAAAGCAAAAGTAAAGGCTATATTACTGGTTCATAATAAAATCTAGACACAAGAATATTACATACTATAGTTACGTGTGATTTAAACGTTAATAATAAAATCTCTACATAAATTACTGTTAAAAAAATAAGATTTATGAATAAAACCTAGATCCAAAACTAGGTCTAGATCCAAAACTAGATCCCTACATATAAAAGCCTACATATATGTATGGAGAGGATAAGTTTAAGTAATAAACAACCTATGAGATGCATGGGGAGCACTAACCATGCCATTTATAGGTAAAAAAATGGATCCAAACCCTAGGAAAAGTAACCATAAAAAAGAGACTAAAACTATGGTTAAACACAAAAAAAATACATGGAACGGTATGGATTTACCTCCTAGAACAATATCCTTCCAAAAAAACAGGTTCAAAACCTTCTCCCCTTCTTTTTGGCTTTTTCTGCCCTCCGTACGGACAGCTCATCCGTGAGCTCGCGAAACAGAGCTCCTGTCGGGAGGAAGGGGATGAATTTATACACTCGTTGCTTTCAATAGCGGGCATGATGACGTCACCCTGGCGACGATATTACAGAACCCTGTAATAACGGACCTGGTGACGTCACACGCGGCCGCTGTTGCAGGCTACACCTGTAATATCGGCCGCTAGTGACGTCATCGTGCGGCCGATATTACGGACTCGATCGAGTAATAGCGGCCGACAGGTGATGTCACCACTGGCCGTTATTACTCGGGTGACCCCATCTGTAGTAGCGTTGCCTCCGATGACGTCATCTGCACCCGCTATTACAGTGATCACTGCAATAGCGTTACACCCTAATGACGTCAGCAATGACACCCAGCAATAGCGTTTTTTTGTGTGTCCGCTATTGCTGGAAAATACCTCCTGATATTGCTAGCTCTTTTTGTAGCAGTGAGTTGTGCGCGCATTGAGCGCTCCGTGCAGGAACGTGCGCAGCTGGTTCCTTGGCCGCGAAGCTTGTTCCGCTCGCAACGAGATGTTGGGTCTAGCGAGGTTTACTTAGTTTCCTGGCTGCAGAGTGGGCCAGCTGCAGGTTTCTTTATTTACCTTATTCATTAATCACGGTTTTAAGTGCGGCTAATACGGTTCTCAACCAGGTCGTCGTAAGTGAAGCGCGTAGGTCTCCGAGACGTGGATATTGTTGACTGATCAACTCTATCGGTTTGGCTAAAAAAATATCTTTTATTTGAGAATGGAAGCGTCTGCAGGTATGCTTTGGGCCGCCATTCCTTAGGCTAATCAAGTGATTAAGGAAAAGTTGATTAGCCAGAGGACTTTGGTGAGCGCTGGCCGTATCTCCATATGGGCCGTGGACGCATTTTTTTAACACACAAGCTCTACTCACGCATCACGTTCATATATCTGGTTGCACGTTATGCATATTTGTACGACTAAACCTTCATAAAAGGTTATTATTTGGTAGGTTTTATTATTTATTTCTCCATGTATATATTTTCCATGGTACTATAGAGAAGATTTAAACATTTTCTTTTAATATTGACACTATATATTTATTTCATTTACATTTGGTAATATAGTTTGAACTATATATATAAATAATTTTTGGCCCATTCTTTAGTGTGCCAAAATTGGTGTCAACACCGCATAAAGGACGATGACGAGTTCTACTGCGGCAGCTATTCCTCTGCTGAACACAAACAGATTCTCGAGAGGACGGCTACTCGCGGTCGTTTCAACCGCATCCTTCATCATTTTGGAATTCACTATCTTCAGCGCGAGGTTGGCCGGGAGGCTGAAACTTTGGGCAAGAAATGGAAACGCTCGCCGAACGCTCGACGAAAAAGACCATCATGCGGGCTGGCCCCGATGGTCCGCTGGAGCACGACGTGGCGGGGCCTGGCTCACTCCGAACCACTGGTGCAAGGTCATCTTCCGTGCTTATGCCGGATGTCCTTGACGAGGCTCCGAGAAGCTGTAACTTTCGAGGGCAATTCGGACAATGTACCTAAGCACGCGTGATCCACGGCTTAGCTGGTTTCTAGCTGGAGGGCAGCGCGAGGCGGTGCTTCGCCCGGGCGCTTGCCCTCGCCATGGTTCTGCTCCGCTCGACCTGATGGCCTCGCTGCTGGTCGCAGGCTTCGCACCGCGTCGCTTGATCGGCCCTGGTGCTTCGTGCCGTCACGCGACCGCCGCTCCGCTGGTTTTCGTGCACATTTACTTAGTCGGTTGATGTTAGTGGTTAGGAAGAAACGCAGGGCGCAGGAGTTTACTCCGCGCGAGGCTCGCTTCACGCTAGGCCGCCAACAGCTAGCAGCAACAATCAAAATCATGGGTGTTCTTTTTTTTTTTTGTGAAACGAAACAATATGTTTCATTTTTGTGAAACCTAACCATCCTAGTACGTCATGGAGATTGGGTGCCCAAAATGTACCAAACTATATCAATGTCTTGTGATGTGGCATTTTGGCTAGTTTGGGCGTCATTTGTCATGGGCATGCTAACTTAATTTTCTGGGGAAATGGTTATGGAGCTCTCGCTCATCTAGTGGCATATGGGGGGATGCAGAGGGAAAGGGAACATGCATTCGGAGAAGGGGAGGAGTTGCAGATGCTGAATTAAAATAGCTGGTCGACTCCTCGTTTAACTTCGCATGAGCATCAACAACTCTCGTCGGTACTCTATACGCAGCATGCCAAGAGTCCTTTGCTGCCCATTGGGCCGGCTGCTATATGGGTGTGATTGGTTGAGTGCATCCACCGCTGGTTTGGTGGGCTCCCTTGAAAGAAAAAAAAAGTTTGGTGGCGCGTTAGGGTTACCCTCATTCTTTGGCTCGCGCGCGTTAGTTTGGCGGCGCGTTAGGGTTGCCCTCCTCATTCTTTTGCTCTCGCGCGGGCGCCGCCGCTCTCATCCTATATATATATAGATATATCTTGGGTTTGGGGAGAAGAAGTAGGAGGAGATGAGCATTCGCAAGCATCGCTCCCATACACTTTCTCTGCCGGCTCCTGCAGAAGAGGCGGAGCCCCCTGCATGAACATGACCGTCGCTGCGTCCGGCGATTTCCGTTTCAAGATCGACGCCTACTCGTTCACCAAGGTCACCGTCACCAGCGAGCGCGAGTACTACCAGTCGGACATGTTCCGCGTGGGCCTCCAGGAGTGGGCCCTCCGCTACTACCCCAACCGCGGCGGCGGCGACGGTCCCGCCGCGTTCCGAGTCGTCCTCGTCCTTTTGAGCCGGCTGGTTCATGGGATCGCCGTGCGGTTCGTGCTCACGACGTTGCGCGACGGCAAGACTCCGTCGTGTAAAATGACGGCGGCTACCGCCGCCAATGTCGACTGCGACACCGCCCGCGCTCCTGGACTGCTATATGCGCCGAGAGAAGTCCTCACTTTCGTCGTCAACCATGCGGCGATCGAAGAGTTCGTCGTGGGCGACTCTTTTGTGCTCCAGGCTACCGTTTCGGTTCTCAAGCGGCCAAAGTCGTCCTAGCTAGTCCACTGGGATTTAATTAATATAGCCTAGCTTCTAAGTTTCCTGTCATTCTGAGCTATTAATGATCTAATTTGTCGATCATATATGTTATCGTGTGGAAAAATACTGTATCAACTCCTCTCTACGTATCCACCTGCTTAATTATGTGAACAACAGTTCTTCCTTTTCTGCTACCCGTCCTGACTTTGTCGATGATCCTAAGTGTTCATCTGGCTCCTCTAAATGAGGTGAATAATTAACTTTATATCATCCACTGAATAACACTGACCATGATGATTTCGGTAACTTTCCCTATTTTTAATATGATTTTTTTCGGTAACAACATATTGATTGAAGAACGTTCCTTTCCCATGACGAATCGTTGCTCGTTTCCTCTGTTGGTTGGCTACCCAACTCCCCCAATCCTTGAAATCCCTAACCACCCAGCTAAACCGTCATCGTTGTTGTGTGGAGAATATGATTGGTGCATGGGTCAAGAGGTGATGATAAAAACCAACGGGATGTACTCCATGCAGATGCAGTGGTTAGCCATCTGATGGTCCTGCCAGGGGATGCCTAGGATCATGATATGTAGAACCATCCACTGTCCATGACGATGATGATGCTGGTGGGTGGAGAGGTTGAAACTCATTATAATCAACATATGTGCACCTTTGATGACTAGTTTGCCAGGTTCTGCTGCATCCATAGGTTCAGCATTGGAGTCTTGCCCGGTGACATAATGAGCTGCATTAGCAGTATAGGAACAAATTTTAGTCATTTATAGATTGATAGATGCAAGGTAAGCTACTGTTTCAAATTTAAATAAATAAAACATACAACCCCCGCTCCATAAAACAAAAAGAACTGGAAGCATTAGAACAAATCAAGTGTTATGTAATCTATTAGTACTATTAGTCATGCACGTGTGACACGCACACGCGAATACTACTCACGAGTTATTCATTATATAGAGGGGAAAATATACACTAGTTTATGTATCCAATTATGCTTTTTTCTTTGCGTTGTAGTACAATATGTTAATTGATTTGACAGAGACATCCTTATGGAGACCGGGAATGATGCACAAAATAAAGAGAGTACAAACCATTGAGTAACAATATAAACTAAAGATAGTGTATGAAAATGTCTTGCAAAAACACTAACGGTCAACAAATGTTACAAATGTCACAGTTCTCCAACCTTATTCACCCCCCCCCTACTCCTCCGTCTTCAGTTCCTTTCGCCGCCTCTCCATAGATTGCTGCTGCTAGATCCGCTCCTTACAGAGATGCTAAGATATATTCTGAGACTGCATATATGAATGGCAACTACAATGTTGTCGCCCACCCTCCTCCTCCGTCTCTAGCATCTCAATAATGGATTGATGCTAAGATATATATATTCTAAGATTGTAAATATGAGTGATTACCGTAAAGCACCTACCCCCTCCATCTTCGGAGGTTTTTTGTCACCGCCAAATTCGCTCCTTGCTGAGATGCTCAAATATACTCTAAGATTGAATATATGACATGCAACCACAACGTTGTTGCCTCGCCTTCCTTCTTTGTCTTTGGCGGCTTTTGCTGCTTTAATGGTGGTTGCCATCGCTAGATTCACTCCTTGCGGTGCACATTAATGCTAAGATATATTCTAAGATTATAGACACGAGTGATTACTATAACACACGCATTCTCCCATCTCCACTATCATCAGTAGCTTTCGCTGGCTCTTCGGCAGCTATCGCTGCCAGATCCACTTCTTGCATAGATGCTACGATATACTCTAAGACTGCATATATCACTCACAACTGCAATGTCCCTACCCCGACCTGCTCCTCGAGAACTGGCGGCTGACGTCACCTTATAGAGTAGATCAACGCTACTCGCTTTCGCCACCTCTATGGCGGTTGTCGCTGCAAAATCTGCTCCTTGCGAAGCGGATTGATGCTAAAACATATTCTGAGACTGCCAATACGATTGATTACCGTAACACCCCTGCCCCCCCCTCTTTTGTCTCTGGCAGTGAAACCGCCTCTCCAACGACTATAGCTACGTGTTCCTCTTCATGCGAAGATGCAAAGATATATGATTGATTACTGTGAGGCCCCCGTTCTCCCTCTTCCTCTGTCTTCAACGATTGTCTCCACCAGATCCGCTCCTTACGGAGAAGCAAAGATATATTCTAAGAATGCATATATGACTGGCAACCGCAATGCTTTCGCTCTGCCCTCCTTCGTTTTCGGCAATTTTCACTACCTCTACGGTGGCTTGCAGAACAGATTGATGCTAAGATATATTCTAAGATTGCAAATATGATTTATTATCGTTGTGCTTTCACCGTCTCTTCAATGACCATCGCTGCTAGATTCGCTCCTTGCATACATGGTAGGATACATTCTCTAAGAATGCAAATATTGATTACCATAACACCCCCATCCCCCTCTACGTCTTCGGTGGCTTTCGTCGCCTCTCGAGTGGATAGATACAGGGAATACATAAATCAACAATGCAGTCCAAATATTCTATCACCCTGAAACAAAGGGCTTTTGTTTAGGGCCTGAATAAGACACATGTATTTATGTATGGATAACACATGTTCATACCATTGTCAATTTACAGCTCAATAATCAATATAACCATCAGAACATTGAGGTCAATCCACAGGAAGCTCACAAAATAGTGCAAGTGATACAGATAAATCAAAATCTATAGACAAAAATTTAATTGGCTACACGTGCTGACGGTTTTCGCAAGGCCACCATCTTATTCTTCTTGCATGATAACATATTCTTACAGCAGTATAAATAAAAGGGCGTATAACTCGAGTTAAATATGACCCACTCTGCCCAAGGAGAAAAGAACTTGCGACCTTGCAGTGAGCAAGACCCGGTGTGGTACCCATGCTCCCATCGTAGTTCCCTACAGAGGCAATGTCCCACAAGAGACTCCTATCTGGTCAGCAGAGGTCACTAATCTCATCAAACAACCCACCCTCTTCTTTGTTGTGGTCAACAACCTCCAGGGCCGTCCTGACAAAATTAGGGGCCCAGTGCAGAACTACAAAGTGAGGCCTAATGGCCTAGCAAAGATAGATCAATACTACTCGCATTATAATATTTTCGTTGCAATGCATTATATAGCAAAGATAGATCAAGAAATGTACAAGGATCATATCTTCTTCTATTCAAATTCGCTGACACTAGTAACATACACGATGATTCGATGAGTAACAATAAGCTAATCGTGCTAACCCTATTGTCCTTATCCTTCCATGTTGATCACTCATGACATATAAGAAAAAGATTAAGGAAAAGGAAAGTTGCCTTGGGCTGACGATCGTTCCCTGTCGTTCTCCTGAGGGCCGCTCCCGATCGCGATGCTCCCATGGTGTTTTGTGACCGTCATTATCATTCGTTGTGACCTCTGGTTATGGACTATGGAGTGGGCTGATGCGGCGCAATGGGAAGACGAACAGGATAACACGAAGATGGATCGACACATGCGTGGGCATGGAAACCGATTGGAAGATCTAGACAGACTGGAAATAGCTTTGTTATTGGGCCACACTGTACTGTACGAAAACAGAACATAAAGAATATGAATCCATGTGCTGAGCAACTACTTAAAGAATATTTTTGGGGCCCTTGAAAATCGGGGGCCCTGTGCGGTCTCGCAGCTCGCACGTGCCCAGGGACGGGCCTGCAACCTCATTATCTGCTCGAACAATAGAAATAAATAAAGAAATTAGGAGTCACCAAAATTGATGTCAATTATTAAATAATTATCTTCAGGCAAAAATCTCATAAAAACATTCCATTGCATGTAACATTTGAATTAGTTCATTGTTTTTAGTTGTCAATGAATGAGCACATCATAAGCAAAAGTGATTATATTTTTGAGGCAAAACTGTAATACTCTTCTATATATGGGATTGGATTCTAATTAGATATTGCTCATTCTGAATCATGCATGGCAGAAATGTATCCAGCTAAATCATATAATAAGGCAATCCATTTGACTAACTCTAATCATCTGACAACAGAAAATGAGGACATTCAGATCTGCTTTGTTGGATAAGGGCATAAGGCAGTTCTTAAGCATCATGATAGAAATGATGCTTAAGCTTTATCCCTGTTATTATATACTTAATAAGGAGCAAGATGAAAAGTCACATTGTTTCCTTTTTGTCATAAAAAGTCACTTGTTGTGGATGAGTCAACATTTATCCTTTGATCTTCAGGTTTTACCAGAAAAAAATCATATGTTGTTAACGAGCCAACATTTATTTAGCCTTTGAAAATGAGATATGAGTAAGTCGAAGCTCATACCTGATTTTTCTGCTGTTGTTATGATCCATCAATTTTTCTGTTAGAAATTTAGTGCCATCAAACACCCAGCAAGGTTGTAGTGAGATCCTGAAAGGGAAAAGCGGTAACTCTAAAGCAGCAGCATACTGTTCCAAACTGCAGATTAGCGGCAGCAGCTTTGGAATCAGAAATTGTGACTATTTTTTCAATATTTAACCATCCAAATCTATCCTCCAAGAAAAGCTACAGATTAATGAGCAACGAATCTGCAACAGACCATCTAAAACCTGACAAACAATCAAATCAAGGAGTAAAACAGAGTATAATTTCTAGCAGCCTATTTTATTATTTCAATTTTGGATGATTTCTAGCAATCATAGTGCCATAAAAAACGAAGATTTCAATTTTGGATAGCCATAGTACATAATATGGTTTGGATTTTAGCTACATACAAAAGAAGAAAGCACCATTCAGGTCAATGAAATTTCAGCCATTCACACCTTCCTCTCACCAGCACATGAACCCGAAGAGGAAGACAAGCACTAAAAACTGACATTTGAGACCTTTCATCCAGCACCTCGGTGCACTATCAATGGAGGTGTTGCCGACGAGGTTCTGTTAAAGGGATACATCAGGCACCTGTGTTCGAGGCGTGTGGAGATAGAGGAACAAGCCACCAGAGTGAAGCATGCCGTCACCAGTCCTTTTCTTGCCCACCGGGCGCTCATGATGCTGCGCCGCCATCGTACATGTCGTCACCAGCTGCACCATTGCCAATCGTCGGCAGAGACATGCCCTTCACCACATGGAGGCGATTCAGCGTCACCGAGAGGCCGTTCCCCACCCTTCCCTTATAGCATGAGGCAGATACTGGATAGGGCAGCGATGGCAGCGTGAAAGAGGTTGCGGAGGGTGTGACGGTGCTAGGATTGGCAGAGTGATCAATCAAAGAATTAGTTAATATTCACAATGTTGTTTTATTAACATCAATTATGTGAAGCATGTCTGGCACTATCTATTTATGGTATATTTATTACACAAAAATAGCATGCTTTGTTAGAACATGCAGTCAATAGTGTAAACATGCAGTACAATAAACCACTCATAGTTTCGGCAAAAGAATGCTTACCTTTTGGGAGAAACATGTTTCCTCAATTGGCTTATCCCTCCTTGCTGAACCAAGTTCATTTGTCACTCCTGATCTAGATATATTCCCTCACCAACATTGGTCATTTGTAAACCTGAACATTAAAGCAAAAATTATCAATCAGCTGAGCAAAATGCTCAAGAATAACAATGGCTATGTCCCATGAATGCTTTTAAATAAGCAGTCAAATATTTATCAAGAAACACATTATTGGACCTTTAGTTCTGCATGCTAACATTATTGTAACGAAGCATTTAATAGTTCATTACTACAAATTATGAATTAGAATTCCTCTAAGCAAATATTTATCATTATACATCTTATAGTTTTTATTCCCCCTTTTCTTATTTGTATACGGAAAGGGGTACAGTACCCACCATTAGAAATGCAGGGTAAAGTTCATCATCTTGCACCACATACAGTTATTCAAAGAAGAAAGAGCATCTACATTACTTAAGAGATTCTACAGGTTCAGATTTCCACATTAGCAGCACTTATGGTTCTCAATCAAAATAGGATGTTGGGGTGAATTTGATCATTAGTCATCACATATGCATCCCTGTTATATAAGAATGATATGATATGCTTCAAATGAATAAGTTTTTTTTCTTTTTTCTTTCCTCTAAAACATTAATTTGCTGATGCAATTATATTCAGTTAGCATGGATTTATTTTTATACATCAATAAATAGCTAGCAATCCATTAAGTCACATGCTGCTAGCAAAAGTGTGATCTCAATTGACCCAAGCATCGTGAAAATACAACAACTGTTAGCTTTTCATGTAGCTACCAAGCAACATGCTGCTAGCAAGAGAAAAAGAATCTGCCAAAAGCACATTGGCTCAAGACCAGTTCACATTAAAAAAACATTTGCAAAGACTAAATAATATGATGGGCTCATCAGTTTTATCACATGGACTAAAAATGGCAATATACATTGAAACTGATCTATTCTAGCATATCAATATGACAGACAGAATGTAGAATGTTACTTACCTCATACACTCCAACACAGGTATACCGTTTGAAACCTTCTCAATAAAATCATGTAAACAATACTGCCATAAACATTTTGTATCAGTTACCTGCATATTTTTATCACCATGCAGATTACCATTTCAAATAGGACCGAGGCAAAAAAATACATGAAATAAGATACTGACATATATTACCATGTAAACAATGCTTGCACTTACATGCAAGTAGGAGCACAAGACCTGAATAAATTCAAGTTCACCGAGACAGTTTTAATGCCCAAGCAGCTTACCCATTTTCAAATATATACTCTGTTGAGTTATGGCAATGCATACTTGGAATATTCTAGAATATTTGGGAAAGCACAAGAGAGAAGATATTTGCCATGGAAGAGTCTAGAACTGTTTCTTCATGGCAAAGTAAAGAATAGTCTAGAAACTAGATATTTATGTAGGGTAAGAAATATCTAGATATTAGGATAAGGATGAGAATGTTCTAGAGCTAGATATTTTAGTTAGAAGAGTGTGGAATGTTGCCATGTGGCAACATCCTAGAGACTATGTACAAGTATAAATAGGGGTGCCCTCTACCCTCCAAGGTACCATGCCATGGAGCCATAGAAGCCACCACATGTGAAGGCATGGCAAAGGTTGCCATGATGTGTCTTAGAGTCTAGGAGTGTTATGATGAGTCCTAGATTGATAGTAGTGGTGTGTAACCACGAAGAATGTTGTGTCTTGTGTCAAGTGTATGTTATGAATAAAGGCTAAGCTCTTTTATAGAGAGTTGGTCTCCCAAGTTAGCATAGTAAGGTGAAGGTCTCCTCGATATAGTTAGAAGTGTTGGGTTTGGGTCCACAGAAGAAGTGGTATCACACCAGTTTGGTACCATTTCTAGGAAGTCGGTGTTAGCATAGGGACATCGATTTCCCAACAATTGGTATCGGAGCAGGGGCGGTCCGGGACTGCCAAAAGAGGGACGAGTCTCCCGCAAGTGCGGGGCACTTATGTTGGAGACTCTAGTCGAAGATCACAGTCCTGGGACTCGTGAAGTGAAGAACACTGGTCCGGGACCAAGTGTAATGCATGGGCAGTTTGAGACTGCTCGTAGAGGAAGGTGTCTCGTTGTAAGTGCAGGGCACTTACCTTTGTCGGTGCAATCGGTAAGCACAGGGTGCTTACATTGCTCGGTGTGGCACCGAGTGGCACTAGAGAAGAAATCTGTCAAAGAGCACAGATCTGGGATCGTGGAGAACGCTGGTCCGGGACCAAGCATAGTTGACGCCGGGCGTCGGTCGAGATGGCAGATTTCTAGAGTGCATGAGAAGTTGTGATAGGCATCGAAACAGATCCTCCAGTGCGGAGCGAAGGAGAATGCGAAGCCTTGCAAAAGCGTGTGTGGAAGGAGGCAAGGCTACGTTGGTGTTGGAAAAGACAATCGAGGAGAAAGAGATGGAGAAAATGAAGGTGACTTGGGAGACATTGGCAAAGTGGAGAATGGAGAGATGGCAACCAATGGGAAAGCAAGTATGCATTGAGAGGGAGTGTTGAGTTATGGCAATGCATACTTGGAATATTCTAGAATATTTGGGAAAGCACAAGAGAGAAGATATTTGCCATGGAAGAGTCTAGAACTATTTCTTCATGGCAAAGTAAAGAATAGTCTAGAAACTAGATATTTATGTAGGGTAAGAAATATCTAGATATTAGGATAAGGATGAGAATATTCTAGAGCTAGATATTTTAGTTAGAAGAGTGTGGAATGTTGCCATGTGGCAACATCCTAGAGACTATGTACAAGTATAAATAGGGGTGCCCTCTACCCTCCAAGGTACCATGCCATGGAGCCATAGAAGCCACCACATGTGAAGGCATGGCAAAGGTTGCCATGATGTGTCTTAGAGTCTAGGAGTGTTATGGTGAGTCCTAGATTGATAGTAGTGGTGTGTAACCACGAAGAATGTTGTGTCTTGTGTCAAGTGTATGTTATGAATAAAGGCTAAGCTCTTTTATAGAGAGTTGGTCTCCCAAGTTAGCATAGTAAGGTGAAGGTCTCCTCGATATAGTTAGAGTGTTGGGTTTGGGTCCACGGAAGAAGTGGTATCACACCAGTTTGGTACCATTTCTATGAAGTCGGTGTTAGCCTAGGGACATCGATTTCTCAACATACTCTCTAGATGTTAAGGTTAAATGGCACAATGCCTGCAAATTTCAGGATTAATCTCTTCGTCGTTCTTGCATGTTTATATTAACCTAAAAAACGAACCAACAGACTGCAATAAAAAGGAAAGAAAATCTCTCAATAAAAAAAATTGTTTACACAACCAAATTCACAACTCTGACAGTTGAGACCACTCAAAGCAATGCACAGAAATAATATATATTTGAAATATTATATGGCAACTCAAAATTGTGTGAAATATATTTTTGGTCAGTGAAAATATTGTGCTGTTTTAGCTGTATTTAGACGCTACAGAATGTGCACCGGAGGAGAATAACAGATATTTGATTGTATTCATGGCAACAATTCATGTGTACTAAGAGTTTTTATTTGACAAGTGAGATCAGTGTGGTACATAAGAGGGAATCCAGTAGCTTAACAAGAGAACTTAATGAATATATAGTTTTCATTGACAGTAAAAGAGTGTAGCCAAAGCTTAACTAGAGAACTTAACGAATATAGTTTGCATTGATAGTGAAAGGGTGTAGTTGTGACATCCCCATGTCACTTAGCACTTGTGAAAAGTGTCTTTCTATCTAATTTGCATTTCTAAGTTTCATTTTGAATGGGAATCAAATTCAAGAGCTAGGGTTTTGATTTAATTTCAAATTAAGTTCAAACCAGCCGCTGTCAAAATTCCACAATTTCCAACAAAGGTATGCCAATAGTTTTGCACAATCTTGAAGAGGACATCAAAAGATGATTTTAGGACATTTTTTCTTATTTTTTCTCATGGCCCAAATCCCTAGAAAAATTACCTGAAGGCAGAAAAACAGATTTAATCCCTGAATTTTTAAGAATTTTTAGAAGCAAAATCTCAACTTTCGCTAATAACAAAAGTTGCTCAGAATTTTATTCTGGATACGCACAAAGTTTGGTTTGGGAAAATTCAGCATAGAAGTATGTTTTTGGAGGTGAAAAAGTATAGCTGCAGAATGGCAGATTTGTAAAATTGAGGAACTTTTGAGGAACACGAGCGGAACAGAAAATCGGGCCACCGGCCAGCGACCGCCGCTGGCTGGCGTCCATGCCGGTTAGGCACGGCCATCCTCGCCGCCCTTCTCACCCTCCCCACGCGTCGGCCATCGCCGATCTCGTAGCTTCGACGCGAGCTCGCCTCCCCTCTCGACCGCCGCCCTATTTAAACTCCCGGCCGCCGTCGAGCTCGCCTCCCCTTCCCTGCCTAGCGCCACTCCCCAACCAAGCTTGCGCCGAGCACTAGCACGACGAGGTAATGCTCTAGGCACCAAAATCCCCAATTTTCGTGGCCCCTGCCACATGAGCTTCATTGCCGGAGTACGCCTCCGTCGCCATCGCCACCGACAGCCCATCTACGGCCACCGCCTCCCGCCGGAGCCACCTCCATCGAGTTCCCCGTGCTCAGATAGGATTAGGCGGCAAAAATCAAAGCTTGAGCTCCAAGTTTGGCTCACTCCGGCGAGAGACTACCGCGCGCCATTTTTTCTATTTAAAACTACTCGGTGGCATTCTCGTAAATAGGCCGAAGTTTATTAGATTTTGTAAAATTCATAACTTTGGCTAGGAAACTCAGAAAAATGCAAATAAATACTTTTTGGAAAGCTTGAAACATGAACTTTACAATAAACCACTTTATTACATATGTTTCTGTGCAAGAAATCAAAGTTTTATGCAAATTGAAATGGAACCTTGTTAAGCTTGTAAATTCCATAATTAATTGCCTGAAAATGTAAAATTCACCAAAATTGGTCTATGCACTTTTCATTACATGTGGGACCCCCTGGTTTATGACTTTCATGCATTCACACATAGTTTTGCTATATTTAGTATTATTAGCCTATGTGATGCATATTTTGCCCTAAATACTTTATTTAGAAAAATGTATGAAATTAATACTTATTTGCTTGTGATGCTGATCATAAGAAAAATTATGTATTATCATAAGATTCATGTTTTTGGAGTGTTTATAGATTTACTTTCTGTTATAAAGTGCTATGGTCCTATTGGCATAAAATGACATGTAATCATATTACTATGTTTAATCATGTGTTTAGAATTGATGCACATATGTTTATGGTGCACAGAATGAGGAAATTCTTCGCAAGGCGCGATGATGAACATTTCACTGCCCTGTCCATTTTATAGGCAGAGTAAAACCTAGGTCAACAACGGTAAAAAGCGGCGGCGCAAACGGTAAAAAGGCCGACCCTAGACACCACAGCAAGCAAAGTGGGCCACCCATCTATGGCAAGCAAGAAGGAAACAAGCTCGCGCAAGCCCATCGGAGCAAAAGCGTCCGTGAGCCCATCAGCTAAGCGGATCAAGGAACAATCGAGCAACAAAACCGAGGAGCACTAGACCCCAAAACACGAACAACAGGGAGTGGCGTTTCCTCACGCTCGCCTACGCGCACGAGGCAGAATTCCGATCGACCATGCTCAATCCACGAGCGAAAAGAGCTCGTCCATCGAGGGGCTACCGTTGGGGGCTGGCGTGGAGCGAGCCTCGCGCGGAGCAAACGCCATGGCCCTCGAATTTATCTTCTGCGACTAACTCGAGCCTCGAGGCAAACGCGCAGGTCGACAGGGCAAAGCAAAGCGCTAGGAGCGAAGGTGGCGTCCCAGGGCGGAGCTAAGCGAGCCCCGGATGCGAAGGCCCATGACCAACGGGCGACCACCGGGTTGTACGAAGCCGCACCCGGGTGGAGCATCGGCGGCCGAGCGAAGCGCCGAGCCGGAGTGCGTCCCGGCTAAGCCGTGAATTGCGCGGGGTCCGTCGACTTTCCCGGATTGCCCTCGAGAGTTACCGCCTTTGAGTAGGATCGAGGCCAATGGCCGGGGTACAATGGTCTTGTAAAATGTGGTTCCCCAGGACTATAAAGGGAGCCCAAGAGTCGTCTGTAAACACACATGTAATCTTGAGTTAACTTCGCTTATTCAAGAGTTGTTACCTCGCCACTCGTTTATCTATTTTGCATATTAGTTCATTGTGTTCGGTGTGCTAAGCGAGCTTGTACCTCGCCGCTTAGTGCACCAACATTGGCGCCTACCATGCGTGAGCTCAAAATCCAAGCTCACGATGACCAGATCCACAAGAACCACCGTAGCGGCTCAGCCACTGCGAGAACTACCAGCAAGACTATCCGGAACCACCTCGTCGCACTCGAAGCAAACCAAAGGCCTCCATCTCGGTGCGAAGGGCCACAACCTCTCGACTCGAGCAGTCGCCCGCCTCGGGAAGCGGCGAAGGCACTAGCCGAAGGCAAGACAACCAAAACACAGGAAAACCGCCAGACAATCCAAGAGGAAATCGAGCCCGAAGACACTTACACATCGGACGACAGCGAGTCACTGCTCGGTGAAGTGGAAAAGCTTCGAAGGCACAACACATCCGTGGCACCCCTACCTCGCGGAGCGAGAGGGATTGTCGCACAGGATCGTATCGGGAGACATTCGACGAAGCGAACGTTCATTGCACATACATCGGGGATACATTCAGCGTTTTATTACATAGAGAACACTACTTGAGTAACAAGTTTCATACATAATCTCTTAAGTATTACAAGCCATTGTTCGAATTTCAGATTTACAATACATAAGTGAAGTGAGTTTACAATACTTGATAATGTCTTTGCGGAAGCGTAAACATCTCGACGATACATATATATAGTTAACTAGGAGAACCACACCAGCCCATACGGCATGGCCTCACTCTTGAGTCGGTGAAGCGGGAACCCACTCCACGGTCCACTCCCGAGGTTCCTCGATTTGACACACATACTTCCCGCAGCAATCACAATAATCGGGCTGCGGGAATCCTGAAAATGGTTTCAACACAAACCCTGAGTATCTAATATACTCCGCAAGGCTTACCCGTCAAAAATGGTTCTAAGAACCGACACTAACATGCAGGGGCTTGACCTGGCTTGTGTGAACTTGCAAAAACAGCACTTAAAGTATTTGTCTAACTCATATTTTAGCCAAGTTAAGAGGGTGGAAACATAATCATAAATTTTTGTGAGCAAGACTAACAAGCACGGTTGCCATACATGATTGGAAGATTCCAAGACAGCAAGCTTAATCATCATGTTTTCTTATTACTACGATGCAATCTGCTCGAGACAAGTGGTACTCATCACCGCGAGGGACGGCGATATATATCGATTACACCCTGCAGGGGAAACCCAAATGCACGACATACGCATCATTTAAGAACACGTTTGGCCACCTTTCACAAGATTATCATAGATATGAGCCGGGTCCGCCCTCCGAGTGTGCATTCCACATGCAACCACAGTAGCGTCGGGTCCAAGGGTAATAACACACCCTCCATCTACTCACAAACCCGTGCATCCACCGTGACCAACACTTTGCACAAAGGGTGGAGTGACCGTCCAACACTACGACTCTCAAGTTACATCAGTTTACCAACTCCCATACGAAGGTATGCATTTGGTACATAACTCAATACTTGCTCGCGGAGTCACAACGAACGGTCCTTAACCGATACATACGGGGCTATGGCGAACAAGGGCCAACCTTGTCACCGCATCCTACACATGCTCTTCCCCGTACGGTCTCCCATTAATCATGTGAGGGTAACCAAAAATTTAATCCCTAGACCGAGTGATCTCCAAATCACTCGGTGTTGCTACCGATAAAATTATTAAGCATAGCACTAGCGATTAGGCTTATACTTAACCAAGACCACAGGATATAAAAAGCTAGTGCCACTAGGTTTCCGAGCAACTCCTAAACTTAAATGCACAGTACACCCTAGACGTATGTGAAAATAAAGAGACTTTAAAACATAGGTCATGCTCCGGGCTTGCCTTGATTCGGTTCGTAGTTAACACACTCGAACTCGCTTACTTCAAGCTGGTGCCCTCCTTGATCTTCAGCTCCGGTCGGGTTTCCTATATGAGTGCACATGAAGTATATGAGCAATGGATGAATTCGTATTGTTATAGTTCATGGAACTTTCTCAATAATATAATGTAACGAAACGTTTGCATAAATTAAACACGTTCTTGAGTGGTGATGATATGGTCATGATGGTGGTAAGCTGTGGTTTGTTTCATGGGGACAACCTTCTAATTAGGTAAACCTTCCATCGTTTAGTATAAATGTTCATGCTGGCTTTTTCGGAGATCAAGAAGATAGGGTGTAATTCCTTATTACTTAGTATACAAGGGTAGATGCTCATTTCTTAGGATTAAGTTTTATCGCTTCGTTATACTTCGTGCACATAAGTACTCATCATTTCATGTGGTTTGCTACGATTAAACCTACGTCATATATGACCGTTCTTGCCCAAAAAGATAAACGTGATTATGACCTGTTTAATTGTGCCATGTAAGTGTGAAAAATCATCTAGCCATAACAGAAAGTAAAAAGGTAATTTGAGCTTAGCCAAATCTCAGCCATTTGTTTAACTAAGTCTGGGCTGCCAGGCTGACTGTGAAGCCTTCTTAAGGTGTTCAAATCTTAATATTTTGCTATAGAACTTATGTGATTCATGCTGGTTAATTTAAAGTACATAACTCAAGGGTTACAACAAGCTTATAGTCGTTTCATTTGGAGTTGTATTCAAAAAGTTATTGAATTTCAAAAACTGCAAGTCGTCACGCAGGCATAACGGATTAGCATCTTAGAGTGCTTAAATCTTTATTTTTCTACACATGAAGTACTGGGATTATGTTACTACGTTAAAGTACAAGTTATATACCTTCCAAAGAGCCCTTGCTCACGAAGTTTGGATCCGGGGTCCAGAAGTTACATCATTTTTAAAATGCAATCTTGTTAAGCAGCTTGGTCATGATAGGGTTTTCATCTTGCTCAAAAATTAATTTTTACTATATAATCTTAGGTGTTCATGTTCACCATGTTGTAGTACAAGTTACAAGCTTTCCAATGCGCTTTGAATCGTTCAAATCCGTGGCGTATAACTCGAGTTATGATTTTTCTAAAATCCTTAATCGTTACGAAATTTCAGCACGATTCGAAATATTTCTAAGTGTCGCGCGCGGGGGGTGGCTCGCCGAGCGGCGGCGGAGCTCACCGGCGACGCGTTAGAGCTCGCCGCAGGGGCCGGGCTTGGCCGCCTGCGCACAGTTTTCGACGGCGCACCGCTTGGTGGGGGCGGCGAGACGGTGGGGCGAACGGAGCATAGCTCGCGACGAGCCATGGCGGATGCGGCGGCTCCGGCGTGGGAGCTCGTGCTCGCCAGGGCACGGGAAAGGGAATGGCTAGGTCGTAGAGCTGCACCTTCGCACGGAGACGAACGGCGTGGGGTCGGTGCAGGCTGAGGTGGTCCGGAGTGAGTCGGCGTCGACGGGGTGGCCGTGCGTGGTGACCGGCGGCGGAGAAGAAAGGGAATGCCTTCACCGTCCGGGCTCGGCTTGACCCGGGGAGGGACGTGAGGTTCAGCTAAGCCTTTGAGCATCTTCTAGAGGTGGAGGGGGAGCATGAGCTCACCCGAGCGCGGCGCAATCGAGCTCGCCGGCGTCGAGGGGGAAAATGGGAGCTTCTCGGATTCTTTCGGAATTTGCGGCTTGCGAGAGGGAGGAGGAGGCTGGGGACGGGGTGGGAGTTGCGCAGGAGCGGGGCGAAGCAATTTCACGCAAATGAGGGGCTGCGGCACGAGGAGAGGCGGCGCAGGGGAAAAGTCCCGGCGGCGGCCATGGCGAAGTCCTCTCCCCGCCATCGACGGCCGAGCGCGCACGCTTCGAGGCGAAGCTAACCGGCGATGGACGACGCGTGGGACTGCACAGAGCGGCGAGGACGGGCGGCGCCTAACCGGCATGGGCACCGGCGGCGAACGCCGCTGACGGTGGCCCCGGCCATCGTGCCGATTTCTGTTCAAAGGTTATTCTCCCTATTTACAGTTTTGCCACTGCTGTCCTTCTCTGTAAATTGCTCATAGACTTTGATCCTTTTGACATTTTTGCAAACCAAAATTTCTGTGGGTCCTGTGGATTATGTGGAACAACTTTCCTTATAGGCCAAAGTTCAAATTCTAAAAGTAAAAATTTACAAAAATTGTTGAACAGGTGCTGTTTCTGCTTAGAGTTGTATTTTTCTAGGGATTTGTGCTGTTCCAAAATTTCAAGAAAAATGTCCTAAATTCATGTCTTGATATGTCCTACCAGATTGTGCAAAAATTTGGGGTTACCACTTTGGAGAAAGTTTGAGATCTCAAGAGCTAGGGTTTTGGAATATTAAAAACCCTAATAGGACTTTAACCTATTATTTCATGTGACTGGACAGCTTGATTACTGTTTTCTATGCAAAATTTTATTTAGTACAGTAACAACCTGATTTTGTGACACGGGGTGTCACAGCCCTCCCCTCTTAAAGAAATCTCGTCCCGAGATTACGGTTGATAATAGAGTGGTCGAAGGGAGGTGCGTCGTTACCTCGATTGTGAAGCCATGAACTCGGGAAATGATTATCCAGGAATTCCTCCTGTTCCCATGTGGCTTCATCCTCAGTGTGATTACTCCATTGCACTTTATAGAAGGTGATAGTGCGGTTGCGAGTAACACGATCCTTTTTATCGAGGATCCGGACGGGAGTTTCCGGATAAGATAGATCATCTTGCAATTGCTCGGTGTCGGAGATGACCACATCGATGGGTGGTTTTAGACACTTCTTGAGTTGCGACACATGGAACACGTTGTGCACACGTTCCAAGTTTGTCGGCAATTGCAACCGGTATGCCACAGGGCTAAACTTCTCCACAATTGGGAATGGTCCAATGTAGCGGGAGCAAGTTTTCCTTTTACACCAAAACGTGACACACCTTTATTTGGAGAGACACGAAGATAAACATGATCGTTTACCTCGAATTCCAGCGGGCGTCTCCTTTTGTTTGCATAACTTATCCGGCGGGATTGAGCAGCCTTCATATTAGCTTGTATCTCCCTCACTTTTTCCTCGGCCTGCTCAACAATATCCGGACCAAATATTATTCTTTCGCCCGACTCGGACCAGTTTAACGGTGTACGGCAAGAATGTCCGTATAACGCCTCAAAAGGAGTGACTCCGAGCTTTCTTGATAGCTGTTGTTATAGGAAAATTCAATGAATGGTAACTGATCATCCCAATTTCCCTTTTGCGTCAAAGCACAGGCTCTCAACATATCCTCCAAATATTGAATCAACCTTTCCGATTGTCCATCTGTTTGAGGATGGTATGCAGAGCTCCGGATTAGGGTAGTACCAAGACTAGCATGCAATTGTTCCCAAAATCGAGAAACAAATTGCGGACCGCGATCTGAAATGATGGTCTTTGGCACACCATGTAAACATAGCACACGGGCAATATACAATTCAGCATACTTTTTAGCACTGTAGGTGGTGTGTACCGGAATAAAGTGTGCTGATTTCGTCGATCTATCGACGATTACCCATATGGAATCATGTTTCTTGGAGGTGGGAGGTAATCCAACAACAAAATCCATGGCTATGTCTTCCCATTTCCAAGCGGGAATTTTCAATGGGTGCAATAGTCCGGCTTTCTTTAGATGATCAGCCTTGACTCGTTGGCAAGTGTCGCACTCGGCCACGTAACGAGCCACTTCTCGCTTCATGCGAGTCCACCAAAATTTTTCTCTCAACCCACGGTACATTTTGTTACTACCGGGGTGTATGGAGTATTTAGAGAGATGGGCTTCATCAAGAATTTTCTTCCGTAGTTCCATGTTCTTAGGAACAACGAGACGGTTATTAAACCACAGAACTCCCTCCTCATCTTGACGGAAACACTTAGCCTTTTCGGTACCCAACTTCTGTCGGATGTGTTCCATACCTTCATCCGTTTTCTGGGCAGCAATGATTTCTTCTCGGAGAGTAGGAACAAGAGCCAAATTATGTAATGTACCATAGGGAATGATATGAAGACAAGGATTTCTCTCATTTTTAGATTTGCTGCAGTTTTCAATAGAGCAGATTTCAACTTGGTTGCATTGGTGTTTACGGCTTAATGCATCGGCAACCACATTAGCCTTTCCGGGGTGGTAATGAATTTCCAATTCGTAATCTTTTATCAATTCCAGCCACCTTCGTTGCCTCATATTCAGTTCTTGCTGGGTGAAAATATATTTGAGGCTTTTATGATCGGTATAGAGATGCACCAGATTTCCCAAGAGATAATGTCTCCAAGTTTTGAGAGCAAGCACTACCGATGCCAATTCAAGATCATGAGTAGGATAGTACTTCTCGTGCTTGCGGAGTTGGCGGGAGGCATAGGCAATAACTCGGCCTTCTTGCATGAGAACACAACCCAATCCTATGCCGGACGCATCACAATATACGTCAAACGGCTTGCTGATGTCGGGTTGAGCTAGAACGGGAGCGGTGGTTAAATGCTTCTTCAAGGATCGGAAAGCATTTTCGCACTCCGGACTCCACTTGAAGGTAGAGTCTTTCTCCAACAATTTTGTCATTGGTTTGGAGATGATAGAAAAATTTGGAATGAATTTCCGATAATATCCCACAAGTCCGAGAAAACTACGGATGTGCTTGACGGTTTTGGGAGTCTTCCAATTTAGCACGTCAGCAACTTTACTTGGATCGACGGAAATTCCCTCAGCTGAAATGATATGACCCAAGAATGGAACTCGATCCAACCAAAATTCACACTTGCTGAATTTTGCATAAAGTTGATGATCTCGTAGTCGTTGAAGCACAATGCGGAGGTGTTCGAGCATGTTCTTCCTCCGACTTGGAATAAATGAGGATATCATCAATGAATACCACCACGAACTTGTCCAGCTCCGGCATAAATACCGAGTTCATGAGGTACATGAAATAGGCCGGTGCATTTGTTAGTCCAAAAGACATTACGAGATATTCAAAAAGTCCATATCTCGTAGAGAAAGCGGTTTTAGGAATGTCCTCCGGCCGAATTTTAATTTGGTGATAGCCGGAGCGAAGATCGATTTTTGAGAATACTTTTGCACCGACTAGTTGATCAAATAGCATATCAATGCGTGGGAGAGGGTATTTATTTTTGATGGTTACCGCATTGAGGGGTCGATAATCAACACATAACCTTAGTGATTTATCTTTCTTCTTCACAAAAAGAGCGGGGCAGCCCCAAGGCGAAGCACTTGGGCGTATGTACCCCTTGTCTAGGAGTTCGTTGAGTTGCTCCTTAAGTTCAGCTAATTCATTTGGAGCCATTTTATACGGTCTTCTAGATATCGGTGCGGTTCCGGGCTGAAGTTCAATTTTAAATTCTACTTCCCGATCAGGTGGCATGCCCGGTAACTCATTCGGGAACACATCGGGAAACTCACACACTACTGGTATGTCCTCTAATTTCTTTATTGCTAGGTGCTGAATTTGGTTTCTCAAAATTTTTGGACACGGTAAGGAGAGGATAGACGGGCCGTGTAGAGGCGAATTTAAATGCACTTCCCGGTATCTATGTGTAAAACAGCCTTATGACGTCTCATCCACTTCATTCCTAATATCACATCTATTCCTTGACCATTTAAAACAATTAGTCTAGAAGGATATATTTTTCCGGCTAATTCAAGAGAGACGTTTCTCGCTTCTCGGCTTGTGTGGATGAGGCCACCAGGAGATGTGATAGTGTATGGGGTTTGCAAAATGGTGGATGATAGATGCAACCTATCCACACATGCTTGACTGATGAAATCATGCGTGGCGCCGGAATCGAAAAGAATGAGAGCGGAATGTCCGGATATAGAAAACATACCCGAGAGGACCGGTTCTCCGGCTTGACATCTTCGACCGTAGTAAAATTTACACGGCCGGTCTTGGTGGGGGTTTTGTTGTGATTGTTGTTGTTGTTGCCGCGGTTATTATTGTTGCCATTATTGCCGTGGTGGTGCTGCTGTTGATTATTCCCACCGTTGTTGCCATTGTTGCGGCGAGGATGTGGGCATTCTCCGATGAAGTGACCAATGCCGCCGCAGTTGAAGCATGGCTGCTGCGGGAATGGCCTGGCACCTTGGTTATGCTGCTGCGGGGTGTGCTGGTGACCACGGTGCTGATAGGAGTGGTGGGACGCACGATAAGGCTGCTGGAAAGTAGTGCGTTGCCCACCCATTGGAGGCACTGGGACACGGAATTTCTGACCAGTGGGGCTGGTCACTGCAAGCTTGAACTTGTGAGGTGGCGCACCGGATGAACTTCCCGTGGTGCGTTTCCTCTTCTTGTCATCCTGATTGACGCGAATGGCGTCCTTTTGCACAATGGCTGCACTAACCAATTCATTGAATGTGCCATTCAAGAGAGCGAGGCGGTCTTGCAATTTCGGATTTAGACCCTTCCAAAAGCACTCACGCTTCTTTGCATCTGTGTCAGCATGATAGGAAGCATACTCGGGCAAGATAGTTGAATTTCCGAGCATACTCTTGCACAGATACTGGAGCCTTGCTTCAGGTCAACAAATTCCTGAAGCTTCCTTCTCATGACACCGTCAGGAATGTGGTGTGCACGGAAGGCTGCCGAGAATTCCGGCCATAGCACCTGGTGATCCGCGGGGAGTGCAGCGGTGTAGTTTGCCCACCACGCACTAGCCGACCCACGGAGCTGCTGTGCTGCAAACAGGGTCTTCTGGTGCTCGGTGCAATTCAGGAGAGCAAACTTGGACTCCACAATACGCAGAAAATTATCTGCTTCCAGGGGGTCCTTGGCTTCGAGAAAGACGGCGGTTGAGTCGCCCAGAAATCCCCGTAAGAGGTGGGACGGGGCTGCGGTGGAGGAGCTGCTGCCTGGGCATTATTGTTCTGGCTCGCCAGGAACAGCCGAAACATCTCGTTCTGATTATGAACAAGTTGCTCCACAGCAGTCAACGGTGGTGGAGGAGGTGGCTGCGATGAAGCACCCTCCCCGAATTATCCACCGTGCGACGAGTGTTCACCATCTGCCACACAATTTAATTACACCATTAGTCTCAGCGTTTCGGAGCCATAGACAATGATAGTAATTAAGGGACATGATATGAACATGAATTTCAGAATGCAATCCATAGGAGGAAAATTTCATCAGGTGCTGAAATTGATGGATTAAAAGTTTCGGTATGAAATTTTCAGATTGCATAACCCGGGAGATTAATTTCCATGAGCTGAAATTGATAAAACCAGAAAATTTTACTCACAATTTCAGACCATTCAAACTTAGTAAAATTTTCTTATGATTCTGAAATTTTTGAAGAACGAGACATATATTCATTAAACATAAGCTTAGTGGTTCATATATGTTTCAAGGGGTAACCCATTTGTACACAAAAGCGCGCGATATTAACACTTCTTAGCGCGGGGTTATACGTCCGGAACTTTCTGGCCTAGCTAGTCATCCGTACCTCCTATGCTGTCAGCCTACCCAAAACACAGCGACCACTACGCCTTACGTACGTACAAGCCACTAGTTCTTGTTCTTTAGTACACTACCATTAATTTTACAAGTTCCTTTCTTAGCACTAGCTAGTAGTCTAAGCATCGCTGTCGGTGTCTTCCGGGTTGTTCACATCGGAGGCATCGCTAGCAGCGTCGTCACCATTGTCCTCCGGCGGTGGTGGCTGCAACAGATTCCAGTGAGCTGCCAGCAACGCCTGGTGGTGCTGCTGTAACGCGGCCAACTGGTGCTGGAGATTCCCTATCTCTGTGAACAGCTGGTCCATGTTGGTTTGTGCAGTCTGAAGCTGTCCATGCAGGAATTGCATGGTGGCCTGCTGGGAGTAGATGGTCTCATCCTTCTGAGTAATAGATGTCTTAGCTGCATTCAGCTCATTTAACGCCTCAATCCGTTCCTCATCACAGAACGTAGCCATCTGCTCATGTTCTGCCTTTTCCTGCTCAGCTCTTTCTTTTGCCCTATCTGCGACGACACGTAGATTGTCGCTGAAGATAAGGTCATCCTGCACTTCCTTGATACGTGCAATCAGGGCAGCATTTTCCTGCTCCAGCTCGGTGATACGGGCGGTCAGCTGCTTGTTCTCCTCTTTTGCTGAGTAGTAGTCGTCCGTGACATCGGTGAGACGATCAGTGAGGTCTTCCACCTCAGATCTCAGCTGATTCCTTTCAGTCATGAGTTGTCTTGCATCCATCTATAGATCATGGTTAGGGATACATTTTAAGCATCATGATTATCAATAATTTGGGTAAATAAAAGCTCAATTAACATGCTGAAAAGAAGACAGAAAGAAACTGACATCCTTTACAACGTAACCGGTTCTGAACCCTCTCTGTTTTCCCCAATTTCGTCTCTGTTTGTACAGTAAAATTTACCAAAATTTATAACCAGATGCTAGAGTATTTCCTAAGCTTTCCAACGCATCCTAGAACGCGGAAAAATCTTAAGCGGATCAAAAGATATGGCGATTTCCGGCTCGACGGATTTTCTGCCAGGTTTTCTGGAAACGCCGGGAACTAAAATTGGCTCTCTGTTTTTGCTTATTGGACCGACTTAACTAATTTTCCTGGCTGACCTGATATTAGATGAAATGTGGGGCATAACACGAGCTTTCCAGAATGGGGTAGACCGTTTTATTTGGATAAGTACTTCAAAAGTTATAGCAATTTTCGTGAGGCATCCGAATCTGCCAATCCGGCGACTCGGCGAAATCTGGCAACCTTTTGCCAGGTTTTCGGGTAAGTTATTTTTAGTATGATCCCACTCTACTTTTTCTTGGATCATCGTGCCAGGGTGATGGTACGTGTTATGAGCTTTCCGAATTGTGTTTAATCGTTTCGTTTGAGTGAACGATTCAAAAGTTGTGGCCGTTTCCGTGAATCGATAATCGGTTAGGGTTTAGTTCTCGATCGGGTGGGGTTTTCTGCCCGATTTTTGGATATCGTGCACGAATTGTGTTGAGAATTTTGGTGAGTTGTTCGAGACCGTGTTTTTGCATTCTTGATCGATTATCTCATGCAATTTGTGATGCATGGCATGAATGATGACATGAAATGCCGTTAACCTACGTCCTTTCCAAAATAAAATACGTGATCGGACTATATATAGCCGACCACTCGCTTTGTGGCAACACACACACGATCTCATCACGGGAACTACACGATCTAAGGTCCGTGGTTAGCGTACCTGCAAGAGACCATTTCAGAAACATTACATCAAATTCAAAAGAAACTACGAAAACAATTATTCCACAATCTTCTCAACTTCCTCATATCATCAGCTTTCTCATAGTAACGGTTCATAGAAAGAACCGCCTCGTGGATTGCCACGAGCCAACATTGTCCCGTATTATTACTTCCGCGGGCACGGAGCGCTAATTTAAATTGCAAACATACCTGGGCCGGGCCGTAGTTGCAAAAATTTAAACAAGCATAACCCAGGGTTAGTTTGCCACATCTCTTTCTACTGTAGACCTTACTTGGGCTTTCTAGGTCGTTCCTCACCGTATAAATGTGTTGGTGATTTTTAGTATGACCCGTAGTGTACGGCATATCCTGACACGGCTCGATACCAGCTGTGGCACCCCTACCTCGCGGAGCGAGAGGGATTGTCGCACAGGATCGTATCGGAAGACATTCGACGAAGCGAACGTTCATTGCACATACATCGGGGATACATTCAGCGTTTTATTACATAGAGAACACTACTTGAGTAACAAGTTTCATACATAATCTCTTAAGTATTACAAGCCATTGTTCGAATTTCAGATTTACAATACATAAGTGAAGTGAGTTTACAATACTTGATAATGTCTTTGCGGAAGCGTAAACATCTCGACGATACATATATATAGTTAACTAGGAGAACCACACCAGCCCATACGGCACGGCCTCACTCTTGAGTCGGTGAAGCGGGAACCCACTCCACGGTCCACTCCCGAGGTTCCTCGCTTTGACACACATACTTCCCGCAGCAATCACAATAATCGGGCTGCGGGAATCCTGAAAATGGTTTCAACACAAACCCTGAGTATCTAATATACTCCGCAAGGCTTACCCGTCAAAAATGGTTCTAAGAACCGACACTAACATGCAGGGGGCTTGACCTGGCTTGTGTGAACTTGCAAAAACAGCACTTAAAGTATTTGTCTAACTCATATTTTAGCCAAGTTAAGAGGGTGGAAACATAATCATAAATTTTTGTGAGCAAGACTAACAAGCACGGTTGCCATACATGATTGGAAGATTCCAAGACAGCAAGCTTAATCATCATGTTTTCTTATTACTACGATGCAATCTGCTCGAGACAAGTGGTACTCATCACCGCGAGGGACGGCGATATATATCGATTACACCCTGCAGGGGAAACCCAAATGCACGACATACGCATCATTTAAGAACACGTATGGCCACCTTTCACAAGATTATCATAGATATGAGCCGGGTCCGCCCTCCGAGTGTGCATTCCACATGCAACCACAGTAGCGTCGGGTCCAAGGGTAATAACACACCCTCCATCTACTCACAAACCCGTGCATCCACCGTGACCAACACTTTGCACAAAGGGTGGAGTGACCGTCCAACACTACGACTCTCAAGTTACATCAGTTTACCAACTCCCATACGAAGGTATGCATTTGGTACACAACTCAATACTTGCTCGCGGAGTCACAACGAACGGTCCTTAACCGACACATACGGGGCTATGGCGAACAAGGGCCAACCTTGTCACCGCATCCTACACATGCTCCTCCCCGTACGGTCTCCCATTAATCATGTGAGGGTAACCAAAAATTTAATCCCTAGACCGAGTGATCTCCAAATCACTCGGTGTTGCTACCGATAAAATTATTAAGCATAGCACTAGCGATTAGGCTTATACTTAACCAAGACCACGGGATATAGAAAGCTAGTGCAACTAGGTTTCCCAGCAACTCCTAAACTTAAATGCACAGTACACCCTAGACGTATGTGAAAATAAAGAGACTTTAAAACATAGGTCATGCTCCGGGGCTTGCCTTGATTCGGTTCGTAGTTAACACACTCGAACTCGCTTACTTCAAGCTGGTGCCCTCCTTGATCTTCAGCTCCGGTCGGGTTTCCTATATGAGTGCACATGAAGTATATGAGCAATGGATGAATTCGTATTGTTATAGTTCATGGAACTTTCTCAATAATATAATGTAACGAAACGTTTGCATAAATTAAACACGTTCTTGAGTGGTGATGATATGGTCATGATGGTGGTAAGTGTGGTTTGTTTCATGGGGACAACCTTCTAATTAGGTAAACCTTCCATCGTTTAGTATAAATGTTCATGCTGGTTTTTTCGGAGATCAAGAAGATAGGGTGTAATTCCTTATTACTTAGTATACAAGGGTAGATGCTCATTTCTTAGGATTAAGTTTTATCGCTTCGTTATACTTCGTGCACATAAGTACTCATCATTTCATGTGGTTTGCTACGATTAAACCTACGTCATATATGACCGTTCTTGCCCAAAAAGATAAACGTGATTATGACCTGTTTAATTGTGCCATGTAAGTGTGAAAAATCATCTAGCCATAACAGAAAGTAAAAAGGTAATTTGAGCTTAGCCAAATCTCAGCCATTTGTTTAACTAAGTCTGGGCTGCCAGGCTGACTGTGAAGCCTTCTTAAGGTGTTCAAATCTTAATATTTTGCTATAGAACTTAGGTGATTCATGCTAGTTAATTTAAAGTACATAACTCAAGGGTTACAACGAGCTTATAGTCGTTTCATTTGGAGTTGTATTCAAAAAGTTATTGAATTTCAAAAACTGCAAGTCGTCACGCAGGCATAACGGATTAGCATCTTAGAGTGCTTAAATCTTTATTTTTCTACACATGAAGTACTGGGATTATGTTACTACGTTAAAGTACAAGTTATATACCTTCCAAAGAGCCCTTTCTCACGAAGTTTGGATCCGGGGTCCAGAAGTTACATCATTTTTAAAATGCAATCTTGTTAAGCAGCTTGGTCATGGTAGAGTTTTCATCTTGCTCAAAAATTAATTTTTACTATATAATCTTAGGTGTTCATGTTCACCATGTCGTAGTACAAGTTACAAGCTTTCCAATGCGCTTTGAATCGTTCAAATCCGTGGCGTATAACTCGAGTTATGATTTTTCTAAAATCCTTAATCGTTACGAAATTTCAGCACGATTCGAAATATTTCTAAGTGTCGCGCGCGGGGGGGGCTCGCGGAGCGGCGGCGGAGCTCACCGGCGACGCGTTAGAGCTCGCCGCAGGGGCCGGGCTTGGCCGCCTGCGCACAGTTTTCGACGGCGCACCGCTTGGTGGGGGCGGCGAGACGGTGGGGCGAACGGAGCATGGCTCGCGACGAGCCATGGCGGATGCGGCGGCTCCGGCGTGGGAGCTCGTGCTCGCCGGGGCACGGGAAAGGGAATGGCTAGGTCGTAGAGCTGCACCTTCGCACGGAGACGAACGGCGTGGGGTCGGTGCAGGCTGAGGTGGTCCGGAGTGAGCCGGCGTCGACGGGGTGGCCGTGCGTGGTGACCGGTGGCGGAGAAGAAAGGGAATGCCTCCACCGTCCGGGCTCGGCTTGACCTGGGGAGGGATGTGAGGTTCAGCTAAGCCTTTGAGCATCTTCTAGAGGTGGAGGGGGAGCATGAGCTCACCCGAGCGCGGCGCAATCGAGCTCGCCGGCGTCGAGGGGAAAATGGGAGCTTCTCGGATTCTTTCGGAATTTGCGGCTTGCGAGAGGGAGGAGGAGGCCGGGGACGGGGTGGGAGTTGCGCAGGAGCGGGGCGAAGCAATTTCACGCAAATGAGGGGCTGCGGCACGAGGAGAGGCGGCGCGGGGAAAAAGTCCGGGCGGCGGCCATGGCGAAGTCCTCTCCCCGCCATCGACGGTCGAGCGCGCACGCTTCGAGGCGAAGCTAACCGGCGATGGACGACGCGTGGGACTGCACAGAGCGGCGAGGACGGGCGGCGCCTAACCGGCATGGGCACCGGCGGCGAACGCCGCTGACGGTGGCCCCGGCCACTCGTGCCGATTTCTGTTCAAAGGTTATTCTCCCTATTTACGGTTTTGCCACTGCTGTCCTTCTCTGTAAATTGCTCATAGACTTTGATCCTTTTGACATTTTTGCAAACCAAAATTTCTGTGGGTCCTGTGGATTATGTGGAACAACTTTCCTTATAGGCCAAAGTTCAAATTCTAAAAGTAAAAATTTACAAAAATTGTTGAACAGGTGCTGTTTCTGCTTAGAGTTGTATTTTTCTAGGGATTTGTGCTGTTCCAAAATTTCAAGAAAAATGTCCTAAATTCATGTCTTGATATGTCCTACCAGATTGTGCAAAAATTTGGGGTTACCACTTTGGAGAAAGTTTGAGATCTCAAGAGCTAGGGTTTTGGAATATTAAAAACCCTAATAGGACTTTAACCTATTATTTCATGTGACTGGGCAGTTGAGTACTGTTTTCTATGCAAAATTTTATTTAGTACAGTAACAACCTGATTTTGTGACACGGGGTGTCACAACATCGCTCGAAGAAGTAAGAAGCAAGCTCTTATAGGAAGCAGAGCTCGGAGAAAAGCTGCTCCAAGAGAAAGAAACCCGGCTCAAAGAAAAGCGCAAGCAAGAAGAACTCGCAAGAGAAGTTAGGAGAGTCCGAGCAAGGGCGAAGAAAGACAGCCGCTCGAAGCCTTCAATGGCAACAATACTGAGTGACTCGAACCTGAGCCAACCGCAAGCAACAATGAAGAAAACACCAACACAAGGCGTGAAGTACTGCCTATAAGAAGGCCGGGGCTCGTCATCATCGATAAAGACTCCTAACTCCTAGAAGGGCTGCAACGAGCCAGCCTGCCCCAAAAACTTCCGAATGGGAACAATCCTGAAATACAAAGGAGACACGGATCCAAGGGAATTCCTCATCGGCTATGAAACAACGATCACTTCGGCGGCAGGAGACGAAGTAACTCTAGCCAAGATCTTCGCCTGCGCGCTCGAAGGGCCAGCTTCAACATGGTATTTCAGTCTGCAGCCGAGGTCCATCTACGGTTGAGAAAATCTAAGGGACAAGGTGATAGCAAATTTCGGAGGGTTAAGAGGAGCCTCCGAAGCACTCGAGAACCTAAGAAACATTTCACAACAGCCAAATGAATTGCTTACGGACTATTACAAAAGATTCCTCACACTTAAATCCCAATGCCCAAAAGTACCGAAGAAGCGGTAATCGAATACGCCATTCGGGGGCTTTGCGCGAGCCCTCCGAGCTCGATGTTCGCGAAGAAGTGGCCCCGGACAATACAGTACATGCGCGGCAATTTTGAGGAATATTGCCGATCAGGAATAGACTACAAGGGGAGGACCTCAAACCGAAGCAATCTCGCGAATCGAAAAGCTGCTACAACGGGCACAATAAGAAAGCGAAGCCCCGGGACAATGTTCAAACAGGGACAGTCAACAACATACAACACAAGGTAGGCAAAGAAACCGACGAGCAAACCCAACACACTCAACATAAGGAAAAAACGCAAAGCAGCAGCGAGGAGCAGCAACTACAACAACCAGCGCCCGTGCAAGAAGCCCTACTGCATCTATTGCGAAGGCCACGCAGGACAAAACCCTAGACTGCCCGAGAACAAAGGAAATCATGCGAAGACTTGACCTCGAGAGGAAGCGGTCCCAAGCAACCGGCACAACAACAAGTGCTTGGCCTCAACAGCAGATCAAAGCAGCCAAGTGTCCATAACCACTACTACCTGCCCCAGCAATGCTGTCCAACACTTTACTTCCACCCAAGTCACCACCTCTAGCCCCCGCCCCACTACGAAGGACCGAGCACTTTGCACCATCCAAGGCAAGATAACAAAATCGTCTACCCCGAACCACAAACACTGCCACCACCAAAAATCGAAGACGTAAGCAAACAAGATAGCCGAGTCCAGCCGCTCCCAGCAAAAGGATTCATTGGAGTGATATCCGCTGGCTCGGGCATGGACTTTGAAAGCAAAGACAGCGCAAAGACTATTTCAGGCTAGTAAATGCAATGTTCGTTGAAGGGCCAATTAGGAAATCAAAATGGTCTCATATACCAATCACCTTCACCGAAGAAGGCCTCGACTTGAAAAGCTATCCGCACTCAAATGCTATTGTAATCGAAGCACACATAGATAAATGGATGATTGACAAAGTGCTCGTTGACAATGGCAGCCGAGCGGACACAATCTTTCACGGGACACTCGCTAAGAATGGGCTACACGGACGAAGACCTGGACCCATCAAACACGCCATTATACGGCTTCGCGGAAACAGAGTGGAGCCCGCAGGAAATATCATGCCGGTATCCTTCGGTAACGCAAGCAACCCAAGAACAGAATTCATCACATTCGACGTAGTCGAGCCGAACTACCCATAATCCGCAATCTCGGGAAGGCCTACAATCAACACATTCGAGGCCGTGATCCACAACGCATACATCCGCATGAAAATCCCAGCAACGAATTGCGTCATAACGAGTAAAAGGAGATCAGCAATCGGCATGGAACATTGAAAAAGGGTTCACGCCCGGAATAGCAAACATACACAACATCCAATCTATCCGTCGGTGTTCGAACCACCGGTAGTAGAATTTAGTCCCGGGGTGCGCGTTTTAGGCCGGATGGTACACAAGGGACGACACGAGAGTTTTAAGCTAGTTCGGGAAAGCTCCCTAGTCCAGCTGGGGGTGTCATGGCGCTCGTGCTCCTTGCGTCAAATTGACAACAGAGTACGGTGGAGGCGGGAGAGGAGCGTGCTCTAGGTCCCAAGCAGCGTGTGTGTGTGGAGTGGTGTGAGCGTGTGAAGAACAAACGTGTGTGTGGAAGAATGCCCCGAGAGAGAACGAGCCTCCCCTTTATAGCCGTAGGGGTCGAGCTCGAGTTACATGAGAGAGAGAGAGAAGGAATCGCCACGTGCTTATCCGGATGTCCGTGCCATCCCGTCGGAGCTCCCCCGACGTATGCTTGAGTGTTACGACCGGGCCGTCGTGTCGCTCCCGTAGCTTGTCATGTCGGGGAAGCGTGGATGGAGTGTCCCGCGTTTGGCGGAGCCATGGGCGGCGTCGTGGTGGAGTGGTTGGAGAGGACAGCCCACGCTGGTCCTTCCCTGTCGGGCGCATTGAAGGCGGAGACGAAGGTCGACGTCGGGGCGGCGGCTCATTGAGCTTCAAGGTCGCCGACGGAGGTCGTGCGAGGCGGAGAGTAACTCGAGCCCGAGCTCGAGTTTCACTTGTCGACGGATTAGGCGGGGAATCGTACCACCGTACGTTAGATGGTGATGGCCGAGTCCCGTGGTCTTTGGTCCAAACCTCCCTTGTCAGGCTACAGGGACGGCGCTTCCCATCGGCATGTCCCGACGGGAGCAGGTGGCTGCGGCAGAGGGAATGGGGCGAGGGTCGGCGGCAATGATTGCCGAGGAGCGTCCACGTGGGAGCCCGGGCAGGTGGATTTAATACGGCGGGTGGGCGAGCTTGAAGGTCGTACGAGGCGGAAGTCCCCGAGTCCCGCGGGGAAGGTCGTGCGAGGTGGGATTCTCCCGAGCTTGGAGGGCAAGGTCGTGCGAATCGCGATTCCTTCTTCCCTTGAGTGAGGAAGGTCGAGCTTGCCTCCGGTCGATTCGTCCCGACGTGGGGTTGTACGGGAGTGGGTCCAGTGTTGACTATTGCTACAGCCATATGTCCCAAGGACTAATCCTTCGTTAAGTGGGGTTAAATTATGTCACGTGGCATCGCTAATCTTTCCCCCGACAGTAGCCCCGAGCCCCGGGTGAGTCGTAGAGTCGGCTGGGGGATCCATCGGTGCCGTGGGTGACTGTTTTAGTTTATTGGATAGTTGTGATCTACCGGATGCGCGCGAGCGCGTCCGTTGGACAATAGCCCCCGAGCCGGAGGATAAGTCGAAGACTTATGCTTTGGCTGAATATGTGTGGATGAGTTGCGGCCCCGTGGTTGGGCCTCCTGCTCGCGATGCCGGTTTTTGAGCCCCGCGCGATGCGGGTGGCTAGTCGACGAAAGGTTCGTCTTAATCGATTTCCCCGTCCGCGTCGCGTTCGTGCTACGGAGGGTAGAGCAGATCCATGATTTGTCCGGAAGGACCGACACGTGGGGCTCGGCGAGCTCCGTAACGGAAATAGTTCGAGCGAAGTCGCGGCTTTCTGTCGAAAGGGATTCCGTCGAGCCCGCCGGGGACGACTTCGTTATTCCACATTGTCATTCTCGATCGGGCCCCAAGACCGTTCGATAGATCTTGAGGGCTCGTTGCCTCTCTGCGTTGAGATCCCCTCTTTCGAGGTTGACGTGGACTCGAACGTGCATGATCGATGCCCGTTGCGCGAGCGCGTGTGGGTTTCGGTCGCTAGGTGGACCCATCGTTAGCACTTCCTGGCTCAATTTACGTGCTCGAGGCGGCTGTCGAACCTCGGTTGGGTGGGGCCGTCGAGGCAGTTTTCAGCCTCTTATCCCCTCTTACCTTCGAGGTCGAGCCTCGGGTTGATCGAGCTTCGAGGCCGTGGCCGAGCTTCAAGGTCACGGTTGAGCTTACTCGGGGTAGGTAGGAGATCGACGGGCGTTCCCAAGACACGAATCTTTTTTGCTTGCGTCGGATCGTGAAAAGATTCAAATTTTGAAAGAAGGAGAAACAAGTGCAGAAGTTTTACCGTCCTTTTGTTCATGTTGCGGGAACCAACGCGCGATCTTATCCTCTACGGGCGCGTGGTGGTGGGGCTGGCGCAGTGAAGGAACCATTTCACTTCGGTCGTGGTGGGGCCCGCGCGGCATGCATGGGTTGTGGAGCGGCGCGCCCGGAGATGATTGCGTGAGAATTGGAAAATTGAGGAGTACACGGGGAGGTAACCGTGGGCCCCACGATGGAACCGAACAGACGAGGGCATCCGACGAGCCGCCTATTTAAGTGGACTCCATCGGGCCTTCTTCTCCCACGTGCTCTTGCTTTCCAAAGCCTTCTCGCCTTTTCGCTTTCCCATCTTGTGCGCCGTCCTCCTTCGGAGTCGTGCCCCTCTTCTCACCGCGCCGCCCAACCGCATCGCTTCCGCGACCGCGTCCCACAATGTCTGCCTCTTCTCCCTCGACGATGACGAGGGCGGAGCTTGATGAGCTGGTGGCGGGTGGCTTGCTCCAGGAGTGCGGACCGGAGAGGTGGTGGTTGCTTCCCGTCAACGAGGCGAGTCCGCAGCCACCGGCGGGCTACATGGTGTCATTCGTGCACTTCCACGAGCACGCCGGCGAGCGATTTCTTCTGCGCCTTGCTGTTCCGAGTGCCGGCTGGAGCTCCACCACCTCAACCCGAACGGCATTCAGCAGCTGAGCACTTTCGTGGCTCTCTGCGAAGGCTTCCTCGGTATCGAGCCCAATCTCGAGCCGTGGAGGCACTACTTCACCATTAATCTGCATCGGCGGAAAAACCGTGCCGACGAAGAGGTCCCTACGCATGTCGACTGCACGAGGATCATTATGAAGAGGAACCGTGGGTCGAACTACGTCCCGACGACCACCCCATCGTCGAACCAGGGGTGGCACCCGAAGTGGTTCTACCTTCGCCAGGACCCGGAGCACCCGCTCCCGTCCTTCGAAGGTCGAACCTTCGAGGAGGCTCCCGAGGAGTGGAAGTGGGGCTGCAGCACGGGCCACCGAAACCAGGTGGACCGGCTGGTCGAGGCGATCCGACACCTCCGCAGCTTCGACCTTGACGCGACGGTTGTTGTCGGGTCGTACCACAAACGGTGGTTCGTGCCGCTCGTATGGAGGACTATACCGATGCATCGGGTGTCCGCCGGTCCAACGCGTCGTCCCCGACACGGTGATGGCGGTCCCGGAACTTTCCGACAAGGCCGTCGCTCACGGGGTCGGGGCGCACTAGGCTCGACGGCGCAAGTGTGGCCTGTCCCGAACGCGTCGAAAATGTAGTCCGCATGGGTGTCGTTCCCCAAGTGGATCAAGCTGAAGCTCCCGGAGGGCGCGACTCGGCCGAGACGCTAACCGTCGGCGGGCCACGCAGGAGAAGGCCGAGAAGAAGGAGCGCGAGCGGGCAAAGAAAGCCGCTATTCGCGCCAAGCAGGACAAGCGAGCGAGGGAGCACGCGCCAAAAGAGGAGGGAAGAGCTCGAGGCAGCGGGGCTCAACCCCTTTACGCCCTCCATGGCCTCGACGGAGTCGTCCGCGGCTTCCGACGACGACGGTGGTGCCGGCGGGTATGACACGAGCGGGGAAAACCCGTATGTCATGTCCCGCCACGCCGTCACCTCGAGGGAAAGCGGCGGCGGCGGCTCCGCCGGTGCCGTGGTCGGGTCTTTGGAGGGTCCGCGTGATGTGCGCCGGCCGTCGCCGAGAAGAAGTCGCCGAGCTCGCCGCCGCACGGCGGGCTCCAACTCCTCCGCCTCAAGTCCCGGCTCCGCGGCACACTCCTGCTCTCCTCGTTCGGACATCGGTTCCGAAGCAATCTCCGGCTCCGTCATTTCTGGTTGAGTTTATCCCGACCCACACGACTTCCGCGTCGTAGCCCCCGACCTCCGCGAGTACGAACATCAAAGTCGCGCTCGTCCTCGAGAGTCGAGTCGAGCTCTCCGGTTGAAGAACCACCCCTCATCGAGGGAACGGGGACTAGCGAGGAGCCGCCGCAGGTGCAGGAAGTGGTGGACTTAACCGAGACCACCCCGACGGCGCCTACCGCCGACGAGAGGGAGACGGCGGAAATGATCATCGAAGTCATCGTTGGTGACTCGGGCCTCGAGCGCTCGCCGTAGCCACGGGTCCTTGGCGATGGCCCGGCGAATGGTGTAGTTCTGCGAGGTCCTCCTCCTGCCACGGACTTGACCTCGCATGTCGATGTCCTTGAACATGCTGCCGAGGGCACCGGCGAGGTCGTGCCATCGACGGCGGAGCCCGGCGCAGAGCGCGCCGTGGAGACTCCCGCAAACCCCGGAGCCACGTCGGCCGAGCCAACCGTGGAGGTACAACGGGGGCGGTCGACCCTTCCGTCATTGCGAGAAGCGTGCCCGCGAGGCGAGTCCGGCGACGCCGAGCCGGCACCGAAGTGTCTCGTACGGACGAGGAAGAGGCCTCCGCCGATGACCCTCGGGAAGTCGCTGATTTCCTCGGCGGTGCGGCGTCGAAGGCGGGGCTGCCGCAGCGAGGAAGACTGCCGTGGCAATGACGGCGGCCGGCACGGAGGCGGTGCCGGTGAGCTCGGCCGACAACTCGGAGCCGTCGCTGGAGCAAGAAGTGGAGTCGTTCATGGCGGGTCTTGTTCCGGGGCGCGCGTGTTCCTCACCGGGCTCGAGGCCGGGGCGAGCGGGCTTGTGCGCTCGGCCGACCGGGCTCGTTCCGGCCTGCGAGGAGGTGCTCGCGAGGGAAGGGTTGGTCCGGGAGGCCAAGGAGGCAGCGGAGCGTGAGGAGGCGGAGGCGCGTAATGCGAAGGAAGTGGCTTTAGCTAAGGCCGAGGAAGCCACCTCCCCCACGGAGAAAGTCAAGGAGGTGCTCCGGACGAGCTCGAGCTAAGGTAGAAGGCCGAGGCTGCGGCTAAGGCTTCCCTCCGGACCGCATCCAACTACCTCAAGGAGCTCCAAGAGCAGCGGGGCGAGAAGGAAGGTAAGGATTTCACTTTTCCTTACATCAATCATCCGGACGGCTTTATTTTTTCCTTTGACTCTTCGGGCTTCGACCTCCGATACCAATTGTTCGTGATGGTACGGGCTTGGAGCGAGAGGCTGGCCGCGGCGGAGGCGTCCCGTAGGGAGCTCGACACCGCCCGGGACGGGCTCTCGCGGAGGTTGAAGTCGAGCGGCGTGCCGACGTCGGCCTGCCGAGAGCAGGTCGGCGCGGTGATCCAAGGAGCGAGACGCTCTAGCATGCGCTCGATCTTCATGGTGATGGCGTCTCATTACCAAGGGCTTGACTTCGAGGCCGTCGGCGCCGGGCTTGTCCTTGGCTTCGGCGACGCCGAGCTAGAGGCGCTGCAGTCCGAGACTCGCGCCCACGCCTATGCCTTCGCTGCGAAGCTCGAGGAGGAGCCCCTCCCAAGATGAAGATAGATTAGGGCGTTAGTTTTTTGTTTTGCTTTATTTTGTCATGCTGGTATGAACAATGGGGCGTTGTTCCCTGAAGTCTGTAAATAACTTCAAATTTTTAAGTTTGTTCTGCGCTCGACCCGTCGAGGTCTTGCTCTTATTTCGTCGGCTTTTAAGTTCGACTTAAATTTGTTTGGCCCTTTCATTCTATCTCACCGATGCGCAAAGTTCGAGCCCCCGAGTCTCATTGGACTTAGTCATTTTGGTGAGCGTTAGCTAGGGCCGCTGGGGCGCTCGAGCTTAAGCCTTCCGACCAATTAGACTATAAATCCGTTTACTCGTGGCTTACTTTGTTCGTCGTTGTGATTCGAATCTAGGGTGAGAAAGGACTTAGCAAATTTCATTCGCGAAAGAGAGCTAAGAAATGCGTGCGTAAGCAATTTTTGTTTTGAAAAATTGCTTGTATCGCCCGCCTTCCAGACTCCGAGTGAGGGTCGGCCCCTTATGGGGGTCGAGGATCACCGTCCTCGAGCGGGGATTTCCAAAAGTAAAGGAACAAACACAAGTTCAAGGGTAGAATTTACGTAAGCGTGCGATGTTCCAAGCGTTGATGAGCTCTCGACCTTCCACCGTCTTGAGCTTGTAGGAGCCGGGCCGAATAACGCGCGAGACGATGTATGGTCCTTCCCAAGGCGGAGAAAGTTTGTGGCGGTCCTTGCTGCTCTACACTCTGCACAACACCATATCCCCGACGTTGAAGCCTCGACTCTTGACGTTGCGGTCGTGGTATCGTCGGAGCGCTTCCCGGTACTTGGCGGAGTGTAGAAGCGCGAGCATCACGCGCTTCGTCGAGTTGATCGGCGGCGTCCTCGAGCGCTGCTTCATTTCCCTGTTCATCGAAGGCATGAACTCGGGAGCCCCGTAGTCGAGGTCGGTTGGTAAGATCGCTTCGAGCCGTAGACCATGAAGAACGGCGTGTAGCCCGTTGCCCGGCTCGAGTCGTTCGGAGACTCCCAAGCACGGCCGGCAATTCCGCCGCCCACCGACTCGCTGAAACGCTTTAGGCGATCGTAGATACGGGGCTGAAGCCCCGTAGGATCATGCCATTGGCTCGCGCGACTTGACCATTGGTCTCGGGGTGAGCTACGGCCGCCCGTCCACTCGGATGTGGTAATCATCGTAGAACTTGAGGAATTTCTTCCCGGTAAACTCCGTGCCGTTGTCGGCGATTATCGAGATGGGGACGCTAAACCAATGAACGATGTCGAGAAAGAACTCGACTGCCTCTTCGGATCGGATTTTGCTGATAACTCGAGCTTCGATCCACTTGGTGAACTTGTCGACTGCCACGAGCAAGTGGGTGAAGCCCCGGGTGCTTTCTTTAGCGGCCCGACCAAGTCCGGACCCCGGACCGCGAAGGGCCAAGTGATGGGTATGGTTTGAAGAGCTTGTGCGGGCTGGTGCGTCTGTCGGGCGTAGAAGCGGCAACCCTTGCATGTGCGTACGACACGAGTCGCGTCCGCCACTGCGGTCGGCCGATAGAAGCCTTGTCGAAAGGCGTTGCCCACGAGGGTCCATAGTCCTGCGTGATGTCCACAAACCCCTCCATGTATGACATCGAGGAGTTTTATGCCCTCCTCGATGGTGATGCAGCGCTGCAAGATCCTAGAAGCGCTGCGCTTGTATAGCTCACCATCGACCGGGACGAAAGACATGGCACGCCCGTGCGGGTGCCTTGCTTCGGTCCGGTCCGTCGAGAGCTTGCCATGAAGAAGGTACTCGATGTACTTGGGTTCTCTAGTCGGCTGGTGGTGCCTCGTTAGTCGTAGAGGCGTTGATTTCCATGATCTCTCCATCCGCCGACGGTGGATCAGCCCTCGAGCCCTCGCTTGGGCTCGAGTGTTCCGTCGGGTTGGGGTTTGGACTCGGGACAGCCCTCGAGCCCGCCTCGACCGGTCCTCCATCGTTCTTGGGAGGGTCGGGAGGTCGGACAGACGGTTGAAACTAGTCACCGGCGAAGACACCGGTGGGATCAATTCCCGGCTAGATGCCATTTTGGCCGGCGAGTTTGCCGCTTCATTGAGTCGTCGTGGAATGTGCTTACGCTCGAGGCCATCAAACTTCTCTTCGAGCTTCCGCACTTCCCGATGGTAGAGCACTAGCGTGTCATTCCGACGGCTCGACTCTTTCATCACTTGGTCGACGACGAGTTGCGAATCCCTCCGACCTTGAGCCGCCCGATCCGAAGCTCGATGGAGATCTTGAGGCCGCCGACGAGAGCCTCGCACTCGGCTACAGCATTTGAAGCCGGGAAATGTAACCGGATGGAGTACCTCATGAGGTACTCCATCCGGTTACATTTCCCAACTCCATGGGGAGAGACGAACACGAGCTCGACACCGGCGCCCTTGCGCATTAGCGACCCGTCGAAGTACATGATCCGAGTACTCTTGGTCCAGCGGCGCCGGTGGCAGCCGGGTCTCGATCCACTCCGCGACGAAGTCGACGAGGACCTTCGACCTGATCGCCGTCCGCGACGCGTACGTGATGTCATGTCCCATCAGCTCGAGAGCCCACTTGACGACCTTGCTCGTAGATTCCCTGTTCTCAATGATATCGCGAGGGGAACGAGCTCACCACTGTAATCGAGTGCGCGTCGATGTAGTGGCGCAGCTTGCGTCCGGCGACCATCACGGCATAGAGGATCTTGAGGACCTGCAGGTATCTTGTCTTTGAGTCGGAGAGCACCTCGCCGACGTAGTAGACAGGGTGTTGCACTTTGAGCACGTGTCCCTCCTTCTCGCGCTCGACTACGACGGCGGCGCCGACGACCTCGGTCGTTGCCGTGATGTAGAGGAGGAGTTGCTCGCCCGGCAATGGTAGAGTTAAGAACGGAGGGTGGGTCGGAATGCCCTTCACGTCGTCGAGCGCAGCTTGGGCTTCCGGCATCCATTCGAAGCACTCGAACTTCTTGAGGAGCTGGTAGAGCGGAAGGGCTCTCTCCCAAAGGACTCGTGATGAAGCGGCTCGGTCGTTGGTAGGCACCCCGTGAGTCGCTGCACCCCTTGAGGTTCCGGATCGGACCCACGTGCTCGATGGCGAGAGATCTTCTCCGGATTTGCCTCGATACCGCGCTCCGAGACGATGAAGCCGATGAGCATTCCTCTCGGGACCCCGAAGACGCAGTTCTCGGGGTTGACTTTGACACCGTTCTCGCGCAGCTTAGCGAACACGCGTTCGAGGTCGACGACGAGCTGGTCGGCCTTTTTGGACTTGACTATGATGTCGTCCACGTAGGCTTCGACTATATCACTGGTGAGATAGTCGAGACACTTTGTATGAACCTCGGGTAGGTCGCACCAGCGTTCTTAAGGCCGAACAGACATCGTAGTGTAGCAGTACGAGCCAAACGGCGTGATGAAGGAGGTCGCGAGTTGGTCGGATTCGTCGAGTGCTATCCGATGGTACCCGAAGTACGCATCTAGAAAGCAAAGGGTTTCGCACCGGAGGTCGAGTCAACTATTTCATCGATGCATGGTAAAGGAAAGGGATCCTTAGGACATGCCTTGTTCGAGCTAGTATAATCAACACACATTCTCCATTTCCCATTCTTCTTACGTACAAGAACAGGATTAGCTAACCACTTCGGATGATACACCTCCTTGATGAACCCGGCCGCCGGTAGCTTCGCGATATCCTCCCCGATTGCCTTACGCTTCTCCTCGTCGAAGCGGCGCAAGCGTTGCTTCATCGGCTTGGAGCCCGACTTGATGTGCAAGGAGTGCTCGGCGACTTCCTCGGTATTCCTGGCATGTCCGAGGGTTTCCACGCGAAGACGTCGACGTTCACACGGAGGAAGTCGACGAGCGTGCTTTCCTATTTGGGGAGAGGGAGGTGCCGATACGCATCGTCTTCTTCTCGTCGCCCTCAAGGTCGAGGACGACCTCCTTGGTGCCCTCCGCCGGCTCGAACGAGGCCGCCTTGCAGCTCGTCTATGGAGGATCCTCGACGACCTGCTCCCCGATCACCGCCGACTCCGTGGTCGAGGCCGGGTGGGCTGACGCAAGGTCGCAGTGTCGACGTCACACTCGGTAGGCGTGCTGGAAGGATGCGCCCACGGTGATGACTCCCTTCGGCCCGGGCATCTTGAGCTTCGGGTAGACATAGTTCGGGATCGTTGACGTCAAAAGTCGCCGACACACCGTCGTCCGGAGAGTCCACCGAAATTCCAGTGCGACGAGAATCCTGTGCTCCCAACGGACCGGCTCAACTCGCCGATGTTCGTGTGCGCTGGTGCGTGCCGGATGGTTTTCCTACAAACCAACAAAGACAATAAAAGAGTGTAAAATTCCAGGTCATCGGCCCGGATAGACCGATGTGCAGCCATGGCCGATCACGGCGTAAGATAGACAAAATCGGCCATGAACGAGAGAACAGCACGGCCCATCCATTTATGTATTAAATGTTAGGCAAACGAACTGTGGTACAAACGATACGAAATCGGCCGATGCTATAACATGCGATCGGTGACTAGCAGCCGATTTCGTCGGTAAACGACCAAATCATTAAGACTTTGCAGGGATGTGTTATCGAGTACAATGTAAACAGAGCAATTATTAATAGGATGTAATTAGTTTGGTAGCAAGAGGATAGTTTAATCATCAATCGGATCCGTGAATCGGCCGATCGGGTATGCGGCCGATTCTACCATTGATTATATCGATGAATTATTTAGATCTGTCCAAAGGTATAATGATGATCAATAAGATCATACTTAGTAACTCGGGTTCAAAAGCAGCTTTAACGGGTTTAGCATTAATTAAACATAAAACAGCTTAATGAACGTGATAAGCAATCGGCTAAACACTCAGAAAGAACGAGTAAGACAAATACAACCACACGAGATCCCAAATCGACCGATCGCTCCAACGGGACAAGTCAAGCGATGGCACGCGGCTGGACCAGGTCTAACGGCCGCGCACGCCGGCCGATTCGGGACAAGCACAATCATAAACGTCTTAACTATGAAAGTAAGTCTACACCCTAGCCAATCGGCTGCATGCGCCTAGGACAAGTCAACTATCGCAAAGGCAAACACGGGACACGTCAAGCTGAATCGCACGATCGAATCGGCCAAGATGTAGAAGAATTCTCATAGCGGCTCTACGTGACTCGAACGACCGGATCCGAGCCAATCGGCGCCGTGAGCAAAGGCTGGAACGGGGAGGCGGGACAAGTCAAACTACCTCCACCACGAGCCGGACCGAGGTCAACTTGACTCATCCGGCCGATACTCACTACGCCGATCGAAAACAGATCCGGTCGCCGGATAACTAGCAATTAAGCCATCTAATTACGAACAATGCGCGAGAATTAGACAACATAATTACCTTGTCAAGCCAACGTGTCGTCGGCCGGAGCCCAGAAGATCCCACGCGAAAACGGTAAAGACTTGACAGAAAATTAGGGTTTGGCGATGCGCAGAAAGTTGTATTGGATGTGAATCGAGTTTACATGTTACATCGAGTATGTATTTATACTCGGCAAAAAGAATCCTATTCGGACCCTCCTCGGGCCGATTTCCTAACCGACTAGAATCCTTTTTCCAAAACTAACTATTATTTCTAATTTTACAACGTGGGCCGGGCCCATCAATGTTGTGCTCTTACGTTGGCGTCCGCGCACGATTCCGGGAGAGACGCGCCTTTTACTTGCCCAAGCGGCCGTCGGCCTTACGCCCACGGCCCTTTTTGACCTATAGTCGGCGACAATGGGTCCCTTGATCAAAAACCGGCGTCAACACATGTCCCCCGGTGCGGGGTATGCAACGCATGCGTCGGACTGATTTATCCTCTTTAGCTTGCGCCGGTTTCTATGCCAGTCACCTCTTCATAAAAGCCGGGGTTACCCCTGGTCATTTCCCATCTGTTTCCTCTCCTTTGGCTTTCATCTTCCCCTGCTCTAGCGACCTTTGCCCTTTTCGAGCCTTTTCAACTTCCCACCGCGCCGCCGTAGTTTTCTCTCCGGTGACCATGAATCCCACTGTTGCTGCTGCTGCTGTGCCGCACGCCGCGACCGAGTCGTCGCCACCACCAACGCCGTTCGGAGGTAATGTACATTCGGGCATCCCTCTTCTCTACTTTTGCAATTTTCTTTGTGTTCTTGTTCTTGTTCATTTTCACAATCTATCTTCTTTTCGTCTTGTTTCTCATTTTAGCCCTATTCCTTGTTTTTAGGAGATCCAGGAACCAAATCGTCATCCCTTCTAACATCCCGACCCATTTCTTCTTGGGCCCCATGGGCGATCCGGACCCCACGGATCTTATACGTGCCGAAACGAACCGGGTCCCGTTTCGGCAACAATCTCCATTATCGGCCGAGTGGTCCGGTAGCTTTAGGTCATGGCCGAGCTCTGTTGCGGGGTGGCGGGATTGGTATAACCGGGTATCGGCCGCCCATCGGCAAGTTTGGGCCGACATCGGCATCGCCCATGCCATCAAACTCTCTCTAGCCGATCACCACAAGAACGAACCATTGCTAGCGGCCGCTTCTTATCTACGGTCGGATGCCCTGAAGCTGCTTCATGTTCGGGCACGGCCGGCTACCATGACCCTCCTGGACACGGTCATGTTGGCCGATTTGAATATCACGGCGGAGGCCACCCCGGACGCCATCCGCATCAAGTCCACCCACCGGATCAATCCCAAGGACACCGGGGGTTGGAAGGTCTATATCCGAGACCTACAACAAGGGGCACGGCTCGGTCGATTGCCGCGAGCACGTTGCCTTTCTCAACATGTGGCTTGACCACTTCTTCTTTTGTGGGGTCGGCGTGAGCCCCACAAACAACTTCTGCCGATAGCCGATAGGCGGCGAGCGGCTATGCCCTTCCTATGGGCAAATATCTTTTAGGGTCGGCGTACTTCCTTCTTCACCGAGGTTTCGGTGGAGTTGCGTTTTGGCCGATCGGTCAAGAACACTGGGTGGCCCTTGGTGGTTTATCCGGATGTGGTTGTCCCTTCACACCACCAAGGCCATCGATCCGGACCTCGGTGTCCTCACCTTCCCCGGCAATCACGCGAGAATCGGCCACGCCCCGATCCGGCCGGTGTATTTCCTTCGGGGAAGCGCTATCCATGGCTCCGGGGCGGCCATATCGGATGACACCACTGGCTTCTTGGTTCGCTGCCCTTTACAAGGGCCTCAACAATGAAAGTACGGATTGGTATCCGTACATTGATTTTTCGAGAAGGGATACGATACTCCTTTTACGATCGACCCCACCTTCCCAACGGCCGACGGGGAGGCGGTCAAGATCTTCACCACCTGCCTCGCCCCTGTCTGCTGCCAGACGGGACTCGTTGCCGGGAGCAAGGCTCTCTGCTCCTACGAGTTCTACCACCCGTCGGTGGCGGCCCGTCAATTCGGCTTCGGCCGATTGCCCCCGACCTCTTCTATGTGGGGCAAATAAAGGCGCGGGCTACCGTCGACAACGCCGTTCAATGGAATTGGCTCGTCGGCCTCACCGCCGATGTCGTCATTGGCGACTTAGCCGGATTTTCCCCGGCGCCCGGAGCACCCGCCTTTTCGACCGCTGGTGGGGCGAGTGGAGCCGGCACCTCCGCGGCGGAACATCTGCTTCATTCTTCTCCGGCTTAGTCTGAGCGAAGCCTTCGCCGAGGTATGTGTAGCCGATCTATTTCCATAAGGCCGATTTTGTAGATGAAACCGGCCACTCTAAATGCTCACCCTTGTATATTCTTTTTCGAGTCGGACACGGAGGAGCCGCCGACCCGAGTATCGATGGCCGGCCGATCGCGTGCACGATGCCGAGCCCAATTGTTCCAAACATCGGCTTCACCGATCGTACTCCTGCCCAAGCTTTTGCGGCAATGATTCGAGGGCACCGGCTGCCCGCAAGGTCAAGACCAAAACAGCCGCCATCGAGAAGAGGAAGGCTAATGTGCCGGCCGCAAGGCCGACTCAAGCCCAGAAGCGCCACGCGCGGCTGTTACAGCGACACTGCGCGCCGTCAGACCGGACTACTTCGACGAACCATCTCCGCCGCGTCGAGTTATTATTGCATGATCGCCGATTCCCTCTTTACTTTACATAGTCTAACTATGAGTTCTTTGCGAGGAATCGGCGGTTCTTCCTCCTCGGGCCGGACACGACGCACGATAGGCCGATCCGCCTATCAACTCCTCCACCGACCAGGACGCCAACACACGATCGGCCGATTCAAACGACTCGGAGCACTGAAGTCATACCAAGCCGGGCCGATCCGAACCCTACGGAAAACCCAACTCACTCGGATCGGCTGCGTCTCCCGATGTTGCCGCCGAAGTTGAACAAGCCGGCCGTGTGTCGCCCACGGCTTCTCCCAAAGGCAGCGCTGCGACGAAGAATCGGCCGGCCGGGAGCCGCCGCGGCTTCTCTTGCGAGCACTGCTTGCCGATGAGCCTGCCGATGAGCCCGCCGATCTTGAACAAGGCTGGCCATGTGCACGATGCCGCCTCCGAGGATGCTTGCTTGTTGAAAGGGGATCGGCCGGCCGAGAGCTGATTGAAACACACGAACACTGTGGGTTCAATGGCTCATCCGATAGACGTCCGACCACTTCGCATCGACGCTTCGCGAGGTTTGTTTTTACTATCTCCTTTTTATTTTCTTGATTTGCTTCGATTATTAACTTCACCTTATTTTCCTTGGTATTCCGGGCGCTCGGCTTCCCTCGTCCCGCGCCGATTTTGGTATCTGCTTCTAGTCTTACCACCATGGCCGAAATCGCGCGCGAGCTTGAGGCCTCTTACGTTGGCTGCTTGGTGGCCGACGCACAACCCATAAGGGCCGGTACTTGGAGGTCCGGGCTGAGCTCCCGGAGGATGTGCGCGATGCTCGCACCGCGTGGCATACATGGAGTGCGGCAAATGGACTTCACTCGTGCCCGGCGGCGTTTGGCTCGCCATGCGGAGCAGCGGCAAGCTGCGTTACTCGCCGATAACTCCATCAAGCGCTACGAGGAGGAGGTCCGGAAGACCCGGGAGATGCAAGAGCAACTCTCAAATCGGCGGGATGAGCGCAAGCAATCAACCGGGAGATTGCCGATTTGAGAGCATCTACGGCTTTCAAGGAGGAGGCGGCGGCGGCCTTGGAAGCTACTATTGCACGGTTGTCGGCCGATGTGGCGGCTCGGCAGAAGACGACGGACGAAGCCATTCAAACGGCCGAGAAGATGGTCGCCGCGGCGCAGGCGATGTCGGCCCCATCGAGGATGACCTATTGGTCATGGCCAAACTCGACTCCACGGCTGGCCCGCGCACTATCTGCTGTCCAAGACTTCTTGTCCCGCGGCGAGGCCGTTGACTATGCTTAGGTGTAATAGGACTTTGAACAAAGTTTTGGTTGTAAACATTTTTTTTTGCACTAAGGGCGATATACAATCATATCGGCCATACGAAGGCGATGTTCAAACATCGGCTAATTTATCAGTGACTTCCTCTGTCTTACTTTCATATATTTTTTGGGCTAAGGGCGATACTCTCGGTGTCGGCCGTCTCAAGCGATGTGCATCGACATCGGTTGTAGTCTCTTTTAGGCCGAACACTATGAGTTAATCCAAATACTAGGATAATCTTGCTTCAAATACTTTCCATTAAGTGCTCGGCCGAATTCTTCCCCTTCTAACTCTTTCAAAATATATGCATTACCGGTGCCGATCGGCTAATCAAATAAGGTCCTTCCCAATTAGGCGACCATTTACCAAACCGATTGTCCTTCACACCGATCGGCATCCTAAGCTTCGGACCAAATCGCCCTCTTTAAAGCTGTTTCTGCACAACCTTCTTATCATAATGGCGGGCGACCCTTGCTTTATTCTGCTCTATTTTCTCCAATGCATCCAGCCGATTTTGTACTACATCTTCTAATTCATCCATCATCAATCCGTAGTGCTTGATCGGCGAAAGCTTTTGTTGCAACTCAATCCTTACGGAGCTGATAGCTGTCTCCCATGGCGATGCGGCTTCGTGCCCATATACCGGCTGATACGGCGCAACTTGCATAGCTCCATGCCGTGACATACGATAAACCCACAAAGCGTCCATCAATTTCATGTGCCACTTACGAGGATACTCTTGTATTTTCCGCTTGATTAACTTGATCGAGACTCTTATTCGCCGCTTCGACTTGTCCATTGGCTTGGGCATAATACGGCGATGAATTAATCAACTTAATTCCCATCTCATCGACAAAAGATTGAAATTCGTCCGAGCGTGAATACTGATCCTTGATCTGTTGTGATTGTCTACGGAATCCCAAACCTATAAATAATATGCTCTTTAACAAACGTTATCACGTCGGCCGTCGAAACTTTACGATAGAGGCGCTGCTTCAACCCATTTTGTGAAGTAATCTGTAGCTACCAATATGTCTGATGCCCTTTGCTCGATGCTTGGATTTATCGGCCGATCATATCCATGGCCCAACCTCCGAACGGCCAAGGTTTGATTCTTGGATTCATAGCCGATGCGGGCGCCCTCTGTATAGGCCGAATTTACGGCGGTCTTGGCAACTCTTGTAATATTTGAAACAATCGGCCAACATTGTCGGCCGGTAATAACCAGCTCGCCTTAGCAGCCACTTCATCTTATGGGCCGATTGATGCGTTCCGCAAATCCCATCATGTACTTCGCTCATTACCACTTTTGCCTCGGTGTCATCAATACACTTGAGAAGCACCCCATCAATTGTCTTGAAAAATAGTCGATCATCCAACGAACATACTTCAAAGCTTTATATCTTATCTTCTTATCGTAGGTTGGGATGGATTGCTCAAAAATTTTCGAATTTCCAGTACGCCAATCGGCTTCTTCAATATCAGCTATCTCTAAAGTTGTTTTGGCGAGCCGATATCCGGATGCTAGGTGAGCCAAGTTATTTGCTTCAAAATTCTGCTCTCTTGGTATATGGCTGACTTTAACACACTTGAACCTTTTCATTAACTTACGGCACTTTCTATGATATTGCAACAATATTTCATCTTTACACTCATACTCATCGGCCGGTGACTCACAACCAACAAGGAATCTCAGAAAATTTCCACAAAATCAGCCCGGCATCGATGAGTAATTCCAATCCTTTTAATACTTGCCTCGTATTCGACTTGGTTGTTGGTGTACGCCTCCACTGTAATAGAGTATCCACGTACTGCCCCGAGGCGACACAACAACCAAGCCGATTCCACTTCCTTCTTTGCAAATCGAACCATCAAAGAACACCGTCCATGGCATTGGTTCAACATATCGGCGAGTGTTCACCGTGTTGCACCACTAAATCAGCCAATACTTGTGCTTTCATTGCTTTGGCCGATTCATAGCCTAAATCAAACTCCGCAATTGCCAACATCCATTTGCCCAACCGGCCTTTGGGGACCGGAGCCGATAGCATATACTTTACGACATCGGCACTGGCAAGCGACGGTACATTCTTCGGCCAACGAGATAATGCCTTAATTTCGTGCATGAAAAATACGAGACAGAGACATAACCTTTCCACTTACGGATACCGTGTTTCTGCATCAATCGGTTTGCGGGTGAGATAAAATATGACCCGCTCTTTTCCCTCCTGCTCTTGAGTCAATGCTTGAGCCGATGCACCTATCATCGGTCGATAAATATAACTTAAAGGGTGTGCACGACTTTGGCGGAACCATCAACGGTGGGGACACCAAATATTTCTTGATATCTTCTAAAGCCTTTTGATGGATCGGCTCCCACAGAAACTCTTGGTGGCCTTGAGCTTCAATAATGGCGTAAACACATCAAGTCGGCCGGACAAGTTTGAGATAAATCGCCTAATAAAATTAATCTTGCCGATCGGGGACTGGAGCTTCGTCTTGTTCGTCGGCGGTTCCAACTTTACGATAGAATCAATACTCTTAGGGCCGACTTCAATTCCCTTTTCATGCACAATAAACCCCAGAAATTGTCCAGTTGAGACACCAAACGCACACTTGAGCGGGTTCATCTTCGATCCGTATTGTCTTGTCCTCTTCAACACTTCCACGAGATCAGCCACATGACTTCCAACCGATCTTGATTTCACCATGACATCATCAATATAAATTTCCACCAATCGGCCGATCAAATCGTGATATATAAAATTCATGGCCCTACGATATGTAGCACCAGCATTTTTTAGTCCGAAGGTCATGACAACCCACTCATATAGTCCCAACGCTCAGGGGCATCTGAATGCCGTTTTCGATATATCTTCCTCGGCCATAAAAATCTGATTATACCCAGCATTTCCATCCATAAAGCTCAAAATCTTGTTGCCGGCGGCTGCATCAACCAACAAATCGGCGTTTGGCATTGGATACTCATCTTTCGGAGTTGCCTTATTCAAATTCCTGAAGTCAATGCGGACCCGCATCTTTCCATTTTCTTCTCCACCGGCACAATACTAGAAACCCACTCGCATATCGGCATGGCACTGATGAAGCCGGCTTCATACAATCCGATAATCTCTTCTTTGACGGCTTCATAATACCTAGGGTCAATCTTAGAGCCCCACGCTTATATGGTCGATATCCGGGTTTAGTGGGCAACAGATGTTCAACAATCGATCGGGTGAGTCCAGGCATCTCGCTATAATCCCAAGCAAAACAATCCTTAAATTCTTCCAATAAGGCCACCAATTCATCTCTTACTTCTTTACACAATTTCTTGCTAATATATGTCGGCGAGAGCTTGTCTCCATCCCCTATATCCACTTCTTCTAATTCATCGGCCGACACAAAACCGTGGCCTAATTTCCCGTCTTACGGTTCATCAATCGGCTGACTCACCATGTCTTCGGTGTGTATATCGATCGGCCGATTGTCCGTCAATTCTCTGTGGGGCCCATCGAGCAGCCGGGGAGTACCGACCCCCGGTCACAATAACTCCATCATACGTGATGTTTATGGCCTCCGCATCCCAATACGTGCCCGATAAACAAGGCAAGCTCTCTAGACCGAGCAAACTCGAAATCGGCGGTTGCAATGGTTACTGGACTTATCGGCCGCACGATTTCGACCTTGTTGCCGACCCATTGAATCAAACAACTGGTGCATGGTTGAGGGGATGCAACAATTGGCATGAATCCGAGTCTCTCCCTAACAAAGTTGTGTATGCACCTTTCCAGTCAATGATGAAAAAAGTGGTGGGTATGGTTTTGCTGCCCACGAGTGATCTCCATTATTGCGGCCCCACGCACATCTTGGCTTCTCCAGCTGTAATCCTTGAGCGTCGGATTAGCCCTTATCATTTCTTACGGCGTCTTCCGGAGCTTGCGGTATGTAGTGTCGGCATGACATTGACTGCCGCTCCTCCGTCGACCAACATTTTCCTCATCGGCGACCCATTGACATAGCCGCTAATGTATAATGCCTTGAGGTGCAAATGATCGAGTTGACCGGCTTATCAAATACCGCTGATTCCGGCGTCCACGAGAATCTCCGAAGTTTCCCCAAGCTGGTTCTTCTTCGGCCGAATTTTCATCGGCCGATCCAGACAATCCTGGGCATCGGTGACATCATATTCACCGCGGCTTCGGCCGGACCACTGAGACTGCACTTTCGGCCTCCATTGCTTCTTGGGCTTGGGCTCATCATCTTGGTCATCTCTGTAATGGCGTCCACCCTTGATTTCCAGACAACGCATTCTTTGAAGCCTCCTCTTTTGGGTTTCTTTGAGCAAACCATCGGGGCACCAGCTGACCTTCGTTCTCGGTTTGATCACCTCTCGAATCTTCATGGTATTGGTAATCGAACTCTTCTTCATCATTGATTGGCCCGGTCGATCGTGAACGAGAGGTTCTCTTTGGCACTACGTATCTTCGTTCATCATACCCGTGATCGTAGTCGATTGCTCTTACGGGGGCCGATTGTCGAGATTCATAGTTGCGACCAATCGGCCGTCCCTGGTAATTTGACGACCCGACGTCACGATACTCTTCCGGCCGGTGCACTGCGGACAGTTCTCGATAGATGGAAGCTTCATGTTTCGGTCCCAGCGATGCTTGAAAGAAAGGACAATCCCGGTGTGGGTCAAAATCTTCTCGGCGGATCACGCTTTGCACTGTCTGCGACTTTGGTGATAGATTCCTGTTCATGTGCCACTTGATCTCTTTCTTCCCTCTCCCTCTTCCTCTCATATCGGCGTATGAAACCAGCTGATCCACCACCGATGGTATTGATGTACATCGTATTAGTAGGGAAAGGGTGCCCATCAACTTTCATCTTCTTCTTCACATCAGTTGCTTGCAATATCCCACTTGTCAAGCTGCCTTACGGATCTCATCTCTCATAGCATAACAATCAACGGTGTTATGATGTGAATTTCCATGCCATTTGCACCACTTAGCCATTTTCTTCAACTCCTCCGGCGTAGGAATCTTGTGATGAGGCGAAAGCTGAATTTTCTTTTCCACGACGGTGATCAAATATCTCGTCGGCCTTAGATAAATCAAAATCATATTTTCTCTCTTTAGGATTGACATGCGGAGAAAATATCGGCCGTTTGTTATTAGTCCACTCAACTGCATTAATTTCCTCTTCATCATCTTCACCGTCGAAATCAGCATAAGCTACGATATCGCCGATTCCTGGTGGTTGGAGATTCTCTTCTGGCCAAGCTGCCCTTCGTGTCGAGTGTGCCGGCCCATCAAACTCATGTGGGGTAAACTTTTCTTTGATGTTGGAGAATAACCCCGCATAAGCAATTTCGACCAAGCTGTTGCTCTGTCGGGTTCGAGGTTGTAGCATCGTCCCCTCGAGTCCTGAACCTACGTATATAATCAGCCTACGATTCCCCGGTTTTCGTTTTCTGCCATTAAATCGGACAAACTAAGCTCGGTGATGCCGTAAAAAGTACGAGTGAAACCTTTTCTCCGGATCGGCCCAACTTTGAATAGAACCGGGCGACAGTGAAGCAAACCATGAAAAGGCCGATCCGGACAATGACGGTGGGAATAACCTAACCCGCAAAGCCTCCTGAGTAGACGCCTCACCAAGGTCGTGCGTCATATCGAGCGATGTGCTCCATAGTCGATGTATTATCTTGCCGGAAAATTTGGAAAACTCAGGAATTTTATATTTATTGGGTAAAGCCACGGAATCCATCCGGTCGGGGTAAGGTCGCCGATATAATGCACTCTTCTCTTTAGGCTTCAAATCGAATTGATCTCTCATCATATCGGCGATTTTAGCCATGAGGCTATTCATATCATTGGGTCCAGCGATTGCTGATCCGGTCCCCGTCATATAAGCTGTATTGGGCTGTCCCCCGGTTGGGTGTATCAAGCGGCCGTTCCGGAAATCCCGAGTGCTAGTAGCCGGGAATAATGTCTGCGGAGCGATTCCATAATTCATGGCCGATTGGATCGGCCGTCCGATCATGAATCCCTGTCCCCAGCGAGTTAGGTGTGGAATACCGAGATATCGGCCGTACTATAGTAGGTGAGTTCTCAATTCCACTCGGGCCGATATTTGGTACGTAGAAGAAATTGGGTTGCTTGTGCCATCCGTGGGACCGCTGCCACATTGGTTGCTGCCCCCAACTCGGAAGTCGGTCTGTTGTACATCTTGTCTGTTGCCTTCTTCCGTTACCGACTTCTTGGGGCCACTTGTCATCCTCTTTGCCTGGCTGGGTTGCCTCTGGTACTTGCATTTGCATTGTCCTTGCCAGGCCATAGGTGAGGTGGCATGCCGTACGGAGGCTGAAACCCTTCTGCGGTATGGTACTACGGAGGCTAATTCCACGATTCGACCGTACGGGAGTGCCGAAAGGCTGAGTGTATGCGGGTCCAGAATACCCTTCGATGAACAGCACTGCCATCAATTGTGTCCTTGATCAAATTCTCGATGGTGTTGGTCAACACGCACTGATTGATTGATTAGGGCATGATGAACGGACGAGTTGACCATATCATCGAGTTGGTTGGCATCCGGCGATCTACGGGCTTTGATTTGGTCTAGTTCTTCCGGATGCGAGAATGCGAGGAAGTCTCCTTTTGTGGCCACTCTGCCACGTGTCAGCTGTCGAGGGCTTGAAAGTACTTTTTCATCGCTTCGGCCAGGTATTCCTGGTACTGCAGCTTTTGTTCTGTTGTCATTTTTCCCCAGGCCGAAACCCCGTTATCATCGAAACTTCTCCATGCCCTTTGCCATCCGTCTCGAGAGGGACTGGAGCGAAAATCGGCCGATTCTCGGCATCGACCATTGGTGTTCCGTCCTCCCAGCTGCACTGCATGTACGACATCTTGATCTTGGTTGCTTTAGTCCCACTGGCGTGCCAAAAAGTGTGTTGACGTCAAAAGTCGCCGACACACCGTCGTCCGGAGAGTCCACCGAAATTCCAGGTGACGCGAGAATCCTGTGCTCCCAACGGACCGGCTCAACTCGCCGATGTTCGTGTGCGCTGGTGCGTGCCGGATGGTTTTCCTGCAAACCAACAAAGACAATAAAAGAGTGTAAAATTCCAGGTCATCGGCCCGGATAGACCGATGTGCAGCCATGGCCGATCACGGCGTAAGATAGACAAAATCGGCCATGAACAGAGAACAGCACGGCCCATCCATTTATGTATTAAATGTTAGGCAAACGAAGCTGTGGTACAAACGATACGAAATCGGCCGATGCTATAACATGCGATCGGTGACTAGCAGCCGATTTCGTCGATGAACGACCAAATCATTAAGACTTTGCGGGGATGTGTTATCGAGTACAATGTAAACGAGCAATTATTAATAGGATGTAATTAGTTTGGTAGCAAGAGGATAGTTTAATCATCAATCGGATCAGTGAATCGGCCGATCGGGTATGCGGCCGATTCTGCCATTGATTATATCGGTGAATTATTTAGATCTGTCCAAAGGTATAATGATGATCAATAAGATCATACTTAGTAACTCGGGTTCAAAAGCAGCTTTAACGGGTTTAGCATTAATTAAACATAAAACAGCTTAATGAACGTGATAAGCAATCGGCTAAACACTCCGAAAGAACGATAAGACAAATACAACCACACGGATCCCAAATCGACCGGTCGCTCCAACGGGACAAGTCAAGCGATGGCACGCGGCTGGACCAGGTCTAACGGCCGCGCACGCCGGCCGATTCGGGACAAGCACAATCATAAACGTCTTAACTATGAAAGTAAGTCTACACCCTAGCCAATCGGCTGCATGCGCCTAGGACAAGTCAACTATCGCAAAGGCAAACACGGGACACGTCAGCCGAATCTGCACGATCGAATCGGCCAAGATGTAGAAGAATTCTCATAGCGGCTACGTGACTCGAACGACCGAGATCCGAGCCAATCGGCGCCGTGAGCAAAGGCTGGAACGGGGAGGCGGGACAAGTCAAACTACCTCCACCACGAGCCCGGACCAGGTCAACTTGACTCATCCGGCCGATACTCACTACGCCGATCGAAAACAGATCCGGTCGCCGGATAACTAGCAATTAAGCCATCTAATTACGAACAATGCGCGAGAATTAGACAACATAATTACCTTGTCAAGCCAACGTGTCGTCGACCGGAGCCCCGAAGATCCCGCGCGAAAACGAGTAAAGACTTGACGAGAAAATTAGGGTTTCCTAAGCTGACTAGAAGAATCCTATTCGGACCCTCCTCGGGCCGATTTCCTAACCGACTAGAATCCTTTTTCCAAAACTAACTATTATTTCTAATTTTACAACGTGGGCCGGGCCCATCAATGTTGTGCTCTTACGTTGGCGTCCGCGCACGATTCCGGGAGAGACGCGCCATTTACTTGCCCAAGCGGCCGTCGGCCTTACGCCCACCGGCCCTTTTTGACCTATAGTCGGCGACAATGGGTCCCTTGATCAAAAACCGGCGTCAACGGGGACGGCCATGAACTTCGCGTAACATGGTCGCCCCGGGATGGCGTGGTAGATTCCTGGGAATCCGACCACTTCGAACGTGAGGGTCTCCGTTCGGAAGTTCGAAGGAGTCCCAAAGGTGACGGGCAAGTCGATTTGCCCAATGGGAATAGCTTGCGTCCGCGGAACAACGCCGTGGAACGGTGATCCGTTAGGGCGGATGCGCGAGCGCTCGATCCCCATGGCGTCGAGGACGTCGGCGTACGGGATGTTGGGGCCGCTGCCCCCATCCATGAGCACCTTGGTGAGGGGCGTCTTGGCGATGATGGGGTCGACCACGAGAGGGTACCGGCCCGGTCGTGGGAGTCGCGCGGTGTGGTCGGGGCGGTCGAAAGTGATCGGCTACTCCGACCATCCGAGGAAGGCCGGGGTTGCGAGCTCCGTGGCGAAGACGTCGCGGCGCTCGAGCTTGATAGAGCGTCGGGCTGGGACGAGCGTCGGAGCTTGCGAAGATCATCGAGCACCCCTCCGCTTTGGGATAGCCTTCACCCTCTTCTTCACCGACGTTGCCCCCGGCTCCGGTGTTCTCTTCGCGCTCCGGTGGTGGTTGCCCCTTCCTTCCTTGCTGCGTGATGAATTTCTTCATCGGCGAGCAATCCTTGATCAAGTTCTTGACGGGGAACTCGTCGTTGGGGCATGGCCCATTCCACTTCTTCTCGAAGGTTCGGGACGTCTTTGTGGGGTGAATGACCATCCCCACAAACTTGCCAACCGCGGGGTCCGCAAGTCCTAGGGGTGCGCTTAACCGGCGCCATGGCTGTTTAGCGGTACAGCTCGGTGGCACACCCGCAGGTCCTAGCTGCTGCAGGACCATCGCTTCAGCGGCGACGCTCGCGGCCAAAGAGGCCAACGGTGCTAGCGGCACAGCGCCAATTAATCTTACATGAGCAGTCACGGCTTCGGAGTATGTTTCAGTTTTGAGTTTGGGACTGAACCGGCTGGCTGTAGTAGCAGTCTAGCGGATGGAGAACTGCTGGTCTATGGTAGCACCTTTTGGCAGCCTGTAACAATAAATCCTCAGCTCAATTGTGGCGACAAAGTCCAGGCTCCCGAAGCGCACCAAAGTGCCGGGGCCCGGAAGGAAAACGCTGAACCGGCCATCTGTGCCATGGGAGAGGAAAAAAGGCAAAAACGCACAACGAGTCCCCTACCGGCGCACCAACTATCGGTGTTCGAACCACCGGCTAGTAGAATTTAGTCCCGGGGTGCGCGTTTTAGGCCGGATGGTACACAAGGGACGACACGAGAATTTTAAGCTGGTTCGGGAAAGCTCCCTACGTCAAGGCTGGGGGGGGTGTGGCGGCGCTCGTGCTCCTTGCGTCAAATTGACAACGAGTACAATGGAAGCGGGAGAGGAGCGTGCTCCAGGTCCCAAGCAGCGTGTGTGTGTGGAGTGGTGTGAGCGTGTGAAGAACAAACGTGTGTGCGGAAGAACGCCCCGAGAGAGAATGAGCCTCCCCTTTATAGCCGCAGGGGTCGAGCTTGAGTTACACGAGAGAGAGAGAGAGAGAGAGAAGGAATCGCCACGTGCTTATCCGGATGTTTGTGCCGTCCCGTCGGAGCTCCCCACGACGTATGCTTGAGTGTTACGGCCGGGCCATCGTGTCGCTCCTGTAGCTTGTCATGTCGGGGAAGCGGGGATGGAGTGCCCCGCGTTTGGCGGAGCCATGGGCGGCGTCGTGGTGGAGTGGTTGGAGGGGACAGCCCACATCGGTCCTTCCCTGTCGGGCGCATTGAAGGCGGAGATGAAGGTCGAGGTCGGGGCGGCGGCTCATTGAGCTTCAAGGTCGTCGGCGGAGGTCGTGCGAGGCGGAGAGTAACTCGAGCCCGAGCTCAAGTTCCACTTGTCGACGGATTAGACGGGGAATCGTACCACCGTACGTCGGATGATGATGGCGGAGTCCCGTGGTCTTCGGTCCACGCCTCCCTTATCGAGCTACGGGGACGGCGCGTCCCATCGGTGTGCCACGACGGGAGCGGTGGCCGTGGCGGAGGGAATGGGGCGAGGGTCGGCGGTAGTGATTGCCGGGGAGCGTCCACGTGGGAGCCCGGGCAGGTGGATTTAATACGGCGGGTGGGCGAGCTTGAAGGTCGTGCGAGGCGGAAGTACCCCGAGTCCCGCGGGCAAGGTCGTGCGAGGCGGGATTCTCCCGAGCTCGGAGGGCAAGGTCGTGCAAATCGCGATTCCTTCTTCCCTAGAGTGAGGAAGGTCGAGCTTACCTCCGGTCGATTCGTCCTGACGCGGGGTTGTACGGGTGTGGGTCCAGTGTTGACTATTGGTACAGCCGTATGTCCCAAGGACTAATCCTTCGTTAAGTGGGGTTAAATTATGCCACGTGGCATCGCTAATCTTTCCCACCGACATCTGTCACACCCCTATCCCGAAGGATAGATTAGTGTAGTATGGATCGCCTCGGGAGAGGGTTAACGAATTAACCCGTCATAGAATCACACTTACAAACATACTCGGATTGCAACGTCATTACAATTAAGTCTCGAATTATTACTTTCACGGGCACGGAGCACTAATTGAAATTGCAAACATACCTTAGCCAAAGCCGTAGGTGCAAGTATTTAAACAATCATAACACGGGGTTTGTTTTGCCACCATTCTATATAATCGTTATATTGGCCTTTCTAGACTTGTAACTCACCGTGACACAAAAAACGGGGTTTAAAATTTTTAGAATGATTGTTAGCATGACAAAAAAAAAAATCCCAAGTCGACTCTAAAACCACGTGTCACACCCCTATCCCGGAGGATAGATTAGTGTAGTACCGATTGCCTCGGGAGAGGGTTAACGAATTAACCCGTATAGCATCACACTTACAAACATACACGGATTGCAACATCATTACAATTAAGACTCGAATTACAACTTGAGTTCCAAATAAAAGACACATTAGGTTTGCAAATTTAAGTTACATAACCATGATCTTTGTTCGAAATAAAGTGTGGAAGCGACTACATAACATGACTATACATAAATAGCTTAAGTAAACCATGCCGGCCTAGGCCATGGTTCACTCATCGTGGGTCGGAGAGCTAGGAACCCATTCGATGGTCCACTCTTTCGGCTCCTCTCCATCCCACACAACCTTACCACAACAATCACAAAACCCGGCTTGCAGGAAACCTGAAATACACATGTAGTGGCAAAGCCCGAGTATCTAGCATACTCCGCAATTCTTACCCGTCAAATTGGCCATCTAAGACCGACATTTAGATGCATGGGGGTTGACCGGGCTCACTTGACATTTGCATAAAAACAACACCTACTTAATTATGTTTGCACCTTTAGGTTTAGCCACATTAATAGGGTTATTGCTGTTGACGGTCCTTATGGTCCAATTTTACCGTCAACATATTGCATCTTTTTGAATCAAACACCATCACCAAGAATAGACATAGGGATTATTTCTAACAAATTCCACTAGTCTTGGTGAAATGATGAATGCAGGTGCAATTCATATGAAAACGAGGGAAAACATGCACGAAACATGGACTTTGCAATCGACGGATTTTCCCGGACTAAAGAATATCGTCCAAAAGCCCAAAACCACAAAACGGGGCCTCAACATCAAACCAAGCAAGTGGATTGGGCCGATACACGACGAGAGGAAGGCACCGAGAGAAGAACCAAGCCCGGGGAGCCCGGGCCGGTTCGGCGGAACCGCCCTACTTGGTTCGGCCGAGCCGACAGTGGGCCCCACGGCCCACTTTTCTCGGCGGTTCGTCACCGACGTACGGAGGTCGGTTCCACCTGCAATTAATACCACCGACGTCCGGAACCGCCTCCAAGTTGCCGACCTTCCAAGGCTATAAATAAAGGGCTATACCCCCTCTCTCAACACACCACCAACATCAAGATAGAAGACAAAATTCTCATCCTTAGGCCAAGGGCCTCTTGTATCTTAGTAGAATAGGAGAGAGGGCAAGGAAAAGGAAGGAGTGTTCCTCCCTTTTATAAAGTGGAGTAGTATTTCCTTTCCTTTTACCTTGGCGTGTAAACACTCTTTTAGGTGATTTATACGTGGTGATCTACTTATCTATCGTGACATATCTTTGTTAGACGTAATTCTTGTTATACTTGTTTACGGGATCATCGCTTCGCAAGAAGTGCTCTAGCTTTCGAACTCGGTTCTAGGCCGAGGCTAGAGTAGCGGTCAATAGCATAGACGTGGTGTCTAGGCTGGAGATCGCCTTTGTTTGCTTGTGTGCCCCACGGTTTGTAGAGGTAGGTGGCAGGAAGTGACAGCCCTGTCATCCAAAGGAACCCTCCACGTTCGGGTACATAGTAGAGCTTTCGTAGACCGGAGTGGCTTGGCGGACCAAGCCTAAGACGGTGCCCGAAGTAAACAAGTCTAGCTTGCGTTCGTCTACCTTTAAAGGATAAATAGATAAGAGTCACCCTCTCGACCCTATTTTACTACGTTGTCTTGGTTGTCCTTGGGTAAACTAACCTTGTTGCAGAAATACTCCGTTCCCTGCGGATATAAATACGATACCTTGGAATACTCCCGGGTGAAGTGCTACAACGGTATTCCGTGCGCTTGCGGATTTATTCGTGACGTAAGAAATACCAACAAGCATTTACGGCGCCGTTGCCGGGGAGCGGTTGTTATCTTTGTAACGAATCAGGTTTGCCCTCGTAATCTATCTTACTTACCGTTCTGTTTTTATTTTTCCTTACATTCAAAATTTCACAAAAACATATCATGGAGTCACACCCAACCATCCAATCTTTCTCCACTCCACGGGGTGAACTCTTAGAGCCACCATCATCATCACAACCTATTTCTTCACCTGGCTATGAGTTCTCCCCGATTACATTTCGATGATTAGAGGTTTATCCTTTTCGGGTTTTAAACATGAAAATCCTTATGAACACTTGCGAGAGTTTGAACATTTGTGTTCATGCCGATTGATCCATGGCATGACACAAGAAACATTGAAGTGGAAGTTGTTTCCCTTCTCTCTCAATGAGAAGGTGAAGCAATGGTACACTTACACCGCTAAGAGAGTGAACGGTGATTGGAAAGAATTGCGAGACAAATTTTGTCTAGCATTCTTCCCCGTGTCTCGTATCACTTCTCTACGAGCGGAAATAATAAGCTTTCGACAAGAAGAAAAGGAAACCTTGAGCGCGGCATGGATTCGGTTCTGTTCTCTAACGAGACTCGGACCAGAATTGTTGCTCCCCAAACCCGTTTTATTACAACACTTTTATTCGGGATTGAGCAACGATACCGCACTTTATCTTGACACGGCCGCGGGTGGATCTTTTTCTCATAAGACCATAGCGGAAGCACACGAACTTTTGGATCGAATTGTGGAAAACACACCTTTTTCCGCTGACTTACTCGTAGAGCCGGAGTCGGAAGATGAGGAACTCGTTGTGCAAGAGACACGGCACTTGGTGCCCATGATGGAGCACCTAGCACTCGAGTCCTCATCTAACACAAGAACAATGATAGAGGAAGATGAACCTCTTGAGTTCCCATTTGAGTTCAAGGAAGAAATTTTTGAAGATTTTGGAAACACCTTGAACTACTCCTATCAAAAGAAACCAGCACTCCTGCACCAACTCCCGAACCTATTGAAAAATCTATTCTCTTAAAAACTGTTCGGAAGTTGACAGCAATCATGAGTGATGAATGGTTGATAGAAAACGAACTTTCTTCGGAAGTTCTTCGACTTGATCATCCTAGATCAACCATTCGTGGCTCAATTCGGGGAGTAATGGTAGATATTCTCTATAATCCTCTAGTAGGTGCCAACATCATGTCCGAATCTTTTGCTTCAACTTTATTTGGAAACGAGACATGGGCACCTTCGACAAACTCCTTAAAGCCTCACCGGGGCAATTTTTTGAGAGTTTGGGGATCATTAGAGATGTTTGCATTAAGCATAATGAAGCAAAGGTTTCCCTGGACTTTCACGTTTTCGGAATCTTGGATTTCGATGTTTTGGTCGGTCGTCCCATAGAAAAGCTTTTCTTAGGGATATCACCTTTAGGAACCTTAGACTTCACCCTCGGCAAGAAAACTTTTTCTCTTCCTATCATTCATGCACAAAACTCTTTTGCCGAGGAGCCGCTTGTGGAAGAAGAATGCATGGAGGAGGTTATGGCAATTTTTCCTCATGAAAACCCCGAATCATCCTTGGATGAAGATGCTCTTGATTTCATTTTGGAAGGGGATGATTCGGCGGAAACTTTTGAGCTGCCCGAAACTTTTACACCTACGCCACCTCCCGTAGAACTCAAAACTCTTCCACCGAGGCTTGCGCCACGTTTTCTTCACGGAAATCCCGAAACCCCTGTCATCATAAGTGACAAGCTTTCGGAGGAGGAAACTGCAAAACTCTTAGCCGTGCTAGAAAAACATCACTCCGTTTTTGGGTACTCGCTTGGAGACCTCAAGGGAATTAGCCCTGCTCTTTGCACCCATCGCATTCCCATAGGCCCCGATAGTACACCATCTAGGGAACCTCAAAGGAGGTTGAACAATGCGATGCGGGAGGTCGTTAAAAAGGAGGTCTTAAAACTTTTACATGCTGGCATTATCTATCCTGTTCCACACAGCGAGTGGGTGAGTCCAGTGCAGGTTGTACCCAAGAAGGGAGGAATGACGGTCATCCGGAATGACAAAAATGAGTTGATCCCTCAACGCACCGTCACGGGATGGAGGATGTGCATAGATTACCGGAAACTTAACAAGGCTACAAAGAAGGATCATTTTCCGCTGCCCTTCATCGATGAGATGTTGGAACGGCTGGCAAATAATTCTTTCTTTTGTTTCCTTGATGGGTATTCAGGATATCATCAAATCCCCATCCATCCCGACGATCAAAGTAAGACCACTTTCACATGCCCCTATGGAACTTACGCCTATCGACGAATGTCCTTTGGGCTTTGCAATGCACCTGCTTCTTTTCAACGTTGCATGATGTCTATCTTTTCCGACATGATCGAAGAGATTATGGAAGTATTCATGGATGATTTCTCCGTTTATGGAAAAACCTTTGATCATTGTTTAGAAAATTTAGACAAAGTCTTGCAACGTTGTCAAGAAAATGATTTAGTGCTCAATTGGGAAAAATGCCATTTCATGGTTAGAGAAGGCATAGTTCTAGGGCATTTAATTTCTGAAAGGGGGATAGAGGTGGACAAAGCTAAATTAGAAGTTATAGAAAAGCTTCCACCTCCTGTGAATATTAGGGGCATTCGCAGCTTTCCGGGACATGCGGGGTTCTATCGTCGTTTTATCAAAGATTTCTCTCAAATTGCTAGACCCCTTACAAATCTACTTGCGAAGGATGCACCCTTTGAGTTTCTCGATGAATGCATGACTGCTTTCACTACCCTTAAAAATGCACTCATCTCGGCGCCAATCATCCAACCCCTCGATTGGACGCTGCCTTTTGAGATAATGTGTGATGCTAGTGATTTTGCCGTAGGGGCTGTTCTTGGCCAAACTAGAGATAAAAAGCATCATGCAATCTCCTATGCAAGCAAAACCTTGACTGGAGCTCAATTAAATTACACTACCACTGAAAAAGAGCTCCTTGCTCGTCGTTTTTGCTTTTGATAAGTTTAGATCCTACTTGACTGGAGCAAAAGTCATTGTTTACACCGATCATGCTGCTTTAAAGTTTTTGCTCAATAAGAAGGATGCTAAACCCCGTTTGATACGATGGGTTCTTCTACTCCAAGAATTTGATGTAGAAATCCGTGATAAAAAAGGAGTAGAAAATTCCGTGGCGAGATCATTTGTCGCGTATACAATTCACTAACCTGCAGGAATTACCCATCAATGATTTCCTACGTGACGACATGCTGCTCCTAATAAGGGACTCACATCCATGGTACGCCGACATTGTGAACTTCATGGCAACGAGGTACGTACCACCTGGAAAGAGCAAGAAACGACTCATCTATGAGAGTCGCCGTCACTTATGGGAAGAACCCTTCCTTTACCGTGTCTGCGCCGATGGATTGCTAAGGCGATGTGTGCCCATACCCGAGAGCACACGAATCATTGAGAAGTGCCATGCATCGCCATACGGGGACACTACGGCGTGTTTCGTACACAGGCCAAGATATGGCAAAGTGGTTTCTTTTGGCCAGCCATGTACGAAGACACAAAGGAATTTGTCGAGCGATGCCCGGAATGTCAAAGAGTTGGAGGCATCACGGCAAGAGATGCAATGCCCCTCAACTACAATTTACAAGTCGAGCTCTTCGACGTATGGGGCATTGACTTCATGGGACCGTTCACCAAGTCACATGACTGCGAATACATCTTGGTGGCGGTAGACTACGTGTCTAAGTGGGTAGAAGCAATGCCTTGCGGGGCCGCAAATGCCAAGCATGCTCGCCGGATGTTCCACGAAATTATCTTCCCGAGGTTTGGAACACCGAAGCTAGTGATAAGCGACGGAGGGTCTCACTTCATTGATAAGACCTTCCGACGCTTCCTAAGAGAACTTGGATCAAGGCATAATATCGCTACTCCATACCACCCTCAAACCGGTGGGCAGGCCGAGACCTCAAACAAGCAAATCAAGCGGATCCTGCAAAAGACCGTAACAGAAATGGGGAAGGGATGGAAGGACAAGCTACCCGATGCACTATGGGCATACCGTACAGCATATAAGACACCCATAGGCATGTCCCCATACCAGCTCGTGTACGGGAAAACATGTCATTTACCCATCGAGACGGAACACCGAGCGTATTGGGCCATCCGGAAATGGAACATGGACCTTAATGGTGCCGGACGCAAAAGAAAAATGGAGATAGCTGAGTTAGAAGAATGGAGAGACAAAGCTTACCACAACTCAGCTATATACAAAGAAAGGACAAAAAGGTGGCACGACAAAAAGATAAAGATAAAGGTATTCAAGGTTGGAGATAAAGTCTTGCTATTCAATTCACGGGTGAAACTCTTCGGGCATGGAAAATTAAGAAGTAAATGGGACGGACCATACACGGTTATCGACACCTCGTCACATGGAGCAATCACACTTCAAGACGACGAAGGTAAAATATTTAAGGTAAATGGTCAGCGCCTTAAAATTTATTTCGAGCCCGATAAAGATAAAGAATTTGATGTCATGCACTTGATTGATTTGAAATATCTCTCATGATATCCCCCGTTTTACTTCATCACCCGTAGCAGTACTTTCCTTTGAATGAATATAGCAAGAAATAAACCAGAAAAAAGAAGGAAACCGAGAGGAAGAAAAGGCGGTCCGGCCGAACCCCACTTTGTGGTTCGGCCGAACCGGCCTGATCTCCCCAGCGCCCATCTTTTGCCAAAAATCCAATATCTCCTTCCCTCCTTTCTTTATTTTCTGCTGGAAAATAAAAACCTTGTCGAGCGCGCACGGGGTAGAAAACCCCTATTTATACTTCTCCTCTCCACCCAATCTTTTCATCTCCTCCACTTCCTACATCATGAGCGAACATAGCAGCGCCTCGTCCGACATCTCGGACGGCAGCAGCAAAAGGAAGAAGCCCCATGAATGGATTGAAGAAGGCGAAGCACTCGACAACGCTATCCGCCTCATTGAGGAGCTTCGCCGGCAGTTAGAGCGCGCCAAAAAAAAAGAGAATGGGGTTCTCCGGAACCTCTACAACCACCTCGAGAGGGAGAAGAAGAAGGATGAAGACCTCATCGAGACCCTCAGCTGGAGGATGGGCGCGATACGACCTCGCCTTAGAGATGATCGAAGAAGAGAAGGCGAAACTGCGGGAGGAGGAGAGGAAAATTAAGAAAGATTAAGAGTAGGACGTAGAACGCATAAACCTTAGAAATCTTTCGATCCTTTTTGTAATACGCCTACTGTTTTAATTCAATCATATTAGTGCTCCCCGGGCTTCCATACCGGCAGAGCAAATTTTGTTTCCAAATGTCTTTTGTCTATCTTTTGAAGGAAACGAGGCAAAAGGCAAGTGTGGGGGGGACATCGCGGAAAGCAAAGACAAACACACGCGAAGCGCGCAGAAACATCACGAGGAAAACAACACAAACACAAGCTGCGAAACGGAGCGCAAGTGAGGCCCGAGCCGGTTCGGCCGAACCCAAAAGGGTGGTTCGGCCGAACCACTGGTGGGTCCCACTCAGCCCCTGCTTCCTCGTGGCACTTGAGTTTGTTTCTCACACTTCCTTTTTGCCTACCTTATTTGTCAAGTTCATTACGAGACGCGAAAAACAATTACTAAAACTTGACCAACTAAAATTTGGGAAGATTTCTTTTGAATACCTTTGAAAATCCCAAGTCTCTCCCTAATACTCTCATGATGATCTTGCACACTTTTTATTACTCGCTTCATCACCACTTGCCTGTGAACAAATAATCAAATCCATAGGACCCATGTTTTTCTAGATTATTGGCAAGTGTGATATGGCTCGACGAAATGATCTTATGCTTAGCTTACCGAGTCCTTGGGAATTTTATTTCACAAAACAAAAATACCATGGCTTCATGCTCCTCTCTTGATACAAAAATGCCTACCAATGCCATATGACGATCATACCTTGCAAAACTTACATACATATGCTGCTTGTGTTTGCAATGAGCTTTACCAAAATTGAGTGACCCTAGAGAGAAACTTGTCATGCTCTCTTGATCAAGAGCACGTACACTCCACCAAAAAAGGGCTAAACTCCTACACTGGGAGCTAGCCCCCCACCAAAATAAAGACACTCCTCGCTTGCACCTCTTTTTACCTCTCTCTCTCTCTCAATCACGCATAAACAAGACATGGCTATGTAGAAAGAAAAGCTCACACGAGATGAGCAATGAAAAGCTCACACGGATGAGCAATGAAAAGAAAGCTCACAAAGATGAGCAATGAAAAAGAGAAGAGATGCTCAAGCATAGAGCAAGAAAAGAAAAGAAAGAAAATAAAAAGATAGCCATGTTTTGAAAATGCAAAATAAAGAGGGGTCAATTACAATAGGAGTTGTCACTTTTTCATATCCATACACACACGCACTTCTTGATCAAGGTTGCATGACTTGGCTTCTCCATGGATCCTTTCTTTTGGCTTAGCAATATTTGTGATACAAGTATGCCTCTCTCATTCCCTACCGAGCTCCACATACAAGCCTAAAAAGTAGGAAAAAGAGAGGCAACACAATGCCTTAGTGAGGAAAACACTTTTTGAGCGATTCAAGAGAATCAAAGAGGAGCGGGAGTCATGTTGTTTATTTTCAAAACTTTCAAAAACCCAAGGTGCTTAGTGAGCAAAAGTATAGTGACTTGAGTCATGAGCTGTTCCACTTATCAATCATCCAAGAATGCATGTTAGCCACCGTCATGTTCACAAGTAAAACGGTGTGGCTTGTAATAACATGTGTGCAGGTCTCTAAGAGGAGAGATCTCTCAACTTACGCTCCCACCTTTACTCGAGGACGAGCAAAGAGCTAAGTGTGGGGGTCTTGTTGACGGTCCTTATGGTCCAATTTTACCGTCAACATATTGCATCTTTTTGAATCAAACACCATCACCAAGAATAGACATAGGGATTATTTCTAACAAATTCCACTAGTCTTGGTGAAATGATGAATGCAGGTGCAATTCATATGAAAACAGGGGAAAACATGCACGAAACATGGACTTTGCAATCGACGGATTTTCCCGGACTAAAGAATATCGTCCAAAAGCCCAAAACCACAAAACGGGGCCTCAACATCAAACCAAGCAAGTGGATTGGGCCAGTACACAGCCGAGAGGAAGGCACCGAGAGAAGAACCAAGCCCGGGGAGCCCGGGCCGGTTCGGCCGAACCGCCCTGCTGGTTCGGCCGAGCCGACGAGTGGGCCCCACAGCCCACTTTTCTCGGCGGTTCGTCACCGACGTACGGAGGTCGGTTCCACCTGCAATTAATACCACCGACGTCCGGAACCGCCTCCAAGTTGCCGACCTTCCAAGGCTATAAATAAAGGGCTATACCCCCTCTCTCAACACACCACCAACATCAAGATAGAAGACAAAATTCTCATCCTTAGGCCAAGGGCCTCTTGTATCTTAGTAGAATAGGAGAGAGGGCAAGGAAAAGGAAGGAGTGTTCCTCCCTTTTATAAAGTGGAGTAGTATTTCCTTTCCTTTTACCTTGGCGTGTAAACACTCTTTTAGGTGATTTATACGTGGTGATCTACTTATCTATCGTGACATATCTTTGTTAGACGTAATTCTTGTTATACTTGTTTACGGGATCATCGCTTCGCAAGAAGTGCTCTAGCTTTCCGAACTCGGTTCTAGGCCGAGGCTAGAGTAGCGGTCAATAGCATAGACGTGGTGTCTAGGCTGGAGATCGCCTTTGTTTGCTGTGTGCCCCACGGTTTGTAGAGGTAGGTGGCAGGAAGTGACAGCCCTGTCATCCAAAGGAACCCTCCACGTTCGGGTACATAGTAGAGCTTTCGTAGACCGGAGTGGCTTGGCAGACCAAGCCTAAGACGGTGCCCGAAGTAAACAAGTCTAGCTTGCGTTCGTCTACCTTTAAAGGATAAATAGATAAGAGTCACCCTCTCGACCCTATTTTACTACGTTGTCTTGGTTGTCCTTGGGTAAACTAACCTTGTTGCAGAAATACTCCGTTCCCTGCGGATATAAATACGATACCTTGGAATACTCCCGGGTGAAGTGCTACAACGGTATTCCGTGCGCTTGCGGATTTATTCGTGACGTAAGAAATACCAACAATTGCATAAATGGAACTTTAGTGAGGATAGGTAAACAATATAAGAGTTGCAATACAATATTTGATCAATAATAACAGCAGGTAAGCATCATTCTCATCCTTTTACTAAACATTGTAATCTGCCCGAAACAAGTGGTACTCTTTAACCGAGAGGAAACGACGATAATTATCGAATTATAAATCCTGCAGGAAAGAACCAAGCACACGACATATGCATCATTTAAGAACACGTATGGCCACTGTTCGCGAGTTCATCACAAAGTTAGGCGCGAGCCTACCGACCCCGAGTACACGTCCCCTCGCGACACCGTCCAACAACCTGCCCAAGGCTTAACCCGTGTACTCTCCAACGGTCCTCGTACCCGTGCAACCATCGTGCCATACGCATCACCTCTGGATCGGTAAGGTATCCGGCCCACTTCGCAATTCACAAGCTACATAGGTTTACCAATCCCCATAAGAAAGGTATGCACTTTGTACACAACTTGAACTTGTTCGTGGAGACACAACGGGAGGTTCTCACTTTTACCAACTTTTCAACATTTGAGTGTAGTATAAATAGTGGTAGTGTCCAGCCCTATCGATGATTCCAAAACCTAAGCATAGCATTGCTATCGATGACTCACAACACTACATAGGACATAGTCATCACAACACTACATAGGACATATAGGGTAATATGCAAGAGGGATTTTCATTCAACTCCTATAACGTAATGCGCATTCAACATCCTTAAATATAGTGATAAAAGAAAGACTTTGAAAATAATAGGAATGCACTCGGGCCTGCCTTGATAGTGGTCAAAGTTAGTATTAGCTTCACAAGCGTTGAGATCGGCAACAACTTCTTCCGGAAGGATCAGTTCGACGTCGTTGCCTATGGAATGAAATGCAATGCATAAGTCACAAGAATACAAGGTCAATGGGTATGATTTTACATGTGTGCTGATTATACTTAGGTCATATGCATGAATGAATGAAGTTGGTTCATTGTGACAGGAACTTTTTATCCATACATAATTTCCACCCGTTTTGGCTAATAACTTAGTAATCATGAGCAACAACATAGAGCAATACTAATGGTCATGACAAGCCTTCATGTATGTTGTGCATAAACACCACTTAATTTCAGGTCTAGATCGATAAGCAAAGCATATGTGAGTATGTTTAATAATAGGACATAAAAGATGCAAATTTATCATCACATGTGATGACAACTACTAATGCAATTAGGAAAAAGTAACTAAACGAGAACCATAAGTATATGACCAAGAAACATACTACTCTTCTGACCATAAAGATCTAAGGAGCCATATGAGCAGTAAATATGACAATAAGCACATAGCGAATATAAAACATAAGCATATATTCATAATTCCATATGCTGAAATTTCCATTTAATTGATTTAAGCAAAACGACAGCAAAATAATTACTTATGGTGCTCAAAATTAAACATGGGATTTTATGCAAGTGTACTGGGTAATGGACAGTAGATCTACCAAGTTTCATTTGCTGAAAATGCCAATCATGCAATAACTTGGAAAATATGCAATAAAAATACAAATGCTTGTGCAGGGTGTTCATGTATGCAAAGATGCATATGGTGACCATATTTGATTTTTATTTAATTAGTTATGAATTTATTAATCTTACAAGGGTTGCAAGTTAATGATTTTTGAAAATTACCTAAATGAAGAAATCACAGGAGTTCATGTTACTTTTTGAAAAGTACACCTTTCATAGATTTAAAAAAATACTTTGGCAAATTTGGACTTTTAAATCGTGAGATATGAATTTTTAAAAGTGGAACAAAGTTCGAACTAAATTACGAAGATGCCACTGCACATTTTTGAACTAGGGCGAACGCGGGCTCCGACGTGCGGTGGCCGACGCCGATGAGGTGGGGCCTCTAGCCACTGCAATGGGTTAGGGGGCTAGGATTTTGCCGGGAGGAAGCCCTGGGCGGTGTAACTCCACACGGGGGTTCTCGAGATGGGGCTCACCCAAGGGGAGGCCGGCGACGAGAGGCGGCAAAGGCGTGGCTCCGGCGGCATTGCGGACGGTGCAGAGGGAACGGGGAAACTTGCAGCCGGTTGGAGAGCTCTGCCGAGTGCTAGTGGTCACCAGCGTCGAAAAAATTGGCAAGGAGGCGATCCAGGGATGGTAGCTGGTCGGAGGGGTGTGGGGCGGCCGGGCAGCGGCGATCCTTCTATCTGCACTTCCAGGCGAGGGCCTGCACAGTAGGGGAGGTGGAGTCGGGGAAGTCGACGCCACTCCTAGCGCACTGAATGGAAGGAAAAAGTGCACGCAAGCAGCTGCCTGTGCTGAGTATTGCGGGGTGGCGGCCATGGCGGTCATGGTGGGCGGCGGCTCCAATTCTCCTCCGTTGCGCGCTGCGGAGAGGGAGAGAGAGAAGTGGTGGTGTTGGGAGCTAGAGGGGTGGTTGCTGGTGCGGGCAGGGGCGAAGTTTGGGCGCGGCTGAGCCTTTTGTGCCTCCTATGGGGTCGGACGGAGGGGGCAACAAGGAGGTGACCGGCATGGACGGGGAGGAGTTACTCCGGCTGGCTCCCTGTTGGCCAGTGGGTATGCAGTTGGTTGGGGAGGTGCCTTGGGGAGGAAAACTGATGGGATGGGGCGAGGGGCGCGCGTGCATGGTTTACCGGCTCGCCGGACCGGCGAGGCGGTGGCGCTGTGTCCATTGGACACAGATCTCCTCCAGCTGGCTACAGTACTTGTTGCATTTGTTTACTGCTGCCACTGAATTCCGTCCAAAGCTCCACTTGCACAGCACGTAAAATTGAGCCAAAAATCATGGATGCTCAGCATGATTTGGTCTACATTTTTCCTTTTGGTCAAAGTTCAAATTATGCTTGTAAATTTTTATAAAACCTCAAGAAACAGTGCTGTTTTTTAATTTGAATTTGAATTTTTAAGTGTTTCAAACCTCGACTAAAAATTTGGCAAAAATGTTCTAAATTCATGTTGTTGCATGGACAACAACTTGGTGCGAAATTATAGGCATGTTACTGTTGTGGAAAATTGAGTTTTTGAGAGCTAGGGTTTTACCCCCTTAAATGGGTATTTTTTCCCATTTTCTTGTTTTGGCTAATTGAGTAATTAGTGTGGGTAATTAAGTGGGTACTTAATTAGGGACTAGTTTGGGATTAGATGTTTCTTGACACCTCCATTAACTAGGATCCGGACATGGCATGTCACACAATCGTTCACTCTGTTGGGGAGAGATCACCACCTTACCCCAATGGGCCAATCCGGTGGAAAAAAGCCCAACAAGGCCATGAAGGAGGCGCCCAACCCACCCGGAGGCCCGAGGAAGAAGCACTTGGAGGGGAGCACTTGGCCCAACCAAGGCTCAATAAGGCCATGAAGAGGGAATCCGGCCCACAATAGTTAGCCATGTGGTATGGATGTAATTGGCTAGAATGCCCTTGAGTAGGCGAGAATAGGGCATGGGCATAAGTGTAATTTGAGGAGTTGATGGTGGCCATTAAGGTTGAGAGAGTATGAATCTATAAATACTCTCTTAACCTATCACATCAGCTCCTAGATTTTCCCCTCCTGTAACACCATGGTAATATATATGACCACCTTCGTAAGGGGTCCTTCGTGACCCCGTTGCGGAACACCAACACCGTCTTCGTACCTTTCTGTTTGTTCCTTTCTAGGCCTAGCCCAAGGGCCTCTGTAGTTCGAAGGTCCTCTTCTCCACTCTTCGAAACATCCTTGGGCTGGCCCATCTCTCGTTGGTTGTGAGCGTAGCAACCACAACGGCCAAGAAGGACAACAAAGAAGCTAAAAGCCTTGGCTTCGCCCTCCCAAACGCCGAAACAACAGAGAAAGCGGAAGCGCTAATCGGCACAAGATGAAAGAAAGCTTCGAAGCAACAAAGGTCGAAACAATCAAGAAATCCCGAAGCAAGAAAGAACAACGCCTTCAGCGAAGGACCAGCACCAAGCATAAGTGAAACTGTAAAACAACACCTTTGCGGGATATAAGCAAAGGGGCCGGCTTAGTACCTAGGATGGATTAATTTTTCATTTTTTGCAAAAAGACCGTACTCTTTTCCTCGTAGGGGAAGCCCCGAAAGGGGAGAGACGTTTTTAACGAGGCGACAAGAGTAATAGTAGCTACAAGCAAAATGAAGCTGCATTTCCCCTATGCGAAGCAAAAAAGTCGAAACGACTTCCAAAAGAAAAGGAAGTCCGAACATTCGACAGCGAGGCATCGCCTCATCCAATAGCCGTAATTCACCAAGCATAAGCAATACGCCCGAGTATCGGCTAACTTTCACTCCGACGGGCATAAGAAAAAACCCGGAGCATCGGCTAAGTTTCACTCCAATGGGCAAAAGCAAAATACCTCGGAGCAAGAGCCAACAAAACAACGTCGTTTACGTTGGGCAAAAGCAAACACCCTAGAACGACGAAGCAAAACGAAGCTCCGCCCCTAACAACCTAGAGCCGCAAAGAGGCTCGGGTTTTCTTTCGAAGAAAAAACCAAGCTCCACCCTTAACGACTAAGAGGGGGAGTGGCGTTTTCGTAAACCAAACGAAGCATTAAGCCGCAATGGGCTCACGTTTTTGTTCGAAGCAAAAACCAAGCTCCGCCCTAACAACTAAGAGATGGGAGTGACATTTTCTTTAAACCAAACAAAGCGTTAAGCCGCAAAGGGGCTCGCATTTTTGTTCGAAGCAAAAACCAAGCTTCACCCCTAACGACTAAGAGGGGGAGTGATGTTTCCTTTGAACCAAACGAAGCGTTAAGCTGCAAAGGGGCTCTTGTTTTCGTTCGAAGAAAAAACCAAGCTTCGCCCCAACGACTAAGAGGGGGAGTGGCGTTTTCTTTAAACAAAACGAAGCGTTAAGCTGCAAAGGGGCTCGCGTTTTCGTTCGAAGTAAAAACCAAGCTTTGCCCCTTACAGCTAAGAGGGGTGAGAGGCGTTTTCTTTAAGCAAAACTAAGTGTAAAGCCGCAAAGGGGCTCGCATTCTAGTCCGAACCAAAAGCCAACCTTCGAGTATTAACCCCCCACCCCCACCCCCAAAAAAACGAAGGGGCATTCAAGCGAAAATCACAACCTGTAAATAAGCATTCGGTTGAGAAAAGCGATCGAACCGGACCCGAACTACATAATCGATCAAAAAATTTCAACGACTCCGCCAATATTATCCCCTTCATAAAGCGGAGTATCGACGGGTCGCACCCTAGGATTTCCACTTTCACCTTCGTGTCATCCGGAAGAATGGGCGACGGGGACGAGGGTTGGTCTCGAAAAATTTCATCGGTTTGCACCGACCCTTAGCATACCGAACACCGGCGATCCTACAGAAATCAGCTAGGTCGCCCCGAGGGTACAAAGCACGGTATCTGCTCATAGCAACCCGGGTATCCCTCAAGTAATCCTGTTGCCAAGCAAGAGGCATGATACTCGACCGCAGCACGAGGTGCAAAATCACCCGTCTCCAAAACTAATCCCTGCGAAGTAAAGCAACAAATACGGTCTCGTAAGGTTTCGTTCCAGCCCTTTTTAACGACAACACTCGACTCAAAAAACGCGGGTTTTACAACCTCCCACTCGTCTCGATCAAACAATATGGGGCAAGCAAAGTGACTCGCGAGGCTACAACCCATAACATCGACAAGAGACTCTAAGCGCGTCGAGCCTACTTGAGTCGAATGTCCGGCGCCACGAGACGAAGAAGTACCGGCGATGGCGCCGAACTCGGCCATCGCGCGCCTCGCACTTATCTTTTGAACAACAGCTTGGCGTACCGGGGCCCGGAGACGATGCTTCGCAGCCCCTCAACAAGCCACCGCCCTCGCCCGTGCCCTTTCTAGCACCTCGAAGGAACCTGAATCGTCGAGAAGATCCAAGTACCGGATTAACTCGGACATATCGCTATCGGATTTTTGCACGAGGCCCTTCGTGCGGAACTTGCGCAGGTCAAAAATATTTATTTACAAAACATTGTTCAAAGCGCCACGAGGGCGCGAAGCCTCAAAGCAAAATCAGCTCAAACCCCCGCCTAATCAAGCTCTTTGCCGGAGCCGGCCGCGGCGGGCGAAGGCTCTACTTTGCGGCCATCACGTGCTGGCGAGATCAGCCCTCGCGTTCCTTCCTCCATTTCCTCTTCCTCCTCTTCCTCCAATCCCTCGGAGCTCTCCTCGGCCGGCTCCGGGTGCTGCAGGGAAAAGAAGAGTTAAAATGACGAAGCCAAGTCGAAAAAGGAAAGCTTCGCCGAAAAAGCACTCACTCTATTAACACGGGCGATAGAATCTTTCCGCGTGGCTTCGCGCCGTGTGCGACCCGATGGTCGGTCAAAACCCGTCGAGCCGCCAGCTTGACTGCCCCGCTCCTTGGCCGCCCGGAGTTTCTTTTCGGCCCACTCCTGCACCGAGCAGGAAGCCTCAACCACCTCCTTCGCGGCGACAAGCGCCCGCATGTCGCTTTCGGCCTCCTCCCTCATCCGCGCAACCTCGGCCAACAAGCGTGTGTTAGCCTTCTTCACCGTGGCTGTAACACCCCGATTTTTGGCCAAATTAAAAATCATTAAACAAATCATTTTATTTTATTCAGGAAAAATAATTACGAAAATTAACTAGGAATTAAAAGCTAATTACATATGTAGGAAAAACATCCAATAGAATTTTTAAATAAAATCCTAATACTTGCAAACTTGGTTGTTTCTATTTTATTTGCTTTGCTTTTATTTTTCTCCACATTATTTTGGTTCATTGGAATTTATTTGATTTTTATTTAATTTTATTTTGGACCAAGGAGTGAAGAAGAAAGAATAGAAAAAGAAAAAGGAAATTATTCCCTAGACAGGCCGCCCTACCCATTTTCCCTCCCCCGGCCCGAACTCCCTCTCTCTCCAGCCCTGCCCAACACCCCTTGGCCCCACCCCGTCGTCCCCTTCCCCGCGCCACGTGCGTAGAGCGTCGCGCGTCGCCGCCTGGCCACCTCGGCGCCCGACCCCACCTCCACTACGGCCGCCCCTCCAAGCTCCCGCGCGCACCGCCACGGCCGTACCCCGCCGAAGCCGCCACCCCCTCTTTGGCCTCACCCCCGTCCCTTGTCCGCTCGTTCACCGGGTCGAGCTCCCGAGCGACGTTGTACCGGCCCCTCCCCTTCCCCGCCTCGCCTCTACTTCCGGCTCACCGTCCGTCGTATACTTACCTTATGGGTATACGAGATGAAAAAGGAATGAATACGCAAAGACACGGTAACAAATCAATGAAGATAAAGCTGATAGAAATAGCCAACGGATCGGTTCCTAACCGATGCGGAATAACAGAGGATTCCATATACCGGTATGGAGATAAGGCGGCTATCAAGACCGACGTATGATAACTTGAGAAACAAGTAAAGGAGCAATTTGTAGTCTATTAGGACTACGAATCAATAAGGAAAGCTAGAGATAGAGTTCCCATATATGTAATCCGTGTAATCGACTAGGACTCGCATGTAACCCTAGCTCCCCGGATATATAAGGCGGAGCGGGGACCCCCGAAAACTCTCCGACATCTTGCAATTAGCGCTCCGCTAAAGGCAATACATAACACACGGGACGTAAGGTATTACTCTCAATCGAGAGGCTTGAACCTGTCTAAAATCGCGTGTTTTTGTGTGTTCGGTGTGTTGCACCATCGAATTCCACGCTCGTGAGGGACCGGGTAGTTCTAGTGTCGAGTTTAAGACTCGACATTTGGCGCGCCGAGAAGGGGTCCCGGCGAGTTCCCAGCGAGTTCGATGGCTTCTTCGATAGACGTCGACTTCGCACCCGGTTTCAAGATCCGCTTCGGGTCCCTCGACTACGAAGCCGATTCCGCCGAAAGCTACGTTTGATGAATCCGATTCATGATCGGGCCGCAGCTTCGAAGCGCGATCCTCGACACGGATGAGATCGCATACATGAAATCCAGCGGGACCGACACAGCTTTTGCGCGAATCATCGGACCGCTTACGCGCCGGACCGGTACCGGTGCCGCGACAACAAGCAGCTCGTTCGAGCTTGATAGCGACTTTGAGGGAGGTTCTCCAGCCTTCTTCCAAGTATTCATGACGGGTCCAATCCTTCAAGAACTTACTCCCGAGGAAGCCGCTGCTGAAGAAGCTAGGATGGCCGAGAGACGAAGCAAACCGCCGCCGGCGTGAAGCGGACGGGGCGGACACGGGAGATCTACCCCGTGACCTTCAGCTACAAATCCTCGCGCAAACGTCGTTGGCACCGGTCAAGATGGATGAATCATTCCAGCTACTTGCTGCGCCCACTATCGGGCCGCTGCCGGAGCGGTCCGGAGACCCGGCTGAAACATCGCCGAGGTTATAACAACCGTCGTGGATGCCGCAGCGGAAGACGCCATCGTTCTTCGAGCGGGGCATTGGATCCGAGCTCCATGGAGGTCGAATTGAATGGCACGCGAGTTTTCACGTCGCCGATCCACAACATCGTGGGGATAAAACAAATTCTTGAGACAATACCGGAAGAGGTGTTTAACTCAACACCGGGGCTTCAACGCGCGCCGAGTTTGGTGGACGCGGCTGCTTTACAAACAAATTAGCTTGTCCATGACGAGCTGAATCTTCCAGATCATTCGCATTCTCACTCGGAGCGGCCTACAAGAGCCCGGTCCGAAGGAGCTTCTTCCGGAGGAAAACTTGAGCGACATACTCCGATTGCGGACGAGCACGAACGAGCTCCGGATCAAGATCTACGCATACCGCTCAACGACAATCGTGATGCTCGTAATGTGCTTATCGACCGTCATGCGAGAGAGGGCGGAGGAGCGCAGGAGACAAGAAGAAGATGAGCGACGACGGACTGGTCATGTCGATGATCGCCCGCGAGATCTCGCCCCACCTCGCCTACGCGTAACAAATTCGCCCGGGCATGGGCCGGCTGCTTCGGCGCCGCCCCGAGCGGAAACCCTCCGCGTAATGACCATCGAGGACATGGTAGTCGACACACTCACCGTGACGACCAGTCAAGATGAGATGATCGGCGTGATAGCAGAGATCGACGGGGACGAGACGACAGAAATAGAGATGGGGAGCCCCGACGGAATGATAACGATCGTCGACGGCGCCTCCGCCTCCGCCTCCTCCTCCCCCTCCTACACAGCCTGCGGAGCAAGTGGACAATGATCACCAAGATGGTTCAGGAAATAGATATCAAGACGATTGCTACTACGACTACTCCGGTGATGACAGGGATCGTAACTACCGACATTACCCTCGTCGGCGCTCTCCTTCACCGGTCCGGACCGGTCTAGAAGACGATGAGTACTCCGTAATCCTTGCCTTCACGCGGGATCTACGCATTTACAAATACCCCGGGGATTTAAGCCTGGGGCCATCGACAAATATGATGGCAAAGCGCCTCTCGCCGAGTGGCTTCGCATGTATACTACCGCCATCCGATCAGCAGGAGGGGATACTTTTGTACTAGCTAACTACCTCCCCATGTGCATGGAGCAGGCTGGACGCTTGTGGTTGCAATCCTTACCCGAGAGATCTATCTCTTCTTGGGGCGATCTCACCAAAAAGTTCGTGGAGAATTTTAAGGCAACTTGTGAGAAGCCAGGAAACTACTTCGACCTCAACGAGTCGAAGCGAAGCCCGACGAGACCCTTACGGAGTTCATCCGGCGTTTCGTAACAAGAAAGCCTTAATCCCCAATGTTCCCGATCAGCGAGATAATTACGGCGTTTCAAGTCGGCGTCCGGAGTGAAGCATTATTTCACAAGATTGGGAGGCGCAATCGCAACCTTACCATGACGGCGTCGAGTGCTTCAAGATAGCAGATGATTATGCTCGCTGGAGAATCAAATGTGGTCAATTTGCGTGGGAACAAAGGGAAGGAGCCGAAACACGACCAAGGCAACCGGTCTGGATCGAGAGAACAACAAGCGCAAGGTCGATAACCTTGTTGCAGCTGTCGACCAATCTCATGGAGGGGATCGACCGGCACCTCCTAAGAGAGGTCCGAGAGAACGGCTCTCGTTCGAAACGCTACTCGGAAGGCCCATGCATGATTCATAATGGAAATAATAAGGCCAAGGAGTGCTTCCTGTTAAGACCGTTTGCTCAATTCGCTTTAAAGATAGCACCCCGGTCCGGACATCGGAACCGGTGGGAAGACAAGGGCAAAGACAAGGAGCGTGACGATAATGAAGATGACGAAGGCTTCCGAGGAGCCGGCGAGGGCGGTGAACTTCATCCATGGAGGCCCCGACGCGTACGAGTCGAAGCGAAACAGAAGCCGGCGCTCGAGAGGTCAACGCCATTGCTCCCGCTACACCCGAATATCTACGATGGTCGGAGGTGCCGATCACATTCAACGGGCTGATCATCCCGAAGTACTTCCAAAAGCTGGTAGATACCCACTCATTACGGCTTCCATTGTTCGAAGGTGCGATTGAAGAGAACTTTCATTGATGGGGGAAGTTGCTTGGACATCCTTTTCGCTAAAACTCTACCGGAGCTTGGCCTTTCCGTGGCGGACCTGGATCGCAGTGTTTCACCGTTTCATGGTATAATACCCGGTCGAAACAGTTATCCTTTGGGGCAGATTTTTCTGCCGGTGACTTTGGGACGAAGGAGAACTACAGGAAGGAGAATATCATCTTCCGGGTAGCCGACATCGACTCGAGCATATCATGCGATACTTGGAAGACCGGCTCCGGCAAAGTTTATGGCCATTCCCAATTATCAATATTTGATGTTGAAGATGCCAGGACCAAATGGGGTCTTATCGTTCCGGTCCGATATTAAGACCGCTTATGCCTGTGAGGTACATAGCACCGAACCGGCCTCTCGGGTCAATTCGGAGGAAGAACGATGAGAAATCGGAGAAGCAGCTGAAACTCTAGAAGTACGGGCAAGGTTGGAAGATGAAGTTCCAACCAAGAAGATTGCTAAGGAGAAGTCGAAGACCGATGCGGTTGTTTCCAAAACTATTCAGCTTGATAAGCTAGACCCCTCTATGGTCACTCATATTGGGGCTGACTTGGGGGACAAATAGGAAAGCGCGCTCATTCTTTTCCTCCAGGAAAATAGGGATATCTTCGCATGGCAGCCTTCCGACATGCCGGGTGTTCCTAGGGAGAAGATTGAGCACGCACCGCTAGTGCGTCCCGATGCGAAGCCGATTAAGCGAAGCTCCGGAGGTTTACTCAAGACCACAAGGAGGCCATTAAGAAGGAGTTAACTAGGTTGTTAGCAGCTAAGTTCATTAGGGAGGTGTATCATCCTGATTGGCTTGCCAATCCGGTTCTTGCACCAAAAAAGAACACCGAAGAGTTAAGAATGTGTGTCGATTATACTGATCTCAACAAAGCTTGCCCCAAAGACCCTTTCGCGCTGCCTCGGATTGACCAAGTTGTTGATTCGACCGCTGGCTGCGAGCGTCTTTATTTCCTCGATGTTTATTCAGGGTACCATCAAATCCTCTCGAAAGTTGAAGATCAAATAAACACCGCGTTTATCACCCCCTTTGGAACATACTTGCTATACAACAATGCCATTTGTAAAAAAAATATTGGAGCTACGTATCGGCGTGGCATACAACGCTGTTTGGACTCGCAATTGGGAAAGAATGCGGAGGCTTATGTTGATGATATAGTGGTGAAATCTCGAAAACCGAGGATCTTCTCTCGACCTAGCGAGAGACCTTCGATGATCTGCGGAATTTTTCCATGAAGCTTAATCCTGGAAAGTGCGTGTTTGGAGTTCGCTCCGGAAAATTGCTGGGATACCCGGTGTCGTGACGAGGCATCGAAGCTAACCCGGAAAAGATTCGGACAATTCTCAACATGAAACCCCCGAGTTGCTTGAAGGACGTTCAAAAGTTGACGGGCGGTATGGTTGCGCTTAGTCGTTTCATCTCAAGACCGGGGGTCGGGGGACTTCCGTTCTTCAAGTTGCTCAAGAAGCAAGATAAGTTTGAATGGACAGACGAGGCGCAGACCGCGTTTGACCAGCTCAAGGAATACCTTAGCAATCCTCCGGTGTTGGTACCTCCGAACCCGATGAGACCATTCGGTTATATACCTCCGTAACGACTCATGTGGTGAGCACGGTATTGGCGATCGACCGGAAGGAAGAAGGACATCTACAACTGGTGCAACATCCGGTATACTTTGTAAGTGAAGTCCTTACCGAGTCTCGGATGAGATATCTCCGATTCATGAAGTTAATATATGCTGTAGTGATAACCTCTCGAAAGTTGAAACACTATTTGTAAGCGCATCCGATTGAAGTTAAGACTGGGTTTGCCACTGGGGATATTGTGCGAAACCGAGAGGCGATTGGCCAAGTTGCCAAGTGGGCTATAGAACTTGGGCAATATGAGATTACCTTTTCTTCGCGAACAGCTATTAAAGGACAGGCCTTAGCTGATTTCATTACCGAGTGGTTGGAGACGCAAGTCCCGCGAGGGATACGGACGTTGGAATATTGGGAGATGTTTTTTGATGGGTCCCTGCAGCTTTCGAGCGCGAGGGCTGGGGTCGTACTTCTTACCCCACAAAAGGAGCCACTCGGTTATGTGTTACAAATGCATTTCAGCGCCTCAAATAATACCGCAGAATATGAAGCTTTGCTTCATGGACTCCGGTAGTCTGTTTCTTTGGGAGTCGGGCGACTAGACGTATACGGTGATTCGATGCTCGTAATCAGTCGGGTTAACAAGGTATGGGACGCTCATGATGATCATATGATTGCCTATCGTCAAGAAGTTAGGAAGCTTGAAGACAAATTCGATGGCCTGCGATTTTCTCATATACTCGCGCGGAAACAATTCTGTTGTGGATGAGTTAGCCGGACCGAAGTCGAGACAAGCGGTTCCACCTGGTGTTTTTCTTCAAGTACTGAATAAGCCATCCATTAAAATGGAGCGCAAGGCCACTATTATAGAAATAGCGGCGAAGCGGTCTTGAAGGACCGAGTCGGGAAGCGATCTTGAAGGACAAGGCCGAGGAAGCGATCTTGAAGGACAAGGCCGAGGAAGCGGTCTTTGAAACCAAGGCCGAGGAGACGATCCCGCCAAAAGATACTCGGTCGCTTGAGGTTATGGTTATTGATTCCGATTGGCACACCCCATATCTTGAGTATTTATGATCCGGTAAAACTCCGGAAGACAAGGTTGAGAAACAAAGACCGGAGGTCCGAGCACGCAGATTACCCGATTCTTGAAGGAGAGTTGTACGAGCGGGGGTTAATATTTTGATGAAGTGTGTATCGGTTTTCGATGGTGTTCAGTTGCTTGAAGACATCCATAAGGGAATTTATGGCAATCATGCTTCTTCAAAGACATTAGTCGGGAAAGTATTCGGACAAGGCTTCTATCGGCCCACAGCTGTGGATGACGCGCATAAGGTGGTTAAAAATTGCCAAGGATGTCAATTCTTTGCCCGACGACCACATACTCCGGCTCATGAATTACGGATAATTCCGACGACTTGGCCTTTTTCGACTTGGGGGCTGGATATTGTTGGACCTTTTAAAAAGGCGCCGGGAGGATTCACGCACATTTTTGTGGCGAGTAAACAAGTTCTCCAAGTGGATTGAAGCTCGAAGCCGTCACCGGTACGACTACTCGCTCGGGCGACCAAGTTTTTACACAATATCTTTGTGCATTTTGGAGTCCCGCATAGTATCATTACCGACAATGGGCCCCAATTCACTTCGAGTTTTTCAAGGATTATGCTTGATAGTTTGGGAATTAAGATACAATATGCTTTGGTATCACATCCACGGAGTAATGGGCAAGTGGAGCAAGCCAATGGAATGATTTTGACCGGTCTTAAACCCAGAATTTTTGACCGTTTGAAGCCATACGCGGGAAAATGGGTTAAGGAACTGCCCCGGGTGCCGTGGGGACTACGCACTAATGTTAGTCGGGCTACAGGGAAATCTTCTTTTCTCTCGGTATATGGATCTGAAGCCATGTTACCTACGAAGTAAATATGGTGTCAGCTCGAGTACGATATTACGATGAAGAGAAGTATGAAGATCAGCGTCAGAGTTGAGCTGATTGCTGCGGAAGAATTACGAGATCAAGCTCCGATTCAAGCGGCCAAATATCATCGATGGTTGCGTCGATATCATGATCGCAATGTGCGCACGCGGGAATTCCACGTAGGAGACTTGGTTCTTCGGAAGATTCGGTCCAATAAAAACAGGCATAAGTTGTCGCCGATCCGGGAAGGACCTTTTACTGGTTAAATCGGTCTCCGGATCGGGGGCTTATAGGCTTATGACCATGGAAGAGGAAGAAATTCCAAATTCTTGGAACATTGAGCAGCTTCAGTCGTTTTTATACTTAAAAGAATTCCTTGTAAACTTCTTCATATTATAATAAAGTAATTTTTATGTCTAATGTGAATGTGTTTGCTTCTTGTGTCTCGATATTTTAATTTTGAATTAACTTATCGAGTCGGGGGCTGCTATGTTAAGAGCAGTCTGTGATATTATGCTATTCCTGAATAATAAGACCAGTCATTTAGTCGGTAGACTACTGCATTGAGAGCGGTCTGTTTCAGTTTAGACTGGTATATTTAGGAAAGGAAATTTTTAGTATTTTCTTCATGAATACTGGTTGGTAGGCTGCTGTGTTTAGAGCAGTCTGTGATATTACGTAATCTTAAACCTTGCAGACTAGCTATTTTTCTATGTCACATGATCTTGTTAAAGTAAGCTACAGCTATGAATTGTGATCTCGTGCTGATTAGAGCCGATATTCTTTCATAGTTAGTTTGAGCTGGAATAACCATCATTGCTCGGATATAGAATTTAACTAGTAAGGAGTAAGATGGTGACATTTTGAAACCAGTATTCACAGGGAAAAGGAGAAGACATTAAAACTCCATGATCATTAAAAAGATAATAAGTTAAAATTACAAAAGCACGATAATAGAATTGTCCGGTTCGGGGTGGACTTGTGAGCATGCCTAGTTGCGGTGGCAGCATTATGTGTTCCGTAGCTAAGAACATATAGCTTGTGGGTAAAGTGTACCAACCTCTCGTAGAGTGTATAAAACTATCCGGATGTCCGTTGTCACGGTATATTGACACGCCAAACCTTGAGCTCTCGTTGATTAGCCACAAATAATAATACCTTGACGTGTGAGTCGGCAGCCTTGTGCCCGTGTGTTTTGGAAATGGTGTTGGCCTGGTGTGTCGTAGCTGTTATGACCTTCGGTCGAAAGGCTCACCTAAAAAGAATGGGAAGCTGTCGGGATTGATGAATATCTCCCCCGTGTCCGGCCAACTAAAATTATGAAATTGCTTTCCTATTCAAGAACCTCTTTGCTTCCGTAGTGAGCCCCGCATCCGCGCTCGTCCGCTAAAACTCGACCCTACATTGACCACAACCAGATTGCATAAAATATGTCCCTTGCTAGTGGTAGAGTTTGTTGAGTACCTTATGTACTCAACCGTTGCTTATTTGCTCGGACGAAGATGGAGAATACCACGAGGATGAGGAGTAGGTTGCGTCCTCCGCTCGATGTTGCCTCGTGGAATTTATGATGCTTTCCAGGTGTGTTTTATTTTATGTGAGGTTGGCATATCCACCTCTTTGAATGTAGTCCAGACCATGTATCTCCTAGCTACTATCACTTTGAGGAATCAATAAAGGTTGTTGTATTGGATTAGTATCATCTACGTGTGTAGGGCGCCGCAGCTGGTAGGCTCCGAGGCCACCTCGGCATGGCGAGGCGGATGGCCCGATAGCGTCACGACCAAGTCTTGGCCTTGGCGGAACATGCCCCGCAACTCTGCTATCAGCTCTTCCTCCGACCACTCGTGCGAAGAAACACCGAACGAAGGTGTGGAAGAGACAACCTGTTTTCTAGGAGCCGCGAGGGCGGCGGAGTAGGCTTCGGCTGCCAAGGATAACGGAACGTAAGGGAATACGTAGAAACACAACGACTTGCGAAGGAGAGTCGAAGCTAACCTCGCTTGGTGGCACGGCCGCGGCCGAAACAACGAGAATAGAGGGGCTCGGGCCCGCAGCGAAAGATAAGCAGAAACACACAAGGTCAAAGAAGAAGCTTCGGAAAGAGAGAAGTTTGTACTCAAAGGGTCGAAGCAACGGAACTTACCTCGACACGGGGAAGCGAAGCCGCTTTGAGCCTTGAGCTGGGGTTTATTGGCAGCCTTCTTCTTCACCAGGGAGGGGGGGGGAGGATCCATAAGCAGATCGTGCATCATGGTCAATCGGAACGCCGCGTTAGGAGGGCGGTATCCGACCGGCTGCGGAGGTGCCGGCTGAGCGAAGGCAGCATCCGGAGAGGACCCGGGCCGACGCTCACGGGCAAGAGGCCATTCCGGTGGCGGGACTTAGCTCCCGCCCCACCCCGGTGCCTCGCTTCCTTTTTTCCTTGTCGCCGGCGGAGCTCTCCTCGCCGGCCCCTGCCCGAGGCGCATTGCGAGGGATACGGGATCCCCGCAGCACCAAGGACCCGGCTGAAACGACCCATAGAAACCATGGATGAGATGACGGCTCGATGCTCATCCGTCGAATAGCTCCCACAAAAAGATTCGCCCACCGCTCAATGACGCAGACGAAGGCCCCCGCCCTGTTTTTCTCTCGAGCGAGGTCAAAACTCGGGGAAATAATTGTCCCGTAGACCCCTTCTATCCCGAGATCAAGCGAGACCAGCTGGTCGTTCCAGCATCCCGAAGCCAACCCTCGGGGGCGGACGCCGACGAGCACAAAACTCCTCCACCAAGTCCCGGCCGCTGGTGGTTCGATACGCCCGGAAGAAGATGTCCTCGCTCGCGTCGTGCCCCCGCCGCATGTAGTCGGGCGCCCGACGGGGTCGAAGGCAGCGGGCGTAAAGCAAACGGGTAGACTGTCCTCATCTCCTAGGCCTCTGTCATGGTCATGCCCGGAACCTTGGCGTAGAACCATTACCGATGCCGGTTCCGGCTCCACTTGTTCGAGCTCTTGTGCATGACATCCTTGTTTTCGTTCCGGCGGGGCGTGAAGGTGAACGACCTGTAGTTGCAATCATAATGCACACCATTAATCTTGATGTGGCACTGCTGATTGTGCAGCACGAAATGTCGGACGAACACCTCAATAGGTCCCCGCCGTAACTAACCATACCCCGGATGAACTTGCTCGGGTGAGTGAAACCGTTGGGGGACAGCTCGTGCAACCGGATCTAGTACTTGCTCCAGGACAGCTAGCACAAATTGGTGGCAGGGAATGACGACCTCCATGATGAGTAGTCGCGAAAGCCCACCACCTCGTCCGCCTCGGGCTGCAGCTCCTCCTCGCCAACCGGGAGGCGGTACACCCCCCCCTGCCCGAGAAAGCCTAGATCGACCAGCTCCTTAGCAAGCTTGTCGGTCATCTTCGACGGCTCTATACGGAACGTCTTCGGGTTAGAAGCCTTGGGAGCCTTCGCGACCATAGGGCACCGACGGCGCGAGGTGTTTGCGCCGGAACCAGCTCCGACGGCAGCGGCATCGGCCGAAGCCTCGCTGCCGTCCTAGTCGTCCTCGCCCTCGCCGATCGCCTCACTCTCGTCGCCGTCATCAACAGCGTCTCTAGCCGCATCGTCATTGTCATCCCTCGCGCTCGAACCATCACTCTCCTCGGACGAGGAAGGCAGCGGCTCACGCATTGTCCAGTCTTCCGGGCGAAGCTCGGGGCACCCCGATCCGCCAGGTCCTCGGAACAGACAGGCAAAGCCATCCGAAAAAGCACTAGAAGGGAAGTTCAGCGAGAGTAAGATGAGAACGCTTACCAAAAATAGAAGCAAAGCGAAGCAACTCACGAGAGAGAGCGAAGCGAAACATGCTTAGCCGAAGCAACTAGCAAAAGTAAAACGCGAAGAAAGCTCGAAACGAGGAAATTCTTCTCAAGGCGCGGTGATGAACTTTTCACCGCCCTGTCCATTGTATAGGCAAAGGAAAACCTATGTCAACAACGGTAAAAAGCAGCGGCGCAAACGGTAAAAAGGCCGACCCTAGACACCGCAGCAAGCAAAGTGGGCCACCCATCTATGGCAAGCGGGAAGGAAACAAGCTCGCACAAGCCTATAGGAGCAAAAGCGTCCGTGAGCCCATCGGCTAAGCGGATCAAGGAACAATCGGGCAACAAAACCGAGCAGCACCGGACCCCAAAACACGACCAACGGGGAGTGGAGTTTCCCGCGCCCGCCCACGCGCACGAGGCGGAATTCCGTTCGACCATGCTCAATCCATGAGCAAAAGAGCTCGTCCATCGAGGGACAACCGTTAGTGGCCCGGCACGGAGCGAGCCCCGCGCGGAGCAAACGCCGTGGCCCCGAATTTATCTCCTCGCGACTAACTCGAGCCTCCGGGCAAACACGTAGGTCGACAGCAAAGCGTCGAGAGCGAAGGTGGCGTCCCGGGGTGGAGCGAAGAGGGGCTCGACGAAGGAGCGAGCCCCCGATGCGAAGGCCCATGACCGACGGGGTGACCGCCGGGTTGCGTGAAGCTGCACCCGAGCAGAGCATCGACGGCCGAGCGAAGCGCCGAGCCGGAGTGCCTCTCAGCCAAAGGCTAGCTAAGCCGCGAATTGTGCGGGGTCGGCCGACTTTCCCGGATTGCCCTCGAGAATTACTGCCATTCGAGTAGGATCAAGGGCAATGGTCGGGGTAGAATGGTCTTGTAAAATGTGGTTCTCCAGGACTATAAAGGAAGCCCAAGAATCGCTTGTAAACACACATTTAATCTTGAGTTAACTTCGCTTATTCAAGGGTCATTACCTCGCCACTCAGGGCTTTGTTATATATCGATATATATCACCGTCCCTCGCGGTTATGAGTACCACATGTCTCGAGCAGATTGCATCGTAGTAATGACATGGATTATGATGATGAACTTGATATTGTTGAAGTATGAAATTCATGTATTGCAACCATATTTGCTAGTCTTGCTCACTAAATTTATGTTTATATCACAACCCTTTTAATATGGCTAAAATATGGATTGTAGACTTGAAAATAAGTGCTATTTTTCGCAATTTTCAGCAATCCCGGTCAGCCCCCGCATACTCGGGAGTCAGCTTTAGAAACAATTTTTATCGGGTAAGACTTGCGGAGTATATTAGATACTCAGTGGTTTTGTTGTTAACATCTTTGTCTAGGTGAGATTGTCGAGAAGAATGGGCACATATATGGGCTTGATGTGTTACATTTTTACAACTATCGTCGAGATTATCTTTACTCTTCCGCTCATTGTATATTAATGTATTGTAATCTGAATTTTGAACTCTATGTATAGTAATAACTTGAACTTCAGATGTAAAATATGTCACTAATGTATCTAAACATGTATATGTAAATTGTGGATGTATCATTGATGTATGTGCAACGACATTCGCTTCGCCGAATGTCTCCCGTGGCTGTCCTATGCGACTATCCCTCTTGCTTTGCAAGGTAGGGATGTCACAGTAGTCAAAGCTATGGAACCACCCTTAGCATGACAACATTTTGAAATGAAGATACAACCTATAAGTTTGGATAATATAGTTATGCATTCTGATTGAGGCGTCGGACATAATATCTCTATTTATTGATATTGCACAAAGTCTATAATCTATCCATTGGAATAATATATCTATTTATTGGTGCTTCACAAAGTCTAGAACCCATGCTTTACTTTTCAGGTTAATAACTGAAAGCCCTGCTGGAATTTGGCCCATTTTTGGGCCCATTCTTGAGAAATTCCAAAGCAAAGTGGATGTTGGTTTTAGTACCACATTGCTAGTTCAAAGTGGTGTACTCCAACTTAAATAGGAGGACTCATGCCCATGTCTAAAAGCTGCAGCCATGGGAGAGACTACGAGAACTACTATGTGTACACACACACGCACGCGCGCGCGTATCAGCGGTTTTTCGCGTGTTCTTCCGCGTGACTTGTGACTTGCAACGCGCAATTTTTCGCGTGTTTATTCGCGTGACTTGTGACTTGCGACGCGCGACCGTGTTTATTCGCGTGACTTGTGACTTGCGACGCGCGACGTGCCGTGTCTTGGTTACAAATCAGAGTGTGTTTTGCCACTTTAATCTCTCACAAAATCTGAAATGTCACGTACTAATCAAGAGGATTTTTACGTGGTTAATTACCATTAACTCGGGATCAATTGGCCAGCCAAGATTTGACTGCAATTTAGTGGGCGTCACTAGAGAGGAGACGGCCCCCGGAGGACACCGCGCCTATATAAGACACTGGAGACGTCCGGATTTCTCTCTCCCACGAAATTCCCTTCCTTCTTCTTTCTTCTTCCTTTTGGAGAGTTGGTGTTGTAGTGTTGAGTTGTTTCCATCTCGTCGGCCCTTTTCCTTGGCGTGCACGAAGAGCAGGGTGAGCGGAATCTCCGAGCCTTTGCCGCCGTGAAGCCCGCACGAGGGCGGCAATAAGGTTTCTGGGCAGCGCTTCCGCGCGACCGCTCGAAGCTCATCTCGCAACGATCCGCGCTGCCTCTTCGACGAACTGCGACGTCTACATCGACGATCTGCTTCATCTACTTTTTGTGCTAGCAGTGTTAGTGCCGACAAACCCTTGGTGAGTCCCCTATGTCTCCTCTTGTCTTTGTTGCTTTGTTTTACTTGCCGCTAGCGTTAGCTCTGTTATTGTGTATGAATGTCAATGAAATTTGCCTCAAATTAAAATCTGGTCTAAGAATAATTCGCAATTATCCAACAAGCCCTTGTTCAAGATAATCTGCACTCCCAGCACAAAATTGCATTGGGTATTTCAGCAAAAGTGAACCAATGGCTTAAGAGTTGCATCTTGAAGCAACATGGGAGAACAACTGTTTACACAATCAGAAGATGGATTTGATCAGGTCGCTATGAACACAGTTTTTGAGTTGATGGTTTTGAGTTCAACTCCTGGACAAGTTTAAATAACAGCTCAGAATGTCGAACAACTACATTAACATGCATGATCAACTTCTAGGTTTTTACATCACAAAGAGAAGGTCATAAAGAAATCACAACCTGAAATTGATTATTTTTATTCTATCCGACTCAAAGAACTTTTTTACATGTCTATCATTTTCCTTAGTGTAATTCCAAGATGCAACGTGAAATATTTTCATGTCTTGTAAACTGCTATTAATTGCTTCTCATTTCTTGCAGTAAAACTCAATTTACGATGCAAAAAAGGTAAAACAGATGGAGCAACACAAATCACAGACTATTTATCATGAAACTAACCGAACTCTGCTCATTGGTAACAGAAAAGACTAGGGATCGAATTCAGAGAGGACAGGGTCAGAGAAAGAGAGTGCGAATGAGGCAAAAGGAGGATGCGGCAATATCTGCATCACAGTTTTTGAATTGATGGTTTTGAGTTTAACTCCTAGGCAAGGTTAAATAACAGCTTAGAATGTCGAATAGCTACATTACCATGCATGATCAGCTTCCAGACTTTTGCATCACAGAGAGAAGGTTATAAAGAAATCACAACCTTAAATCAATTATTTTTACGCTGTCCAACTCAAAGAACTTTTTTATATGTCTATCATTTTCCTTAGCGTAATTCCAAGATGCAACATGAAATATTTTCAGGTCTTGTAAACTGCTATTAACTGCTTCTCATTTCTTGCAGTAAAACTCAATTTCTGATGCAAAAAAGGTGAAACAGATAGACCAACACAAATCACAGACTATTTATAATGAAACTAACCGAGCTCTGCTCATTGGTAACAGAAAAGGCTATGGATCGAATTCAGAGAGGACAGGGTCAGAGGAAGAGAGTGCGAATGAGGCACTCATACCGAAATACTGGTATATTAACAACACTACAACAAGTTATTTCTTTTTCTCTAATCCTTGCTTTGGAATTGGTGGGGGATTGCTGGAATTTGGCCCATTTTTGGGCCCATTCTTGAGAAATTCCAAACCAAAGTGGCTGTTGGTTTTGGTACCACTTTGCTAGTTCAAAGTGGTGTACTGTAACTTAAATAGGAGGACTCATGCCCATGTCTAAAAGCTGCAGCCATGGGAGAGACTATGAGAACTACTATGTGTACACACACGCACGCGCGCGCGTATCCGCGGTTTTTGCGTGTTCTTCCGCGTGACTTGTGACTTGCGACGCGCAACCGTGCTGTGTCTTGGTTACAAATCAGGGTGTGTTTTGCCACTTTAATCTCTCACAAAATCTGAAACGTCACGTACTAATCAAGAGGATTATTACGTGGTTAATTACCATTAACTCGGGATCAATTGGCCAGCCAAGATTTGACTGCCATTTAGTCGGCGTCATTAGAGAAGAAACAGCCACCGGAGGGCGCCGCGCCTATATAAGACACTGGAGACGTCCGGATTTCTCTCTCCCACGAAATTCCCTTCCTTCTTCTTTCTTCTTCCTTTTGGAGAGTTGGTGTTGTAGTGTTGAGTTGTTTCCATCTCGTCGGCCCTTTTACTTGGCGTGCACGAGGAGGAGGGTGAGCGGAATCTCCGAGCCTTTGCCACCATGAAGCCCGCACGAGGGACGGCAATAAGGTTTCTGGGCAGCGCTTCCGCGCGACCGCTCGAAGCTGATCTGCAACGATCCGCGCTGCCTCTTCGACGAACTGCGACGTCTACATCGACGGTGTGCTTCATCTACTGTTTTTGCTAACAGTGTTAGTGCCGACAAACCCTTCGTGAGTCCCCTATGTCTCCTCTTGTCTTTGTTGCTTTGTTTTACTTGCTGCTAGCGTTAGCTCTGTTATTGTGTATGAATGTCAATGAAATTTGCCTCAAATTAAAATCTGGTCTAAGAATAATTCGCAATTATCCAACAAGCCCTTGTTTAAGATAATCTGCACTCCCAGCACAAATTGCATTGGATATTTCAGCAAAAGTGAACCAATGGGTTAAGAGTTGCATCTTGAAGCAATATGGGAGAACTACTGTTTACACAATCAGAAGATGCATTTGATCAGCTCGCTATGAACACAGTTTTTGAATTGATGGTTTTGAGTTCAACTCCTGGACAAGGTTAAATAACAGCTCAGAATGTTGAACAACTACATTACCATGCATGATCAACTTCTAGGTTTTTACATCACAAAGAAAAGGTCATAAAGAAATCACAACCTGAAATTGATCATTTTTATTCTGTCCGACTCAAAGAACTTTTTTACATGTCTATCATTTTCCTTAGTGTAATTCCAAGATGCAACGTGAAATATTTTCATGTGTTGTAAACTGCTATCAACTGCTTCTCATTTCTTGTAGTAAAACTCAATTTACGATGCAAAAAAGGTGAAACAGATAGACCAACACAAATCACAGACTATTTATAATGAAACTAACCGAGTTCTGCTCATTGGTAACAGAAAAGACTAGGGATCGAATTCAGAGAGGACAGGGTCAGAGGAAGAGAGTGCGAATGATGCAAAAGGAGGATGCGGCCCTATCTGCATCACAGTTTTTGAATTGATGGTTTTGAGTCCAACTCCTAGGCAAGGTTAAATAACAGCTTAGAATGTCGAACAGCTACATTACCATGCATGATCAGCTTCTAGACTTTTGCATCACAGAGAGAAGGTTATAAAGAAATCACAACCTTAAATCAATTATTTTTACGCTGCCCAACTCAAAGAACTTTTTTATATGTCTATCATTTTCCTTAGCGTAATTCCACGATGCAACATGAAATATTTTCAGGTCTTGTAAACTGCTATTAACTGCTTCTCATTTCCTGCAGTAAAACTCAATTTACGATGCAAAAAGGTGAAACAGATAGACCAACACAAATCACAGACTATTTATAATGAAACTAACCGAGCTCTGCTCATTGGTAACAGAAAAGGCTATACATCGAATTCAGAGAGGACAGGGTCAGAGGAAGAGAGTGCGAATGAGGCACTCATACCGAAAGACTGGTATATTAACAACACTACAACAAGTTATTTCTTTTTCTCTATTCCTTGCTTCGGAATTGGTGGGGGATTGCTGGAATTTGGCCCATTTTGGAGCCATTCTTGAGAAATTCCAAAGCAAAGTGGCTGTTGGTTTTAGTACCACATTGCTAGTTCAAAGTGGTGTACTCCAACTTAAATAGGAGGACTCATGCCCATGTCTAAAAGCTGCAGCCATGGGAGAGACTATGAGAACTACTATGTGTACACACACACGCACGCGAGCGCGTATCCGCGGTTTTTCGCGTGTTCTTCCGCGTGACTTGTGACTTGCGACGCGCGACCCTGCCGTGTCTTGGTTACAAATCAAAGTGTGTTTTGCCACTTTAATCTCTCACAAAATCTGAAACGTCACGTACTAATCAAGAGGATTATTATGTGGTTAATTACCATTAACTCGAGATCAATTGGCCAGCCAAGATTTGACTGCCATTTAGTGGGCGTCATTAGAGACGAAACGGCCCCCGGAGGGCGCCACGCCTATATAAGACACTGGAGACGTCCGGATTTCTCTCTCCCACGAAATTCCCTTCCTTCTTCTTTCTTCTTCCTTTTGGAGAGTTGGTGTTGTAGTGTTAACTTATTTCCATCTCGTCGGCCCTTTTCCTTGGCGTGCACGAGGAGGAGGGTGAGCGGAATCACCGAGCCTTTGCCGCCGTGAAGCCCGCACGAGGGGCGGCAATAAGGTTTCTGGGCAGCGCTTCCGCGCGACCGCTCGAAGCTGATCTGCAACGATCCGCGCTGCCTCTTCGACGAACTGCGACGTCTACATCGACGGTCTGCTTCATCTACTTTTTGTGCTAACGGTGTTAGTGCCGACAAACCCTTCGTGAGTCCCCTATGTCTCCTCTTGTCTTTGTTGCTTTGTTTTACTTGCTGCTAGCGTTAGCTCTGTTATTGTGTATGAATGTCAATGAAATTTGCCTCAAATTAACATCTGGTCTAAGAATAATTCGCAATTATGCAACAAGCCCTTGTTCAAGATAATCTGCACTCCCAGCACAAATTGCATTGGATATTTCAGCAAACGTGAACCAATGGGTTAAGAGTTGCATCTTGAAGCAATATGGGAGAACTACTGTTTACACAATCAGAAGATGGATTTGATCAGCTCGCTATGAACACAGTTTTTGAATTGATGGTTTTGAGTTCAACTCCTGGACAAGGTTAAATAACAGCTTAGAATGTCGAACAACTACATTAACATGCATGATCAACTTCTAGGTTTTTACATCACAAAGAGAAGGTCATAAAGAAATCACAACCTTAAATTGATTATTTTTATGCTGTCCAACTCAAAGAACTTTTTTACATGTCTATCATTTTCCTTAGTGTAATTCCAAGATGCAACGTGAAATATTTTCATTTCTTGTAAACTGCTATTAATTGCTTCTCATTTCTTGCAGTAAAACTCAATCTACGATGCAAAAAAAGTGAAACAGATAGACCAACACAAATCACAGACTATTTATAATGAAACCAACCGAGCTCTGCTCATTGGTAACAGAAAAGGCTATGGATCGAATTTAGAGGGGACAAGGTCAGAGGAAGAGAGTGCGAATGAGGCACTCATACCGAAAGACTGGTATATTAACAACACTACAACAAATTATTTCTTTTTCTCTATTCCTTGCTTCGGAATTGGTGGGGGATTGCTGGAATTTGGCCCATTTTTGGGCCCATTCTTGAGAAATTCCAAAGCAAAGTGGCTGTTGGTTTTAGTACCACATTGCTAGTTCAAAGTGGTGTACTCCAACTTAAATAGGAGCACTCATGCCCATGTCTAAAAGCTGCAGCCATGGGAGAGACTATGAGAACTGCTATGTGTACACACACACGCACACGCGCGCGTATCCACGGTTTTCCGCGTGACTTGTGACCTGCGACGCTCGACCGTGTCGTGTCTTGGTTACAAATCAGAGTGTGTTTTACCACTTTAATCTCTCACAAAATCTGAAACGTCACATACTAATCAAGAGGATTATTACGTGGTTAATTACCATTAACTCGGGATCAATTGGCCAGCCAAGATTTGACTGCCATTTAGTGGGCGTCATTAGAGAGGAAACAGCCCCCGGAGGGCGCCGCGCCTATATAAGACACTAGAGACGTCCGGATTTCTCTCTCCCACGAAATTCCCTTCCTTCTTCTTTCTTCTTCCTTTTGGAGAGTTGGTGTTGTAGTGTTGAGTTGTTTCCATCTCGTCGGCCCTTTTCCTTGGCGTGCACGAGGAGGAGGGTGAGCGGAATCTCCGAGCCTTTGCCGCCATGAAGCCCGCACGAGGGGCTGCAAGAAGGTTTCTGGGCAGCGCTTCCGCGCGATCGCTCGAAGCTGATCTGCAACGATCCGCGCTGCCTCTTCGACGAACTGCGACGTCTACATCGACAGTCTGCTTCATCTACTTTTTGTGCTAACAGTGTTAGTGCCGACAAACCCTTCGTGAGTCCCCTATGTCTCCTCTTGTCTTTGTTGCTTGGTTTTACTTGCTGCTAGCGTCAGCTCTGTTATTGTGTATGAATGTCAATGACATTTGCCTCAAATTAAAATCTGGTCTAAGAATAATTCGCAATTATCCAACAAGCCCTTGTTCAAGATAATCTGCACTCCCAGCACAAATTGCATTGGATATTTCAGCAAAAGTGAACCAATGGGTTAAGAGTTGCATCTTGAAGCAATATGGGAGAACTACTGTTTACACAATCAGAAGATAGATTTGATCAGCTCGCTATGAACACAGTTTTTGAATTGATGGTTTTGAGTTCAACTCCTAGACAAGGTTAAATAACAGCTCAGAATGTCGAACAACTACATTAACATGCATGATCAACTTCTAGGTTTTTACATCACAAAGAGAAGGTCATAAAGAAATCACAACCTTAAATTGATTATTTTTATGCTGTCCAACTCAAAGAACTTTTTTACATGTCTATCATTTTCCTTAGTGTAATTCCAAGATGCAACGTGAAATATTTTCATGTCTTGTAAACTGCTATTAATTGCTTCTCATTTCTTGCAGTAAAACTCAATCTACGATGCAAAAAAAGTGAAACAGATAGACCAACACAAATCACAGACTAATTATAATGAAACCAACCGAGCTCTGCTCATTGGTAACAGAAAAGGCTATGGATCGAATTCAGAGAGGACAAGGTCGGAGGAAGAGAGTGCGAATGAGGCACTCATACCGAAAGACTGGTATATTAACAACACTACAACAAGTTATTTCTTTTTCTCTATTCCTTGCTTCGGAATTGGTGGGGGATTGCTGGAATTTGGCCCATTTTTGGGCCCATTCTTGAGAAATTCCAAAGCAAAGTGGCTGTTGGTTTTAGTACCACATTGCTAGTTCAAAGTGGTGTACTCCAACTTAAATAGGAGCACTCATGCCCATGTCTAAAAGCTGCAGCCATGGGAGAGACTATGAGAACTACTATGTGTACACACACACGCACGCGCGCGTATCCACGGTTTTCCGCGTGACTTGTGACCTGCGACGCTCGACCGTGCCGTGTCTTGGTTACAAATCAGAGTGTGTTTTGCCACTTTAATCTCTCACAAAATCTGAAACGTCACATACTAATCAAGAGGATTATTACGTGGTTAATTACCATTAACTCGGGATCAATTGGCCAGCCAAGATTTGACTGCCATTTAGTGGGCGTCATTAGAGAGGAAACAGCCCCCGGAGGGCGCCGCGCCTATATAAGACACTAGAGACGTCCGGATTTCTCTCTCCCACGAAATTCCCTTCCTTCTTCCTTCTTCTTCCTTTTGGAGAGTTGGTGTTGTAGTGTTGAGTTGTTTCCATCTCGTCGGCCCTTTTCCTTGGCGTGCACGAGGAGGAGGGTGAGCGGAATCTCCGAGCCTTTGCCGCCATGAAGCCCGCACGAGGGGCTGCAAGAAGGTTTCTGGGCAGCGCTTCCGCGCGATCGCTCGAAGCTGATCTGCAACGATCCGCGCTGCCTCTTCGACGGTCTGCTTCATCTACTTTTTGTGCTAACAGTGTTAGTGCCGGGAAACCCTTCGTGAGTCCCCTATGTCTCCTCTTGTCTTTGTTGCTTTGTTTTACTTGCTGCTAGCGTTAGCTCTGTTATTGTGTATGAATGTCAATGAAATTTGCCTCAAATTAAAATCTGGTCTAAGAATAATTCGCAATTATCCAACAAGCCCTTTTTCAAGATAATCTGCACTGCCAGCACAAATTGCATTGGGTATTTCAGCAAAAGTGAACCAATGGCTTAAGAGTTGCATCTTGAAGCAATATGGAAGAACAACTGTTTACACAATCAGAAGATGGATTTGATCAGCTCGCTATGAACACGGTTTTTGTATTGATGGTTTTGAGTTCAACTCCTGGACAAGGTTAAATAACAGCTCAGAATGTCAAACAACTACATTAACATGCGTGATCAACTTCTAGGTTTTTACATCACAAAGAGAAGGTCATAAAGAAATCACAACCTTAAATCAATTATTTTTACGCTGTCCAACTCAAAGACCTTTTTTATATGTCTATCATTTTCCTTAGCGTAATTCCAAGATGCAACACTAAATATTTTCAGGTCTTGTAAACTGCTATTAATTGCTTTTCATTTCTTGCAATAAAACTCAATTTACGATGCAAAAATGGTGAAACAGATAGACCAACACAAATCATACACTATTTATAATGAAACTAAACGAGCTCTGCTCATTGGTAACAGAAAACGCTAGGGATCGAATTCAGAGAGGACAGGGTCGGAGGAACAGAGTGCGAATGAGGCAAAAGGAGGATGCGGCCCTATCTGCATCACAGTTTTTGAATTGATGGTTTTGAGTTCAACTCCTAGACAAGGTCAAATAACAGCTTAGAATGTCGAACAGCTACATTACCATGCATGATCAACTTCTAGACTTTTACATCACAAAAAGAAGGTTATAAAGAAATCACAACCTTAACTAGATTATTTTTACGCAATCCAACTCAAAGAACTTTTTTACATGTCTATCATTTTCCTTAGCGTAGTTCCAAGATGCAACATGAAATATTTGTCTTGTAAACTGCTATTAACTGCTTCTCATTTCTTGCAGTAAAACTCAATTTACGATGCAAAAAAGGTGAAACAGAAAGACCAACACAAATCACACACTATTTATAATGAAACTAACCGAGCTCTGCTCATTGGTAACAGAAAAGGATATGGATCGAATTCAGAGAGGACAGGGTCAGAGAAAGAGAGTGTTAATGAGGCACTCATACCGAAACACTGGTATATTAGCAACACTACAACAAGTTATTTCTTTTTCACTATTCCTTGCTTCGGAATTGGTGGGGGATTGCTGGAATTTGGCCCATTTTTGGGCCCATTCTTGAGAAATTCCAAAGCAGAGTGGCTGTTGATTTTAGTACCACATTCCTAGTTCAAAGTGGTGTACTCCAACTTAAATAGGAGCACTCATGCCCATGTCTAAAAGCTGCAGCCATGGGAGAGACTATGAGAACTACTATGTGTACACACATACGCACGCGCGCTTCCGCGTGACTTGTGACCTGCGACGCGCGACCGTGCCGTGTCTTGGTTACAAATCAGAGTGTGTTTTGCCACTTTAATCTCTCACAAAATCTGAAACGTCACGTACTAATCAAGAGGATTATTACGTGGTTAATTACCATTAACTCGGGATCAATTGGCCAGCCAAGATTTGACTGCCATTTAGTGGGCGTCATTAGAGAGGAAACGGCCCCCGGGGCGCCGCGCCTATATAAGACACTGGAGACGTCCGGATTTCTCTCTCCCACGAAATTCCCTTCCTTCTTCTTTCTTCTTCCTTTTGGAGAGTTGGTGTTGTAGTGTTGAGTTGTTTCCATCTCGTCGGCCCTTTTCCTTGGCGTGCACGAGGAGGAGGGTGAGCGGAATCTCCGAGCCTTTACCGCCGTGAAGCCCGCACGAAGGGCGGCAATAAGGTTTCTGGGTAGCGCTTCCGCGCGACCGCTCGAAGCTGATCAGCAACGATCCGCGCTGCCTCTTCGACGAACTGCGACGTCTACATCGACGGTGTGCTTCATCTACTTTTTGTGCTAACAGTGTTAGTGCCGACAAACCCTTCGTGAGTCCCCTATGTCTCCTCTTGTCTTTGTTGCTTTGTTTTACTTGCTGCTAGCGTTAGCTCTGTTATTGTGTATGAATGTCAATGAAATTTGCCTCAAATTAAAATCTGGTCTAAGAATAATTCGCAATTATCCAACAAGCCCTTGTTTAAGATAATCTGCACTCCCAGCACAAATTGCATTGGATATTTCAGCAAAAGTGAACCAATGGGTTAAGAGTTGCATCTTGAAGCAATATGGGAGAACTACTGTTTACACAATCAGAAGATGGATTTGATCAGCTCGCTATGAACACAGTTTTTGAATTGATGGTTTTGAGTTCAACTCCTGGACAAGGTTAAATAACAGCTCAGAATGTCGAACAACTACATTAACATGCATGATCAACTTCTAGGTTTTTACATCACAAAGAGAAGGTCATAAAGAAATCACAACCTTAAATCAATTATTTTTACGTTGTCCAACTCAAAGAACTTTTTTATATGTCTATCATTTTTCTTAGCGTAATTCCAAGATGCAACATTAAATATTTTCAGGTCTTGTAAACTGCTATTAATTGCTTTTCATTTCTTGCAGTAAAACTCAATTTACGATGCAAAAAAGGTGAAACAGATAGACCAACACAAATCACACACTATTTATAATGAAACTAAACGAGCTCTGCTCATTGGTAACAGCAAAGGCTAGGGATCGAATTCAGAGAGGACAGGGTCGGAGGAACAGAGTGCGAATGAGGCAAAAAGAGGATGCGGCCCTATCTGCATCACAGTTTTTGAATTGATGGTTTTGAGTTCAACTCCTAGACAAGGTTAAATAACAGCTTACAATGCCGAACAACTAAGTTACCATTCATGATCAACTTCTAGACTTTTACATCACAGAAAGAAGGTGATAAAGAAATCACAACCTTAAATTGATTATTTTTACGCTATCCAACTCAAAGAACTTTTTTACATGTCTATCATTTTCCTTAGCATAGTTCCAAGATGCAACATGAAATATTTTCATGTCTTGTAAACTGCCATCAACTGCTTCTCATTTCTTGTAGTAAAACTCAATTTACGATGCAAAAAAGGTGAAACAGATAGACCAACACAAATCACAGACTATTTATAATGAAACTAACCGAGCTCTACTCATTGGTAACAGAAAAGGCTATGGATCGAATTCAGAGAGGACAGGTCGGAGGAAGAGAGTGCGAATGAAGGGCGTGCACGAGGAGGAGGGTGAGCGGAATCTCCGAGCCTTTGCCGCCGTGAAGCCCGCACGAGGGGCGGCAATAAGGTTCCTGGGCAGCGCTTCCGCGCGACCGCTCGAAGCTGATCTGCAACGATCCGCGCTGCCTCTTCGACGAACTGCGACGTCTACATCGACGATCTGCTTCATCTACTTTTACGATGCAGTAAAACTCAATTTACGATGCAAAAAAGGTGAAACAGATAGACCAACATAAATCGCAGACTATTTATAATGAAACTAACCGAGCTTTGCTCATTGGTAACAGAAAAGGCTATGGATCGAATTCAGAGAGGACAGGGTCAGAGGAAGAGAGTGCGAATGAGGCAAAAATAGGATGCGGCCCTATCTGCATTACAGTTTTTGAATTGATGGTTTTGAGTTCAATTCCTAGACAAGGTTAAATAGTAGCTTAGAATGTCGAACAGCTACATTACCATACATGATCAACTTTAGACTTTTGCATCACAGAGAGAAGGTTATAAAGAAGTCACAACCTTAAATCGATTATTTGTATGCTGTCAAACTCAAAGAACTTTTTTACATGAGCATTTTCCTTAGCATAATTCCAAGATGCAACATGAAATACTTTCATGTCTTGTAAACTGATATTAATTGCTTCTCTTGCAATAAAACTCAATTAACGATGCAAAAAAGGTGAAACAGATAGACCAACACAAATCACATACTATTTATCATGAAACTAACCGAGCTCTGCTCATTGGTAACTGAAAAGGCTAGGGATCGAATTTAGAGAGGACAGGGTCAGAGGAAGAGAGTGCGAATGAGGAAAGTGGAGGATGCGACCCTATCTGCATCACCATCGACATAGCCGGATCCGAACTGTTGTCGAAGACAGGGATGACGAATTCCCAATCCCGAAGGTGGTCACCTATCGGCACCGAACAATGGGAGCCATCGACCGACAGGTCATCATCCGTGCTAGTGGAGGCCAAACTCGGTGAATGGACCGTCGGCACTGGCAACGCCATGGAGGGACCTCAGTTGGGGCAAGGTGCAGCGCATATGCTACCTCACTGTACCAGCAGGATGACGCAAGAGCCGAATCTCACTGCCACCGATGCTGTCGATCGATAGTAAACAAGGAAGGGTGCAGTACCAAGCAAAGCTTTTCCAATTAAATCCAAATATTTCCCTAATGAACTACTATTAATGAAGCAATGCAACCATGGAATACTATTAATGAAACAATGCAACCATGGAGAGAAAAGAAGAAGATAATACAATTTTAGCATCTCATCATTCCATATTTTAATTGCCAAAATCAGAATTATGAATCCAGATATAATCAATGAACACTTGAATTAAAAAAAATGAAAGGAGAGTAGAATATGCTATATATTACTAAAGAAGACAGGTATCAGCTGCATTTCTCCAAGAACTGAGGTTAGAAATTGGTGATCATTCATAGGACCAAATTGATTACTCAAAATAGGAAGTGTTTTATGAATTGTTGGACCATCAGTACACATAGCATCATACAAAATATGATGCATGAATAGCTGAAAAAGGACATTGAATACCTTGTGGTGCTCGGAACATTAGATTTTCTATAAACCTGTCAAACAATAAAAGCAATAGACATCTGTCACTGAATAATGACATGAACTTCGTAATTTGAACAATGACAAGTGAACCCAAGAACAACATATGTGTACTTTGATGATCTGAAATTTGGTGGTGCAGTCTACAATATAGCAGGAAAAAAATGAGGCTACAAGGCTGCAAGCAATGTTTTTACAAAAAGCCTAAAGCAAGATAGATCAAGAACTAAATGTATCTTTCAACACTAAATATGCCATTGGAGGCTGCAGGCTTGCTACATGCATGAATTACTGAGATGCGATTTGAAGGAGAGGAACGAGGAAGACTTACCTGCAGGTAGGGCCACAATAGTCAAATGTCTTTGCCGATGCTGGAGAAGACGTCAATGCCGACGTGTGCGTTGCAAAGGCCACAACACAACCATCTTGAGCAGCCCTCCCTGGTGCTTGGAGTTGTTGACCAGCCGCTTGATCTCAATCGTCCCGCAGCTTGTGGCGACAGATCGATGATATGATTCTTCCTTTATTCCTTCTCTCGGGCCTATATGACATGCTTTACGGCTGCAGCTAGATATGGTCACATTGTGCAGCTTGGATCGCGACGGCGGCAGAGAGGGGAGGGTAGCGGTGAAGGCAGAGGAGGTGGTCGCGCGGGTTCGGGGTCGTCGCCCTCGCCTTGGAGGAAGATGGAGAGGGGCTAGCGGCGGCTAAGGTTGGTCGCCCCAAGTTGCTTGGGAGAGCGACACGGTGATGAGGTGAGGAGTCACTTGTGCATCCACAAGCGCCAAACAGAGTGGGCAGGCAGCGACGGCGAGGGACGGGAGAGGTGCCGACGGTTTAGGGTTGGGGAGGTGAGGATTTTGGCGAGAGGGTTTGACTCTGGGTGGGCAGAGCAATGGGTCCCACCTGTCGATGCTGAATTTCACATGTGATGGGTGGGTACGTTTATGTGTGAGAAAAGTTCCGATCGGGGTGTAACGTGAGGCAGCGTTTTGGCCTAATTTCGTGTAACTTGTAATTGTAACATGTAACTTGTGTAGGGCCTAAACTCAATCAAGTGTCAAGAGTTACTATATTATCATCATCCAAGGGCCCAGATTGGTGGGTATAGAATTTTCTGGGTGAAAAAATGGATCGTAGGAACTCATGCTTTATTAGTTTAGGTTCAAAAGGTTACTAAGGATAAAACAACAAGGTAACAGCATAGTATATCTGATAACAGCTATCACACTTTTGGTACTATAAACTCCTAAATTGGTCCACCAGAACTCTATGGATAAAAAAAATTACCAACCATTGCAAAATTACTCATGAGATGCCCTCGACAATATACAAGTTACTAGCTATAAATGTACCTACGGAAGCAAAGATAGTAATTCTCATCCCAAGCTAAAACCCGACCCAAGTTCTCTCTCAATTCTACTCGCTAAGATTTGACCCCACAAGAATTCAAGACTACGCTTGCATCCGCGAGCTCTAGCTCCCATCTACAACCAAAGCAGTGAAGCTGCTCACCAAGGTGGAACTCTTGGCCGCACCGCGTCAAGGCAAATTGAGCATTGCACAATCCCCTCATCCTGCTGCTCCAACCACTCCACCCCCTTCCGCCTCTCGTCTTGCTCCTCCCTCTCAACATCCCTTTGAGCCAAGGAACCGCCGCCCTCCAGCTCCTCCTGCTGCTCCTCATCACTGCCGCTTCCTTCTTCCTTAGACACCATAAATCTCACCTCCTCCTGCTGCTGCTCGGCGCCCAAGCCCATCATAATGCTCGTTACATTCCCCATGGTTCCGATGATGGAGTAGCTCTGATCTCTCTTGCACACGTTCATGGCCCTCACACCTCGCTCAACTAGCTCGCCATGCAGTGTGCCTTACTATCAATTAGTTTTGCGTCCACTAGAATTACGAATAGCAGGAGTAAAAAGGAATGGAACTGAGGTTTGTTTGTTTTTTGCATGGCACCTCAGAAGATGGCTAATTCTAACTAAAGGTCCTGCCCAGTTTTTCTAGATTTGGGATTTCTCTATAGTGAGTCCCTTGTTCGGTAAAGTAAAACTATTTGGAATGTACTAGTTCCAGTATAGATTATTGTACAAACATAACAATGATGTACATAATATTGTACACTACATAAGGTGTTAGACTCTCCAAGCAGGCTAATAAGTAGTCTGGAATCAAAGAGCAATTGGTGGATGGTCCGAGCAACATAGTGTATAGTATGGTCTGATAGATCACAATGGTGGATGCTTAGAGCGGTGCCCTATGCTAGACACAAGTGGAGGAAAGAAGAGGGAGGCGAACGCCATCACTGTGTAGGGTCGCTTGGTTTAGGCAGGTCGAGAGAGGAAGGCGAGTTTATTTCTGTAGGACTAGAGGGTGCGGGCACTTCGTTTTATGGCCGACACAATGTGCAATTATTCAATGGCACCCCAAAGCTATATGTATTTTACAAAAGGAATTTCTATTCAATATTACCGAAGAATACAGAAGAAGAGATACCTAACCATCAGCGGCTTTCTAGGCATATTTTCACCTTTGATGTTGTACAATATTTGAATGTCGATGGTTTGAATGGATAAAGAAAGAATTTTCCATTCTAATTAGTTGTGCACATTACTGAATCAAGTTCATCAAGCTGATTTGGGACAGGAAAAAGGATAACTCTACAATAGATGCTATAGTATTTTAGGATAGAGGCCAAAGTTTTTGCATAGTAGTGATTCTTTTTCCAAGAGAAGGATAATATGTAAAATCTAAACATGAAAACAAATATACTAAAAATAGATAAAACCAAAAGAATTGCGATTGTATTGATTCCGCCAAAAATAAGAATTATTTACGATGACAATGTTACAAAATCTAGGGATCAAACAACAAAGTTGGTACCCTTTCCAGAATTTGGATCCATTATGCAACGTGAACTATCCCAAAGCCCCACCTATCGCTCCTCGATCCTCCCATCTGCCACGCATCCGATAGTGAGGAGGTACCCATGCACGGTATTAAAAGTTTGCTTTGCTTTAAAAAGTATGTACATCTTTTGTTTTCGAGATTCAAGCAATGAGTTTGTTTTGAAATGGTCACTTCCTTTCAATTGCCATTGCCATATCCAAGTTAGTAAGTGTTCAATTTTATCTCTACCTAGGAATTAAATCACCAGATACGTTATGATTGTTTCTTATGTTTCATACTTTATGACCAATACCATTATATAGACACGTGAAATAGAAAAACAACAATGGTTCACGAGCTAGATCCTTAGTACTCAAATAAAAACATCACGAATGTAGTCTTTTGGATATTTTATAGACTAACCAAGTTTGACGATTCACATGCAGCGGATGTTCGAGCAGCTATTTGAGAGCAGTATGTTCAATGTCTTCATGGAATGCATTATGGTGAAGTGCTGTTATCCAAAAGACTTTCTTATCCCAAATGGGGGGAAACGTTTTGGGATGGCAAAAAATAAAATAGTGAGAAGTGCGTACATATTCATATACGGTTCCATGATACGTTTAAAGTATCTTACAAAATAGTGACTTGAATTGTTCATTAAGTACTTATATCTAAGCTGGTCATTACATAGTTAGGTGTCTCTGAACAAAGCAACTGAATAATGAAGTCGTAGAGGTGTAAATGGGATGAGCAACACTGACTCCAGCGAGAGCTAATCCCAACATCAAAAGGGAACAACAGCTTAACAGAGCACCATTGGTTCTGGTGTCAAGCTGTAGTAGGACCAGCTTTCAAAAGACACATATTGAACCTGAGGCTATAAGGAAGCGAACAAAATAGGACGGGATGACACGTGGGAAGGCAAGGAAATAAATAGTTATACGGCATTGAATTATGATCCAGGTAATTTATTTTAGCACGGGATCGAGTAACGTAGCTATCTAAATATTATGCAGGGTTAGTAACTTTTCATCCCTCTTTCCTTTCCATGACCTGGAGGAGAGCAAGGCTAAGGTTGTCAATGCGGGTTGGTTTTGAATGTTCCCTATGAAGACCAGCGCTAATTTGTTGTGCTTCTTCGGTCCAGTAGGAGTGATAGTGAGGTCCAATGGAAGGATATTAGAAAAGACAGTGTGCAGATGCTCTGTAGCTGTTTTTTTAGGGCTTTCTCCTCTCTCTTAGCTGCAGCAAATGCTTCAGTAACAGCGACGACTTTGTCTTTGATAGCTTCTTCAAAGAATCTAGCCTCATATAGCTCCTTTGCAGTTTGTTTAGTGCTTCAAAGTTGATATCATTCACTTTGAATTTCTAGGTGTGACACATATATTCGATTGCAGCTAGCTTGGGCAGCATTTTCAAATGCAGCATCAACATTGCTCTGAGGGTGACCATAGAAAGCGATGTCAGTTTGGTCACTAGGCTGTTTTTTTCCTGGTAAGTCAATGGTGAACCAGCCTGTGATCATGCCGTGTGCATCCTCAAGTGTCCCAGGACCTTTAGGTTCTGGCTAGCTAATATGTGTGGCATCATTTCCAATCTAGGAACGGTGCAAATGGTGGTGACCTGCGTGGTTAACAGTGTAGATTATAGCGATGAATCAGTGGCTATGAATGAGTGTTACTCAACTAGAGGGAATAACGATTACAAGAGAAAAAATATCATGAGATAGAAAAATATGTATCATACAATGGATATACTTGCAGAGTAAGAATCAATTGAAGGACTGAAGAGCATATGCATAAAGGATTGATGTGTTAGATACTGTAAAAGAACACTAAGTGGCAGCATAAAATTCATTGCAGTGAGGGCAAAATAAGAAGAACATTTTATTATTTCCATCGGTGAAACATTAAGTGGCAGCAGTAAGAAAATTCATTGCAGTGAGGGCAAAGTAAGGAGGTCAATTTGTTTCATTGCTGTGGGTACAGAATGCACAAAATCTGAACTGGTTTAAGTTAAATGTAGACACATGGTTGTCGTATAAAAATTTCAGGAGTGGATGATGAACCATCCCTCGGGCGAACGTTCCGTTCAAACTGAGTCAGTTCCCTCGGGTGTCGAGAAGGCACAGGCACATTGCGGGTTGGCGTACCTGCTTCCCGAGAACGTCGGCCAAGCAGCACAGGCCGCATAGCTAAGGAGCGAAAATCCTTGTAAGGTCCACAGCGCAGATAAAGGGACGCCACATAACATGCAACTATAACATTATTAATACCTCCTAGAATACCACCTATTCAGTGAAATCGTGAAAACCCTCTCAGAAAACATACTTAAAAGTTTTAAAAAATTCTAAAACAAGGTATACATGTACATGATACCATAGGGAACATGCACACAAAAGTTCAAGTCAAAATTCAATATAATTTAAAAGATAAAAAAATAACAAGACAACGAGAAGACAAAAATTACTCCATGTGCATTTTTTTGTCCTTTTCACCCTATATGTTCCTGATTTGTTATTTTTGTATCTTTTAAATTATGTTGAATTTAGACTTGAACTTTTGTGTGCATATTTCCCATTGTATCATCACTACTACATTAAAGCTCTGTGACGGTGGGCTAAACAGGGCCTTAATGGCGGACGTATTAAACGCCACCGAGGTCCCGTCACTATTTAAAGGGAAAATTAGTCGCGGCCCTAGGACCGAGACTGCCCGCTAGGGCGGATTAGCCTAATTAGGCGCCGGGGACCGCGACCGGCGCCGTTAACCAATTAACAAAAGATGGGCGGGCCCCTAGTGGGATCCGCCCTAGACGCGGCGCCACCGTTCACGTCCCGCCGCCGCACCGCCGTTCAGCCGCCTCACGCGGCCTGTGGTACAGCACAAGCCCTCGGCGGAGGAGGTGCGGCCGCCATTGGAACCGCTGCCGGAGGAGGAGGCACCGCCGGAGCCGCCGCCCGAGCAGCCGATGGAGGAGCCCCGGCGTCACCCGAGCCGCCTTTGGAGGAGGAGCGCCTAGAGCCTTCCCGTCGCCGCCGGATCCGGGCAGCACAGGAGGTGCCGGAGCGGCCGGAGCGGGAGGAGGAGGCGCCGAAGCCGCCGGAGGAGGCGGTGGCTAGGACCAACGCACGCCGGGCCCAGCTGCGGCGGTGGAGCCCGGCACGGCCCCGGCGGCGGCGACCCATGCCGGAGGAGAGGCGAGAGGAGGTGGAGGAGAAGGAAGAGAGAGGCGGCGGTGGCGGCGACCCTAACCCTAACCCTAACCCTACCCGAGGTGGCGGTGCGGCTCGCGGGTAAGTGGTGCGATGCGGCGTGGCACCCCCACCTATTTATAGGAGGGTGCGGTCGGCTGTAGCGGGCCAGCCTGTCGGGCCCGCAGCTAATTGTGCTACGGACCTTAGCTGCGAGCTCGACAGGGTCCGCAACTGCCGTGCGTAGCTTAGTCACGGACCTTGGGCCACCTTTGCTGCGGGCCCGCTGTGTCCGCAACTATTTTCGACCCTTAGTCGCGGACACAGCTTTGAGCACCCAATTAGCGGCGGACGCATCACGGGACCGCCATCGTGGAAAAAATGACGTCTACCACTATAGAGCTTTATTCTAGTAGTGCATGTACATGTATACCAAGTTTCAAAAATTTTAGTATCGAGTAACACATGTAAGCACAAAAAATTTTAAAGGTGCAAAAAAGATTTTTTTTTTTTGCCAAGTGTAAAAAGCAAAGTCTAATCTTTGCTGAGTGTATTAAATAAATACACCGGCAAAGAGACACTCAGCAAAGATGTGTGCACATAGCAAAGTCCGTTTCCTCTATAGTGAAGTAACATGCCAAGAGCATATACCTGCAGACCACAGCGGTAGGAACAGGGACTCCTAGCGCAACTTTTCGAAGCTACCATGGCCGGCGGCTGCTCAATCGACCTAGCGCTAAAAGAGGAGGGAGAGGGGAAAAGAAAGGGGAAAATGATGTGTGGACTCACCGTGGTTATGCAGAGGTGGTCGATGTTGAGGGTTGGCCGAGAGATGAGGATGGGCGACCGGAGGTGAAGGGGATGTCGACGATGGCAGCTCTCGAACTCGGAGAGATGACCATGGTGACGGCGTTCCGGTGCTGTAGGGCTTCAAAGACATTGGGATCAAAGGTGGAAGAGAGGATGCACAATGACCAATACCAAACGAAGATAGACGAGGAGAAGAGCTCGCCGGGGAGGGAGGAATTTGACAAGGACGACGGCGGCGGAAACCTTCGGTGGCCGTGCTCGTCATCCATCATGCCTGTATCGGGACTGGGTTGGTTCTACAGTCTTCAGCATCGAACGAGGAGCAGCTAAGGGGTATGAAGGCACACTGGCAAGTACCTCCTCTGCTGGCGACCAAGGCGAGGTGGCGGCCGAGAGCTAGGGTTTCAGGGGAATTTGGGCTCATCGGCACAAGGGGATGGGGCAGACGGAGGCGGCGGTGGGAGCAGGTCATGTAGGTGTGGCGCGTGCTAGGTTTGGAGGTTTGGGCACCCGCGATGCTGCCGTGTGGCCTCGGCGTCCGGGTCATGGCATCACGCGGCCAAGCGCGCTCAGGAGACGAACATTGTAGCACTACGGCTATATGGGCCAGTTGGGCTGAATTTGGGGAGTGGGCTGCTGCTCGTTGCGGGCTAGAGAGAAAGAAGTGGGCCGTGCGCGTAGAAAGGAGACGAAGGAGGCCCAAGCAGCAGAATTCAAAAGAAAAAGCTTTGAATTCTATTCGATTTGATTTGATAAAGGGGTCAAACACTACCACAACAATTGGGCAATATTTTTGGGCTGTTAGATGCCACAGGTTAAATTGCTTGCAACCTTTGGTAGACCTTGCTGTACCAATGGAAATGGTTAGCCAGTGAATACGTAAATGCACAATCACACTGATGGACAAAACATGTTGTGGTGTTCTCCAATGACTTTTCAGTATTTATCAGAATAATTAATTTGTGGACAAAACATGTTGTAGTAGTCACGCACAAGCGGGCTAATTCTTATGCTAGCAGATACTATTTCATCAGATCAGTTTGCTTTTGTGGTCTTGACATGAGATTCATTTCAGCTCGTGTTTTTTTTTTTTTTTTTGAAACTTATTTCAGCTTGTGTTAAGCAAATAGCAAGGGTCTAAAAGGCCACACATGCATAGCTGTTTATTCTGAGGTCTAAAAGGCCAATGGTGTGATGCTGCGCATTACTGATTAAGCATGTCATATGTATCCCAAAAAGCAAGGCATATATAAGAAGGATGCAGGGTGAATATTGCAATCTCTGAGTCCGTTTATGGTGCAGTCGATGTGTTGCAGTTCGGGCATGGAGCCTGTTCTGTTTACTGTACTGACAGTATTATAGTTACGAATCACATGTGCACTGTAATAGGATATGTCAAAATATATATTAGTGGTGAATTACATAGTCTTTTTAAAATATTCATATCAACTCATTGCTAGTTTTATCTGAATCATTCACTTCTAGACATAACATGCTAGCTCTAAGATATAAATTATTATTCCTTCTATGTCGCGTCACTCTACGATTCTAAATGCTTCTGGTATTACTGAATTTTGTAGTAGAACAAACCAACATGTGTACTTGCAAACAAACTGAATCCTTAGAAAGTTCGGTATCATCTTATAACAGTTATCTCAAACATGATATGTGTACGTGCATGATGTTCCCCGACATTGTCTTGAACATAATGTGTCAATGATCATCTTACAAAACTGATTTAGCGTTTTTTTCTAGGGTTCAAGGTCACGTCATTGAGTCCTTCCTCCAAGATAGGATATGCAGCTGAATACCCTAGGTTTTAGTTTTGCATTAGTGGATTTACTTTTGATGCTCTTTTCAGTTCCAGTGATTGGGATTTTTTGTTATCTAACAGGAAATTTCAGTAGCATGTCTATTTCAGGCTACAATACGTTCATTAAAAAGTAAATGCATTTCTTCTAGTTTCTATCCAAATTAGATCTCCATGAGATTATAAGCTATGTTTGTGCCTGTTCTGAATTTGAGAGGCATGCCTAGAAAATAACGTTCAAATTTTGTTGTGTCAATAACATAAGTATTGTAATACCAATGATTTGATGTTGTTAGGCGCGCTAAACTTTTGAAGAAGGGAAAGTGCCAAAGACTCATATAGAAGTTGTTGCTCACGTTATGACATCAACAAAATTTCTTCAAAATTCTGGCCTAGCGCTATAGGCTGCAAAGAGAGCTATCATAACCTGTTGTTGCTGCTCGTGTGGTACTCGCAGTTTGACCTACGAACCAGCAAGTGAAGTTGAAGACTGACTAACTCAGGTCTTGGCTTTTAGCTAATCTGCAAGTCAATATTCTTATTAGACCTGAGTGACAGTAGTGTTAACACCACAAAAAAGTATGGCATAATCAAGTACTAGCTTCACCAGAGGAACTTGAAAATGAACTTGAGGCAGAGAAGCAAGGTGCTGGAACACGTTAAAGACAAAATCAAAGTTGTAGCGCAAAAGGCTGTGGTGTGGAATCAGATGGAGCAAGGAAATTTACTAATCCTGCCACCGCATACTGTATTCAGGAGCTCTAGCCTATCGACCTGTGCCACCTCTGGTGTCGGATGTCAAGATTAGTGGTGCCACGTGGCGTGACTAATGACACCTCCCAAACCATCATTATGACATGGGCCTGAATGCTAGAGGGCCCAAGACGAGGCTGGTCAACGGCCCAAGAAATTGTCCAACATGGAGCGATGCCCGACCCCGCAAACAAAGAGATCGGTTCCGCCTCGCTCGACCTCCGGCAGACGGGTCGACAGGCTCCGCCTCGCTCGACCCTCGGAAGGGGTCGAGGACACCGAATGCCAAAACGGCTGGGGGTCAAGATCACTCCAAGCCTGCATTTAAGCCAGGACGGGAGGTCAAAAAGGGGCACGCGGACCCAGGCCACGGTGCCTCGCCCTGCCTCGTTACTCCGCCGCCTGCCATAAAGCAGAAACAATGTTCCAACGGGATCATGCCCGGCCAAACCCCCTGTCAGGAAATAGGGTGATGGGACACAGCTTGATGGCGCATCGACCGATGAGATCATAAAAAAGGATCCCAAATCTGTCTCATTTATGGGAGGGATCCAATCCAAAGATATGGTGCCAAATGCTACCCGACAAAAGGGGAGGAAGACCAACGAAGGTCGACCGTTCTCCCGTCGAGAAGTCCCCACCTTCTCCGCCTCGATCGACCGTCAAGGCGGAGGTCGGGCGAGGCGTAATATCCGCCGACAGCGAAGGATTATCGAGAACCGGCGAAGCAACAGTTGACAACACGCCATCCTCGTACCTGGCCTACAAAACATCATCATGACCAGGCGGAATGGGAGCGTCCCAGGCCCGGGTACCAAGATAACCGTGTCGAGCAACGCGACGGCACGACACGAGCGAGCGGACGACGACACTCGTGCAAGTAACGAACGGGCGGGTCCCGCACGTCGGCACTCGATGGAATCTAGGAGGAATCTCTTCTCTTATTCTCCTTCTTATGTACACGGCTCGACCCTTGGAAATATAAAAGGGGTGAGCCGTCCGCTTCTCCCAACAAGCTTTTTCATTCACACTCAATGCGCGCCATTAAGACCCGGAGCTTCCTCCCCTCTCACCACCTTTCTACACCCCCGTGAGTAACACGAACGAGCCCGAAACCGGACGTAGGGATTCATCCCAAACCAGTATACATCGTTGTGTCTCCGTTTACTTGAGCCTCTCATGAACCATCCATCCTAAGCGCGCGATCCCCGTACGAATCACAAATTAACTAGCCGGTGTTCATTCGGACCACCGATAGTTGGCGCGCTCGGTAGGGGCTTCTCGCACGCTTCGCCGCTAAAGATCTCAAGGTTTGGATGGCCGGTTCTAAGTCGAGATCGTGGCCTGTCGAGACCACCGTGTGCTTCGGGAGCCTCGAGTTCCTCGTCGCCACGGACAGGACGCCGGTGCGCATCGAGCTGCCGACGCTCGCTCCTTCCGCCGCCGGCGTCACCACCGAGGCTTCACCGACGGTGGAGGAAGTGTTAGGGCGAGCGGCAGCCAGCGAAGGCACGCCTCTCTAACGTCGCTTGCAGAGGTTCCCGGGCCCGACACCGACCCAGGAAGACCTCCACCTCACGTGAACGTCCGGGGACAGCTCGCAGGGGAGCAACCGCTCTCCCCGCGTTGCTCGAGACCATAAGCGAGCCCGAACTCCCTCACGGCTTGCGCAATGCCGGTGCCGCCATGCAGCGCCAACAGCTTCCACGCACCTCACCCGTCCCGCCGAACGGTGAGTTCGTCGGGATGGTAGGGGAGATGTTCGAGTCTTTCTTTGATCTCTTAGATCAAGGGACGGAGGACGGCTCCGAACAGGAAAGCGATGACAAAAACCACACATCAAGAGAGTGCCACATGGTCCAGATTACCCCCGTGGTGGTCATGGATGGCGCTGTCATGGAGGTGCCACCGACGGGCACGCCGCTAAACAACGAGGCCGAGTAGGCGAGCCGCGCGCCACCCCGGACCCGACGCAGTTGCACGGGCTGCGGGAGCGGGTCGGCAGCTCGCGCTGGAGCAATAAGGGTATACCGTGAGCTCGAGCAGCAGATGGGGGCACACACGCACGCGCTCATACCCGCGACTTCAACGACCGGATCGTCAACACCAAGCTCGGCGAGAACTAGTTTGCCCGGGCTGGCCGGAACATTGCTGCGGCGACCGCGCCGATGGAAACGCTTCCAGAGCAGGTCACGCCGGAGGCACTACGAGTGCAATGGCGGATGGTGGAGCTGTTGGCCAAAGCCGCACAGCAGCAAGCAAGCGAATCACAGCGATGTGTCACCATCCGCGTCGAGGCGGGCGACACGACGAGGCGGATGACAGGAGCGAAGTCCGAGACCTCGGGGCCCGCGGGCTTGTAGCTCGGACATCCGAGGCGTAGTCTTTCCACAACACTACCGTCCCCCGACGATAGTGGTGAAGTACGCCGATGGCACTAATCCCGACCATTAGCTAGAGGACTATGGCCTAGCCTCGCCGAGCAGGAGGGGCAAGCGATGACCTTGCCATCATACGCCGGCTTCCACCTAACCCGGCAAACTCGGTGCGAACATGGCACCGAGAACCTCCCCGAGGACCAGATCTACGGATGGGCAACCCTTAGGGAGGTGTTCATCGAAACTTTCGGGCCACTTGTCCGAGGCCCAAGAATCCGTGGGACCTCAAGAACTGCCGGCGGAAGGCCGACAAGTCTCTACATGACTACATCCGAGTGTTTCTCCATGCGCTGCAATGAGTTGCCTAACATCGTCGATGCCAACGTGGTAGGTGCATTTCTTTCGGGCACCACGTCGTAGGCGCTCATCCACGAGCTGGGGCGAACGCGACCTCGAATGGCGCGGGAGCTCCTCGACATTGCGACGAGCCACGCCTCCGGCGAGGAGGCCGTGGACGCGTTGTGCACTCGTATTCCAGCCTTGGACAAGGGCAAGTGGAAGAGGAGCGACGAGACGGGCGAAGGGTCTTTCGAGGTCTTTCGACCCACCCGGGAAGAAGAAGAGCAAGTTCCGGTAAGGCGGCAGCGGTGACCCCTTGGTGGTAGTGGCAGACCACAAAGGAGGCAAGCCACCGGCGAAGGCGGTGTCAAACCGGTTCGAGAAGAAGTGGAACGGCCCCTGCAGCAACCACGAATTCTCGGTAAAGATCTCGACAAAGGCTGTTCATTATTGAGAATGTTTTTCCAAGATTCCTAGCAGAAGGGCACCCAGTAGCCCGACCCGGAAGATGCCAGCCAAGGCGACGGCGGCGGCGACGGCGAGCCGAAAGGTGCGTTGATGATTTCGGGCCCCGAGGCTAGGGGTCGAGGCGAACGTCGAAGGTCGAGAAGCGGACGGTCTTCACCGTCGTGCTCGCGATGCCAAGATTCCTTCGGTGGTCGAAGCCCCGATCACCTTCGACCACAAATATCACCCGACGCACGTCCCACGACCGGGTCGATAGCCTCCGGTGGTCGACCCCATTGTCCAGGAGACTCGACTCACGCGGGTCCCGATGGATGGAGGCAACGGCCTCAACATCCTCTACGTCGAGACCCTCGACCGCATGGGCATCGACCGAGGACGCCTTCGACCCTTTGGGTGCCCGTTCCACGGTGTGGTCCCAGGAACCCGGAGCCACCCCGATCGGGCAAATCGACCCGCCTCGTCACTTTCGGGATGGCGGCGAACTTTCGGACCGAGACCCTCACGTTTGAGGTGGTCAATTTTCTTGGGGTTTATCATGCCATCCTTGGTCGGCCGTGCTACGAGAAGTTCATGGCCGTCGCCAACTACACCTACCCAGGCTGAAGATGTCGGGGCCCAAGGTGATCCTCACCGTCGACGCCTCATTCCAATGAGCGTAAATGTGTGAGACGGAGTGCAGCGAGTTCGCGACGGCAACGGTGGCCTCTATCGGCGAGCCGGCGGTGATCCGCCGGCACGTGACCAAAGACCCGCCGGAGACCAGCCGCAAGGCAGCATCATTCGAGCCGATGGAGAACACCAAGGAGGTGCTTCTCGACCCCGAGGGCGATCAGGAGAAGAAGGAGAGGATCGGGACTTCGCTCGACCCGAAATAGGAAAGCACGCTCGTCGACACGTCTTCGCGTGGAAATGCTCTAACATGCCGGACATACCAAGGGAAGTCACCGAGAACTCCTTGCACGTCGGGCCGAGTTCCAAGTCGGTGAAGCAACATTTGTGTCGCTTCGACCAGGAGAAGCGCAAAGCAATAGGTGAGGAGATAGCTAAGTCGTTAGCGGCCGGGTTTATCAAGGAGGTGTATCACCCCAAGTGGTTGGCTAATCCTGTACTTGTGCGAAAGAAGAATGGGAAATGGAGGATGTGTGTTGATTACACGGGCCTTAACAAGGCATGTCCCAAAGATCCCTTCCCCTTACCGCGCATCGACCGGATCGTTGACTCGACATCGGGGTGCGAAACCCTCTCGTTTCCTAGACACGTACTCCGGGTACCACCAGATTGGCTTGAGCGAGGCCGACCAGCTCACTACCTCATTCATCACTCCCTTCGGTTCGTATTGTTACATGACGATGTTGTTTGGACTAAAAAAACCCCGGCACAACCTATCAGCGTTGCATGTAGAAATGCTTTGACTATTTCATCGAAGATGTAGTCGAAGCATACGTAGATGACATAGTGGTGAAATCCAAAAGGACCGACCACTTGGTCGTCGATCTAGAGCGAACTTTCGCCAACTGCGCGAGAACACGGTGAAACCGAACCCGGAGAAATGAGTTTTCAGGGTACCGCGGGGTATGCTCTTGGGTTTCATGGAAGCCAACCTGGAAAAAATCGCAGCAATTGAACGGATGGGACCAATCCAAAACGTGAAAGGCGTACAACGACTTACCGGCTGCCTAGCCACGCTCGGTCGATTCATTTCGCGACTTGGCGAACGGGTACTCCCTCCGTACAAGATACTCAAGAAGTCCGAGCGCTTTGAGTGGTCGAGCGAAGCGCAGCAGGCCCTGGACGAGGTCAAACGCATCCTGAGTAACCCGTCGGAACCGACTCCGTCGACCGCCAGCGAACGCCATCGTTGTATGTCGCAAGTACGACCCAAGTGGTGAGCGCAGTCCTCGTCGTCGAACGCGAAGAAGAAGGGCACGCCCGAAGGTCCATCACCCTGTCTACTACGTTAGCGAGGTGTTGTCCAACTCCAAGACCCGTACCCGCAAATCCTCAAGATCATTTATGCGGTGATGATCGCGAGAAGGAAACTTCGGCACTACTTCGACGCCCACAGCATCACCATTGTGAGTACGTTCCCTTTGAGGGAAGTCATTCATAACAAAGACTACGTAGGCAAGGTGGCGAAGTTGGCTTTGGAGCTAATGGGCCACGACATCGAATACTTGCCCCAAGCTGCGATCAAGTCCAAAGCACTCGTCAATTTTGTGGTCGAATGGACCGAGTAGCAATTGCCGACGGCGTCGGTGGACCAGGAGTACTAGACCATGTATTTCGATGGATCATTGATGAGGAGGGGAGCCGGCGTCGGCTTAGTTTTTGTCTCGCCGCTCGGGTACGAATGAAATATTAGATTCGCTTGCATTTTCTTGTTCCTAACAATGTAGCTGAGTACGAAGCACTCATCAATGGCCTTAAGATCGCGATCGAGTTAGGCATCCAATGCCTCGATGTCCGCGGGGACTCGTAGCTCGTGGTCGACCATGTCATGCAGGAGTCAAACTGCAATAGCGATGCAATGTCCCTATATTGCCAAGAGGTGCAAAAACTCGAGGGCAAGTTCGACGGCATCGAGCTCAAGCATATCCCCCGCAAACTTAACGAAGCGGCGGACACACTAGCCAAAATGGCGTCCGGAAGGGAAACGATCCCATGTGGAATTTTGTCTAGCAACCAGCTAAAGCCGTCGATCCGACCCATCGAGCGGGGCTTAGCGAATCGCGATTTGCATGACAAGCCACCGCGGGTCGATCCGACCCCCGATCCCTTGACAACCGGACAAAAGGTCGACAAAGGCTCGGGGCTCAATCGACCTCAAGGGTCGAGCCCTCGAAGACGAGGTCATGGAAATCGACGCACCCGAAACGGACCCACCCTCGGGCGGCTGGTGCCAAGTGTACATCGAGTATGTGGCGCATAACACACTTCCTCCCAGCCGAACGGATGCCGGAAGAATACACCGACGCGCTAAATAGTTCGTCCTCATCGACAATGAGCTTTACAAGCATAGCTCATCGGGAATAAACAGCATTGTATTCCCTCCGACCGGGGAACTCAGCTCTTGGAGGACATCCACTCCAGGTGTTTGCGGCCATCACGCAGCGCCTAAAACCCTCGTCAAAAACGCTTTCCTCCAAGGGTTCTATTGGCCAATGGAAGTAGGCGATGCCACGCGCATCGTGCGCTCATGCCAAGGCTGCCAATTCTATGCTAGGCAAACTTACTTGCCAGGCACAAGCGTTACAAATAATTCCCCCACGTGGCCCTTCGCAATATGGGGCTTGGATGTAGTCGGCCCAATGAAGAAGGCCCCGGTGGATACACACACCTGCTCGTGGCGGTCGACAAGTTTACCAAATGGATCAAGTCCCGTCCGATTGCGAAAATCGGGTCCGATGAGGTTGTCGAATTCTTCCTCCACATTATCCACCGGTTCGAGTCCCAAACTCTATCATAACGGGCAATGGAACGCAATTCACGGGAAAAAGTTCCTGAAATTCTTTGATGACTATCACATTCGGGTCCATTCGGCCGCCTTGGTTCATCCTCAATCCAACGGGCAAGTTGAACATGCAAACGGCATGGTCCTGCAAGGGCTCAAGCCTACAATCTTTAGTCGGTTGAATCAACGAAGCGTTCATTGGGCGGTGGAGCTGCCAGCTGTGCTCTGGAGTCTACGAACGACACCATGCCACACGACCGGATTCACCCCATTCTACATGGTATATGGGTCCGAGGCCATCTTGCCTACCAACCTTGATTACGGCTCTCCAAGAACACGCGCGTTCAAAGAAAGCGGCAACGAGCTGGCTCTCGAAGACGCCATCGACCAAATTCATGAAGCACGTGACATGGCTCTGCTACACTCGGCGAAATATCAGCAAGCACTTTGCCGTTACCATGACCGTAACGTCAAAACACGAAGCTTCGGCGTCGAAGACCTAGTCCTACGACGAGTGCTAACCACCAAGGACAAGCACAAGCTTTAACCACCATGGGAAGGACCGTTCATCATCTCCGGGTCATTCGACCCGGATCGTTCAAGCTCAAGACGATGGAAGGCCGGGAATTTACGAATGCTTGCAACATCACCCAGCTACGTAAGTTCTATCCCCGAAACCACATTTTTTTTCCTTTCCTTCCACTCGCCATGCCTATCTTTCCTTGAACGACCATCGACCCTTGCCTCGCTTCGGATTGATAGTCGCTCGGGGGCTGGAAGGTACACGATCCCTAAACGTCCCTCCCCTCGAAAATTTCACTAAGTCATAAAAATCCTCCGGCCCTCGACCTTTGACCCTCGACAACGAGCTGGACCAACCCCGGGTCGAGCTGCGGAATCACGATCGGGATCGGTCGAGAGGCCACGGGGCCAAGGCTCACCGAATTGATCAAAATTCACGCAAGACTCGGGGGATGGAAAATCCGGTAAGTCAAAACAGGGGAAAACGAGAGGGAAAAGAGCAAGGGAAAATCTCAAAGGCAAAAAAACAAACTTAAAAACCCAAGCCTCGACGGACTTAGGGCACCACGCACTTAGAATTATTACAATAAAGCCTTTTTGGGCACGATGGCCCTTTGTCTAGACCGATCAAACAAAAGAAAAAAAACAAATTCTAATTAATTCTCCCCATCCCGCTTGGGGAGGGCCTCTTCTTCATATTTGCCGGCCGAGTCTCGGCGAAGGCACGGGTCTCCCGGCACACCGGCTACGGATCCTCCTTGGTGAACTCCTCGTATGGGCCATCATGGATCACTTGATCCAAAGCCATGTCGTAGTGAGTGGATAGGACCCGAAGGCCGTGTGCACACCAAAGCGAACTCCTCGCCGGATCCACTCCCACCCAGCAGCCATAACCGCAGCTCCGGTGCGCAGTAGGAGAGGCCTCGGGATCCAGCACCACCCCCAACTCTTGCGCGGCCCTGGACATCACAGCGCCCAGCTCTTCGCTCACCCCGCCGAACCGTACCGAGGACTCGCACGTACCCACAAGCTCCTTCTCGAGTTCTGCGCGAAGGGCGCACAACGGCGTTAGCACAAGGAGATCCAAAACGCGCAACGGAGAAACAGATATGAAAGAAAACAGCGAGAGGAAGGAGAAGGATGTACCATCACGTTGAGCTTGGACATCCCGGAGCTGCCCCAAGTGTGCCACGGAAGCCTCGGTAGACGCCTTGGCGGCCTACTCCGCCTTGGCCCGTTCGGCCTCCACCGCCCGGAGCCGCGCCGACAAGCCATCCGTTCGCGCCAAGGCATCCTCCAGCTCTTTCCTCAATGCCACCACCGCACACTCCGTGTCCGCGGCCGCTACCCGATAATGGGCATCGGACTCCTCGGCAACCGCCCGGCGTTCACGCGCCGCATCTAGCTCGACGAGGAAGTGGGAGGTCACCCGTCCCATCACAACGGTGAACCCGCTGGCCAGGTCACGGAACAACGACGCCAAGGGCCATAGCTCTTGGCACAAGCATCTACTTCTCTTCCACCGCCCGAGGCACCGGTGGCAGAGGATTGACGTGCCTAGCAATGACCCCGACCGAGGAACCGCCGGCCGACGCCGAGCCGGCAGCGAGTAACGACCGGCGAAGGGTCGGCGACCACCGCTTCTTAAGATTCTTCCTTGGGGCCAGGTGGATGCCGGTCACTCATAGTGTTTTGCGTTGCGGTGCCAAGCCGGATGACGCCTCGCCTCCATTGCTGCACACCCGCTTCGTGCCGGACGCAGTCACCCTCGTTCTCGGCGGTAGGCGGTGCGAAGGCGGCGACGGAGTAGAGGCAGGTTGAGCCGGCGATTCGACCGTGGCGACGGAGCCACCACCTCCACTAGCTCTCGAACAACAGGTCCCGTCACGGGATCAATGCCGGGGGCAACGGACCCGACGGCGACATGACGACCACGTCCGGGAGTTGTTGCGGGTGCGGCTACGCGACGGCCGTGGCGATGGCTACGGCTCGAGCTACGACGGTGGAGGCGACGGCGTCCGGGGCCTGGGCCGAGGCCGAGGGTGCAGCTGCGGCCGAGGTCGTGGCTGAGAAGACGGTGGCGTCGGGGCGCTCGCCGGCGCGAAACGAGGCGAGTCCGGCAGCAGAGAAGCCGGGCGAGGCGAGAGGAGACCCGAGACGACCGGACCCGGCGACGACGCCCTCCTCTCGTTCCTCCGGCGGAGCCTCCACCCAAGTCATCGAGGAAGGAGACGACCCGGGCGACGGCGACAGCAACGAGCGGTCGTCCGCCCCATCTGCGGCGTCGGAGCTGGATCCCTCGCCACCGTCGAGCACCACCACCTTGGGCTCGGTGCGCGCGGCATCAACGGCGGCGAAGAAGACGTCGTAGGCCATCCTGTTGTCCACCTCCTCGTTGTCTTCGTCCTCCTCCTCCTTCTCCTCTTCACCATCATCCTCTAACGTCTAGGTCGAGGCGGTGTTGGGGTCGAGCCCCAACCGGCACTTCTCGTCGCGTCTCTCCCGGCGCACGCGGGAGCGGGCCTGCTTGGCCATCCGCTGCTCGTGCACCTTCGCCCTTGTGACATCCCTTCCGGGGCACCCAGGAATCAGCACAGGGGAACACTCGACGAAGCGAGTTACAACAGTTCATCATCTCATACAAGCTAGGATATATACATCATGGTATAATACAACCAGGTTTTCGAAATACAAGCATTAAGTAACAACAACTTATTACAATACCGAAGTCCGAAACAACTAAAAGTCCGGCAATGGAAGTTATTCTTTTACAACAAAAGACCCCTCGGATGACTAACGCGATGTACCGAGCCCGTCGTACACCACGATCCTCGCCCTTCACGACGTCGAGATCCGTTCTCACCGGAGGAAACCACCCTCGGGCACTCGCTCCTCCTCCGGAAGCTACCGTACGAGTCATAGTAGGCCTGGAAATATAACGAACAAACCCCGAGTAATCCAATACTCAGCAAGACCGACCCGTCAACGAGCACGCTAAGGCCGACGGCTAGGATGCGATGGCTTTATGGCTGTGGGTTTGACTTTCTTGCAAAAGCAGCGCTATTGGTGGATCCTTACTTTCATGTTTTAGCTCCATATTAAGTTCATTACCTAACTACTGTTTGCAGCCTATAACTACTACAATCAAGTTTGCAAGAAAAGATTATCTTTGACTAACAGCTCTTTCTTCTCTCTTCTTCATCTTTCACTTGATTAACTACGATGCGACGAGCTAAACAAGCGGTACTCATTACTGCGAGGGACAACGATTCGAATCGATTTTATACTAGTCGGCAAAACCCGACTACACGACGTATACGCACCACACTGGTCGTATACGACAACCTTTCCCGCCAACACCTGGCAGAAGAATAGCCGTTTCCAACTCCCCGGGAATATGGAGACCCCACGCGATACATTCCCCGCCGTCATCCGTGGGCGACCCATTTCCCTCCCGTGAGACTCCGATCTCACTAACAGCCAGCAAAAGAGAGTTGGCTACGACACATCCCCGGGGTGGTAGGGTACATCAGCTTGCTGGGCCCATTACATCAGCATGTACTACGGTACGTTCAAACTTGTTCAACTAGGCCGACAACGGTACGGTCCTTGACCGATACGGACAGGGCTACCACCTTGCGAGACCTCGACCTCGTCTTGCCCTTTCTCCTACGGGGCCCGTCCGGTCTCAATTTCATTAACACTCTCCTCTTCGGATTGATGACAACAACAACAATCACCGAAAGCCTCCATGCTTTAAGATCACCTGGATCAACTACCGTTACGACTATGAATTAAGCCTAGCGTCTATCGAGCTACCTGTACCAGTATATCACGAATAAAGGAATCCTAACATCATGCATCTAGGGTGTCCATCATTTCCTATCACCTAGTGCACAAACATAACTTAGCTACTGTGATAAAAGTAAAAGACTTTAAAACATAGGTAGGATGCACCGGGGCTTGCCTCGATTCACGTCGGCGTTCGCTTCCTCGGTGGTTGGGTCGACGTCGATGTTCACGTCTCTCGCTTCGCCTCGGACGGAATGTCGATCACGTCAGGACCTATGTTGATCATGCATGAATGCGTATGATATGCGATGCGAGGAATTATTGACGCGAGTGTTAAATTAACAGACTAGCATATACGATCAAGGACATGCGATTGCTACATCAAATGATGATTATAATCACATGAAATGATGATGTTTATGCTTAATTTTGGGAAATACTTTTAATAAAAACCTTTGTTTGCAGTATCTCTTTTATTTAAAGAAAATTATTTCTCAAAATTAAATAATAAATAGCATAAAATAATAAATTATCTTAATCAAAAGAAAGCAATTAATTAAACTACGAAATTATAATTTCTCAAAATAGACATTTGAATACATAATCAAATAGGAAATAATTTTATGAACCTAATGAACTTTATTTGGCATTTTTCTGATTTTTCTAGAATTTTCTACGAATTATTAAAATTTGGAACAAGGTATGTGCCACACAGTGGGCCATAGGGTTGGCCACACGCGATCCTCAGCGTAGCCACACGCGATCCCGCGCGTGTGGCCCTCGGTGTGACACCGCCGCGGTGGCCGGGGACGGCGGCGCGGTCACCGGAGTTGGCCGGCGGTGGGGGAAACCTGCACCTAAGACACTTTTCGTGATCTCCGCAGTGCGAGGAACACGATGGTGTCACGGGCTCGGCTAGGTGATGGCCGGAAATGGTCTCACGTCGAGCGGCGGCGCAGGTGAAGCTCCAGCCATGGCGTGAGCTCACCACGGTGCCTCAATTTTGGGGAAAACCTACTGCAACGTACTATAGAGTACGAGCAAGCACGGCACGGGGTTGCTGGACCTTGGGGGTGGCCGGAAGGTAGTGCGCAACGGCGAGGTGAAGGCGGCGGCGGTCGGAACTCCAACCAACGGCGAAATTCACGACCACCTGCGGATTAACCTCGATGGTGAGGGGTCGGGAAGTAGAGTAGCAAGTTGCGCACACGTAGATGCAAAGGATTCACCGGGAGGCTCACCGAGCGGTGAGAATTTGGCGACGCGGTGATGGTGACCCGGCGGCGAGCTTTCGCGGGGAAACGGCTCGATCTCCGGGGTCCGGGCGGCTTGACGACGTGCGAAGGCCTAGAGAGTAGCGGTGGGGGCTGGCGGAGGGTGTGGTGGCGTTGGCTCGGCTGGAGAGCAACCAAAGCTGCTTGCCGGCGGGAAGGCGAGAGCGGTGCGTGGGTGGTGCTTCGCGTGCGAGCCGGAGGGAGGGAAAATTAGAGGTCGGCCGAGCTTATCTCCTGCAGGGGCGAGTCAACGAGCGGCAGCTGCGTGGAGCCGGTCAGCCGCGTGGCGCGAGCTCGAGAGGGACGCATGACCGTCGAGGCGCTCCTAGGCGACGGTGGCGGGCGGCGCGAGAGAGAAAGAAGAAGAGAGGCCGACGCCGGGCCCGGATCCGAGAAAAATATTTTGCAAAAACACCCTCCCGTTTTTGATAAATTGAGAAAGGCATTTCCAAAGCCAAGAAAATCCCACAAATTTTCAGGGGTGCTGAGAAAAATATTTCAAACATTTTTCCTGTTGGGTCAAAGTCCAAATTCAAAATATATTTCGGGATAAAAATTCATGTTTAAAATAAACTAGAGCTTTAATTAATTCTTGTAGGTGTTTTTACAAAGGACAAATAATTTAGGGCAAAACTCCATAAATCTTTTTATTTTATGTTTGACTAGAAGAAAATGTCAAACACAATAATTTATTTTATTTACACTCTTTTAAAAATAAGGAAATCAAATTAAATTAAAACAACATTTCATGCACATTTTGCGTAGAATTAAATGACTCCAAAAATGCAACATGATGCCATGATGCTTAATTACATGAAATGCACTTCCATTTATTAGAGTTGTTACGAGTCGTGCCCTTCTTCTAGGCCTTGCTCTCCATCTGCAGTCTGCTGGTTGCGGGCGCAGTTCGCCGCCCGCTCGTCGGCGTTCTTAGGCAGCCGCGGGTGTAGCGGCTTGATCCACCGGGTCCACCGGTCCCGGACGAACCAACGAGCCGGCCATGAGACAGAATCGAAATGAAGATGGCTAAATCAAAACCGAAAGGGAACACGGAATGAAAGTGAAGGAAGGCGCAACGGCTTGCCGGCTGCAAATGGCCCGTGTGCGGCTTCATCGGCGCGCAACGGACGGGCTAGGCCAGGGCGCTAGGCCCAACCGTGGCCTTCACCCGCTTCACTGTCTCGGCGTCGGAGAGCAGCTCCAACGCCATCACCGTGGCGCCGACAACCCGGTCGTTGGGGCCCACCCTCCACATGGGGAGGGTCCGGGCCATCGGCGGCATTAAGCGGCGGTGATGATACTCGCCCACCACCGCGACGGCGTTGACGCCCTGGTTCCGTAGGAACTAGATCGCCTCCTTCGCCATGTCGAGCCCGGTGTGCTCGGACGTACTAGCGCCCCAATTCGATGGCTCCGGCTTCTTGGTGATCAAATTCCCGGTGAACGCGTGGAGCAGTTCCCGAGGTAGAACCACCGCTTATGCCAACCCTGGTTGGTCGTGGATGTATTCATCGGCCTTCGGTTCCGCAGCCGGAACCTCGGCGTATCCGATGTCGGTGGGAGGCCCGCCGCGCGTCTCCCACCGCACGGTGAAGAAATACCGGAGGAGGTTGAGGCAGCGGAGCACGCCCGGGTATCCTTCGCACGGCGCCACGAACATGGCGATCTATTGCACGTTGTTGGGGTTAAGATGGTGCAGCTCCACCTCGTAGGCAAACCGGAGGCCGCAGAAGAAATCACCTATCGGGCTCCCCACGCCGCGCTCATGGAAGGGGACAAAGGAGACGATGTAGCCCGGCGGCGGCGCGGGGCGGTCCGCTGCCCCTCGAGCAGCAGCCACTCCTGTCCCTCCTCCGTGAAGGGACAAAGGAGCCTAGCGTCGACCAGCGCATCAAGATCCTTGCGGCGGACCTCGGAAGGCACCCACATCGCCATGGCTCGGCTGTGGCGGACGAGACAAGAAGAGCTCGAAAGGTGGAAGGAGTAGGTATTCGAGAGGCGTGGGAGCAGGAGAAAGGAGTGGAAAGTGACAAAACGGCCTCCCTGTTCACCCTTAAATAGGCCTCGGGAAGGTAAGGCGACGGCTGACCGGGTCATGGGCCCGCCACCCTCGTGGGGAAACCGGAGTTGAGGCCTTCCCCACTCCCGTCATGAACGGCCGGATATTCATAACGGCACGAGCAAGCCGCACGACGGTGGAATAAGGATCCTCCACGTGTCGCCTCCAAAGCGCTTTTCCGTCCCCATGAATCATGTGTCACGAAGAAAACGACTCGGCTCGGCCGGCGTGGCCCACGCCCCAACGTCATCATGACGTCCCGAAAGAGGCGGCGGAGACCCCCGGCGAGCTCCGATGGAATCTCGTCGACGAGAGACCTAGGCTTCACCCAACACACCCATTAATTAGCTCATCGGGCACCACCCTTCGGCCCTTAGGGCAAAAGGCGGATCGGCCCTACCCTCTATTTCACGAATAAAATACGGAAGGGGAAGCGAGAGAAGACGAACGGCCCGGATGGATTTATTGCACCGAGCAAAGAACCCGAGAACCGACATCGCACCACGAGGCCCAACGACGGGGTCGAATTGCCACGTTTTCAGCCAACACGCAAGTTCACAAACTCGCGTCCCGGCTAGGGGGCTACACCCATCGGGTGCACTCGTGCGCACCCGAAGGACTCGACAGAGACGAAGCAAGACAAGTTAAAACGGATCTAGACAAGAAAAGACCCCCCAACGAGTGCACGACTCGATCGAGGGCTCGGGGGCTACCGTCGGATGTCAAGATTAGTGGTGCCATGTGGCACGGCTAATGACACCTCCCAAACCATCATTTCGAGAGGCTCCGCCTCGCTCGACCCTCGGAAGGGGTCGAGGACACCAAATGTCGAACGGCCGGGGGTCAAGATCGCTCCGGACCCGCATTTAAGCCGGGACGAGGAGGTCAAAAGGGGCACGCGGACCCGGGCCACGGTGCCTTGCCCCGCCTCATTACTTCGCCGCTCGCCATAAAGCGAAACAACGTTCCAACAGGATCATGCCCAGCCGGGCCCCCTGTCCGGAAATAGGGCGATGGGACACGGCTTGATGGCGCATCGACCGATGAGATCATAAAACAGGATCCCAAATCTGTCTCATTTATGGGAGGGATCCAATCCAAAGATATGGTGCCAAATGCTACCCGATAAAAGGGGGCGGGGGGGGGAGACCGTTCTCCCGTCGAGTTATCCCCACCTTCTCCGCCTCGATCGACCGTCAAGGCGGAGGTCGGGCGTGGCGTAATATCAACCGACAGACAAACGATCATCGGGAAGTGGCGAAGCAACGGTCGACAACACGCCATCCTCGTACCGGGCCTACGAAACATCATCATGACCGAGCAGAGTGGGAGCGTCCCGGACCCGGGTACCAAGATAGCCGTGTCCGGTGACGCGACGGCACGGCACGAGCGGGCAGGCGGCGACACCGTGCAAGTAATAGAATGGGCGGGTCCTGCACGTCGGGACTCGATGAAATCTAGGTGGAATCTCTTCTCTTCTTCTCCTTCTTATGTACACGGGCGAGCCGTCTTCTTCTCCCAACAAGCTTTTTCATTCACACTCAACACAAGCCATTGAGACCTGGAGCTTCCTCCTCTCTCACCACCTTTGTGCACCCGAGTATGTAACACGAACAGAGCCCGAAACTGGACGTAGGGATTCATCCCGAACCGGTATACATCGTTGTGCCTCCGTTTGTGTGAGTCTCTCACGAACCATCCATCCTAAGCGCGCGATCTCCATACGAATCACAAATTTACTAGCCGGTGTTCATTCGGACCACCGACATCTGGTCTCTTAATCGTTGAAATGAATAACCAGACAGCAGGCTATTTGTCACTTCATTTTGCTCGTCGATAGTCACCGTGACTGAATTACATAGAGGATTTATTATAAAGCTGATGAATACAGCTGTTAATGGGATAACGTACATAATGTATCCTTGTCTATCTTCAATTGTGAATTATAGTGGTCTGTATCTAAATGAATCAACCACGGATATATAAACCTGGGAGCCTTTTTGCTTCAGTCCAACAATAACTCTTGGGATGGTGTCCTGGAAAATAGTTGGCATGTATGCCGTATAAATAATTTACTTTTCTTCAAAAGAAACAAAGAGAACAGTTTTCTTATAGCATTTGGTGGGAGGGAACATTATCAGTCTTTAATCTGAATTATCATTTATCTACCCTGCAGACCAGTTCACAACAGTGTTCACTAGTTATAAACGTATAATAAATTAATAAGACTGATATATTCACTTAGAACCTACTGTTGAAATAAAATTACATTGGAAATTACCTTCAAAAACTAGCTTATCATTTTAATTGAACCAAGTTCTCTCATTATGACAAAATATGTAATGATTTGCCAATGCATTCATTTCTTAACTGGGAATACAAAACAGAACAGTGAAAATTGAATTATATCAGAATTACAGCCTTGTGAAGAATTTTAATATTCCACTACTATTGTTTACATTAGTGTTACTCTTATTAGTTGACCTCTTCATGTATTTTGGCTTCCTGGATGATATCTGATTTGTCAAAGATTTGACACGTTGCTCTGTCAATGATGAGCGAAGTGAAACCGAAGCTCCATTCACTAAAAAATTTTGCTCCAAACATTCTACTTCGTCAGCACTCAATACTTTCACAATCTTATTTGGATGGCTGCTATCTGTTGACAATGATGAACATGATAAAACTGATTCTTCATCATGCAGATTTAGTAGCAACTCATTTTGACCTGTTTCCTGCTCTTGATTAGTGGTTGATTTTCTCTTCTTGAATGGGTTGTTCTCTGGAATATTTTTTAGTTCCACCTCGTTCCCTTCAACTGGAGGAGAATCTTTTGGCAGCAAAAATTTGCCAAGGGCAATAAATCCTTTTTGGCACTCCTTTTCAGCAATAGAAATATCACCAACTGCAAACCATTTTTAAGAAAATGAAAAGGAAGTAAGGTCCTGAAATAGAAATTTCATCCTAGTAGAACAGTGATGCATAATAACCAACTATGTTTTTCTCAAAAGGAAAAAAATAATAAGGTAGAAGAAAGTAAAAAAACTTGATTTGATTAGTGGGAGAGACGTCCCACTAACTTTGTATTAAGAAGGGGACCACTGAAGCCTAACCCAGAGGTGGTCACAAATTCCACAATATGGGGTGCAGACACCAGGATTCGAACTCTGGTGGGCGCCTTCACAAGTTAGAAGAAAGTAGGAAAAGATGCTTTAAAAGGAACAATCTTTTGTATGTGACTGGTTAGATCCTGTATTTGAAACTAGAAGTATTGTTTTGAGTCCTAGAGCACCTCACCTGTGATATTTTGTTCGCTGTCCTGGGACGTAACGAGTGTAATACAACTCTCTTGGGACATGATTTCCAGGGCACCACACTGATTAGTAACTTTGAAAGCTGATGTATCAATAAACTCACTGGGACTGATGGTTCTGGAACACAAATCAAATGCTTCCATCGTAACAGGATTCAGCTTCCCTTCTGCAATTCCTCTTGCAATGGATGGTGACAGCACTCTATAGGTGATGCAGGAATTTTCAACAATAAGAGAAGAGAAGAAATAAGTTTGTAAATATTTATGAATTATGATGACTACTGATATGACCATTGTGAAGTTAAATATAAAAGTTGGTTCTCAAATCTCAACTGTCCAATCACAGTACTCAATTACTAACAGCTGGCAACTTGAGTCCTGGCTGGGAAATACCATTTCCCTGAGATTTCACAATATCAAGAGATAAACTATAGCCTTTTCCTTTTACTCTCTTTGCTGATTGCCTTTGGGTTTTTCCCATACCTCTAACATGCATTTGTATATAAATACGTAACCAGTTGGTGCTTTGCTCACTAACTATTCTAAAAAACATTTATTCTAGCAAACAATTATATTAGAGACAACATTTCAACATAGATGTCCCAAATTTGAAACACAAATAAAATGTCAGTTTTAGGATACGGTCCAAGAATATCTAGATCTCCATCAAGGTAATTAAGATATATTCCATCCAAAGGCTTCAAATGCTTCAGTAATTTGCTCTTGACATCATATCTGGGATTGCACAGAAGCACATCATTAGAATGTACATCACAGAGATCTTTCAAAAGTCACATATTTGCACAAAGTAGCGTAAATTCATACACTCTAGCATGATTGAACACTGCAAGGGTTCTCCAGAAGGAACTGGCATAATCATCCGGTACAGTATACCTCTTGTCAAGCTTCAAGGATGATATAACCTGAGAATATTTATATCAGTGGGCACATGTTTCTACCTTGCAATCAAGAGTTCATCATAACATAGTGAAAACTTTTCAGTCATTACATAATAAAAAACAGTTTGATTTAATTAGAGAACTAAAAATTTTTACTTGGATCCAAGCAGGTGCTTTACTAAATATATCAACAGAATGCTTGCACATTAAGTTTTCGGTATATTGGATGGCTGTAAAATAAATACTAAGTCAAAATGGCAAGTAATGCTGCAACATTTCGGTATAACTTCTTACAACATTAAATTTCAAACATGAACACTATGGTTTAAGAAAATGCACAACATCAAATTTGACAACAAAACACATCCCAAATTTACTGGTGAACTGGTTCTACATACTGCATACATACTGTCGAGTTTAATGACATATAAGCAGTCTTTTACATGAGCTACTGACGTAGCATATGCTGAAAATCCCAGAGTAAGGCAGTCTTACACGATCTATATTCTTATACTTTGAGATGAGGGAATATGCCCTTTTAGTGCCAATGCCAGAAACTGACGGGAGAAAGTCACATCCTGCAAAGATACACATGCCTGTCCAAAAAAAAGGAACCACAATGGTATTAATGGTACATGTAAAACATTAAAATTTTAGAGAATTTCTACTGCAGTTGTGTTCAAGCATTTGTATAATACTACATTTTACGTATTGTATGATGACTCTCATCTGTAACTGATAAAAAAGCAATTATGTAGGTCGTGTATGTTCTGGAGGGTAACTAAAAAATTATTGAAAATCATGGCAAAGTAAACAAGAGCTAAAGATAAGGCATATCAATTGTCAAGCAAAATATTTTGTTGTTGATAGATCTATAGCATGCTTAATAAGGCAGAGTGCAAAATTAAACATTTTGTTATTAAGAACTGCAAAAATGCTCCAAATGAAGCTTAACATATCAATACCTGTAAAAAGTTTATTACCAAAATTCTTGAAGGAGAGACCATCTTTATCTGTCTCTAGAGTTCTCTTCATTATGAATTCTTCACCATTACCAAACCGATCCATCTTGAATATAATCTACAGTTTGCATGCCTGTTAGATAAATAGCTGACCTAAAAGCATATTGTGTGAAGAAAAGAGTGCTGAATCTTACAGCTGGGCAACAATATGCTATTAGGTCACTGTCTTCTGAAACTACAGCAGCTATCCCCACTTGATCGGCATCAAGATTAGCTAAATATGCCAGTTGTGCATCAGCTTCATATGGAGATACCACAAATTCGACATCTTCTGAATTCAAAATCTAGAAAATAAAAACGCTCAAAATTCGTGATATAAATAATTTCAACAGGATTTACTTGTAGTACCTGAATTAGTTGATAGGCCATTGTCGGAGTAATATGCACTGCTTTCTGCAGATGATCATAGATAAGGTCGCATTTAGAACACAGAGATAATGACAACTGTACAATTCCCTAACAAAAGAAATTCCATAAACAAAGGAAAGACGCAAGCGAGACCATAGGAAGCAAAATTTTCGTCTGGCGTAGTCCCGAACTATGGGATAAGTCACTGGAAGGTTCATAACACCACTATGTCAAATCACTTGTATAATCTGCTGCCACCCTTTTACTATCTCTCCTGTGATTTCGATGCTGGAGACCTCCATGACTCCAAACATGAACTACCTCACAGAGCACCTTAGCATGAAGTAGCGAAATCTACAACTTCACTGCATTTATCCATAACGATCTGGTCATTAGTCCAAACCCAAGTCTCTTTCCTTAATCATATGACACCAGGCTGTTATGTTTTCCATCTAGAATGGAGCAATGTTGACAACTCGAGCAGACCCTCAGGAAGCAGCCAACGAATAGCAGGTCCTGATGAAGCAGGCATCAGGTTCGGCAATATCACAGATTTGCCATAGGTATTGATTAGTGGTGCTTTTTTCCTGTCAGGAACTGCCGTTAAGGCCAACATGCCTCCTTATAAATAGGGATATTGTCAACTCCCATGGTATACCTCTATTACAATATATTGTAGCATATATAAAAACTGGGAACACGGGAGTGGCATACCTCTATTCGTAAGAAAAAAAAAAAGAGTGGCGTATATCAAGTGTGAGGCATCCCACCTGTGTTCAAATCCTGGTACGCACAATTTGTTAACTGAAAAGAAAAATCCACTCTTCGTCCCATTTACTCGGTTGAACTAACCTATGGTGGGTGGATCCTCATGTATAGGACGGGCTAAAAGCATGGGTTAAGGCCCAAACCACAGGAGGTGGCTCCCTAATGATGAGATCAGGGTTCGTGCATTTTCTTGACCAGAAAAGGTTGTGCTTCAGATTGCCTTACGATCACTAAATTAGACAGCAGTAATGGCTATTTGCTCTGGAAACTTTGAACTTCAGACGTCCATGTTCTTGTCATCGCAAAGAAAAAAATGTAAATGTTCTCCATAAATGGGTAGGTAGTCCGTGTTACATTACAGTCAGCATCCTGATTATAGGATAATTATAGGAATTCTATTTCTCTTTTGATGGCACATTCACAATAGAAAACAGGGGCATGATAATTCAGAAATCTTTTAGGGGCTTAAAGATATCTACTTCTCAAGATCAATGGTTCAGAAAACTATCACCTCGAATCCATATGCCAACAGCTCAGAAGATCAACACAAGTGACCATTGACTACACCGGTCCCCAACCATCTTTATACACTACATCTATCACTGGTCCGTCAATTAGAAACTCAACAGGCAACATGAATACTCAAATGCCAGTTGTCGTTTGAAAAATACATGTTTTTTAGTTACTTGTCCAGTTCTGATTTCACTTAAGAATCACAATTGGCCATTAAATTGATGGTAAAAAACATAATTTTCACTTAAATATTGAACATCTTTCCAACATTATGTACGAGATTGGACAATGGTGTCCGAAGTCATGTAAAAGGTCATAAAGACAGCAACGAGAATCATGAGTAATTCTTAGGCATTCAATGCGTAAAGTTGCTACAATCATAGCAACAGAATGTTGCAGTGATTTTCGTGGTCTTGTAATAACTGTCATAAACATAAGTTGATGCTTACCCGGAAAAGGTCCACGGCAGTAGCTGTATTTCCATGCTCAAGCTTTTCTTTTGCCAAAGCCAAACTGAGTTCCCTCTTCCTGAATTTAAATAATCAATTCTTTTAGAATTGTGGATTCTTACAAACTCATGTTAGGATTTGCACATTAAGCTTGTAGTAAATTCACTGCACAGAAAACTCAACAGCAGGCCATATTCAGCTACCTAATTGTTGACGAGTTACATGAATATAACAATATTTTTTTTAGTTAACAAGAATAGCCCTAGTATGGCCATAAAACAGGGCCGCTAAAACCCAATGTTACAGTTTCAAATGCCCAATAGATGTGCCGCAAATCTAGTTGCATACCTTCGTCGCTCATCATCCGTGGCGGCCTTGCAAGGCATGCTACACCCATCAAAGACAACGACGGGGATGACCTTGTAATGCCGCAGGAGGTTGATATGGTGCATGAAGTAGCTGATGTAGCGCCTGGCGGAGGCGCTCTTGGGGTTCATACACAACTCCATACTGCAAGAATATGCTGTACCACAATACAAGAATAAAGATTCAGCATATCATGTTCGTCAAAGATCCGCATCATATTATAGAGTACATTGCAGCAATACAAACTAAATCGAACCTCCTTTGTGGAGCCATGAGTATGCATCGATGCCGACCTGCAGTAGAATGAAATGTGCCCAGAAATCAAGAAAGGCGAAAATGTTTCAGAAACAGCAGAGCGCAAAGTGAGATGGGGATCTGTTTACCCGTTTGCCAGCGTACTTCTTGATGTGCACGGGCTCAATGAACGGCTTTAGGAATCGGAGAAGATTAGGTATCCCCATCACTGTGCTGAAAAAATCACGCCCAAACTGATCTGTTCCCGGAAGGATTGAACTGGGATTTGAGAAGGCGGCGGCGAGGCAATGCCGCAATGGGGAGGGCGAAAGAACTGAGAGGCGACTATCCAGTTACTGACAGGTATAGTAGTGTGGTGGGACCTACGGTTTCAGGACACTGTGATGGTGGGAACTTAGTTTTTGTTTGGCGCGCAACAGATTTTAGTTTCCCGCGCTTCGCTTGTGAACAGAAGATGCAGTGTATCAAGTCGAAATAACGTATTCCTAAATTCCTTAAAGAAAAATTCCCGGTGACATGCATATTATTTTATTTTACTTCCTCCGCCCGCAAGATCCAGCATTGGGTTAACGCATCGCTAAATTTGGCTAGGACTGTTGGGTGTTGTAGTTTCTTAGAGCATCTTCAAGAGATCATATATATGATTTTTTATCTTTATATTTAAAGATTTTAATAAAAAATATTATCCAACAGATCTTTTATCCGACACTCTATTTTTATAAATAGTCAAAAATTTCCTTCAGCCATGCTATATGTAAAGAGCCAACATAGCTCGATATGTGCCATTGAATTACGCATGAGAGAAGGAGCTTGGCTGAATATGGTCCGCATGCATGGAGGAAAAAACGAACTTGCTGATATCATCGCATGCAAAATTGGTTTTACATATAAAAAATATTATAACTCTTAAATAAAAAAACTGAGTTAAAAACTAATTTTACCATTGTATTCGTAACGATGAAAGCTTCAAAACTAGACCCCACTTGGTTATATTTCAATAATTTTTTTTCTCACGGTATTTAAGTGTATCAAGTATAAAAAAAGAATGAAGTGATTATGTGACAATTTCAAATATGTAGATTTGGAAGTTTTAGATAGTCTGTTGGATTACTTCTATTTTTTAGATGATCTTTTATTTTAGAGAATAGTTAAAAGCATGATTTAGCTAGTGCTTTTTACTACTCTCTTGGAGATGCTCTTATGCCATCTCCAAAAGCCTAGGTAAAGACATATTTTTATCCAAATATAACATCTTCCTCCCAACAGCCTCGCTATTCAGATGGCAAAAATAGAGTGCTTCTCGGCAGCGATCCTTGGCGAGGCACGCCCGCTCGCAATCGGCGTCCGCCGCTCGTTCCCGCGCAAGGATTTCTTCGCGCGCCTTTCTCCCGCGCCGGGGTTCGTAGAGGCCTCATCACGGCGCGCGCGTACTTAACCTCGACGTTGTGCTCCCTTCCGCCGCCTCCAAGATCCAAGTCAAACGGCGATTAGCTCGACGCCGGTTGCCTTGCAACCTGTGACGCCCATCGCCATGTCAAACAAGCCAACTCAGATCGCTGCTCAGGTGCCTCAGCCGCCTCGCGGAGCCATTGCTCGCGTTGGTCTTCCTCGTCCGCCTCCCCAATTTTCGATGCCTCGGGTTCTCCCTCCCGCTGGATTGGGTACTCTTCTGCCTCTGCCTCATTGCTTCACCGATCCACTCCAGGTCAATGCCAAGGAGTTCTCTGGTAAGGATTTTACTAGAGCAATCTGATACCCTATGCTTCAGTCTAACTCTTTACTTGTTTTTGATACCCTATATGAAATACTTTGCATGCACATTGCCCTGATGGCTTGGCTATCTTTGCTGTTATTATACAATGCATCTGTTTAGATCAGTGAGAATTTGTGAGTGAATTAGATTTGTAGAATTTTGAGTCCATTAGATTATACTCTGATTCCTAGTTGCCTGCAGATTACTTTACTCTGATTATATAATAGAGCTGTTATACAATGCATGTATTTAGATCAGAATTTGTGAGTGAATTAGTTTTGTAGACTTTGAGTGAATTAAATTATACTCTGATTGCTAGGTTGCCTGCAGATTACTTTACTCTGGTTATAAAACAGAGCCGTTTACAATGCATCTGTGTGAATCGGATTTGTAGCATTTGAGTGAATTAGATTATACTCTAATTGCTAGGTTGCCTACAGATTACTTTAATCTGATTATAAAACAGAGTAGGATTTTTCTATCAACTTTACATAGAAGAATATGCCTGAACATACAGGAAGATAAAGAGGATAGTTTCATGTCCAGTTCTATTTTATTTACATACACTGAGAATTTCTGAAATAATTCAATTAGTACAACTATTACTCTGATTGCTAGGCAAGCAGATGGAAATAGACATGCAGTGTAGTGTTTTGTGGTATGAATCAATCATACCTGTGGTGTTTCCCATTTTCCATAAGAACTATGTTATATTTTGCCAAAAGAGTTTTCATGGCAGCTTATTCAATAGCTTTCAGGCTTGGGTGCTAGTTTATCAACCAAGAAATTTTAGTTATACATTTGCTTGCATTATCATTATATGCAGAATATTTTGAAATAGCTTCCATAAATACTCTACTTCTACCAGCTCATACTGCAAAAGACCATCTCATGCAAGGCATAAACCTCCTCACCGACATGATTATAATTTAGAGTAAATTTCATAAAACCCCATGTTTTGTGGTCCTTGTGTCACAAAACCCCAGGTATTATGGCTTGTGTCATATAACCACAGGTTTTATGGTCATATCGTTTCACAAAACCCCACCTCTATCAAGAATTAACGATGAATATAATTTATGGATTCTAAGTTTATGCTTTTGCATGAGACATGTATTCCAGTCGATTTAATCAATGAAATCATCAAGTCGAATATACGACAAGTTATCTTCTGACATGAAAGTTAAATCCACCTGTAATATTCATACTACTTTAATGGGGGTGGAGTTATGTGAAACAATATGACCAAAAAACCTTGGGTTATGTGACACGGACCATAATACCTTGGGTTTTGTGATACAAGGACCATAAAACCTGGGGTTTTGTGAAATTTACTCTATAATTTATATCGAATATAAACAGGAACAATGGTTAATGTGGACATGTGTTGGGTGTTAAAACAAAATGCCTGAACATACAGGAAGTTAAAGATACTAGTTTCATGTCCAAATCTATTTCATGTTTGAGCAGTACATCTTCATAATGATGTAGAGATCAGTGGTAACTAGGCTAGCCCTTTGCTTTATCTTGAGCTGATGCAGTCAAACTTGCTAGCCAAAATTGATTCAGTATGGACTTCACAAGGGCTGGTCATCTCTGCATTGAGCCTGCCATTTTTATTTAGTACAATTTTCAGGATGTTAGTGAATTGAGTTGGATTCATGTATTAGCCTGTGCCGTGATTAATTATTGTGACATTATTTGTTGGTGCATTCTACTGTAATAAGTAAGAAAACAGGACATATAACTTGGTACTTTGTTTGAGTATTCAGGTGATTAGTAGTACTACTCAACTGATTATTGTTCCTTTCAGCTGCGGCTGTGAGAACCAATTCTCTGAATCGATTCCTAGCTCTCTACATCATTGTAGAATCTGTTGAAAAGAAGTAAGAAAACTTATACAGACGAAGTCATATTTTCTGACTGCTGCTCTTGTGGGTCTTTGAAACCTTAGTGTTTAGAGCAAGGTGCAGAGCATGCTACTGTTTTGATAAGAAATTAGCTTCATATGGGCATTTTACTGGCTATATATATATATATATATACACGGTAGAACTATTCTGCACACCCTCACCCAATCAACCCACTACCGATCGAGCCGGGCAAACCGGACTGGCCGTCACTTCCAGTCCCCGATTCGGATCCAAACCTTCCGCTCCGGACCCGCTAACCCCACCTACCCCGCACGCATGCTTTGAGATCCCGACCTTCTTTCCCGTCAGCTGCGGGAGCGGCGAGGAGGAGCTCCAAGGTGAGGCGTGCCATCGATCTCGGCCTTCTTCGCCGCGGGAGCTGCGTCCTCCGACCTCACACTTCGAGGCACCCCGATCGCGACATCCATCCCCGATTCCCCGTCAGCCACGGCAGCAGTGATGAGATCCGCGGCGCATCTCCGTCGATCCCAGAGGTTGGCGTCATTCGCGCACTGCACGATACTCGTCCTTCTTCCCCGTCGGACTTCTCCATTGGCTCTGGCAGCGGCGACGAGCTCCACGACAGCTCGTCCCTGCCGATGTAGGCCTTTGTCGTCGCGGGAGCGGCGTCCTCTGCACACATCAGTAGAGGAGTATCCGGTGTTCGTCCCGTCGGCTGCGGGAGCAGCGACGAGCTTCATGGCAGCGCATCCCTGCCAGCCGCGATTTGTTCTATCTTCACCGGATTGCCTTCATCCCTGTCTTTGCAACGCCGAGATCCACAGTTTTGCCCATCCCTTGCCTCAGCAACTTTAGACGCTGATCTTGATTGTCCACTCGCGTGTGCCCGTGGATGAACTGGTCTATGCACCATCGCTACTTCGCTGATTCACCACAAAGCGCCGCTGCCGCGACTCGCAGCTACCGTCGTAAGGGCAACTTTTTTTACCTCCGTTTCTCTTGATCCAGTTGTGATGTGAGTCATTGATTAACACTATTCTCATCTAATCCATCAATAATCGAAGACCGAGTAACCAATGTGAAGTTCTTCTTAAGCTGCTGAGTTCGTATCTGAGAACCTTGGATTGTTGTTAAGATAAACACCCAGTTGCTACAGGAATGCATTATTCTCAACAAGGTGCTAGACAGGCTGATGAGTTTGACATTGTGTATGATATCACTGCATCAGGCAACTCCCTACCTTAAGTTGGGAAGCGACCTGTACTAATCCGAATAGTGCACATGTTAAATTTAAAACTACTATCACTTCTACTTATTAGAATTAGTGGGACTGCTTGCAAGGAAAATTTAGGACACATTGAATTATTGAAAAGAAAAACTACTTAGTTGATTAATTACTGAATCAAGCATGAATGTCTTATGCAGCCTAAACAATTAAAAAATTACTGAAGTCAATAATAATGGAAGTCTGACCAAATAACTGAAACGATGGAATAGAATATTATTGAGAAACAATTACTGATACTTAGATCATGACTCTTGTAGCTGAAATGACGGAATATAAAATTAGATCATGACTCTTGTAACTAGTAATTAGTGTTGAAATCATTTACAAATTCTCACACTAGTAATTATTAAAATTACTAGCACTGTATTCAAAGAAATTATTGAAAACTAAACACTTGTGGTGATTAATTATTGAATGAAGTATTAATGCTTGTGCAGGATATGCTTAATATGATGGTTAGCTCTTCAATGAAGAATTACTGACATGATGCTCATTTGATGGTTAGAATTACATGAATTTTTGTCCCAATTACTGGGGATGATTAAAAACCTACTTTGCTTGGTCAATTGATAGAATTACTAACTTCATGCCCGTATGATGGTTAGAATTCCTGAGATTGTATGATAGTAAGTAATACTTGAGTGACCTAATTTGCTTGGTGACTTGATAGAATTACTAACTTGATGGTCGTATGTAAGCTGAAGGTCAAAATTACTGAAGATGTCCAACAATTACTGATGTTAGAATTATGTCAAATTACTATTACTTGCAGTTCATGGAAATTACTGGGAATACTTGCAAGGAAAATACAGGACACAAGCAATTATTGAAAAACTACTTAGTTGATAAATTACTGAATCATCAAGCATGAATGCTTTTGCATAATATGCTTGATATCTGCAGGTAAAACTTTAGCAAAAAATGCTGACATTATATTTCTTAACAGCTGGAATTCATTTCCCTACAAGGGTCACGGTGTAATGTCGAACCACAATTGACACAAATAAGCTTCCAAGAACAGGACAAGCAAAATAACAAATCCATTAGATATGTGTACGAACAATGTACATTCATACATACTCCCTCCATACTAGTATTAAAATTCGTTTTGGACATGATTTAGCATACCGAGGAGCAGTTAGCTGAAGAAAAATTTCCATGTTTGCCCATAATAAATAGGCAAGTGCTCCCTTCATGTCATCAATACCATGTGTTCTGAGTGGCTAGCTCCAATAATGCTTATTGTTGAGCTCTCGGGTTCGAGCTTTGGCGGAAGCATTTTTTTGTTGTTATTTTGCATGGATTTGTACTGTGTAGCGTGCCTGACAGCCTGCGCCAGATGTTTTCTTGTTCGCGGTAGTTTTTTTGATGAGTGCTACGCTGTCGTTCGCGGTTGTTTCTTTTTCGTGACTGCTGGACGGAAGCCATGCGCGCGGCGAGTTGCGGCATCGGGAAAGCAGCGGCACGCGACGCCTCGGGACAGCCACCTGATAACTGCAGGGGTAAAAGGGTCACAAAGTGGAGAAAAATAGTAAAACGAATTTTATTGTGGCCATCAGGCTAGAAGGCTAAAACGAATTTTAATACTAGTATGGAGGGAGTATCTAAACAATATGACAGATGTGCCATAGTTCCATGAACAGGAGAAGCAAAATAATAATACTAAATGCCACTAGAAAGCTTCCAAGAACAGGAGAAGCAAAATAACAATACTATATGGAAAATAAATTGCTTCTGAATAATATAGTATCATTAAAAACGTAGCATGTTATACGTGGGAACATGCATTCATATGGATCCTGGTAAACAACATAACACGCATGTCCTAGTTTCACCATAAGCCTCTAAATATACATAAAAGAATCAATCCATTACATTTCTGTAGATCACATGCATGAAAAAACAAAGAGCAGACTTCGTTCTCAGGAAGACATCATGTCTCATGCATTACATATCTGTAGATCACATGCATGAAAAAACAAAGAGCAGACTTTGTTCTCGGGAAGACGCCATCGTTCTTCAGGAAGGGCATTGGATCTAATCTCCATGGAGGTTGAATTGAATGGCGCCCGAGTTTTCACGTCGCCAGTCCACAACATCGTGGGGATAAAGCAAATTCTTGAGACAATACCGGAAGAAGTGTTCAACTCAACGTCGGGGCTTCAACGCGCTTTGAGTTTGGTGGACGCGGCTGCTTTACAAACAAATCAGCTCGTTCATGACGAGCTGAATCTTCCGAGTCGTTCGCGTTCTCACTCGGAGCGGCCCGCAAGAGCCCGGTGCTGAAGGAGCTTCTTTGTCACACCCCTATCCCGAAAGATAGTTAAGTGTGGTACGGATCGCCTTGGGAGATGATTGACGAAGCAACCATACATAGCATCACATTAACAAACATACACGATTTGCAAGTTTACATAGTCAAGTCTTGATTACAACATAGAGTTCGAGATAAAAGATACATTAGGTTCGAATTTAAGTTTACATAACCATGATTTTTGTTCGAAATAAAGTGCGGAAGCGATTACATAACACGAAGATACATAGATAACTTAAATGAACCATGCCGGCCTAGGCCACGGCTCACTCATCATGGGTCGGAGAGCTAGGAACCCATTCAATGGTCCACTCTTTGGGCTCTTCTCCATCCCACACAACCTTACCACAACAATCGCAAAACCCGGCTTGCGGGAATCCCGAAAATACACATGTAGTGGTAAAGCACTGAGTATCTAGCATACTCCGCAAGTCTTACCCGTCAAATTGGTCATCTAAGACCAACACCTAGATGCATGGGGCTTGACCGGTTTAACTTGGCATTTTGCATAAAACGGCACCTATGCTAATTAGGTTGGCACTTTTATGACTTAGCCAAATTAACAGGGTTGTTGCATAAAAGAAACTTTAGTGAGCATACTAACAAAACAAGAATTTGTAATACAAATTGATATCAATATAAAACAGCAAGCTTCTCATGCTTCTCCTCTTACTAAACATTGCGAACTGCTCGAATCAAGTGGTACTCATTAACCGAGAGGGAACAGCGATAATTATCGAATTATAAATCCTACAGGAAAGACCCAAATGCACGACATACGCATCATTTAAGAACACGTATGGCCACCGTTCGCGAGTTCGTCATAAAGCAAAACACGGGGCCACCGATCCCGAGTACACGTCCCCCTTGCGACCGTTCAACAACGTGCCCAAGGCTTAACCCGTGTACTCTCCAACGGTCCTCAACCCGTGCAACCACCTCCGGGTCGGTGAGATATCCGGCTCACTTCACAACTTACAAGCTACATAGGTTTACCAATCCCCATAAGAAAGGTATGCAAGTGGTACACAACTCAAACTTGTTCGCGGAGCCACAATGGGGTGTTCTCAATTTTAACCAATTCATCATGTTCAAATTTAGTCATAAACCATAAGTGAGGTTCCCATTCTATCGTTGACTCCATAGGCATAGCATAGCAATTCTAACGAGGATATGACACATATGCTACATAGGAAAAATATAGGGATTTATGCACGTGGATTTTCATTCAACTCCTAGAACTTAAATGTAGAACTTAAATGCACATTCATCATCCTTAATATAGTGATAAAGAAAGACATTTCAAAACAATAGGAATGCACCGGGGCTTGCCATGAGATTGATCGAAGTTAGCACTAGCCTCACAAGCGTTGAGTGTTGCAATCGTCTCTTCCGGCGGGATCAATTCGGCGTCGTCACCTAGAAGATGAAATGCAATGCGTAAATAAAAGAACACAAGGGTGATGAACATGGTGATGCATGTATGCTGTTTGCGTGAGCACATATGAGTATGTTAAGCAAAAGTTTTGTTTCGTGAACCCCTAGTAAGCATGAACGTATAACTTGTTCTCTTTAAGGAAATTAATTACATTAACAAGTATAACCTTAACAATACATGAGCAAGGATTTACTATATGACATGAGAGGCTGTGGTTAACATCTAGGTTCAGAATCTAAGAGAAGAATTAGTAGAGTTTAAATGCAATTCAAATGAGAACTTTTGGGCTAAGTGTTTTGTTGCCACATGCGATGACGATGCCACCTAAATCGAGAACTTGATAACAAAATTAACACATACATGATTTGAACGAAAACTTATTACTACTCCTGTCATGAAGTGCCATGTGACATTGTGGAAAGTGACAATTACATAAACATGCAAAAACACAATTTTTAGAAGCATAAAACTAATTATTCATGTACTGATTTTTAACCTTTTATGGAGCTAGATCTAGGGTTAGCAAAAATAATCATTTATCATGCTCAAAATTTAACATGAGATTTTCTACACATGCACAGTACCAGGAGGAAATTAATTACCAAGTTTCATGCAAAAATAGTTTATACAGATTTAATTAAAAATTAGATACGAGAGAATGCAAGGAATGCAATAACTTGAAAAATATGCAATGAAATGCAGATCTTTCAGTGCCAAAATTCAAGTATGCTTAGGTGAAGGCTCTGACCAAGTGGCATCAAATTTGGATTTATATTTTTAAAGTTATGGCTTAAGGGAGTTTTTGTCGATTGACTTTTGTCATTTTTGTAAAAATATGAAAATTTGCAGATCTGACAAGCTCATGTTACTTTTATGAAAGTACACGTTTTGTAGTTTCCAAAACAATTTAGTTTGCAATTTTTGGATCTTTCAAATGGGAGATATGAATTTTTCAAACTTAAACGAAGTTCGGGTCTATTTACAGAAATTGCCACTAGGGCAATTTAAATGGGGCGGCGCGCGCGCTCCGGCGGGCGGCGGCCGGCGCCGGCGAGGTCGCTCGCGGCGGCGCCACGGGGCAGCGCATGGTGCGGGAGATAGGGAAAATGGTGCGCGCGATGAGGGGGAGCGAGATGGTGGGGTCCACGGGGTCCTCGACAACCGGAGACGGGCCGTGGCGAGCGGCGGCGTCCGCGGGAACTCCGGCGAGCTCGCGCATGCAGAACGGTGGGAGAGAGAGCGAGGGCGGGGCTTGAGAGCACCACCCGAGCACGGGGTGCGGCGGCGCGAGCTCGGGCGGCGTGGCGGTGGTCCGTGGAGGCGGCTCGACGGCGGGGCACGGAGGACCGGCGATGGCGCTCTCCTTTTCTCCTCAAATTCCGGCGAGGTCACTGCGTGGCAAGGGAAGCGGGTCAAGTGGGAGGTAAAGAAGAGCCTTGCGCATCACCTAGGCCAAAGAGTGGGGGATGAGGGCGTGCCCGGACCGAGCTAGGGGCGATGGCGGCCATGGCGGTCCATGGGGGGGCGGCGGCGTTTCCTTCGAATTGAACGCCGGTAAGGGAAAAAAGGGCGGAGCAGATGGTGCGAGGGGATGCAGGAGGAGTTGGGGGAGCAGTTTGGAGCGAATGGGGATGGGGCCTTGGCCCGTGTGCGGTTTTCTAAGGGGCGGAGCATGGCCGGTCGACGGGGCGGCGCGGCTTCAATGCCCGGCCGCTCCTGTTGGCCGGCGGGTACGAGCAGTTGGGGAGGTGGCCGGAGGGAGTGCTGCGGATGGGACGGGGCGGGAGCGTGCTCGGGCGGCGCCCGAGCTGGCCGGACCGGCGGTCCGGCCGCCATTGCCCGAGGGGCAACGAGTGGTCGAGTGGTTTTTTAAATTTTGAATCTGCGGTTTGAAAATTTGGATGAAATTCATAGTTCTGGTGCTCCAAAAATAAAAATAAAAATATGTGGAGCTCCAGCATGATGTGCTTTAATTTGCATCTTTGAGTTTGAAGTTCTACATTTGTTTCCAAAAATTCATACAAAATTCATAAACAGAGGCATTTCAGATTTGAATTAGAATTTTTGGGCATTCAAAACTTTGTTCAAAAATTTTGTAAAAATGCTGTAAATTCACCTTTTTATATGGGCAATGCAGTGGTGCAAAAATATGTGGGTGGTGCTTTTATAATTTTTGCACTTTTCTTAAGGGTTGGGTTAGGATTAGGGTTTAAGCTAGGTTTTGCCTTTTTCTTTTGCCTTTTTCTTATTTTCTTTTGTAGGATTAGCATTAGGGTTTTGTTAATGCCGTCATTAGGATTTTAATTACTTGCTTAACACTAATCGTGACATGGGATGTCACATTCTTCCGGAGGGAGACTTGGGCCTCGATATACTCCGATTGCGGACGAGCACGAATGAGCTCCAAACCAAGATCTACGCGTACCGCTCAACGGCAATCGTGATGCTCGTAATGTGCTTATCGACCGTCATGCGAGAGAGGGCGGAGGAACGCAGGAGACAAGAAGAAGATGAGCGGCGACGGACCGGTCATGTTGATGATCGTCCGCGGGATCCTGCCCCACCCCGCCCACGCGTAACTAATTCGCCTAGGCATGGGCCGGCTTCTTCAACGCCGCCACCGGGCGGAAATCCTCCGCTCAATGACCACCAAGGGCATGGCGGTCGACATGCTCACCATGACGACCGGTCAAGAAGAGATGATCGGCGTGATAGCGAGAGATCGACGGGGACGAGACAACGAGAGATAGGGACGGGGAGCCCCGACGAATTGATAACGACCGTCGGGCGGCGCCTCCGCCTCCTCCTCCACCCCCTCCTACACAACCTACGGAGCAAGACAACAACAATCGCCGGGATGGTTCAGGAAACGGACATCGGGACGATCGCTACTATGATTACTCCGACGATGACAGGGATTGCAAGTACCGACATTACCCCGTCGGCGCTCACCGTCACCGGTCCGGACTGGTCTAGAAGACGATGAGTACTCCGTAATCCCAGCTTTTACGCGAGATCTGCGCATTTGCAAATACCCCGGGGATTTAAGCCCGGGGCCATTGACAAATATGATGGCAAAGCGCCCCTGCCGAGTGGCTTCGTATGTACACTACCGCCATCCGATCAGCAGGAGGGGATACTTTTGTGCTAGCTAATTATCTCCCTATGTACATGGAGTAGGCTGGACGCTTGTGGTTACAATCTTTATCCGAGAGATCTATATCTTCTTGGGGCGCGACCTCACCAAAAAGTTCGTGGAGAATTTTCGGGCGACTTATGAGAAGCCAGGAAACTACTTCGACCTCAACGAGCTGAAGCGAAGCCGGATGAGACCCTTACGGAGTTTATCGAGCGTTTACGTAACAAGAAAGCCTTAATCCCCAATGTTCCTGATGAGCAGATAATTGCGGCGTTTCAAGTCGGCGTCCGGAGTGAAGCATTAGTTCACAAGATTGGAAGGCGCAATCGCAACCTTACCATGACGGCGTCGAGTGCTTCAAGATAGCAGATGATTATGCTTGCTGGAGAATCAAACGTGGTCAATTTGCGCGAGAACAAAGGGAAGGAGCCGAAGCACGACCAAGGCAACCGGTCTGTATCCAAGAACAACAAGCGCAAGGCTGATAACCTTGTTGCAGCTATCGATCAATCTCATGGAGGGGATCGGCCGGCACCTCCTAAGAGAGGTCCGAGAGAATGACTTTCGTTCGAAACGCTACGGGAAGGCCCTTGCATGATTCATAATGGGAATCATAAAGCCAAGGAGTGCTTCCTATTAAGACCGTTCGCTCAATTCGCTTTAAAGGTAGCACCCCGGTCCGGACATCGGAACCAGCGGGAAGACAAGGGCAAGGACAAGGAGCGTGATGATAACGAAGATGACGAAGGCTTCCAGGAGCCAGGGACGGAGGTGAACTTCATCCACGGAGGCCCGGATGCGTACGAGTCGAAGCGAAAGCGAAGTTGGTGCTCGGAGAAGTTAACGCCATTGCTCCCGCCACCCCCGAATATCTACGATGGTCGGAGGTGCCGATCACGTTCAGCGGGGCTGATCATCCGGAGGTACTTCCCAAAGCTAGTAGATATCCGCTTATTCGGCTCCCATTGTTCGGAAGGTACGATTGAAGAGAACTTTCATTGATGGGGGAAGTTGCTCGGACATCCTTTTTGCTAAAACTCTGCTAGAGCTTGGCCTCTCCGTGGTAGACTTGGACCGCAGTGTTTCACCATTTCATGGTATAATACCCGGTCGAAACAGACTATCCTTTGGGGCAGATTTCTCTGCCGGTGACTTTTGGGACAAAGGAGAATTACGGAAGGGAGAATATTATCTTCCGGGTAGCTGACATCGACTCGGCATATCACGCAATACTCGGAAGACCGGCTGCGGCGAAGTTTATGGCTATCCCCAATTATCAATATTTGATGTCTGAAGATGCCGGGACCAAATGGGGTCTTATCGTTCCGGTCCGATATCAAGACCGCTTACACTGCGAAGTACATAGCACTCGAATTGGCTTCTCGGGTCAATTCGGAGGAAGAAAGGCGGGAAATCGGAGAAGCAGCTGAAACTCTACAAGTACGAGGCAAGGTTGGAAGATGAAGTTCCGGCCAAGAAGATTGCTAAGGAAAAGCTGAAGACCGATGCGATTGTTTCCAAGACTGTTCAGCTTGATAAGTCGGACCCCTCCAAGGTCACCTATATAGGGGCTGACTTGGGGGACAAATAGGAAAGCGCGCTCATTCTTTTCCTTCAGGAAAATAGGGATATCTTTGCATGGCAGCCTTCGGACATGCCGGGTGTTCCTAGGGAGAAGATTGAGCACGCACTCGCTAGTGCGTTCCGATGCGAAGCCGATTAAGCGAAGCTCCGGAGGTTTGCTCAAGACCGCAAGGAGGCCATTAAGAAGAAGTTAACTAGATTGTTAGCAGCTAAGTTCATTAGGGAGGTGTACCACCCAGATTGGCTTGCCAATCCCGTCCTTGTACCAAAAAGAATACTAAACAATTAAGAATGTGTGTCGATTATACTGATCTCAATAAAGCTTGCCCCAAAGACCCTTTCGCGTTGCCTCGGATTGACCAAGTTGTTGATTCGACCGGCTGGCTGCGAACGTCTTTGCTTCCTTGATGCTTATTTGGAGTACCATCAAATCCCCCTAAAGGTTGAGGATCAAATAAAGACCGCGTTTATCACCCCCTTTGGAGCGTCATCGCTATACGACGATGCCGTTCGGATTGAAGAATGCAGGTGCTACATATCGGCGCGGTATGCAGCGTTGTCCGGATTCGTAATCGGGAAGGAACGCAGAAGCTTATGTCGATGACATAGTGGTTAAATCTCGAAAACCGAGGATCTTCTCTCGACCCGGCAGAGACCTTCGATGATCTGCGGAGTTTTTCCATGAAACTTAATCCTGGAAAATGCGTGTTTGGGGTTCGATCTAGAAAATTGCTAGGATATCCGGTATCGTAGCGAGGTATTGAAGCTAACCCGGAAAAGATTCGGACGATTGTTAATATGAAACCTCCAAGCTGTTGGAAGGATGTTAAGAAGTTGACCGGCGGTATGGCTGCGCTTAGCCGATTTATTTCAAGATTGGGGGTCGGGGGTCTTCCATTCTTTAAGTTGCTCAAGAAACAAGATAAGTTTGAATGGACAGATGAGGCACGAGCCGCATTTGACCAGCTCAAGGAGTACCTTAGTAATCCTCCGGTTTTAGTACCTCCGAAGCTGATGAGACCATTCGGTTATATATCTCCGCAACTACTCATGTGGTGAGTACGGTATTAGCGGTGGACCGGAAGGAGGAAGGACATCTGCAATTGGTACAACATCTGGTATACTTTGTAAGTGAGGTCTTTACTGAGTCTCGGATGCGATATCTCCGGTTACAAAAATTAATATATGCTGTAGTGATAACATGCCGAAAGTTGAAACATTATTTTCAAGCGCATCCCATTGAAGTCAAGACTGGGTTTGCTATTGGGGATATTGTATGGAATCGAGAGGCGGTTGGCCAAGTTGCCAAATGGGCTATAGAACTTGGACAATATGAGATTACATTTTCTTCGCGAACAGCTATTAAAGGGCAAGCCTTGGCTGACTTTATTACACAAGTCCCGCGAGACGATTCGGACTCGGAGTATTGGGAAATGTTTTTTGATGGGTCCCTGCAGCTTTCAGGCGCGGGGCTGGGGTTGTACTTTTTACCCCGCAAAAAGAACCATTAAGGTATGTATTACAAATGCATTTCAGCGCCTCAAATAATACTGCAGAGTATGAAGCTTTACTTCATGGACTTCGGGTTGCTTGTTTCGTTAGGAGTCGAGCGATTAGACATATACGGTGATTCGATGCTCGTAATCAGTCAAGTTAACAAGGTATGGGATGCTCATGATGATCAATAGCTTATCGTCAAGAAGTCGAGAAAGCTTGAAGACAAATTTGATGGTCTGCGGTTTTCTCATATACTTGCGCGGAAATAATTCTGCTGCGGATGAGTTGGCCGAGACTAGGATCTTCGAGACAAGCGGTTCCATCCGGTGTTTTTCTTCAAGTACTAAATAAGCCATCCATTAAGATGGAGCGCAAAGCAAGCTGATTACAGAAATCGCGACCGAGGAAGCGGTCTTGGAAGCCAAGACCGAGAGACCGGTCTTGGAGGACAAGGCCGAGGAAGCGGTCTTGGAGGACAAGGCCGAGGAAGCGGTCTTGGAGGACAAGGCTGAGGAAGTGGTCTTACGACAAGACAATCGGTCGCTTGAGGTTATGATCATTGATTCTGATTGGCGTACCCCGTATCTTGAGTATTTACAATCTGGTAAAACTCCGGAAGATAAGATAGAGAAGCAAAGAGCGGAGGTCCGGGCACGAAGTTACTTGATTCTTGAAGGAGAGCTTTACCGACGTGGGATTAATATTTTGATGAAGTGTGTATCGGTCTACGATGGCACAATTGTTTGAAGATGTTCATAAGGGAATTTGTGGCAATCATGCTTCTTCGAAGGCATTAGTCGGGAAGGTGTACGGGCAAGGGTTCTATTGGCCCACGACTGCTGATGATGCACATAAGGTGGTTAAAAATTGCCAAGGGTGTCATTTCTTTGCCCGACGACCACATACTCCAGCTCATGAATTGCAGATAATTCCGATGACTTGGCCTTTTTCGACTTGCGGGCTAGATATCGTTGAACCGTTCAAAAAGGCCCCGGGAGGATTTACACACATTTTTGTAGCAGTTGATAAGTTCTCCAAATGGATTGAAGCGTAAGCCGTCACCGGTACAACCACTTGCTCGGGCGATTAAGTTTTTACGGAATATCTTCGTGCGTTTTGGAGTCCCGCATAGTATCATTACCGACAACGGGCCTCAATTCACTTCGGAATTTTTCAAAGATTATGCTGATAGTTTGGGAATTAAGATACGGTATGCTTCGGTTTCACATCCACGGAGTAATGGACAAGTGGAGCGAGCCAACGGAATGATTTTAACCGGTCTTAAACCTAGAATTTTTGACCGTTTGAAGCCATATGCAGGAAAGTGGGTTAAGGAATTGCCCTGGGTGCTTTGGGGATTGCGTACTAATGTTAGTCGGGCTACAGGACAATCTCCTTTTCTCTCGATATATGGATCCGAAGCCATGTTACCTACGAAGTGAATATGGTATCAGCTCGAGTGCGGTATTATGATGAAGAGAAGTATGAAGACCAGCGTCGAGTTGAGCTGATTGCTGCGGAAGATTACGAGATCAAGCCTTGATTCAAGCAGCTAAATATCATCGGAGGCTGCGTCGATATCATGATCGCAATGTGCGCGCGCGGGAATTTCAAGTAGGAGACTTGGTTCTTCGGAAGATTCAGTCTAACAAGAACAGGCATAAGTTGTCACCTGGTCCAGGAAGGGCCTTTTCTGGTTAAATCGGTTTCCGGACCGGGGGCTTATAGGCTTATGACCTTGGAGGAGGAAGAAATTCCAAATTCTTGGAATATTGAACAGCTTCAGTCGTTTTTATACTTAAAGATCTTTTTGTAAATTTTTTCATATTATAATAAAGTAATCTTGATGATTGATATGAATGTGTTTCTGTTTCTTGTCTCGATATTTTACAATACACAATAATTTATAATAGTCACCGTCTACATAAACACATGACAAATACACAATAACATTTATTCAATCACAATAAAACACAATTACTGAATATTGCAAGATAATAATTACTAAAAACTTCGATTCATCGAAGATTTCGAGAGAAGAATCACTGAATATAGTTTTAGTAACCGAACTATTCGGTAAATCCAAAGTAAATATATGACTGAACAATTTATGATAGTCACCTCCTACATCGACACATGACAAAATTTTTCTATAGGTAATACATCACAAAATTAATTTTAATGCCATCTTCTTCAAAGGCACATAACCCTACAGATTTTCAAATTCACAATAACAAATTCAACAGAGGATATGACAAACAACATTTTTTCGATGGCCATACAATACACAATACATTACGATAGTCACCGTCTACATAGATACATGACAAATACACAATAACATTTATTCAAACACAAGAAAACACAATTACTGAACATTGCAAGATAATAATTACTGAAAACTTCAGTTATCGACGATTTCATAAAAGAATCACTGAATCAAGATAATTACTGAATATAGTTTTAGTAACTGAACTATTCGGTAAATCCAAAGTCAATACATGACTGAACAATTTGTGATAGTCACCTCCTACATCGACACATGACAAAATTTTTCTATAGGTAATACATCACAAAATTAATTTTAATGTCATCTTCTTCAAAGGCATATAACCCTACATATTTTCAAATTCACAATAACAAATTCAACAGAGGATAGGACAACAACATTTTTTTCTATAGCCATACAATACACAATAATTTACGATGGTCACCGTCTACATAGTCACATGACAAAATTTTTCAAAGTTTCCAAAATCTATACATGACACAACAATATCTCATAGTAACCTTACACATAGACACATGATAGAATTTATTTTAAAGGCATCTTCTACAAAGTCACATAACCCTACAGATTTTCAAGTACACATATACATTTCAACAGTTGATGAGGACACAAAATTGGAAATCACGACTCTCCAAGTAGCAGATTTTCAATAACTTTTGAAGTCATATTGATATATAATTTCATTGCCAATAAGGGCATCAAAAGTTGGTTGAATAATTACTGAACAATCAATCTATTGAATTTTACAAAAATTATTGAATAACCAAGCAACTAAATAAAAAAAGCTAGGTTGGTTTGGGTATAGTTTAATTACTGAATAATTAAACTATAGAATCTTGCAAAATTACTGAAGAAAGTAGCAAGAAAATTATTGATTAGTAATAAATTGTTGAAGCTTACAAAATTACTGAACCTGCAGTATTTTTCCCTCGGGGATGGCAGGATTACTAAACAATCAAACTATTCAATCTTACAAAATTACTCATTGAAGAGGTTGCAAGATAAATACTGACTAATAAAGGAGAATTACTGAATAATGAAAATTGTCGATGAATATAAAATTACTGAGTAAGGTACAAGGAGAATTACTGAATAATTGAACTATTAGAACTTACAAAATTACTGAAGCATTGAACCACAAAGGCGGACAAAAAACTAGGTTGGTTTCGGTCTAGTTTAATTACTGAACAATTAAACTATTGAAGCTTGCATTGCATACATATCACAAAATTACTGACCACAAAGACAAACAAAAAGCTGGACTAGTTTGGGTCTAGTTTAATTACTGAATAATGAAGCTTGAAAAATTACTAAACCCTCAAAAACTACAAGGAGCAGTAGACCTGATATCAACTAAGCATCTTGGTATGAACATCAAACTGTTATATGCTTCGTTATCAACCCATCCAGTTGCAAGGAGAATTACTGAAGAGCAGAAAAGAAATAACATGTGTCATAAATACTGAATCTAGAAGCAATAAAATTATAGAAGCTCAAAAGGAAGAAATGGCTTGTAATTAATTAACCGAGAGGCATTGAAATTACTTAACCTGGGTAGTGGACATAATTGTTTTTTGCTTAAGTAATTTCATTTTATTAGAAGCTACAGTTGTTCATTCCTTCTACAGCAACTCATGCAATTGTTACGAACAGGGTAGACATGGGAAATTAGATATCGAGCCCAGATTGTTAGGAACAGGAACTGAGAAGGAATAGAAATCACTACGAAGTATCATCATACACTCCTAGTAAACAACCATGAACCGCATGATCCAGTCCCAAATCATGGGGCAAACTAACTGAAGCAGTCCAGTGGAACCAAAAGCATTTTCAAAGTGAAATTACTCGAGTAGATGACCTAAGAATTATTAGGATATGAACTCATCCAAGAATCATTAGAATACTACAGTGGTGATAATTAAGAGTTATGCAGGATATTAATGAAATTATTGGTGATAGAAAGAGAATTACTTGTGTTAGCTATGCAGGATAACTTAGAGTTACTATAGTAATTTTGATTAATACTTCTCATCCCGACAGTTACTATTGAACATGGCTCGAATTACTGAACCTAGAAGAAGCAATGAAATTACTCAAGCATGCTCGAAAAGGAAGAAAATCTGAAAATGACTCGTAAAACAATTACTGAAGCATTCACATAAAAGGAATATCATGGCTTGTAATTGCTGAAGAAAGGCTATAATAATCTAATGGTATAGAGTGATAAAATTAGTGAATAAAGGTTAAGTAATCGACTAATAGAACTACTGAAGAATATAGTGAATCCCTATCCTACAAATTACGATGAAAATGGCGATGAAGGGAACAAGAATGGTTACGAGCCTGACAATCATAGTTTTATGCACCTCATATCAGATCACGAATTTGTTGAGCCTGGACCTAAGTATCTAATCTCTGAACCCAAATGTTGCTGGTGTAGTTACCACATTGATTATTCCCCAAACACAGAAGCAAAATAGGGATTGAATATGAAACCGGAAATGAATACTCACAGGAAGGAAAGCAACGCAAGGGCAGAAGGCGAAGCAGCTTGCGGAATAGCTGAATTAAGGAGGTGCTAATCACGGATCTCACGGAATTGACTCAATTCATGTTTTCTGAAGGGAGAAAAATCAGGGTAGCAGCTTAAGGAAGTTACGCTTCTCACTAATCCTAAATTCTAGCAACACAAATCCAAATAGGATCCAATCGAGGGGCTGCACGGATGCTCACCGAAGCTATGGCTGGACGGGGAATACTCCACCAGGAACCGCTTCCCATCACAAGGCCCATCGATGAGGATCCGCCGCCGAGGCATCGGCACTGGGGTCTCCGATCTAGAATGGTCGAGGTACGGCCTGGTGGATGTGCATCCGAGAAGACGGCCGGTGGAGGTGGCTCGGGGAACCGCTCGTTGGCCCCCATCACGGAAGCCCTCTTGAAACGAAGCTCCGAGGTCACGGAGCAGCCGTGGTCACGAAGCTCTCGACGCGCCACACGAGGGGGCCTAGGGTTTGACGAACCAGAGACCACGATGCGAGCCCTCACTGCTGCGGAAGCCGAAGTCGAAGACGCTTGGGGTACACCTCGTCACCGGCCCGCGGTTCCGCTCCCCTCCTGCAATGCCTCGCCGGCTTGCGCCTCCAATCGCCTCCCGCGCCGCCTCACCGACCTCCGCTCGCAACCGCGCGACGTGGGTGCGGGCCTTTTATAGGAGGGTATTGGGTTGTGGGTAGGTTAGTGGGTCGCGCCCGAACGGAGCTGCGGGTCCGATAGCGTGGCGTGGGGTGCTTGGGTCGGTTGGTTTGGCTAGTTAACTGTGTAGTTTGGATACAGGGTATTCTACACCTGGGTGTAATATAGTGTATATATATATATAATATCTATATAGAGTGTGAATTTTATGTCCAGGGGGATGTATACCCACCCGATTCCGCACCGTCCATGTGCTTTTAGATGCGTGAACCGGTACAGCTCGGCCGTTAAACCAGAAGGACGCCCGTAGTGCACCGGCATTTTAGTTGCTGCTGCGTGCATGCCTCCGCTTTAAGCGGTCGTGTAACCTGCTGAGTCTGGCTGTTATTTTTTTTTTTTTTGTAAAAAGACAAATTGAATGTCTGACTATTGTCTAGCCACACTGTCATCGGGGAGCTAGTGCTGGCAGCAGTCAGCACCGGAGCACAGCGCAACAGGACAACGAATATGCAGGCGACGTGCATGCCGCCGGTTTGCCTCCCTGCCTAGATTCAGATTTTTTGTTATCTGTAACCGGTTCAGGCGTCGACAATCTTCTGAATATGGCCGTTTGCAGTTCAATGCTAACATCTTGGCTGATTTTATAATCAGAATGATTACCGTCGCAGCATCCCATACGAGGCAGCTGATGCAGTGTTTTTTTTCGTCTGGTTTCGTGCGTCCGCCGCCATAGATTACAGTGCCGTGATGTTGGTGTTGCTTCATTGATGTTTTTTTCTGAGAAAAGTACGTCAGCGCTATGCGTTAGTGCATGCAAATTGAATGATGCTGATGGTGCTCAGCTTGTAAAGTGTGCATGTGCCTGAGAGATACAAATACTGACGATGCAGAATTAGTAACACAAACTGCTTGTGGGGTTATTAGTAACCCGTGTGCATTATTAAGTTCGTTACATATGAGGCTAGCTAACCGGTTTTCTATATCTGATACTGATTAATCATTCAGGTGCATTACGTGCTGTAAATTGAACCAGATACCTCCTAAATATACGGTGTCAACTATTACACTGCAGTTTCCATTATTCAGTTAGGTAGAAAATTTGACGTGACTCGTTGCCGTCCCAGGTACGCGACTACGTTCTTCATGGTGAGGAAACAATAACAGAAGTGCTTGCCAGAAGAACGAAAACATTGAGAGATAACTTAGATCACTTGACATGAAATACTGTGTGATTTGACGCGGCAATAAACTCTAATGAATGCTAGGACCTCTCTTTCATATCTACTTAGTGCTTCCCGGGTTCCAACGTTTCTGTCTAGGGTGATACTTGTAGTGTTTTAGAGGCAACAATTGCGTCGCCATGTTTCTAGGCATTCAACTGTAAAAGGCAACAGCAACATGCATGCAGCTGCTAAGCCATGTGCGCTGATCCGTGGATGCTACTGAACGCATGTGCCTCGGTTCCTGATGTTCTGTTGCTGTTAATAACTCTCCGCCCTATAGCACCGTTAAGTGCATATGCTAGCAGGTTACTTACTAAGCATCCGTGGCCGATTTCCTACCTGACACGTGGGGTGGGTAAGTAACCACGTGTGCACACATATAATATCTATCTATATATATATATATAAACTGAACAATCTTGTGTATGCATCATCCATTTTGTTTATTTTTTGTTTACTGAAATTTATTTCATCTCACATGCAATCTAGTGGTGGATGATTCCAATAAATGGCATCAATCTGGGATATCCTTCTGTGTTCGTAATATTTCAGTTTCTAAATTTATTTCTCATATGTAGGTGCCATGAATTCAGGGTCTTTGTTACAAGCCAAAGGGCCCGTGGCCCACCAGGGTGCTACTGGGCTGGCCCAAGTACTGTTCACGCACGTGAACAGTACCCGCGTGGTACTTGTAGCGCATGGGTCCACCTGTGGATCCTTAGGAAATAAGTAATCTAGGTCTTTCCATAATTTATAATATGTTTCTTAGGGGTCAAGTCATCCCTCTCTATATAATGAGAGGATTGTAATTCAATTAAAGTAAGAACGGAATTAGGGTTAAACCCTTTCCTCTCTCTGCCTCTCCCAGCTCTCCCCCTCTCCCTCACGCTTTCAGCCGCCGCGCCGCCTCTGCGCCCTTCCCCTGCACCGCCATAGCCGCCGCCCCTCCTCACCAACCGATCTAGGGCAGCCGCCCTAGGTCGTTCCGCTACATCCGGTATCCGAGAGACCTTGTTCGAACCTGCCACCACCGCCTTCATGACTTCCACCGCTTTCATGTCCGTCATCTTGATCGATGGCAAGGAGTACACCCAGTTCTCGTTCCTCCCAGGGATGCTCTACGAGGCAATTGATGAGCTGGACAACGAGAGCCACTCGCTTCAAGTACAGGAACAACTACTTCCGTATCTACGAGAGCAACATCAAGGAGGAGCCGGCCATCACCAACATCGTCCCCAATCTACCTGCTACTCATTCCCTAGATCTGCCTTATGTGAACAGTACCCGTGGTACTGTTCATGGCGTGAACGAGTGCCCGTGATACTGTTCATTCCACATATCGAGATGTTGCCAAAAGATGTTGATGTTGCATCAACGGAGGTACCCCAGGAGATCAGCCCTACCGACTGCACAAGCACGCCGGATCCGAGCGCAATGATCCGGGTAAACACCATCTTGAACCGGACGTCTCCAATTCACTCACCGTCGGCTATCAATTTGGTGTTTTCCCCGCCTTGTCCACCAATTTTGGTTGTGCGTCGACTTCTGCAACGACTTCTCCGATGATTACCGATAGGGCAAATCCAGCCTTGTCGGTAGTAGAGGGTGCCGTCGAGGCCCAACAAGCTGATTCTCGAGCGGCCAACCTGGTCTTCCCTACTTTGGAGAACACCGTCCCGGCTCCGCCACTCGATGATCCGGCATTGGGTGATCCATCTTCCGCTCCGGCTGCTGTTTTGGTATGCCTCTCCACTCCAATCAGCAACGACTACAAGGGCGTGCAGGCGCCTAGGGACCCCGTTCGCCACATCTCCGTTAAGGAGAGCAACTTGGAGGTAGCACAAGCTCTTGCCTCATACATTGATGAGCTACTCATTGATGGAATAACAAAGACCATCTATGCGGATGGCATCACTATCGGCGACTATAGATGGGACTTCCCTCATAGGACAGGAGGTTCCAATGGAGATACTACTATAGGTGATGGTGCAATGACATGGACTGCTTTTCCCATCTAACTCACCAATGGCATCCGTGGGTACTTTGATGTCTCATCCTCTCGTTGGTGTGGGCTCTATGATCTTCGGTATAGACCTTGGTCGGATGGTCCACAAAGCTATTGTTGTTGATCCATCCGACGGATATAAGGGCAGCCATGTGATTGTCCTTGTTTTTCTGTGGGCTACACTACTTCTAATCAGCAAAACCAACCCGGAGAAGCAGATTACAACAACAATTAGGCGTAAGCATCCCATCCATATTCATTGGTTGTTTGTTGCTAATTATCTTGTGCTCTTATCCCAGCCCCATATCGCATCCAACCATAAGAGCCACAAGTGCAAGAACTTGTTCTGCATCAAGATCGTGGATGAGCTGATCTACATCAAAAACAATGGCTCACGGATGGCTATCAGCGGCACCGAGGGGCTCCCTTTGTGCTTCATTGGCCTCCTCGGTGACATCAAGATCCGCGACAACGTCCTCACCGAGCTGTGGTTCCTCGCCAATGGTATCTCCTCCGGTGAGCTAGCCCCGGCTTGGAGCCTCCGGAACGGCCTCATCTCCAATAATGCCAAGGAGAAGGCCATAGATGTCGAGACGACGGCCATCACCTACATAGCTTCACCAACAACGGAGGAGATCCACATGGAGAACATCTCCTCGGCTCCAACAACCGACATCCTCACATATGGAGGCTCCTTCCCTACACCTGTTGCCGATATGAACACTATGGAGGGCCACACTGCGGCCACAACAGATCCACCCATGGAGATTGTTCACACCACCATCAATATTGATTACACCAAGCTCGACGTGGCGGGGGCTACACCATTTAGTGTGGATGGTTTGGCCATGGATTCTTGCAAGATAGAAGATACCCCATCTGTCGGTGGAGATCGTGTGACCACGAAGGAGGCCATCATTGCCACCTTCATCAATAAAAGTACCTTGGAGGATTCCTCGGGCCAGGTCAGCACCTTGATCATCTTCACCTTCATCATGGGTGCGTTGCATCCGATCAACTCGGCCCTCCCGACTAATATGGCAATGGACCACTTACCCCCGAGTAAGCCTCGGTGCATCAATTACATGGTTCTTTGTTGTTGTCTCTCTTGTTTCACTCCTGCCAGCTATTGCCAATACCACCAAAGCTGCAACACAGGAAATCTTCGGGATTTGTAGCCTTCCTTGGGCTATATTGGCAACTCAACCTCGGGCAGGCAGCTCGAGCCCATATGCTTCTCGTGGGACAACAGTTGTCTCCTCAACCACATGAGGTGGCACCGGAGGAACAAACATGTTACACGTGGGCCTGTTGCACCACATCGACAGCGCCATGTGGAGTCAGTCCATGACCATTGCATGTGCATCACTCGGGATAGCAAATCCTACAGCGGCAAATGCTCTATTCCACTATGATAGCAATCTAGAACGGCAACACCTCGACAACCATTAGCACTTCCACGGCGACACCATCTACGGTGGCATGATTTTCTCTAAAATCGGGCTATACATCACTACTACATCAGCTCGGCTGCATCACCTTCTTTGGACGCTACGTCGACACGACATGGAGGCCTTTCTTCGTCAAGAGGCTATGGAACTTTGGGACCTCTCCCAACACCAGAATACTCTTCTACGAGATGCGTCGTGGCTAAGGGAGATGCCCCACACCAGCAGTAGGACCATGGACGTTCGCTTCATCGACTTCAACAAGATGATCTAGCACGAGGACGCGCTGTTTGGAAAGGCAGGAGGAGACGTTACAGGCCAAAGGGCCCGTGGCCCACCAGGGTGCTACTCGGGCCGGCCCAAGTACTCGTTCACGCGCGTGAACAGTACCCGCGTGGTACTTGTAACATGTGGGTCCACCTGTGGATCCTTAGGCAATAAGTAACCTAGGTCTTTCCATAATTTGTAATAGGTTTCTTAGGGGTAAGTCATCCCTCTCTATATAACAAGAGGATTGTAATTCAATTAAAGTAAGAAAGGAATTAGGGTTAAACCCTTTCCTCTCTCTCGCCTCTCCCAGCTCTCCCCCTCTCCCTCACGCTTTCAGCCGCCGCGCTGCTTCTACGCCCTGCCCCTGCACCGCCATAGCCGCCGCCCCTCCTCACCAACTGATCTAGGGCAGCAGCCCTAGGTCGTTCCGCTACAGTCTTACTTCACTAACCTTATGTCAAATGGGTTCACCGACCCAATGGGTTTTACTGCTGGAGAACCTGATGACACCTCAAATGCTGATGACAACCCACATGCTGATGATAACCCACATGTTGATGACACTCCACATGCTGATGACATAGGAACCCAAGATCATGGATCAACAACTGCAAAAGGACATCAGAACAGAAGCAAAAATTTCAGTGATGATGAGGACCTACTTCTAGTGTCAGCCTGGCTAAATGTGATAGTGGATCCTATTCAAGGAGTTGATCAAACACGTAGCACATATTGGAAAAGAATTCATGATTACTTCCATGTGAACAAGAAGTTCTTCTCTGATCGATCACAAGGTTCTCTTATGAATCGTTGGTCTGGCATACAAAATGATGTGAGTGCCTTTTGCGGTTGTGCTAGCAGGATTGAATGTAGAAATCAAAGTGGTTGTTCTATTGACGACAAGGTTAGTTGTAATCTCTGTATTATCACTGTTGTTTTCCTTAACAATATTCATGCTTTTAAACAGAGGTCCTAGTGTATGATGCTCTTTGGTCTTTTTTTGCAGATTGCGAGTGCATGTGCAATGTTTAAGGAGGAAGATAAGACCCACAAGAATTTTCCATACATGCATTGTTGGAAGATACTCAAGGACAAGCCCAAGTGGATGGAGAGGTGCAAGCATAGCAGCACTCCGCATCGTGGAGGCAAAAAGCAAAAGACATCAGTTTATGCAAGCCCTTCAGCAGCTGCACTTGCACTAGTAGGAGGCAATGGAGATGGTGGTCAACCATCAGAAAGTGCACAAGAGAGACCTGCAGGGAAGAAGAAGGAGAAGGAGAAGGAGAAGCAGAAGTTACGGCATCGGGCAAGCATAAAACATGTCGTCTCATTCGAAATCTGTTCATACATACGTAAAATTATTTAGCCAGACATAACACACGGTCATGATATTTTTCAAACAAAAATAACATTGCATACTAACCTTCGTCTGAAATATTCCGGACAAAATATAGGATTATCTGCAAAATAATCTCGATAAAGCAAGAAGTGCCACGAATATCGTTGTCGATCCACGGTAGCATGTTCCATGATAGAACCACAATGAAGTGGCTCATTGAGAGCCTCCTCTACTATTATGTTTGCAGCATTGAGATTAAAATTATCCTGATGATGAGTCAATCAATTCGTTTTGCACAAAATTATCGAACTCATCTCCGGAATCCATACTATACAGAAACAATAGAAGAAAAAATGATCAATCATCCACTATTACATCTATTATAGTAGTGCCAATGCAATTATTAATAACTAATGAAGTAATCACGTGATACTTCTACTAGCAATGAACGAATGAAGAAATCTCTCCGTCATACCACACGTGAGGAGCTCGTCACTTGCACCGGCTTCCCTCGACGTCGAAGACTGATCTAGAGCTCGTCACTTGCGATGTCTTCCCTGGACGTCGAAGACTGATCTGCTGCGGCTTCGCCGGCTGCTGTGGTTCGCTGGCTGCTGTTCATATGTACGTGTGATGGATCGGGACGAAGGTGCAAGAGGAACGGGACTCCAGGGCGGCGGCGTCTCCAGACTCGGTCACGTACCGGGGATTGGCCGTGGCGAGGTTCTCGGTCAGGGGACGGAACGGGACTCCAGGGCAGTAGCGACTACAGGACTCGGTCATGTACATAGAAATATCAATCTATTGCTGACGTGGATAATTTAAAAAATAGAGTTAGAGTCAGTTTTAAAGAGGCTGTTGATTTCCATCATTTTTTTATAGATAGTTTTATTATTACAGCCTAGTTAAAAAAGCTAGATTTGGAATTAGCTTTGGCTAGACTCTTGGAGGTGCTCTTAACGGAAGAAGTCGTCTATTTTACTCCCTCGTGGTTTTAGGGATTCTTTGAGATTGAATTACGTGAACAGTTTTTTGTATAGATGAATTGCTAGGGTGAACAAGCAAAATGTTTGATTCCTCAGCTTTGCTCCTGTTCCGAATCGTGGAGCGGAGTTCACAACGCCATTTTCGGCTACGACACTACTACGACGCTCGAGGTGGGGCACTCGATGCTCTGCTCCGTGTTGGCCGCCACGGTCGATTCCGCTGCCACGCCCTGTCAACACGGCCTCTTCCGCCTCACCCGCTTCATGCCACAGGCCATGAGCTCCTAGATGGCCCACTCTACGTCTCTACACCTGCAACCGCCATGACCTGCGTCACCATGCCAGCGACGTGACGGCACAACAGCAGCATCACTGCTGATCTACCACCACACATACCTGCACAACAATAGCAGCATCGAGCCCGACCCTCTTTTCCATGTTGGACAGTACACGTGTCAAGAAGCGACCATAATCATGGCCTAACCTGTGAACATGTCAGCAAGCGGGATTAACATACATGTTTTGGGCTGAAGTAAACTTAATTTATAATTAGTGTGTGTAAAACAAATCAAATGTTAGTATAAGGGGTTATGTGGACTTTGGGCAAACCAGGAGGGAGTAAAATGGACTTCGTATTAACAAACTATGGTTTTAGAAGCCAATGTCAAAATCATGGTTTAGAAAAAAAAGAGTTCGGTAATGGAGTTTTTTAAACTCCAAAATAATTGCACATTTAATAAAAACATGATTTTCAAAACTGCAAAACTTGTCACATCCAAACACTTCCATACCTCCCAAAACAAAAGTACTCCTTCCGTTTAGATTATTTGTCATTCTGGATGTGTTTTTGAGTGTACAGATTCATAAAATGTTCATTAAATTTGGATAGATGGTATGTCCAGATTTAGAGAATGTTCAATGAATCTGACTTTCTACCATAATGACAAATAGTTTGGGACAGAGGGAGTATTTTTAAACCGTAGTATTCTTGCAAAACTAAAAAAAAAGAACCTTAACCAAAACTTATACATACTGAAGTCAACAGAAAAGTGGTTGTCTAAATACATAGCCTCAACATCGTTGACACCTATTCCTTTTAACATTGTTACCCAAACCATTAACTATTATTTGAACGCCTTGATATCTTTAATTTACAACAAAAGGAATTGTTAGCCACAACTATCAATTTTTCATTGTGCAACACATAAATTATAATCAATATTCACTAAAAGTATTTGTAAGATATTCATGACTACAAAAGAGATTTTTACCCGCATTTAAGTGACTGTAGTGTTGGATCGTCAATCCATCGTTACAAAAAACACTACTAATCCACTTTTCATTAGCAGACACGAATTTGTAGTGCTACTAATTTACCTAAACTAATAACAGAAGGATAATAGATGCATGATTATACTCCCGTTACGACTGATCCCAACTAAGTGTCAAAGAAATGAAATAGATGCCCAACAGGGCTGACACACCTCCATCGATATCCATGTCATCAGGATGGAGGACCTATGGGTATGGGTACATCACCAAGTCATCGTAGCAATCGTTGCCACCAATACCGCCTCCATGGTAATGTCATTGTTGTCAACAACATGTAAGAGGTGCATCAACCGACATCAAGAATATCCATCTACCCTACATCTAGTCCAACCTACCACCTTTGTCACCATCTACACGGAGCTTTCATAGTGAGGTACCTCACCTTGACTAGTACTCACAATGTGGGTCCAACTACAACATCCATATGGAATGAAAGAGGGGGGGGTTGTGGAGGATATCAAGTTAATAGGCGGAGGTCCAAGAGAGGGACAGGGAGGGGATGGGGGTGGAGGCAGAGAAGAGGGTAGTGGTGTGTGGGAGGAGATGGTGGGAGAAGAATGGTGGCTTCAATGGAGCTTCAATTTTAGTTTCATGAGAGGTAAAGCATCTCATATGTCAACTAAAAAATATATATTATTGATCATGTACCTTTTACAACGCCCTTCCATGTCTTATTCCGTTATGAGACATTTTCATTGCCGTAAATAATCTCACAAACTCTAAAAAATACAAATGGTCACTAGAGTGTAAAATATCTAATATTTATATAGAGAAGCAGTTATATGCGGTCACTTCCATTTACAAATTCATGTTGGTGTCGTTTTGTTGTCTTTCATTTAGACACGGTGGGTCATGTGATATTTGGGAATACCTTTGCGTCATAGACAACTCCTAAATATTGATTGGAGAAAAATAGAAGATTACTTCAAAAAGAAGTTATTATGTTGGAAAGCTAAACATTTGTCATATAGCGGTAGATTAGTACTCCTTAGTGCATAGTAGCCCTCCCATCTTTATGATGTCCTTTTTTGATATATCAAAGGTGTACTCAAGAAACTAAATTTTTATAGATCAAGATTTTATTGCCATGGCAACTCAGACAAAAAAGAAATATCGCCTAGCCCAATGGGACATCCTCCGCTGTCCTAGGGATCAAGAATCTCTTGGCATTTTATACCTTGCAATACAGAATAAATGCATATTAAGTAAATGGATAATCAATTTGTTTAATACTGAAGGTACATGGTAGTTGTTACTTAAAAATAAATATCTACACTCAAAATCTTTAACACAAGCCAAGAAAAACAATATGACTCTCATTTCTAGAGGGGCCTTTGAAAATTAAAGAGGAAGTCTTTACTTGTGGATCATTGTTTTTTATGGATAGAAATCAAACAATATTTTGGGAAGATACATGGATATGCAATCAGCCATTCAAACAACTTTATCCCCCAATATATCTCATTTCTTACCATCCACAGAGCTCGGTGGCAAGTGTAATGAGTGTTGTACCACTGAATATTTCATTCAGAAGGGCTATAGTGGATAACAAACTAAGAGAATGTCTGGACCTTGTAGCTAATATATGGGACGTCAATTTAGGAGAGGGAAAAGATACATTTCAATTGAATTTACATAAGAGCGGCGGATTCACTGTGTGTTCTATGCATCTTTACATGTGAAATCAGCATGTCCCTTTCAGATATAATACTATTTGGAAACTCAAAGTTCCTCTTACAATCAAGATTTTTTTCTGGAACCTTCAAAGAGGTGTGGTATCGACAAAAGATAATCTTGCAAAGAAAAATTGGAAAGCAAGCTATAAACGTTGTTACTGTAATTTTAATGAAATAATTAAGAATCTTTTCTTCGAGTGTCACCACGCCAGACAAATATGGCGGATAGTCTATTTAGCTACAGGTCTACCCCCACCAAGATCAGTCTCTCATATGTTAGGGAGGTGGCTTTCTCAACTACATGATCAGTAGAGGAGGTTAATTTTAGTGGGGATTGCTACTTTATGTTGGGCTATTTGGAGATGCTGTAATGATATTATATTTAACAATACCAGTTATTTCTCATTTATGCAGGCTATATTCAGGGGCATATTGGTTGCACTTTTGGACGCACTTCAGCATGATGATGGAGCAAAGGAATTATTTTGATGAATAAACTTATCTTTAGAGACCATCACCTTGGACATTGCCAATTATGGATGGAAACACAATAATAGAATTGAATTAGATTAAATTCCTTTGATGCTTCCCCATTATTTTATTCCTCCAGCAGCTATGGTAGTTGTACCAATGTAATAATTTCTTGGTTGTGTACACTTTGTAGAGGCTGAACCAGTTACATATTCATAGAAAATGTGAGATATTGACTTTGATTTTAGCAATAATCATGTACTTGTAGGCTCTAACCTCAATTGAGGGGAAGGCCAGAACAGCCATTCCATTTTCTAAAAAAAGTAAGACACCCTGCTGCTACAATGAATTTCTGTCATCCATAACCTGTTAAATGAAATGATGCAATTAGATTTTTCTATGCTTCTTTTAAATGGTATTTCGTTATCTAGTTCTATTCTGCCAAGTTGGCATCACTTTGTATGAGTTAATCTTGGCACAAGTATTACTAGTGGCCCAACTTTTACCAAGAGCTAGTAAGGTTCGTATGGCCATTTATCTGACATGAGTGGCTGCAGCAAAATGTAGTATATGCAACCTACTGTTTTATTTTCGTGAGCTCTCATGTCCTAACCAAGTAACAGATATGTGTGGCATAAGTATGTAGAAGGCAGACCAGAGGTAGATGTATCTTTAGAACCAGACTTGTAATGAGTATCTAATAGGTCTGAGAATCTGAGATCACTCATTGTCGCAGTGTAGGGGAATTTCGCCATATGTTGTCCATGCATTGATTGTGAGAATATAACAAACTTCTCATGTTCAGTTCATGTAAATGCTCATGTAATCATAAGAGGATTCATGAATAACTATAAATGTTGGAACAAACATGTCGAGGAAGACATTAATGATCAAGACTTGGGAGTCGGTCATACGGATGAAGGAATCTCTATCCATCAGTAAACCGCGGGTAAGGATAGTGAAGAAAGATTTTTGGACAGACAAGATGGTGAGGCACTGAATGTTAGTCATACAATTGGACATGATATCAATGAGGATAACCTAGTAGATATTGAGGACAATTATGTCCATGTAGCTAACCAACTTGAAGAGATGTTCTGTGTTTGTCTGTTCTATATTGTGTATGTGGTATACCAATGGGGAGTTTGAGAAACTAAAATGGTTGGTGACAAATATGAAAACCGCTCTCTATTCCGGTTGTAAAGAAAAGTACATAAAACTTTTCACATCACTTAACCTCCTTCAGCTAAAGGCCACCCATCATCTGATTGATTGATGCTTCAATGACATGCTTCCGAGAGGGAATGAACCCATTCGGCTAGATTAGTAGCTCGCATAGCTTGTCGCCGGTGTTGTTGTCAATCTAACCTTGGCTTTGTAATAGGAGGATGTACATGATGATGTCCATTCTCATCATAGGCTCGCAACAATGTGGCAATGTCATCGATATATATTTAAGGCCCCTTGTAGATAACCCGTAAGTGTTGTGGTCAGCAGAGGTTGATGTCTATGATGAGCACAAGAGAGGAATCTTCAGACTGCCTATCATTGTGCACTATCACTTATCGGGTTGTCGTTCCATGTCTAGGCTGTATAAAAAGGAAAACGATTGCCCATCAACTCCAAGAAATAGAATAATTGTTTCCTTCCCCAATGCCATCCAATTAACCATCAATTTGATGGCACTAGGGACATAGCAACTGCTCCAAGACATTACAATGGGGAAAATGTGTGCAACCAAGAGAAGGATCTTCTTACACCACATATGAAGAAAAGCTCTACCCTTGTAAAGAGAAAGTGTGATACAAATGATCCACAAATCATGCTGAAAAATAAGTTAATCAGGCACACTATTGAGGCAATCCATGTGAAAATAATTGTTTGTGGTACTTTCTTGCTACACTCGTGAACGTATGATAATGGGTCATGAAAAAGGATGAGCAGACTTGGAACACATGGGAATAGGATCTGGGCTTCCTAAAAATTTTACTGGTAACAATGAAAGTTGCCTTGGGGGGGGGGTGCTGAATAGGCAACCTAAAACTAAAACCTTAAATTCACAAAGAACTTCGCACCAAGTTAAATTCTAGGACGAAACTTCGTCAATCACGGAACTTCTTTCTTTGACAGAACTTCCGTCACATAGATAATCGATCTCGATGGGATGCGGAAAATAAGACGGAACTCACAAATCTACTTGAATAGAAATGTTGATCGAAGGTCTAGGAACCTCCTCTCTCGTAAGGCTTAGCTAGCAAAGCAACACACAAGTAGATCGGGCACAATATGTGATAAGCAAGAACAAGAACAACCACACAAGGATATATTTCTCGGAGTTGAACAACCAAGTTGTATACGTCTCCGTTGAGGGATTTGAAAGTTGTCTAGAGGGGGGGGGGGGGGCTGCTGAATAGGCAGTGTACCAAAATCCTGAAATTTACAACACTAAACAAGCAAATCAAATCAGCCCGGGACGGAACTTCCGTCGGGGCTCGTGGGTGAAAACTAAGAGAGCGGAGAAGGAAGTGAAATCTTATGATTCAACTTGAATAGAAATCTTCCTTAACCTCCTAGAAGTTTTGTACCTGCAGGATTTTGATAGATAAGCCACACACAAGTAGATCGAGCAAATACAAGAAAAAGGGAGAACAAGAACAAACAACAGAACGTAAGAGAGACACGAAGATTTTTCACCGAAGTTCGGACCCCTCACAAAGAGGTTCCTATGTCTCTGTTAAGGAGCTCACAAAGAGTCAGGTCTCTTTCAACCCTAATCCTCCCCAAGTGACCACCAAGGTCAAACTTGGTTTTCTTCTTCTTCTTCTTGATTTCTTTCCGTTCGGTGCCGAATCACAACCTTCACAAACTTCCCAAGGCTCACCACAAACTTGGAAGCTCTAGGGTTAACACCTAGCCAATCTAGGAGAATGAATCTCTAAGAGTAACAAGTGAAATCGAGATTGATTGCAAGGGGAAGATGTGCTCTAAGTTGGGGTGATGCTCTCAAGCTTGGATTCAAGATGGGAACTCTCACAAATGGCCTTGGATCTCAAGGGGAGTGGACGAGTGAGAGGATGAGCTTGAGTGAGATTTGGGTGTTCAAAAAGCACCAGCACCTCTCGTCACGAGATGGGAGAGGCTTTATATAGGAGAGGTCCAAAAAGAGCCGTTGCTAGGTAAAGATGGGGAATGACGGAAATTCGTCGAGGACGGAACTTTCGTCATCCCCTTTGAAATAGGTAGAACAACGGTCGGGACGGAAGTTCTGTCTCGAACGAAACTTCTGTTTGAAACTCTCTAGAATCAACGGATGTTCCGTCAAATCATATTGCACTAGCTTCGGACGTCGGGACGAAAGTTCCCTCGGGGACGAAAGTTCTGCTAGAAACTCTCTAGAATTGACGAAACTTCGTCTCCCACGGAAGTTCCGTTCCTTCCGGGAGAGTTAGGTTAAGTTGGCCTTTTGGACTCGGCTTTGTTTGGTATTTTTGGTTTCCAAGCTATTTTGGATCTCTAGGGCACATTCTTCAATGTATGTAAGATCGTTTCACCCCTCTTGATAGTTTGGCACACTCAAGCTCAAAAAGTTATAAATATATTCTTTTAGCTCTTGATTTTGAGTCTTTGTTCCATATTTTGTATCGGGGGTAGACTATCTCACAATGTGGGGGTTAACCTTTTGATATCCTCGCATAATTACTTAAAACCACATTAGAAGTTTTAATTCTTTTTTATTTATCACCAAAACCCACTAGGGGCCTAGTTGCATCTTTAGGATCCACGATGGACCGAGTCTCTTTGAACTCATAACCTCAACAAGCAATCACCAAGATCAAGCTTGGGCCACCAAGCAATCACCAAGATCGAGCCGAGACATCACTAAGTTTGTTTCTTCCCTTTCGGAGGTGAAGCCGACCTACACAAACTTTCCCAATGGCTCACCACAAGATTGGGAGCTCTAGGTTTACGCCTAGCTGCCTAGGGGACAAATCTCCAAGAGTAATAAGTGAATCAAAGCTTGTGAGTGAGGGAATCAAGATGATCAAGTTTGGGAATAGAGTTTGGATGCTTGGATGCTTTGGTTTTCCTCTCTTTTGGATTTGGATCTCATGAATGAGTGGAGGGGGAGAGCAAGGAGTTGGAGCATGAAACCTAGGGTTTCAAATGAAGTGTTTCACCCCTCTCACGAAGTGGGAGAGAGGTATTTATAGAAGGGGTCAAAAAAGAGCCGTTGGTAGTGTAAGGACAGAGGACATCACGGAAATTTTGACAAAAACAGAACTTCCGTCTTAGGATTTGCTGCACAAAAATTTGTCGAGTCGGAAGTTCCCTAAAAAATGGAAAGTTCCCTAAAAATGGAACTTCCGTCGAAATGTCTCTCGGTTTTGACGGAACTTCCTGTGTATACTTACCTTGTGGGTATACGAGATGTTAAAGGAATGGATAATTAGAGATATTGTGGCAAATCAATGAAGGTAAGACTTGCGAAGAGGGCCCACGAGTGGTGCCTCACCAGTATGGAATATCGAAGATTCCATATACCGGTATAGAAATAAGGCGGGTGTGAAGACCGACGTACGATTACTTGATTAACAAGTAAAGGAGTAGTTTATAGTCTGTTAGAACTCTGAATTAATAAGAAAAGCTTAGAGATAGAGATTCCGAATATGTAATCCATGTAATCGACTAGGACTCTACATGTAACCCTAGCTCCCCCGATATATAAGGCGGAGCAGGGACCCCTCGAAAACTCTCTCGACAACTCGCAATTAGCAATCTGCTAAAGGCAATACATAACATACGAGACGTAGGGTATTACTCTCGATTCGAGGGGCCCGAACCTGTCTAAAATCTCGTGTTCCTGTGTGTTTCGTGTGTTGCACCATCGAATTCCACGCTTGTAAGGGACTAGGTAGTTCTAGCGCCGAGTTTAAGACTCGACATTTGGCACGCCGGTAGGGGGTCCCGGCGAGTTCACAACGAGTTCGATGGCCTCTCCGTTTGACGTCGACTTCGCGCTCGGCTTCACGATCCGCTTTGGGTCTCTCGACTTCGAAGCTGTTTCCGCCGGAAGCTACACCTAATGAATCCGAGTCGCGATCCGGCCACAGCTTTTGAAGCGCAATCACCGGACACGATCGGAACTCCATTCTTGGAACCTAGCGGGATTGACGCAGCTTCGGCGTGAATCATCGGACCGCTTACGCTTCCGACCGGTCTTACCGATCGGGCTAAGACTATGACCGCTACCCGGTCATGCGGCGATAAGCAGCTCCTTCGAGCTTGAAAACTACTTCGAGGAAGGGCCTCCAACCTTCTTCAAGTATTTATGGCTGGTCCGACTCTTCAAGAACTCACCCTAGAGGAAGCTGCTGCCGAGAAGGCTAGATTGGTGAGAGAAGAAGCGGACCGTCGGCAGCGTGAAGCGGATGAGGTAGACGTGGAAGATCCACCTCCACGACCTTCAACAGCAAACAATGCTCGCGCAAACATTGTTGGCACTAGCCAAGATGGAGGTGGTATTCTCGCTACGGCTCCGCCTCGCTACCGGACCTCTACCGAGCAAGCCGGGATACGGTAGACAATTCACCAGGTTATAATAACCAACGTGGATGTCGCAGTGGAAGAAATCATCGCTCTTCCAGTAGGGCTTTGAATATGGGTTCAATGGAGGTCGAATTGAACGGAGCTCGAGTCTTCACGTCGCCAGTTCACAACATCGTAGGAGTGAAGCAAATTCTGGAGACTATCCTAGAAGAAGTGTTTAACTCGACGCCGGGCTGCAACGCACCCTAAGTTTGGTAGACACAGCAGCTCGGAAACCAATCAACTCGTGCAAGACAGAGCGGAATCCTCCAGCCCGATCTCATTCGCGCTCGGACCGGTATACGAGGACCCGGTCCGAAGGAGCTTCTTCAGGAGGAAGACTCGGGCACGTACACGCGCCAATCGCGGATGAACATGAACGTGCGTCTGATCAGGATTTACGCATACCACTCAATGGCCATCGTGATGTTCGTAATCTACTCATTGAACGTCATGCTGAAAGAGTGGAAGACCCGCAGAGACGGGAAGAAAACGAGCAACGGCGGACCGGTCATGTCGATGATCGTCCAAGGGATCCCATGCCAACTCCTGCAATCGTATCCGGTTCGGCTAGGCATAGGCAGGTTGCTTCGCCGCGCCCGGCCGACAATCGTCGGTGTAATGACAAACGAGGGCAGGGCAATCGGTCCACGCATCACGATGACCGACCAAGAAGAGACGATTACCATGATCATAGAGACCGGCGGGGACGAGACCGAAGGCACAGAGATGAAGAGCCTCGACAAGGCAACAATAATCGTCAAGATCCGCCTCCGCCTCGCCTTCGCCTCCGCCTCCACCTCCACCTCCGCCTCCTCCGGCGCAGGATAACAATGATGGCTCCGGAGCTAGAAATCGGGATGATCGTTATCACGACAACTCTAATGATGACAGGGATCGCAATTACCAAGCACTACGGACGTCGCTCCCCATCACCGGTATGGACCGGTTTGGAAGACGACGAGTACTCCATAATCCCAGCATATACGCGGGATCTGCGCATTTGCAAATACCCTAGGGGATTTAAGCCCGGTGCTATTGACAAATATGATGGCAAAGCTCCCCTAGCTGAATGGCTTCGCTCGTACACGATCGCCATCCGGTCAGCAAGAGGAGACATTTTTGTTTTGGTGAACTATCTTCCCATGTGCATGGAGCAGGCTGGACGCTTGTGGTTACAATCTCTACCCAAAGAATCTATTTCTTTTTGGGGCGATCTTACTAAAAAGTTCATTGAGAATTTTCAGGCGACTTCGAAAAGTTAGGGAACTACTTCGACCTCAACAGTCTGAAGCAAAAACCCGATGAGACGCTTACGGACTTCATCGGCGTTTTTGCAGCAAGAAGGCCTTAATCCCCAATGTTCCCGATCAGCAGATAATTGTTGCGTTCCAAGCCGGCATCCGAAGTGAACCATTGGTGCATAAGATCGGTCGGCGTAACCGAAATCTTACCATGACGGCGTCGGATTGCTTCAAGATAGCAGACGATTACGCTGCTGGAGAGTCAAACGTAGTCAATTTGCGTGGAAACAAAGGGAAGGAGCCGAAGCACGATCATGACAACCGATCCGGATCCAATAACAAGCGTAAGGCCGACAACCTAGTCGCTGTTGTTGACCAGTCCCATGGAGGAGACCGGCCCGCAACACATAAAAGAGGACCAAGAGAACGAGTCTCGTTTGAAGCCTTACTTGAAGGACCTTGCATGATTCACAATGGGAATCATAAGAAAAAGGAATATTTCCTGCTGAGACCGTTTGCTTCATTTCTGTTGAAGGTAGCACCCCGATCCGAGCAGCGCAATCAACGAGATGATAAGGGCAAAGACAAGAAGCGCAATGATGATGAAGACGATGAAGGAGGCTTTGAGGAGCCACTCGGAGAGGTGAACTTCATCTACGGAGGACCCGATGCTTATGAGTCGAAGCGCAAGCAGAAATTACCATTCGGGGAGCTCAATGTCGTCGCTCCCGCAACCCCGCAGTATCTGCGATGGTCGGAGGTATCGATCACATTCAGCAGAGACGATCATCCGGAGGTCTTGCCTAAAGCTGGTCGATACTCGCTCATCCCGGCGCCAATCGTCCATAAGGTCCGTCTGAAGAAAACTTTCATTGATGGGGGTAGCTGCCTGGATATACTCTTTGACAAAACTTTGCCGTAGCTTGGTCTCTCCGTGGCAGACCTGGATCATAGCGTTTCACCGTTTCATGGAATAATACCCGGTCGAAACAGTTATCCTTTGGGGCAGATTACTCTGCCGGTGACTTTTGGGATGAAAGAAATTATCGAAGGGAGAACATCATCTTTCGGTTGGTTGATATTGATTCAGCATATCATGCCATACTCGGGAAGACCGGCCCCGGCAAAGTTTATGGCCATTCCCAATTACCGGTATGTGATGCTCGAAGATGCCTGGGCCTCGATGGAGTCTTATCATTCCGGTCCGATATCAAGACCGCATATGCTTGTGAAGTACATAGCACCGAGTTGGCAACTCGCGTCAATTTAGAGGAAGAACACCGAGAAATCGGACAGGCAGCTAGCGCCCTTGAGACGCAGACGCCACTAGAGGAAGAAGCTCCATCCAAGAAGATTGCTAAGGAGAAGGTGAAGGCTGATGCGATCGCTTTCAAGACTATTCAGCTTGATGAGACAGACTCCTCTAAGGTCACCCATATCGGGTCCGACCTAGGAGACAAATAGGAAAGCATGCTCACTCTTTTCCTCCAAGAAAATAGCGATATCTTTGCATGGCAACCTTCCGACATGCCGGGTGTCCCTAGGGAGAAGATTGAGCACGCACCGTTGGTGCGTCCTTACGCGAAGCCGATCAAGCACAAGCTCCGAAGGTTTTCTCAAGACTGCAAGGAGGCCATAAAGAAAGAGATTACTAGACTATTAGCAGCTAAGTTCATTAGGGAAATGTATCATCCAGATTGGCTTGCCAATTCAGTCCTTGTACCGAAGAAGAATACTAAAGAATTAAGAATGTGTGTTGATTATACTGATCTCAACAAGGCTTGCCCCAAAGACCCTTTCGCGCTGCCTCGGAGCGTCTTTGTTTTCTTGATGCCTATTCTGGATATCATCAGGTTCCCTTAAGACCGCGTTCATCACCCCCTTTGGAGGATACTACTACACGACGATGTCGTTCGGTTTGAAGAACGCGGGTGCTACTTATCAGCGTGCCATGCAACGTTGTTTGGATTCACAAATTGGAAGGAACGCTGAGGCTTATGTTGATGATATAGTGGTTAAGTCCTGGAAAGTCGAAGATCTTCTCTCCGACCTGGCAGAGACCTTTAGCAATCTGCGGAACTTTTCTATGAAGCTTAACCCTGGTAAATGTGTGTTCGGGGTTCGTTCCGGAAAGTTACTTAGATACTTGGTGTAGTGGCGTGACATTGAAGCTAATCCGGAAAAGATCCAGACGATCGTTAACATGAAACCTCCCAGTTGTTTGAAGGATGTACGGAAGTTAATTGGATGTATGGCCGCTCTGAGCCGCTTTATTTAAAGACCGGGGGTCGGAGGCCTCCCTTTCTTTAAATTGCTCCGAAGCAAGATAAGTTTTGTCGAGTCTTAAACTCGGCACTAGTACTACCCGGTCCCTCACGAGCATGGAATTCGATGGTGCAACACACGGAACACACAAGAACACACGATTTTAGACAGCTTCGGGCCTCTCGATGGAGAGTAATATCCTACGTCCTGTGTGTTATGTATTGCCTTTAGCAGATTGCTAATTGCGAGTTGGCGAGAGAGTTTTCGAGGGATCCCTGCTCCGCCTTATATATCCGGGAGAGCTAGGGTTACATGCAGAGTCCTAATCGATTACATGGATTACATATTTGGAAGCTCTATCTCTAAGCTTTCCTTGTTAATTTAGAGTCCTAACAGATTACAAACTGCTCTTTGACTTGTTGCTCAATTATTCATATGTTGGTCTTGACGCCCGCCTTATTTCTATACAGGTATATGGAATCTTCTGTTATTCTATACTGGTCGGGGACCACTCTATGGGCCCTCTCCACCAGTCTTATCTTCATTGATTTGTCACCGTATCTCTAATTATCCATTCCTTTATCATCTCGTATACCTGTAAGGTAAGTATACGACAGCAGCCCCCGAGTAGTTTTTAATTTAACCTTGAATAAGACCGACCGGTCTTCCGCATGTTGGTCTGATTCCATGGTAAAATTAAAAAGAATTCCAACCTTCTGCAATACTTCTTTTCTATTCCAGTATGACTTAAAAAAATCCAAAAAATTGGGTATGCAAAATTTTTGTATATTTCCCACGATTATCATAGACCGTACTTAAAAATGAGGTACACCAATCAGGTGCACCCAATTGGGTATAGCCCCGACTCTTGAATCATTTGAACTCCTTTCAAATAATGCAAGAGTCCATTAGTTGATTCTTTATTATTTCCTTCAATATGCATTCTCTACAAACCGCTCCTTTCAATTATTTTTCACTTCCCGTGATCTCTGTAGACCGCCCTTGAACACGATGCACCGGTCAGGTGCACCCAATTGGGTATAGCCCCGACTCTTGTATCATTTGAGGATCGCAAATAATGCAAGAGTCCTTCTTGAGAGACTATGCTTCATTATTTTCCATCAAATTACATTCTTTATGCAATTTTCTGCCAAGAACATATTTTTCAGACCGGTCAAACCAATCATAAGGTCATATCTTTTAAAGATTCATATCAATATTAACATAACAGACCGTTTAAATCGGTCTTAACCCATAATCTGCTTAGTTAATTTTAACTAAGAACCAAAATCCTGGTTGATCGGACCAGTTTTTTCAATATATTCTCACATCGACTCGAGTCTCCATGGCCTATAATCAGCCGAATGATTAACACCCATAGCCTAAGGCATCCATTATTAAAATTGAGTTAGGCAAGATCCAAATCATCTTCGATCTAACTCTTTCATACCGCCCAATAATTAAATTCGGCACTATATTAATCCAATGATCCGAAAATTGCATATTTCGGACCGCTTTTTATTCATAAAAAGCCCCCATGATTATAATAATCATGTCAACTTATCCTTATGACCGTTATGTCATAATTATACAATCACATTAATGCTAAATTTATTGGGCTGTAAAAAATGGCCCAATAACTTTCCAACCTCCGAGCCCGGCTCGGTACCTACAAAAGAAACGACGGGTCGACCTAGGTCAAACTCATTCCCGAAATTTCACACACGCCCACCATATCTCCTTGTTCTTCGGACATTGCGATCGCACTTCTTCCTTCCCGTGTAAGCTAATCTCCAACTTCCTTTTTCAATCCAAGCAAGATGGGCAAGAAGAAATCTGCTGCCAATCCTTCTTCTTCATCAAGTGTTCCTCGCAGTCAACTTCCCTACGACATTCAAGATTTGGGTGATAGCAAAATCACCGAGACATCTCTCAACGAGATGGTTCTTGACGGGTGCCTTCCTCCGCAACCCATTCTCAACTGGAGTGCTCCAACTCCTGGTCAAATTCCATGGGGGATAGACGATTCCCAACAATTAGTGTTTAAGTCTTTCTTCCTTCGCGGCCTCGATCTCCCTTGCTGTTCTTTTTTTAGAGGATTGCTCTTCTTTTACGGGTGGGAGTTAGTGAACCGGAATCCAAATTCCATCCTCCAGATTGCCTTTTTCATTCATTTATGTGAAGCTTTTCTCGGAATTTGCCCTCACTTCAAGCTTTTCCGGTACCTTTTCTAAAACCGCCCGCTCCCCACTTCAGCCAACCGTGCTGCAGTAGGTGGAGTAGGAATACAGTGTTGGAGTGCTGAAGAATACTTCTCCCTACCTTTGAACAAAAGCTTGGCCAACTGGAAGAATAAGTGGTTTATTTGCGATAATCCTCAACCCGCTCTTCCCCTTACAGAGCTAAGGTAGCCAAAGAACTCTCCTCCAAAGACATCAAGGAAGACCTCAAAGATGATGAAGAAGTACTTGCCCTTTTGGCAAGTATCAAATATCTGAAAACATCAAAGGCGTCACAGCCGAAACGGTGCTCTGGAGCTTCATCGTACGGGGAGTCCAACCACTTAAATGGCAAGAACATCCAGCATGGTCCTTCAATGAAAATAGCGCCAATCCAACCGACGTAACGTCCCTTCCGGATTTGGAACGGTTAGGTAAACGTCTCGAAGAAGATGCTTCAATCCGGATACGATGAAGCAGGATGCCGTAGGGTGGGTTTGGCATTCAGCACGTCAAATCCCCAAGACTCCGTAAGTATGTTATTCTCCTTGAATACCGGTATTGGAATAATCACCGCATCGTTCCTCATACATCTTTTACTAAATGCAGAAAATGGATAACTATAGAAGTCATCCTCCACTTCCTCCCAATGATGCCCGGGGAGAAGATTACAAAACCAACACTCCCCTCTTGCCGTTCGGACCGGTCCGCTTCCCTCCACTCTTATTCAAGGGACTTCGGACCGGTCCACTCTTCCATCAATTGGGCCAGCTCCGAAGATCTCCAAGTCCGGGAAGATTGTTCAAGCCCCCAGTACAAGAAAGCACACAACAGCGCTCAATATAGCCAGGCCTATCGTGATTCTCGCTTCCGTACGGGAGATACCCGTACGGAAGCGCAAAACTTGAGGAACGGCGCCAAGAACAAGAAGCCGTCGAAAGAGACCGCCAAGCTGCTCCGGCCGCATTTGAAGCAGCTGTTGCCGGGGATCTCAAGAAGTTCCTCAATTAATAGATTCTCTTGCCAACATCCCTAAGAGGTCTCGGTATGGTATCCGGACCGGTACTTCGAGGGATGCTACAAGAGAGTCCCTTCCTACGCCGCAAGCCCAACCAGCGGTGAAGAGGAGCGCAGAAGGTTCAAGTGGGGAGTTCAAGGTCCTCCGGCAAAGAAAAGCAAGACTTCCTTCGGCTTCAAAAAAGTCTCCTCGTAAGTTTTCCTAACCCGGTTTGTTTTGATACTCAACCGATTAGGGTAATTCCAGCTCTTTCAACCCTTTTACCCGTCTTGTAGAATCCCTTCCAATCTTCAAGCCAGCATTGCTAGCTTGCTAAGAAATAAGCCCACTATCCCTGCCACAACTAGTGGCACAACACCAATTCCCGCTCCTACGGCACCATGTACCGTAAGAGCCTCCGAAACCAAGAGTGCAGCAAACGCAAAGGAAATCCCTGCTGCCTCAATTGAAGAACAGACCTCCAAAGAGGTCGAAGAACGGGTTGTCACCGATACCGATGTCGGTGACACAATCGTAAGTGACTTTCTGCCACAAGCCACTTTGTTCCAGGCCGCACCCGAACTCCCGTTGGGACATGTCCGGTTTCAAGAAATTCCCGTCGGGCCAGGACTACTCGTAAAGCTTCAGGTGCGCCAAGACTCGCCAAGATGGTGGTGGGTGATGTGGATGTTGATAGCTTGAGCGGAGCCAGAAAGTTCACGGCAACCGCCCGGTGGGATTCCCGTCAGGAAGAAGAGGCCTTGAAGAACTTTTCCGAGTCCGGCCGGTATATCTCCATCCCTTGCCCAGTCTTATCCTAACTTTTTCATATTTCAATCCGACCCTTTGATTCACCTATCCTGTAGGTTCTTCTTAAAAATTCTGAAGCCAAGAGTACAATTATTGCTCGTCTTGAAGAAGAACTGCACCATACTCAAGAGCGGTTGGTTGAACTCGAGTCTCGGACCGCCGGCCTAAAATCCAAAGAATCTGATTTGCTAAAGAGAGAAGCAAATCTGATGAATACCCATCACATGATGGAGGATCGTCGGCAGGAAATCGTCAAACTCCGGAAGGAGGTCCAAAGTAAGCTTCTAATTTTAGCCTTAATTTCTTTAGTTAACTTGTAACTCTTCCGACCGGTCTTATCCGCTTTAGCACTCGAGAATCTTGTCACTGCTCACAAAAAGGCTGTGGAAACACTTTCCGAAAAAGCGGCTGCTCAGAGCAAGCTCTTCAGGAGGGCTCCCGGATCGAAGAACAGCAGGCTGCTCCAATTGGTGAACTAGAGGGGAGCTCACCGCCAAGGATAACATTCTCGGCACGGACTCTTCGCTCCAACAAAATGCTTGAAGCTGATAATGCTCATCTGAAGACCGAGCTAGCTAAAGCATTAGAAGCCATCAAAACTACACAAATGGAGAAGGAAAGCACTTTAAGACCGCGCACAAGTCTGCTCAGCTTGCTCTCAAAGCAAAAGAGCACGAAATACAACGCTCGCAGAAGAGCGAAGCCAAGCTGAAGGCTTCAAATGTCAATATCAAGGGCAAGTTCAGAGCTGCGGACATCGGGCACAAGCGTATGTTCCTTCTTCCTATTTCTTGTTTAAGAAACACTTTTTAATACCGATCAACACTTATAACCTTTCCCGTACTTTTTCGTTTTCTTCGAACTTGCAGCAGAGCGGTATGCGGCGCTCGAGTATCCGAACGGGGGTCAACCCATTCACCAAGATGAGCTGGATCTTGAAACCGCTATCCGGGATGTCCCCGAAGGATCGGAGAGCACTCCAAGATGATCGCCGTGGCAGGAGGAGAGCATATCGCTGCCATAATCCAGTCTTGACTCCGGTCGAAGACTGCGATTTAAACTTCATCGAGTGGGTGCGAACACAGAGACAATCGAAGACCGGTTCAATGAGTTGAAAAATTCACTTATTGGTACCGTTTCTGAACTAATTGAAGATGTTCCTCTGAATCCGGCTGGCGTCCCGATAAATGAAGCTACGGCACTCCCTGCTCCGGGTCAAGCTGCTCAAGATGCTGCTGCCGCCTTTAGACAAACAGCGGAGGAGGAGTACGAAGATGTTGATGCAGATTTATTGCTCTCTTCCTCTCGATTCTGAAGGCACGCTTGATGATAAACTGGTAGAAGACCCCAAGACCGGAGATACCGGCGATTCCAGCGGACCTGCCCAGTAGTTGTTTATCGTTGGACCAGTCTTTTGTTTGCTGAACAGGCAGTTTGATCATAGTACTTTGTAATTTAATCATTATCCTTTTAATCACGCTGAAGTTTTAGTGTCCTCTTCTTCTCTTTTTTATACTGGTCAACAAAAATTCACCATCTTATCCCAACTAGTCAAATTCTATATCTAGGCAATGATGGTTATTTCAGCTTAAACCAACTATGACTGAATACTTGCTCTAATCAGCACAGATCACAATGCATAGCAGTAGGTTACTTTAACAAAATCATGCTATATAGAAAAATCAACCAGTCTTTAAGGTTTAAGATCACATAATATCACAAACTGCTCTTTAAGATAGCAGCCTACAAACCAGTATTTCAAAGGAGATGCTTAAAATTTCCATTCCTAAATATACCAATCGAAGCTTAAAACGAAAGTAACTAATTTCACGGACTGCTCTTAATGCAGCAGCCCCTGTCCTGACTAAATGACTGGTACTAATAATTAGGAATATCATAATTTCATAGACTGCTCTTATCGCAATAGCCCCGACTCGATAAATTAATGCAAAATTAAAATATCGAGACACAAAAGACGCAAACATACTTATACCAGAAATTAAGAATGCTTTATTATAGCACGGAGAAAGTTTACAAGAAAATCTTTGAGTATAAAAACGATGAAGTTGATCAATATTCCAAGAATTCAGAATTTCCTCTTCCTCCTGGGTCATAAGCCTATAAGCCCCTGGTCTGGAAACTGATTTAACCACAAAGGGTCCTTCCCGGACCGGTGACAACTTATGCCTATTCTTGTTAGACTGGATCTTCCGAAGCACCAAATCTCCCACTTGAAATTCCCGTGTGCGCACAGTGTGATCATGATATTGATGCAGTCCTTTATGATACTTGGCTGCTTGAATCAAAGCTTGATCCCTTAATTCTTCCGCGACGATCAACTCAATCTGACATTGGCCTTCATACTTCTCTTCATCATAATATTGCACTCGGCTGACACCATATTTACTTCTATGGGCAACATGGTTTCAGATCCATAGACCGACTAACGTTTGTACGCAATCCCCATAGTACCCAAGGCAATTCCTTAACCCACTTTCCAGCGTACGGCTTTAAGCGGTCAAAAATTCTAGGTTTAAGACCGGTTAAAATCATACCATTAGCGCGCTCAACTTGTCCATTACTCGCGGATGCGAAACTGAAGCATACTCGTATCTTGACTCCTAGACTTTCAACATAATTCTTGAAGAATTCTGAAGTGAACTGAGGCCCATTATCAGTAATTATACTATGCGGGACACCAAAGCGGACAAAGATATTCTCGTAAGAACTTAATTGCTCGAGCAATGAGTCGTACTAGTGACAGCTTCTGCCTCAATCCATTTAGAGAATTTATCAACTGCCACAAAAATATGAGTAAGCCCCCCGGCGCTTTCTTGAATGGTCCAAAAATATCCAGTCCCCAAGTTGAAAAAGGCCAAGTCATCGGGATTATCTGCAACTCATGAGCTGGAGTATGAGGTTGTCGAGCAAAGAACCGACATCCTTGGCAATTTTTAACCAGCGTATGCGCATCATCGATAGTCGTGGGCCAATAAAAACCATGTCGCAACACTTTCCAAACGAAAGTCTTTGATGAGGAATGATTGCCACGGATCTCGTTATGAATGCCTTCAAGCAATTGAATGCCATCGAAACGGATACACACTTCATCAAGATATTAACTCCACGTCGATAAAGTTCTCCTTCAAGAATCAAGTAACTTCATGCCCGAACCTCCAGTCTTTGCCGCTCGACTTTGTCTTCCGGAGTTTTACCGGATTGCAAATATTCATGATACGGAGTACGCCAATCAGAATCAATAATCATAACCTCGGTAACTCGCTCCATTTCTTCTATCCGTAATTCACTCCGAACCCCTTGGCCAACCTTACGCTGTAAGACCGCCTCCTCGGCCTTCGCTTCTAAGACCGCATCTCGTAGCCTCTATCTCTTTAATAGTAGCCTTGCGATCCATCTTAATGGATGGCTTACTTAAAACCCGAAGAAAGACACCAGGCGACACTGCTTGTCTCGAAGATCCTAATCCGGCTAGCTCATCCGCAGCAGAATTATTTCCGCGCAGTATATGAGAGAACCGCAGGCCATCAAATTTGTCTTCAAGCTTCCTTACCTCTTGACGGTAAGCTATCATATGGTCTTCATGAGCATCCCATACTTTGTTAACCCGACTGATCACAAGCATCAAATCTCCATATATATCTAATCGCTTAACTCCTAGCGAAATAGCTACCCGAAGTCCATGAAGTAAGGACTCATACTCCGCAGTATTGTTCGAAGCACTAAAATGCATTTGTAATACATATCTCAATGGCTCTTTCTGCGGAGTAAGAAGTACAACCCCAGCCCCCACACCTGAAAGCTGTAGGGACCCATCAAAATACATCTCCCAATACTCCAAATTCTGAATTGCTTGTGGCACTTGCGTCTCAAGCCATTCAGTAATAAAGTTAGCCGAAGCTTGTCCTTTAATGGCCGTGCGTGAAGAAAAGGTAATTTCATATTGTCCAAGTTCTATAGCCCATTTGGCAACTTGGCCAACAGCCTCCCGATTACGCACGATATCCCTAATGGCAGACCCAGTCTTGACCTCGATGGGATGTGCTTGAAAATAATGTTTCAACTTTCCGAGAGGTTATCACTATAGCATATATCAATTTTTGTAACTCGGAGATATCGCATCCGAGGCTTAGTTAGGACTTCACTTACAAAGTATACCGGATGCGGAACCAATTGCAGATGTCCTTCCTCCTTCCGATCAACTCGCTAATACCGTGCTCACGACATGAGTAGTTGCAGATATGTATAATTGAATGGTCTCATCAGGTTCCGGTAGTATTAAAATCGGCGGATTACTCGAGATATCCCTTGAGTTGATCAAACACGGCTTGCGCCTCATCTGTCCACTCAAACTTATCCTGCGTCTTGAGCAGTTTAAAGAACGGAAGGCCTCGGACTCCCAGTCTTGAAATGAAATTTCTAAGTGCAGCCATACATCTAGTCAACTTCTGTACATCCTTCAAACACCTTGGAGGTTTCATGTTAACAATCATCTGAATGTTTTCGGGATTAGCTTCAACGCCTCTACACGATACCAAATATCCTAGTAATTTTCCGTAACGAAGTCCAAACACACACTTACCGGGATTGAGCTTCATAGAAAAGCTCCGCAGATCATCGAAGGTCTCTTCCAGGTCGGAGAGAAGATCTTCAGCTTTCCGAGATTTCACCACTATGTCATCAACATAAGCTTTTGCATTCCTTCCAAGTTGCGAGTCCAGACAGCGTTGCATGCCACGCCGATAAGTGGCGCCAGACATTTTTTAAACCGAACGGCATTGTTGTGTAGCAGAATGCTCCAAAGGGGGTGATAAACGCGGTCTTAATCTGGTCCTCATTCTTCGGGGAATCTAATGGTATCCGGAATACACATCAAGAAAGCTAAGATGCTCGTAGCCAGCAGTCGAATCAACAACTTGGTCAATCCGAGGCAGCGTGAAAGGGTCTTTGGGGCAAGCCTTGTTAAGATCAGTATAATCAACGTACATTCTTAACTCTTTAGTATTCTTTTTGGTACAAGAACTAGATTGGCGAGCCAATCCGGATGATACACCTCCCTAATGAACTTAGGGTGTGATTGGTTTCCTGGATGGACCCTAGCCAGGACCGTCCGATGCAGGAACGACAAGTTTGGTTACCCGACCACACCCCGTAGCCAGGCCCGAGTCATGCAATATTCCCTCCGCAGCCCGGCCCAAGAGGAACGTGGGAGTTGAGCTTCTCTCCCGAGCCAGGCTCCGCCCACGCTCACGTGCTATCACGTGACTATTCCGGTCACCTCCCTCACGACCACTACCGCCGAGCTCCGGCCTCCGACCCTATGGCTCAACTTCGTCGTCGTCGCCACGGCACCTAGCTCGAACTACGCCACCGTCCTCTCCCACTCCGGTGTTCGGATAGAGCTCGCCGCCGCCGCCCGCCGGTTAGAGAATCTCAACAAGTCACGAACCAGATCCGGATGTCGTCCCTTTGCAATCCAAGTACGAGACGGCGTCGTGCTCGTTTAGCCGGCCGTTGCAGCCGGCGTTCGTGTCAAAGGCCAGCACGCCGGTGGTGAAGACTTGGCGGTCGTACACCAGGTGGAATCGGTCCCGGAGCTCGCCGGAGACAGCAGAGAACGCGGCCATCCCGTCGTCGTTGTTGTCGCGGTTGCTCGAGGTGGTGCTCACGCACGGCGACCAGGAGGCAGGAGCGCGTGTACGCGTCGAGGTATACCGAGGTAGGTTGTGTCTTCGACCTGCGAGCGGTCGAGGGAGACGGCGGCGCTCGTCAAACCGTGGTGGTAAAGCCACCCATACTAATCGTACAAGGTAAGCCTATCGGCTTCAAGCAGCCATCCAATCACAATCTCGATGGAGCCTAGCTGGACTGTGAAATGAACCAAACAACACGAGTTGCATCCGTAGAACCCGGCTTTCCTCAGCTGGCTCCGCCACCCATCCAGGCCCGAGCTCCCCCACGCATCCAATCACACCCTTAGCTGCTAACAATCTAGTTAACTCCTTCTTAATCGCCTTCTTGTGGTCTTGAGCAAACCTTCGGAGTTTCGCTTGACCGGCTTCACATCGGGCGCACCAACGGTGCGTGCTCAATCTTCTCCCTAGGAACATCCGGCATGTCGAAGGCTGCCATGCGAAGATATCCCTATTTTCATGGAGGAAAAGAATGAGCGCGCTTTCCTATTTGTCCCACAGGTCAGCCCCAATATGGGTGACCTTGGAGGGGTCTATCTCATCAAGCTGAATAGTCTTGGAAACAACTCGCATCGGTGTTCACTTTCTCCTTAGCAATCTTCTTGGATGGAACTTCGTCTTCCAGCTGCACCGGTGCCTCAATGGCATCCGCCGCTTCTCCGATTTCTCGACGTTCTTCCTCCGAATTGACTTGAGTGGCCAACTCGGTGCTATGTACCTCACAAGCATACGCGGTCTTGATATCAGACCGGAACGATAAGACCCCGTCAGGTCCCGGCATCTTCAACATCAAATACTAGTAGTTAGGGATAGCCATAAACTTTGCCGGGGCCGGTCTTCCCAAGTATAGCGTGATATGCTGAATCAATGTCGACTATCCGGAAGATAATATTCTCCCTTCCGTAATTCTCCTTTGTCCCAAAAGTCACCGGCAGAGAAATCTACCCCAAAGGATAACTGTTTCGACCGGGTATTATACCGTGAAACGGTGAAACGCTACAATCCAAATCTGCCACGGATGGGCCAAGCTCCGCGGGGTTTTAGCAAAGAGAATATCTAAGCAGCTTCCCCCATCGATGAAAGTTCTCTTCAAGCGTACCTTATGGACAATAGGCGCCAAGATGAGTGGATATCTGCCGACTTTAGGTAAGACCTCCGGATGATCGGCTCTGCTCGAACGTGATCGGTACCTCCGACCACCGCATATATTTGGGAGTAGCAGGAGCAATGGCGTTGACCTCCCCGAATGCCAACTTTTGCTTTCGCTTTGACTCATACGCATCCGGTCCTCCATGGATGAAGTTCACCTCTCTTGCTGGCTCCTCAAAACCTCCTTCATCTTCATCATCCTCGTGCTTCTTATCTTTACCCTTATCATCCCGCTGGTTTCAATGTCCAGACCGAGGTGCCACCTTTAAAGCAAACGAAGCAAACGGTCTTAACAGAAACATTCCTTGTTCTTATGATTCTCGTTGCGAATCATGCAAGGCCCCTCCAGCAGATGCCTCAAACGAAAGTCGTTCTATCGGGCCCCTCTTAGGAGGTGGAGGACGGTCTCCTTCATGAGACCGGTCTACAGCTGCAACAAGGTTATCAGCCTTGCGCTTGTTGTTCTTGGATCCAAACTGGTTGCCTTGGTCGTGCTTCGGCTCCTTGCCTTTGTTCCTGTGCCAATTGACCACATTTGATTCTCCAGCGAGCATAGTCATCTGCTATTTTGAAACACCGACGCCGTCATGGTAAGGTTCCGGTTACGCCTACCAATCTTGTGTACCAATGCTTCACTTCGGATGCCAGCTTGAAACGCCGCAATTATCTCGCTGATCAGGAACATTGGGGATTAAGGCCTTCTTGTTGCAAAAGCGCCCGATGAACTCCGTAAGCGTCTCATCGGGCTTCGCTTTAGCCTCGTTGAGATCGAAATAGTTTCCCGGCTTCTCACAAGTCGCCTGAAAATTCTCAACGAACTTTTTGGTAAGATCGCCCCAAGAAGAAATAGACCTCTCGGGAAGAGATTGTAACCACAAGCGTCCAGCCTGCTCCATGCACATGGGAAGATAGTTTGCTAACACAAAAGTATCTCCCCCTGCTGATCGGATGGCAGTAGTATACATATGGAGCCACTCAGCAGGAGGGGCTTTACCATCATATTTGTCTATGGCCCCGGGCTTAAATCCTCCGGGGTACTTACAAATGCGCAGATCCCGCGTAAAAGCTTGGATTACCGAATACTCGTCATCTTCAAGACCGGTCCGGACCGGTGATGGTGACCGTCGGGCCGGGGTAATGCCGGTAGTTGCGGTCCCCGTCATCATCCGAATAGTCATAGTAATGATCGTCCTGGTTTCTAGCCCCGAACCATCCTGGCGATCATTGTTGCCTTGCTCCGGAGGAGGTGGAGGAGGGGCGGTGGCGCCGCCCGACGATCATTATTATCTTGTCGAGGCTCCCCGTTTCGTCTCTGTTCTCCCGTCCTCGTCGGTCTCCGTGATCATGACGATCTTCTCTTCTTGGCCGATCATCACGATGAGCGGAGCGATTGCCGTTCCCTCGATGATCATTGCTTGGAGGATTGCCAACCGGGGCGGTGCTGAAGCAGCCGGACCATGCCTAGTCGAACCGGTCGGACGTGGGCGAGGTGGAGCAGGATCCCACGGACGCTCATCTACATGACCAGTCCGTCGTCGCTCATCTTCTTCATGTCTCCTGCGTTCCTCCGCTCCGTCCGCATGACGGTCAATAAGCACATTATGAGCGTCACGATTGCCATTGATCGGCACACGTAGATCCTGATTGGGGGCGCGTTCATGCTCGTCCGCGATCGGGGTATGCCGGGGTCCAATTCTTCCCCGGAAGAGGCTCCTTCGGACCGGGCTCTCGCGTGCCGCTCCGAATGCGAGCGCGAACGACTCGGAAGATTCAGCTCTATCTTGGACAAGCTGATTAGTTTGCAAAGCGGCCGCGTCCACCAAGCTCAAAGCACGCCGTAATCCTGGCGTCGAGTTGAACACCTCCTCTCGGAATAGTCTCAAGTATCTGTTTCACCCCACAATGTTGTGGACTCGGTGACGTGAAGATCCGAGCACCGTTTAACTCAACCTCCATGGAGCCCATGTCCAACGCCCTACTGGAAGAACGATGATTTCTACCACCGCGACATCCACGTCGGTTGTTATAGCCTCGGTGATTGTTCCGCCGCGTCCGGGACTCGCTCCGGTAGTGGTCCGGTAGCGGGTGGGGCTGTAGCGGGAACGCCCTCCCCTTCTTGACTAGTACCTACAATGTTTGCGCGAGGATTTGCAGCTGAAGCTCGTGGAGGCGGATCCTCCGTGTCCGTTTCATCTATTTCACGTTGGCGGCGGTTTGCTTCCTCTCTCACCATCCTAGCTTCTTCTACAGCAGCTTCCTCGGGAGTGAGTTCCTCAAGGATTGGGCCAGCCATAAATACTTGGAAGAAGGCTGGAGATCCTTCCTCGGAGTCGTTACCAAGCTTGACGGAGCTACCCATTATCACGGCACCGGGTATCGGTCTAAAGCGTGAGCGGTCTGTTGGTTCCGCTAAAGCTGCGTCGGTCCCACCGAATTCCATGCGTATGGTTTCGATCGTGATCCGGTGATCGCGCTTCGAAGCTGCGGCTAGATCGCGGATCGGGTTCATTAGGTGTAGCTTTCCGGCGGAATCAACTTCGAAGTTGAGGGATCCGAAGCGGATCTTGAAACCGGGTGCGAAGTCGACGTCAAACGAAGAAGCCATCGAACTCGCTTGGAACTCGCCGGGACCCCTACCGGCGCGCCAAATGTCGAGTCTTAAACTCGGCACTAGTACTACCCGGTCCCTCACGAGCGTGGAATTCGATGGTGCAACACACGGAACACACAAGAACACACGATTTTAGACAGGTTCAAGCCTCTCGATGGAGAGTAATACCCTATGTCCTGTGTGTTATGTATTGCCTTTAGCAGATTGCTAATTGCGAGTTGTCGGAGAGTTTTCGAGGGGTCCCTGCTCCGCCTTATATATCCGGGGAGCTAGGGTTACATGCGGAGTCCTAGTCGATTACATGGATTATATATTCGGAAGCTCTCTCTCTAAGCTTTCCTTGTTAATTTAGAGTCCTAACAGATTACAAACTACTCTTTTACTTGTTGCTCAAGTATTCATACGTCGGTCTTGACGCTCGCCTTATTTCCATACCGGTGTATGGAATCTTTTGTTATTCCATACTGGTCGGGATCACTCGTGGGCCCTCTCCACCGATCTTATCTTCATTGATTTGTCACAAGTATCTCTAATTATCCACTCCTTTATCATCTCGTATACCCGTAAGGTAAGTATACGACAAGTTTGAGTGGACAGGTGAGGCGCAAGCCGCATTTGAACAACTCAAGGGATATCTCGAGTAATCCGCCGGTCTTAATACCGCCGGAACCTAATGAAACCATACAATTATACATATCCGCAACTACTCATGTTGTGAGTACGATATTGGCAGTTGATCGGAAGGAGGAAGGACATTTGCAATTGGTTCAACATCTGATATACTTCATGAGTGAAGTCTTGACGGAGTCGAGGATGCGATATCTTCAAATGCAGAAATTGATATATGCTTGTCGTGATAACATCCCGGAAGCTGAAGCATTATTTTCAAGCACACCCGATCGAAGTTAAGACCGGGTTCGCTATTGGGGATGTAGTGCGTAACAGGGAAGCAATTGGACAAGTTGCCAAGTGGGCTATAGAGCTTGGTCGGTATGAGATCACCTTTTGTTCACGTACAGCTATTAAAGGGCAGGCATTGGCTGATTTTATTACTGAGTGGCTTGAAACTCAAGTACCGCTGGCAATTCAGGATTTGGAGTATTGGGAAATGTATTTTGATGGGTCCCTGTAGCTTTCAGGTGCGGGTGCTGGAGTCACACTTTTCACTCCATAGAAAGACCCATTGAGATATGTATTGCGGATGCACTTTCGTGCTTCAAATAATGTCTGCAGAGTATGAAGCTCGCTTCATGGACTTCGGGTGGCTATTTCGCTGGGAGTCAAACGATTAGATATATATGGGGATTCAATGCTTGTGATTAGTCAAGTTAACAAAGTGTGGGATGCTCATTATGATCATATGATGGCTTACCGCCAAGAAGTAAGGAAGCTTGAAGATAAGTTTTACGGTTTGCGCTTTTCTCATATACTGCATGAAAATAATTCTGTTGCCAATGAGTTAGCCAGATTAGGATGTTCGAGACAAGCAGTACCGCCCGGTGTGTTTCTTCAAGTTTTAAGTAAACCATCTATTAAGATGGATCGCAAAGCTACTATTACGGAAATAAAGACCGGAGACGCGGTCTTGGAAGAAAAGACTAGAGGGGCAGTCTTACGAGCATGAGATCGAACAAAAAACTCAAGATGAGGTTCAAGCGGAAGGAGTGGATCAATTGCCTAAGGTTATGATGATAGACTCGATCGGCGTACTCCGAATACTTGCGATCTGGTAAAACCCTAGAAGACAAAGTTGAGCGGCAAAGGCTGGAGGTCCGGGCAAGGAGCTATCTCGCTTATTGAAGGAGAATTTTATCGACGTGGGATCAACATTTTGATGAAATGTGTCTCCGTTTCGATGGGATTCAAATGCTGGAAGAAATTCATAAGGGGATCTGCGGAAATCATGCTTCGTCAAAGACTCGGTTGGGAAAGTGTTTTGACAACGGTTTTATTGGCCTACAGCCGCAGATGATGGACATAAAGTAGTTTAGACTTGCCAAGGATGTCAATTTTTTGCTCGACAGACCTCATACTCCGGCTCATGAGTTGCGTATGATTCCAATGACTTGGCCTTTTGCAACTTGGGGGCCGGATATTGTCGGACCATTCAAGAAAGTGCCAGGAGGATTTACTCATTTTTTTGTGACGATCGATAAATTCTCCAAGTGGATTGAAGATGAAGCAAGTCACTAGTATGACCACTGCTCGGGCAATCAAATTTTTGTAAAATATCTTTGTCCGTTTTGGAGTTCTGCATTGTATAATTATAGATAATGGATCACAGTTCACCTCGAGAATTCTTCAAGGATTATGCTGAAAGTTTGGGGGTCAAGATACATTATGCTTCAAGTATCACATTCGTAGAGCAATGGGCAAGTTAAGCGTGCCAATAGTGTGATTTTAACCGGTCTTATGCCCAGAATTTTTGACCGCTTGAAACCGTACGCTGGAAAGTGGGTGAAGGAGTTACCCTGGGTGTTATGGGGATTGTGCACGAACGTCGGTCGAAGTACGGGACAATCGCCTTTTTCTCTCGTATATGGATCCGAAGCAATGTTGCCTACGAAGTGAATATGGTGTCAGCTAGGTGCGGTATTATGATGAAGAGAAATATGATGAACAGCGTCAAGTTGAGTTGATCATCTGCAGAAGAGTTAAGAGATCAAGCTTTGATTCGAGCGGGTAAGTATCATTAGGGGCTGCGTCGGTATCATGATTGCAATGTGCGCACGCGGGAATTTCAAGTGGGCGATTTAATGCTCGGGAAGATCCAGTCTAATAAGAATAGGCATAAGCCGTCACCGGTCCTGGGAAGGACCTTTTGTGGTCAAATTAGTTACCAGATCGGGGGCTTATAGGCTTATGACCTAGGAGGAGGAGGAAATTCCAAATTCTTGGAATATTGATCAACTTCGTCATTTTTATACTTAAAGATTTTCTTGTAACTTTCTCGATGATATAATATAAAGTATTTTAAACTTCTAGAATGAGTATATTTATGTTTTTGTGCCTCGATATCTTAATTTTGAATTAACTTATCGAGTCGGGGCTTCGATATTAAGAGCGATCTGTGAAATTATGAAAATCCTAAATATTAGTACCAGTCATTTATTCTATACGGTATGGATAAAGACCGCTTCCATAAATTGTAATCTTGCGCTGATTAGAGCCAATGATTATATTGAAAAAGGTTATTACCGTTTTAGAATCGATTGGTATATTTAGGAGGAGAAATTTTAGCATCTCTTGTGAAATACTGGTCATGACGTGATAAAGCTCGAAGTGTTCATTATCTTTAACATCTTGAGTCGAGCGGCTGCTATCTTAAATGAGCGGTCTGTGATATTATGTAATCTTAAACCTTAAGACTGGTTATTTTTTCTATACGACATGATTTTGTTAAAGTAAACTACCGCTATGAGTTATGATCTGTGCTTGTGACATCCCATATCACGATTAGGGTCTAATGATCTAACTAAACCCTAAGCACCCTCATTAGTGGAACCCTAATGCTAATCACCCTAATTAATGTAAGAAAAGAAAAATGGGCAAAACCCTAGCCCTAAGAAAAACTCAAAAATTATAACAGTACTACCCTCATATTTTTGCACCATCATGTTGTACATGTCAAACCGTGAATTTACAGCATTTTTAAAAAATTGTTGGATCAAGTTTCAAAAGCTCAAAACTTCAAATTTGAATTCAAAACAGCACTGTTTGTAATTTTTGTATAAATTTTTAGAAACAGAATTTGACCTTTGTCCCAAAACAAAAGTTGTAGATCATAGTATGCTGAGCCACCATGATTTTTGGTTTGGCATTTGGACCAGCAGAAGTACCGTTTTGGATTTAAATTCAAAAACCAGTTTTTAAATTCAAAAAAATCCCTTCGAGCTCCTTGCCCAGGGGGCAATGGCGGCTCGGACCGCCGGTCCAGCGCCACCGTGGCCGCCCCGCGTGCGCCTCTGCCCCGTCCCGTCGCAGTGCCACCCTGGCAGCTCGCCAACCGCTCCTGTACCCGGCCGCCAACCAGCGACGGCATGAATTGAAGGCGCCACGCCCCTTTCCCCACTGCCGGCCGTGCACGCCCGTCCTGCCTCCCCTAGAAAATGGCACAGGAGCTAAGGTCCGATCTCCTCTCGTCACCGTCACCACCAAGCACATCTCGCTTACCCTCCGGACGGTCCAATTTCCCTCCTCCCGTCCTCGGCGTGCGCACGAGTGCAAATCACCGCTGCGAGTTGCTCGAGCTAGGCGAGCTCCCATTCCAATTTTCCTCCACGATTCCACGCCCAAGCACCCCTTGCAACTTCCCCACATCCCGTTTGCCCTCCCGTGAAGAGCTCCATCCGGAATTGCAAGAAAAGGGCGCCGCCGCCATTCCGTTCCGCCACCCTGCCGTCGAGTCCCCATCCCCGGACTCCCTCTACACCAGCTAACCCCACGCCACTCTTCTTCTCCGCAAGGTGATGCTCACGGACCTTGTCTCTCGCTCTCTCTCCCTCCGAGCTAGATGCGCGACGCCGCCAACCCCCTCATCCTCGTTTCCCTCGCCGCGCACGCCATCCCCGCCAAAGCACGGCCCATGCGCCGCCCTAGCACGCCGTCCCGCCCCGTCTCGTCGGCACCGACCACCGCCCGCCTGAGCGTGCCGCCGCCCCTGTTTGAATTAGGCAGTGGCAATTTTGTAAATTGTGCGAAGTTTCGTTAAACTTTGAAAAATTCATAACTTTTGATTTAAAAGTCCAAACATTGCAAAATAAAATTCTTTGGAATCCTCAAGACCTGTACTTTTTGAAACGTAACATGAACTCCTATGATTTAGTCATTTGTGTATTTTTCCAAAAATGTTAAAGTGCAACCCTTGTAAACTCATTAAATCCATAACTTTTAAAATAAAAGTCCAATGGAGATGCCACTTGGTCAAAGCATGTATTCTAGTACCCTTAAGCATCCGGCACAGGAAAATCAAAATTTCATTGCATATTTTTCAAGTTATGGCATTAATTGCATTTTCTGTAATTAATTTCGTATTAATCCTATATAAATTATTTTGGCATGAAACTTGGTAAATCTACTCTTCATAGACCTGTAAACCTGCACAAAATTCCATGTTTAATTTGGAGCAATCTAAATAATTATTTTATTGTCAGTTTGTTTAAGTCAAGAAATTATCAATTTCAGCATTTTAGTTATTGAATTTATGCTCTTAAATTATATACATGCATGCTTATGTTAATGTTTACTCTCCATAATGTTGCTTAGGCTCTCATGATCCGATTTAGTAGAAAGTTCCTTCATAATACACTTGTGTTAATTATTTAAGTGTTTTCCTAATTATGTTGCAACGTCGTTATCACATGTGATAATAGGGACTCCACTCAAACCCTAATTTCACTTGTTCCACATTTACATTTTTGCTTATCATTCTAAGTCTGAACCACAATGTTTAACATACAGCACTCATGTTATTTTGTCTAAACATTGCTTTGCCTATGTTATACCTACAAGTGGCAATTTAATTTAACTCCGTTAAAAGAGAAGGAATTATGTGTTCATGCATACTATTAAATTCCACGAATTTAACTTTAATAAATTATGCATATGGCATCCATACAAAACAACACGCATACATCATCATCACCATTGACCTTGTATTCTTTTTACTTATGCATTGCATTTCAGCCCATAGGTGACGACGTCGAATTCATCTCGCCGGAGGAAGCCGTTGCCACTCTCAACGCTTGTGAAGCTAGTGCTAACTTCAATCACTCCCAAGGCAAGCTTTGGTGCATTCCCATTGTTTCGAAATGCTTTCTTTTATCACTATATTAAGGATGATGAATGTGCATTTATGTTCCAGGAATTGATTGGAAATCCACGTGCATAAATTTCCCTATATGTCCTATGTAGATTATCTGTCAATCCCTCGATAGAAATGTTATGCCATGCTTATGGAGTCAACGATAGAATGGGACACTCACATGGTACTTATGCTACACTTAAATATGATAATTTGGTAAAATTGAGAACACCCCATTGTGACTCCACGAACAAGTTTGAGTTGTGTACCACTTGCATACCTTTCTTATGGGGATTGGTAAACCTATGTCGCTTGTGAATTATAAAGTGGGCCGGATATCTCACCGACCTAGAGGTGATGTGTATGGCACGGCGGTTGCACGGGTTGAGGACCGTTGAAGAGTACACGGGTTAAGCCTTGGGCACGTTGTTGAATGGGTCGCAAGGGGACGTGTACTCGGGTCGGTGGCCCCGTGATTTGCTTTATGATGAACTTGCGAACGGTAGCCATACGCGTTCTTAAATGATGTGTATATCGTGCATTTGGGTCTTTCCTGTAGGAGTAATAATTCGATAATTATCGCCGTCCCTCTCGGTTAATGGGCATCACTTGTTTCGAGCAGTTTACAATGTTAGTAAGAGGAAAGAAAGTGAAATGCTCGCTGTTTTATATTGATATCAATTGTATTGCAAATTCTTGTATTGCTTAGCACGCTCACTAAAGTTTCTCTTATGCAACAACCCTATTAATTTGGCTAATCATAAAAGTGCAAAAACCTAATTAGCTAGGTGCTGTTTTTATGCAAAAGCCAAGTAAAGCCGGCAATACCCCATGCATCTAGGTGTCGGTCTTAAATGGCCAATTTGATGGGCAAGACTTGCGGAGTGTGCTAGATACTCAGGCTTTGCCACTACATGTGTATTTTCAGGATTCCCGCAAGCCGGCTATTGTGATTGTTGTGGTAAGGTTGTGTGGGATGGAGAGGAGCCCAAAGAGTGGACCATCGAGTGGGTTCCTAGCTCTCCGACCCATGAGGAGTGAGCCGTGGCCTAGGCCGGCATGGTTCACATAAGCTATCTATGTATCGTCATGTTATGTAATCGCTTCCGCACTTTATTTCGAACAAAGAACATGGTTATGTAACTTAATTCGAGAACCTAATGTATCTGTTATTTGTAACTCTATGTTGTAATTTGAGACTTAATTATGTGAACTTGTAAATCGTGTATGTTCGTTATTGTGATGCTATGCATGGTTGCTTCGTCAACCATCTCCCAAGGCGATCCGTACCACACTAATCTATCTTTTGGGATAGGGGTGTGACACGTGGTATTAGAGCCGACTTGGGATTTGCGTCACGCTAACACTGATTCTAAAAATCTTAAAACCATTTTTGTGTCACGGTGAGGTACGAGTCTAGAAAGGCCAATATAAGGACTATATAGAATGGTGGCAAAATTAACCCCGTGTTATGATTGTTTAAATATTTGCAACTACGGCTTTGCCTAAGGTATGTTTGCATTTTCAGTTAGCGCTCCGTGCCCGCATAAGTAAGAGTAGAATTGTGATTTGTTTTTGCCTAAGGACAATGACGGCTCGTGGCGATACCACGAGGCGGTCCGTTCCATGGATCGTAAGAGTAGAATTGTGATTTGTTTTTGGTAGTTTCTTTTATTTTGATGTATTGTTTCTAGAATCACTCTCTTGCAGGTACATAACAACGCTTTAGTTTGTGTAGTCTCGTGTGAGAGGCGTGTGTGCCACCGAGGCGCTTGCCCGATATTCATATTGGCTGGCGTGGTATTTTATTTTGTGAGGACGTGCGGAAACGACATATTGAGCATTCATCATATTTGAATATCATTGCATCAGGTCCACCATATGCACATGAACTCATCAAAATGAAACAATCATGAAAAAAACGCCTCACATAGCTCAATTCTCACAAAAATTTGAAAACCGGAAACAAGAACGTGACAGATTTGTTAGGTTTCACGAAAACGAGCATAACTCCCTCATTACTCAACCACATAGAGAAAATGAGTACTTTATGAAAAGCTTGTAATATGCACTACAACAATCTTCTAGGCTCAGGGCTTGCAAAAATCTGGAACGTACCTAGAAATGGCCATTACAGAGAGCTATTTATGGAATTCCAGAATGTGCTCCGGTTCTGTCCCTGTCGTAGATTGAACATATCTTTCAAACGACTTGTCGGATTGAGCTGTTCTAGGGTGCGTTGGAAAGCTTATGAAATTATCTACAACTTTTGTAACAATCCAAAAATGTAATTCTGCCAGAAACAGGAGTAATTGTCGAATTTCCAGAACATGTCCAATCTGTCGAACTGAGTCGTGTTAGGTGTTGTGTGAAGAGCTTTGTTGCATGTTTTTGCAATCTTGTGCCATTCCATATTTCATGCTCTATTTATTAGCATGTATTGTTGTTGGATATTGAGTTTTGACTTGTGTTTTCAAAATTCTTCGACAGATGGCCTCCGGCAAGCTCATGTTGGACTGCGACAACCTCGCGCGGCGTGTGCACGAGTTGGAGCAAGAGCGCAATGCTCTGCAGGCCCCCCTCACCACCCGCAACGCCGAGCTCACTACCTGCACCGCCGAGCTTGCTGAGCGCACCGCCGAGCTTGCTGAGCCCACCGCCGAGCTCGCCGAGCGCACCACCGAGGTGGAAACCCTCCGTGCGTAGCTCGAGTATAGCGAGGCGGAGCGTTGGAACATCCACGAGCAGCTTCATGACGCCAACCTCGCCCTTGAGGGCGATGGAGTAGCCGTACTGTAGGCCACGCTGAACGAGCGTGAGGCACAGCTCACCGCTGTGAATGAGGAAAACTACCTCCTTTCCGGGTAGGTCGACGCTCTTCTTGAGGAGAAGGGCGAGTTGGAGGATAGTCTCTTGGAGGCTCGGGACGCTAGGGATGTTCCGGAGGGCAACCTCCATAACGCCCAGGCGACCATCGTGCAGAACAATGCCACCATAGAGCACCTCTAGGCTGCCAACAACGCCCTGCATGCCATCCTTAATGGTGGACCTCCCGAGCCACTTGAGATCATCCCACCCGAGGAGGACGTCGAGATGAGTGATGGTGAGGATGCCTCCGATGTTGAGGATGGAGCACCACCGTCACCCATCGGGGATGACGACGACTATGACGGTGATGAGGAGTAGTTGTCACGACCGGTGGTCATAGCTCTATGTGTTGTAAGATTGTAATCTCGTGAGGCATGTAACCGTGTAAGGAAAACGCTCCGCGTGTTGTTAATTAAGCTCTCCGAGATTTGTGTTCATGTGTGGGTCACATGTGACCGTGTTGTATTGGATTTGTGGTTTCCCGTGTATCAAAAATTTCTATCATGTTGCTAGCTATGTTGGGATCTATGGAATATGTGTGTTGTCAATGTATTATGCTTATTTCATCGCTATTTCTCTCGTACATGCAATCTGAAATTTTTGATCCCCTATGTCAAATATTATGTTTCTTGCCATTTTAGATCCTACTCTAATGAGCTATCGTGAGAAAAATTTTCATATGTGAGAGATGGTGAATTCTCGCCGTGGTGAAGCTTCCGGTAATGGTCAAGGTGGGAGGAATGAGCCGCTACCTAACCCTCCACCTATGACACCATTGGAGCAACTCGTGTACAATCAAAACGAGATGTTCCGCTTGTTCTTTGAGAGCTAAGCTAATCAAGGACAAGGCCAAGGACCGCCACCCCAAGGGCCGAGAAATTCCACCTATGCCGACTTTTGGGCGACTCAACCGCCAAAGTTGGGTGATGCAACAACCGATCCTTTGGAGGCGGATAACTTCCTCCGCATCATTGAGTCGAAGTTTGCTCTCCTTAATTGCACATCGGAGCAAAATACCCTCTTTGCGGCGCAACAACTTCGTGGCTCCGCTAGTGCATGATGGGCAAGTTTCACCGCCGCTCTTCCCGCCAGTACAAAAGTGAATTGGACGGATTTTTATACCGCGTTTCGCGCACATCACATTCCCGCCGGTCTCATGAAGCGCAAGTTGCAAGAATTCCTCAATTTGAAGCAAGGTACTGGAACCGTGCAACAAGTATGCACGGAAGTTCAACTACTTGGCTCAATATGCATCCTATCACGCCGACACCGATGATAAGAAGAAGGATTGCTTTCGTTCGGGGCTAAGGCCGAAGTTGCAAGATCGTTTGGCTCAAGTCACCACCGGCACGTTCAATGACTTGATGACTACCGCGATTGTGCAAGAAGATGCTATCCGTGCTCACCAAGAGGACAAGAAAAGAAAGCATGCCGTAGGAAATCCATCCGGCTCCGCTCCGCCTATGTACAAGTTGGCCATCACTTCCCCGTCCGGACGAAGTTTCGGGCCACATTACCGCCGACGGGGTCCCGCCAATTTGTGCCACAGCAGCACCACCACTCTCACGGTGGAAATCAGCAGCACAACAACTCGTTCCGCTCTCCGCAGCAGCAATACCAAGGTGCTAGACCCGGTCCTCAAGGTCCGTGCTTTAATTGTGGACGTCCGGGTCGTTTCGCAAAGGATTGTCGTGTTCCGACACGTAACCCGAGCAACAACAACAACAACAACAATGGTTCCGAAAGTGGCAACAACAATCAAACACACAATGGGAATAATGGGAATGGAAACCGCAATCAATCATCCACTCCGAATGCTAAGAATGGCCGGGTCAACTATACCACGGCCGAAGAGATTCAAGCGGGAGAACCGGTACTTTCGGGTATGTTTTCGGTCAATAATCACTCCACTTTGGTTCTTTTTGATTCCGGTGCAACTCATGATTTCATTAGTCAAGCATGTGCAAAATCCCTACAACTCACTCCTACCGTTTTGGATATTCCTTACATCATTACATCACCCGGTGGAAAGATAAAAACAAACCTAGAGTTGAGGAAAGTACCCCTAAACCTAGAGAGAAAAGTATACCCCTCATCGCTCATAATTTTAGGAGGGCAAGGAATAGACATAATCCTAGGTATGAGATGGATGAATCTCCATAAAGCCGTTTTGCACATCGATTCCCGAGAAGTTCACCCGAACTCACCACTCCATGGTTCATCTATTCTCCGATTGCCACATCCTAAAATCTCCACCTCCAAAACTACCATCTTGAGGAAAAGAGGATTGAGGATATTCCCGTGGTATGTGAATTTCCCAATGCGTTTCCGGATGACTTACCGGGCATGCCACCCGATCGGGATGTTGAGTTTAAAATTGAGCTCCAACCCGGTACGACACCAATTTCCCGTAGGCCGTACAAGATCGCTCCTAAGGAGCTAGCGGTGTTAAAAGAGCAATTGAGTGAGCTTATGGATAAAGGATATATTCGCCCTAGTTCATCTCCGTGGGGATGTCCCGCTCTCTTTGTGAAGAAGAAAGACAAGACGCTACGTCTATGTGTGGATTATCGCCCTCTCATTGCGGTGATTATCAAGAATAAATACCCGCTCCCTCGGATTGATATTCTCTTTGATCAATTAGTTGGTGCTAAGGTCTTCTCTAATATTGATCTCCAATCCGGTTACCATCAAATTAAAATCCAAGCCGAAGATGTTCCAAAAACCGCATTCTCCATGCAGTATGGTCTCTTTGAATATCTTGTCATGTCTTTTGGGCTTACAAATGCTCCGGCTTATTTCATGTACTTGATGAATTCGGTTTTTATGCCCGAGTTGGATAAGTTTGTCATGGTCTTCAATGACGACATTCTCATTTATTCGATGTCCGAAGAAGAGCATGCCGAACACCTTCGTGTTGTTCTCCAACGGCTTTGTGATCATCAATTATATGCCAAATTTAGCAAATGTGAATTTTGGTTGAAGCAAGTTCCTTTCTTGGGTCATATCATATCCGCGGAAGGTGTGGCCGTTGACCCGAGTAAAGTTGAAGAAGTGCTTACTTGGAAGTCCCCAAGATCGGTGAGACAAATCCGAAACTTTCTCGGTCTAGCCGATTATTATCGGAAGTTCATTCCCAATTTTTCAAGCATAGCCAAGCCTATGACAAAATTATTGGAGAAGGATGCTAAGTTTAAATGGAGCCGTGAATGTGAAGAAGCCTTCCAAACTCTCAAAAAGCATTTGACCACCGCTCCGGTGTTAACACAAGCCGACATCACCAAGCCGTTCGACGTGTATTGTGATGCGTCCAGCATCGGTTTAGGGTGTGTGCTAATGCAAGAAGGTCGTGTCATTGCTTATGCTTCCCGTCAACTTCGCAAGCACGAACAACACTATCCTACCCACGACTTGGAATTAGCCTCGGTTGTTCTTGCATTGAAAACTTGGAGGCATTATCTACTTGGAAATATTGTCAATCTCTACACCGATCATAAGAGTCAAATATATCTTCACCCAACAAGAGTTGAATATGAGGCAACATCGATGGTTGGAATTAATCAAAGATTATGAGTTGGAAATTCATTATCATCCGGGTAAAGCTAATGTGGTTGCCGACGCTTTCAGTCGTAAGGATCAATGCAATCATGTTACCGGTTGTTCTATGGAAAACTCGGAAATTTCATATTTTAGTGAACCAAGCCTTCGAGTTATTCCCTATGGCTCGTTGTATAATCTAGCTCTTATCCCTACCCTTCGTGAGGAAAATATTAAGGTACAAAAGAAAGATGAAAATCAAAGAAACATGACGCCATTCCGTTCCGCCACCCCGCCGTCGAGCCCCCATCCCCTGCCTCCCTCTACGCCGCCTAACCCCACGCAGCTCTTCTCCTCCGTAAGGTGATGCTCACGGACCTTGTCTCTCACTCTCTCTCCCTCTCGAGCTAGACGCGCGACGCCACCAACCCCCTCATCCTGTTTCCCACGCCGCGCACGCCATCCCCGCCAAAGCACGGCCCATGCGCCGCCCTAGCGCGCCGTCCGGCCCCGCCTCGTCGGCACCGACCACCGCCCGCCTGAGCGCGCCGCCGCCTCTGTTTGAATTAGGTAGTGGCAATTTTGTAAATTGTGCGAAGTTTCGTTCAACTTTGAAAAATTCATAACTTTCGATTTAAAAGTCCAAAAATTACAAAATAAAAATTTTTGGAATCCTCAAGACCTGTACTTTTCGAAAAGTAACATGAACTCCTATGATTTAGTCATTTGTGTATTTTTCCAAAAAATGTTAAAGTGCAACCCTTGTGAACTCATTAAATCCATAACATTTAAAATAAAAGTCCAATGGAGATGCCACTTGGTTAGAGCATGTACTATAGTACCCTTAAGCATCCTGCACAGGAAAATCACAATTTCATTGCATATTTTTCTAGTTATGGCATTAATTGCATTTTCTGTAATTAACTTCATATTAATCCTGTATAAATTATTTTGGCATGAAACTTGGTAAATCTACTCTTCATAGCCCTGTAAACCTGCACAAAATCCCATGTTTAATTTGGAGAACTCTAAATAATTATTTTGCTGTCAGTTTATTTAAGTCTAGAAATTGTCAATTTCAGCATTTTAGTTATTGAATTTATGCTCTTAAATTATATACATGCATGCTTATGTTAATGTTTACTCTCCATAATGTTGGCTAGGCTCTCATGATCAGATTTAGTAGGAAGTTCCGTTAATAATACACTTGTGTCAATTATTTAAGTGTTTTCCTAATTATGTTGCAACGTCGTTATCACATGTGATAATAGGGACTCCCCTCAAACCCTAATTTCACTTGTTCCACATTTACATTTTTGCTTATCATTCTAAGTCTGAACCACAATGTTTAACATACAGCACTCATGTTATTTTATCTAAACATTGCTTTGCCTATGTTATACCTACAAGTGGCAATTTAATTTAACTCCATTAAAAGAGAAGGAATTACGTGTTCATGCATACTATTAAATTCCAGGAATTTAACTTTACTTAATTATGCATATGGCATCCATACAAAACAGCACGCATACATCATCATCATCATTAACGTTGTATTCTTATTACTTATGCATTGCATTTCATCCCGTAGGTGACGACGTCGAATTAATCTTGCCGGATGAAGCCGTTGCCAATCTTAACGCTTGTGAAGCTAGTGCTAACTTCGATCACTCCCAAGGCAAGCCCCGGTGCATTCCCATTATTTCGAGATGCTTTCTTTTATCACTATATTAAGGATGATGATTGTGCATTTACGTTCTAGGAATTGATTGGAAATCCACGTGCATAAATTTCTCTATATGTCCTATGTAGATTATGTGTCAATCCCTCGATAGAAATTCTATGCCATGCCTATGGAGTCAACGATAGAATGGGACACTCACATGGTACTTATGCTACACTTGAATATGATAATTTGGTAAAATTGAGAACACCCCATTGTGACTCCGCGAACAAGTTTTAGTTGTGTACCACTTGCATACCTTTCTTATGGGGATTGGTAAACCTATGTAGCTTGTGAATTGTAAAGTGGGCCGGATATCTCACCGACCCGGAGGTGATGTGTATGGCACGGCGGTTGCACGGGTTGAGGACCGTTGAAGAGTACACGGGTTAAGCCTTGGGCACGTTGTTGAATGGGTCGCAAGGGGACGTGTACTCGGGGTCGGTGGCCCCGTGATTTGCTTTATGATGAACTCACGAACGGTGGCCATACGTGTTGTTAAATGATGCGTATGTCGTGCTTTTGGGTATTTCCTGTAGGATTAGTAATTCGATAATTATCGCCATCCCTCTCGGTTAATGGGCACCCCTTGTTTCGAGCAGTTTACAATGTTAGTAAGAGGAAAGAAAGTGAAATGCTCGCTATTTCATATTGATAGCAATTGTATTGCAAATTGTTGTATTGCTTAGCATGCTCACTAAGTTTCTCTTATGCAACAACCCTATTAATTTGGCTAATCATAAAAGTGCATAAACCTAATTAGAGCCAGTATTTAGTCATAGTTGGTTTAAGTTGAAATAACCATCATTGCTTGGGTGTAGAATTTGACTAGTAGGTTTAAAATGGTAATCTTTGATTGGCTAGTATAAAAAAGAGAAAGGAAACCGAAGACTGATCATAATTATATTACAAAGCACTATGATACGAGATGTTTGTCTAGCATGCATAAGACCGGTCCTATGATAACATCTACTAGGCAGGCTCGCTGGAATCGCCGGTATCACCGGTCTTGGGATCTTTAGTTAGCCTATCATCGACAGTTCCTTCGAATCAGATGGAGAAGGCAAAAGATCGACGTCTAGATCCTCGTATTCATCTTCCGTAGTCCGTCTATAGGCCGCGGCAGCATCTCAAGCAGCTTGGTCCAAGGCGGGAAGTGCCGCGGGTTCGTTTAGTGGGACGCCGGTCGGGTCCGGAGGAGCATCTTCAACAAGTTCAGTTACGGTGCCAATGAGTGAATTCCTTAACTCATTGAACCGGTCTTCGATTGTCTCTAGATGGGCACCCGCTCCGATGAAGTTGAAATCACAGTCTTCGACCGGAGTCCAAGACTCGGATTATGGCGGCGATATGCCCTCCTCCCTCACCGGCAACCATCTTGGAGAGCTCCCTAAGTCTTCGAGGAATGTCCCGGATTGCACTTTCTAGGTCCATATCCTCTTGATTGATGGGCTGACCCCCATTTATATACTCAAGCGTCCTCATACTTCCTGCCGCAAGCTCCGAAGGAGAAGAAGTAAAAGAAAAATCAGAAGTGTAGACCGGTATTAAAGAGTGTTTTCCAAACAAACCGGGAGGAAGAGACTTACGCTTATGCCCGATGTCCAATGCTCTGAATCTGCCTTTGTTGTTAACATTAGAAGCTTTCAGCTTGGCTTCGCTCCTCGCAGGCGTTGAATTTCGCCTTCTTTTGCCTTGAGCGCAAGCTGGGCCGACTCGTGCGCAGATCCTCACGGCATTTTCCTTTTCTATCCGAGCGGACTTGGCAGCTTCTAGAGCTTCTACAAGCTCGGTCTTCGAGCGAGCATTGTCGTTTTCAAGCGTCTTATTAGACCTAAGGGTCTGCGCCGAATGTTATCCTTAGCAGTGAGCTTCCGTTGAAATGTCTGTTTTTACGGAACTTCCTTCGTTGACAAAACTTCCTTCATGACGGAACTTCCTTGACCGACGAAACTTCCTTCGTGACTGGTTTACTAGTTGAAATTGACCCCTTTTTGGTTTCTTTTGTGGTTGGAAAGTCATCCAAGACTTTTTGGTACTTGAGCATAAAGATCCCGTCAAAGAAATAGTAAACAAGATTAGTTCACCCCTCTTTGAGCTTGCATACAGCTTGATTTGTTGCCGCTTTTCTTCACTTAATTTGATATTGGGGCTACCACTTGTTTTCTTATTTCTTGAGCGTCATCACCAAGAGTTTGACTTGGAATTTCTCATCTTTGAAGATCATCTTCCTTATTATATTCATAAGTCACTTGAGATCTTCAACATACTTGATGCTTAGAAATATATAACTCTTGTTGCTTGGTACATCGACATTGAGCGTCACCTTCCCTTCTCCTATGATTCAGTTCCTCTGCGGTAAAACATAGTTGCCCTTCAGTTTCACATGGTCCATTGGAATAGGTCATGCACAATTCTTCACCATCGAGCTAACTCAAGTCATACATAACTTATATTCAATGTTGCGCTTCTTATTGAAGATCTCCAATATTTATTTGATCAAGTTGCTTGAATCTTGAAATAGGTCTTGTCATAAAACTTCACTTGATCCCTTCATGTCTTGTTCATGCATAAGCTTGTGTTTATGGAACAAATATATTTCAACCATTGTCTTTGTCCCATATCTTTGAATTAGTGCACATCTATGGACTTTTCAAAATGTTCTTCATTCATGTACATTCACAAATATCTCACTGATTTTCACAATGTACATCCACAAATATAGTCCATACGTAATGCACCCACACTCTTCATTCCTGCTTAAGCATTCTCACAAGAGCATTAGTCCTTCAATCATGTTGTCATTCAATACCCAAAACCCACAAGGAATCTTGATGCACTTTCAAACAAGGTGCCGACATCTACCAAAATCTAACCAAGGAGGAGAAGCATGACTTATGTGACTTCTTTCACAGTGTTAATATTCTTTCTAGCTATTCATAAAAATCTGAAAACTTGTCCATCGGAAGGAGAACATGTTTTTCCCATGAAGGCTCATGACTGTAATGTCATGCTGACCATAATGCTTCATGTTGGTATCGGGAACATGTGCTTCTTGTTCAATGCTATCTCTAGGAAGGTAATTGATGAGAGAGCACTTGATTATATAGAAAAGAACTTATACAAGATCTTGTCTCTCCTTGAGGTGTACTTCCCACCATCATTCTTTGATGTATCCGAACACCTCATTCTTCACCTGTTCATGGGGTTAATGTGACACCCCTACCTTGTAAAGCACGAGGGATTGTCGCACAGGACCGCCTCGGGAGACATTCGACGAAGCGAACGTTCATTGCACATCCGTTAACGATACATCCACAATTTCCATATACATTATAGGGTACATGAGTGACATATTTTACCTATGAAGTTCAAGTTCATACAAGCCATAAGTTCGGATTTCTAGATTTCATTACAATACTTTAATTTACATAAGCGGAAGCGTAAATAAACTCGATGATGTTAACCTTAAATGCAACACATCAGCCCGTAGATGTGCCACATTCTCCTCAATAGGCTCACCTGCACAAAAATGTTAACAACAAAGCCCCGAGTATCTAATATACTCCGCAAGTCTTACCCGACAAAAGTGGTTTCTAAAACCAACTCCTAGTATGCAGGGGGCTGACTGGACTTTCTGGGAATAGCTAAAAACAGCACCTATGTATAAGTCTAAATTCATCTTTTAGCCATATTAAGAGGGTTGTGACATAAATATAAATTTAGTGAGCAAGGGTAACAAACATGGTTGCAATATAAAATTTAAGTGCTTCAAAATCAGCAAGTATAATAACCATATTCACTTCATTACTATGATGCGATCTGCTCGAGACAAGTGGTACTCATCACCGCGAGGGACAGTGATATATATCGATTTACATCCTGCAGGACCCAAATGCACGACATACACATCATTTAAGAACACGTATGACCACCTTTCACGAGATCACTGTAGATATGAGCCGGGTCCACCCTCCGAGTGTGTGTTCCCCTTGCAACCACGATACGTCGGGTCTAAGGATAAACGACACACCCTCCATCTACTCACAAACCCATGCATCCAGCGTGACCGACACTTAGCACAAAGGGTGGAGTGACCGTCTAACACTACGAATCTCAAGTTACATCAGTTTACCAACTCCCATACGAAGGTATGCATTTGGTACACAACTCAATACTTGCTCGCGGAGTCACAATGAACGGTCCTCAACCAACACGCACGGGGCTATGGCGAACAAGGTCCAACCTTGTCACCGCATCCTACACATGCTCTTCCCCGTACGGTCTCCAATTTAATCATGTGAGGGGGCAACAATATTTAAACTTATACCGAGAGGTCTCCAAACCACTCGATGTTGCTACCGATGACTCATTTAAGCATAGCCATTCTATCAAAAAAAGATTATACCTATCCAAATACCATAGGCAATAGGGATCATAATGCGACTATGGTTACGATCAACTCCTAAACGTAAATGCACAATACATAACATAGACATATGTGGAAATAAAATCGGGAACTAAACTAATGAGATTATGCACCGGGGCTTTTCTTGGGACGGGTCGAAGTTAGCACTCTCAACCAAGTTCAATTCCGCGGGATCCTCTTCGTGATTTCTTTCTTCGGTCGGGGTCCCTATATGGATGCAATGCATGATGTGAGTATGGATGCATACACAGATATTTAGTTCATGGAACTTTCTCAATAATGAATTAAAATGATAATGTGTTCAAGAAATGAACATGCTTATGTATGTAATATGATGCTTGCGTATGGATGATAGATCATGACTACATGTCAAGGGGACAAACTTCTAATTAAGAAAAACATGGATAAAGCAATATATAAGCACATTACTTACAAGCAAATATAAGAATTTATCCTCTCCTAGCTGAATAAAGCATGGTACACAAGTGAGAGTATTTAAACTACTAACTTTTTATTATTTCATAGGGTTATGTACAAACATAAGCATAAACATGGGGTATGTCAAAATAAATATGCACATGCTATACTCCTGCCATAATTAACCATATGGCCCATGAAAAATATGGTCATGCATAAAATGCAACGTTTTGACATGAATTAAGCATATAAGGATATATGACAATATGTGATGCAACTAATATTAACTTAACAATCCTAAATGAAGCAAATAGTGCTACAAGCAATTTCATACATGATCTCTGTGCAAATACATAAAAGAATCATAAACAAGCATAATAAACATTTATGCACTAAGTATAGGCCTTTTCATGCATGAAAATATGTAATATGACAACATGACATATTATGACAATATGGAATGGCAACTTTCAAAATTAAGCAACTAGTGCTACAAAGCACTCCTAAACATGAATTCTATAGCAAAACATGATTTTTCTCATGAGGAGCACCAGAAACAAATAATATGATATTTTTGTATGCATTTTGCCTAATTAAACATTTATAGGCAAATATGTGCTATATAAGCATATAACGATAAATATGATGAAAACATGTATGAATGTACAAAAGGCATGTACCAGAGGGTCCAATATGTTATGGAAAGTGCTCATGTAAATTTTCATAAATTTTACACATTGCAAAAATTAAATTTACATTTTTGAAGGCTTAACAAGATAGCATTTCTTTTTACATGAAACTCCAATTTCTTGCACAGAAACCTAGGTAAAAAATTTGACAATTGCAAAGTTCATGTTTCAAGTGTTCCAAAACATTTTAGTTTGCATTTTTCTGATTTCCTAGATTTAGGGTGTGTGAACAGTAAAACAAAATCAGAGCTCATGTGTAGCTTTGGATCTTCTATTTCCCTAGGATAGGGCTGTGATTTGAGCATGAGAGATGGTTGCAAAAGATGGATAAGGAAGTGATACAACCATGGTGAGCTTAAGTGCAACCAAGAGCTCACCGGAGAAGCAAAAATCGACGGTGAAACTCGAAGTATTCTTGATGCCATACTTGAGGAAGAGCTTGGGGATCAACTAAACCACACCATGCAAGAGTTGGAGGGAGTCCAAGTGCAGCCTCTTGCTACCCTTGCTCATGCCAAGGTGAATCATGGCATGGAGTTTGAAGGTGAGTAGCCATAGTGGTTGTGTTTCGAGAGAAGAAAAGAGGAAGAAGATGAAGACTTGACTGGGGCACTTGACCAGAGAGAGGATGAGGGAGAGGAGTCCCTTGACGTCTAGGTGAAGCCCCTGGTCTGTCTAGGTGGTGGGAGGCTTAGGCGAGAAGCAAGCTAAGAGATAAGAGAGAAAGGGTGGGTCCCTCAAGATTGAAGAATCTGCCAACCTTACTGTTGCGGCCAACAGCAAGTCAACCAGATTTTTCTTGGGCTTGCCAATTTTTGTGGTGGTGTAGCATCAAATTTGGGACAATTGTTGTATAGAACGTTTCTCGAGAATCAGCCTACAAAAATTAATAAAAATTCTACACTAAAAATTGTTTTCTGCTTTTACTGAATTTGTAGAGCTATTTAACCTTTTCAAAAATTACGTTAAAATCACTAAAATTCCTATTTTTGAATACCCTTCATGATTATGCAAAAATATTGGTATGGTTATGTTAACATTTTTGAAGTGTGTGCATAATAACCTATCGGCAATATTGAGAGCACTTGCATATGAGTTAAATATTGCAATATGGCTATATGTCATTCTATGCACATTTTAACATGGCAACTTCTAAACAGCAATTAAGCAATAAAACCCTTCTAAATACAATCCTCATGATGAAACCTACTGTGAGGGGTGATGTGATAAATTTTGATGAAGTTTGTATATTAAAAGCTTTTAAAATGGGACTTTCCAAAGCTTAACATAACATGATTTTTACTTACATGAAACTTTGATTTTTACCACAGAACCATACATGGCAAATGGTTCCATTGCAGAGTACAAGTTCTAAGCTTTCCAGAAAGTCCTTATGTGACATCCCGTGTCACAATTTGGCATTTGCACTGTGCTAAATATCAATTTGCATGTGCAAAACCTCATTAGAATTAATTCCCACATAAAATAATAAACTAGGGTTGAATTAGGGTTTCTTTTGGCTCAAAACCTTAGCTCTCAAAAATCTTGATGATCTTCCATGGTAGTACCTCCATGTTTTTGCATATTCTGGTAGTACACATCAAAACATGAATTTAGGACATTTTTCTCAAATTTTTTACGTTGGCACATTGTCCTAGAAAAAATCATCTAAGATTAGAAAACAACATCTGTTCTTGAATTTTTATAATTTTTTGCAAGCCAAATCAAAACTTTTGCCAATAACAAAAGTTGTTCCATATAACTCTCTGAACGTGTACAAAAATAGGTTTTCAAAAATACCAAGCAGAGAATATTATTTTGGAGCAAAAATAGAAGTAACATGCAGGGGCAATTTGGTAATTCTAGGGAACCTCGGTGAAACAGCCATGGCATAGTGGACAGGGCCACCGGCCAGCCTCCTCCGCCGCCGACGCCCATGCCGGGTTGGCACGCCACCGTCCTCTCCCTCCTGTGCCTCTCCCACGCGTCGGGCATCACGGAGTCGCGTTGATTTCACGCAGAAAGTTCCACCGTTGACCGCCATTGCCTCCTTCCTGCTCCGGCCGCAATGATCGATCTCAAGATCCCACTGCTAGAGGTGCCGCGTCATCACTCCAGCTCTCCCCACGACCGCACAGCAGCACACAACCTCCTGCATTCCATCCAACTCCTTAGCGCCACTTCTCCCCTTCCACAGCAAGCTAATTGGCCAAAAAGCCCAAAACGCCCCAACTCCGGCCGCCGCGTCCGACATGGAAATCTGCTGGGCTTCGGGTGAGCTCATGAGCTGGCTTGCCCTCCGGAAGGTTCCTAAGGCCCTTGCTGACCCTCACCTCCCTTCCCAGGTCGATTCGAGCAACCGCATCGACCGAATCACCATCTTCCCCGCCACCGTCCACCGGATCCGTGCCGCCCGCAAGACGCCGCCTACCTCCCTACTTCCTCCGCCCCGACCAACCCTATGCCAAGCTTCACGGTGGGCAGGTGATGCTCTAAACCCTAGAACCACTCGGTTTCGCCCCGTGGAGCATGAGCTCCTGCGTCGGAGACTTCCCCGCCACCGTCGTCGTCGCGCCCGGTGGTCCGGCCACCGCTCGCCGTTAGGACCCAGCCCAAACGGTCCACCGTGCCAAACCGTGCACAGGCGGCCAACCACAGCTCCAGCGCTCCACCCTAGCCCAACGCCGGCGAGCGCGCCGCGCTGCTCCGGCGAGCTCGTTGCGCGCTAACACTTAGCGGATTTTTGAATTCGCAGTGGTAAAACCGTAAAAACATCAAACTTTCAAGCAAATTAAAAATTGAATAACTTGCGGTGGAAACCTTGGATTTGAGCAAATGAGAACTGTTTGGAAACCTTGCGATCTGTAATTTACAATGAACCTATTGGCCATAAATGTTTATGTGACAAAAATAAAAGTTTGATGAACCTTAAGTTGCTATCACGTTAACAAGGCTTAACAAGATTGAGTTTTATAAATTGCGTAACTTTCACTAGGTAGCTCGGAAGTACTCGACTAAGCACTTGTTGGAAAGCTTGAGAAGTTTACTTTGCCATGAGTACAGTTGCCAAACACTTTATGTGGTGAAAATGAAAGTTTCAAGTACTTTAAACTGCTATCACGCTAAGGAGGCTTAACAACATTGAGTTTTGGGAATTGCATAACTTTATCTACACAGATCGGAATGATGTAAATAATCACTCTTTGGAATCCTAAGGAAGTGTACTTTACATGACCCTACTTGATTTACCAAGGTTCTGTGGTAAAAGTTGAGTTTTATGCAAGTTAAGAACGCATCACGTTAAGCCCCGAAACGGCCTTAAATAAAATACTTTTGTAAATAAATCTTCACCAAAGTTGGGCACACCATTTCATTTGGCATGTTTCATCATATCATGCATGATTCTTATGCATTCGGACATGTCATGTTATTTTTGGACATTTATGTTTAAGTAAACTACTTTTGCCTTGTCGTGCATGAGATGGTAATCTTGTGAAGGGTGGCCATACATGTTCTTAAATGATGGGTATGTCGTGTGTGGGGGGAAGATCACCACCTTACCCCAATGGGCTGGCCCGGAGGAAATAGGCCCAGCAAGGCCAAGGAAGAAGTGCCTCACATGCCTGGTGGCCCAAAGGAGAAGCACTTGGAAGGGAGTACTTGGGCCAACCAAGGCCCAATAAGGCCATGAAGAGGGAATTCAGCCCATGAGAGCTAGTCATGTGGGCATAAGTGTAATTTAAAGAGGCTGATGGTGACCATTAGGGTTGAGAGAGTATGGGGCTATAAATACTCTCTCAACCCATCACATCGGCAGATTGGACTCCTCCTGTAATATCACCGTAATAGAAATGAGAGTCTTCGTATGGGGTCCTTCGTGATTCCTCCTAACCTCCAAAATACTCTGTCCCTTCGTAGTTTTCCTGTTCCTTCTCATTAGGCCCAGCCCAAGGGCCTCCGTAGTCCCGAAGCCCGTTGCCACTCTTCGGGACATCCTTGGGCTGGCCTAATCCTTGTTGATTGTGGCCTTCGTAACCACAACAGCTGGCGCCGTCTGTGGGGAGTGAACAGAAAAGTCTACGTTATGGCCGGGGATATACCGGAAGCCGAGAGGATAGGCGATCCTCGAGTTCGACAGACAGCAGATCTAGTTGATACAGCCGGTCAAGAGGAAGGCACGATCGTGCAGGGCGATTTACTTGAAGGGGTGATCAACGAAGGAACCTCGGCTGTGACCGAAGGGGTTCACGAAGCACCGGTACAAGCCACACCGGAAGACCTCGAGCTGCAGCGGGAGCAGTTGGATTCAAAAAGTCAAGCTCAAGAGGAGAGAGAACGTGAGGAGCAAGCCCGAAGGGAGGCCCGGGAATGGCTTCGCCATGAGGAAGAGGTCGCTCTTCGTGCGGAGGAGAGTGTCGGGCTTCTTGCGGCTCGGCTGGAAGCGGAGTACAAGCAAAGGAGGGAAGCTAAAGAGCGTGTGTTGAGGGCACGAGCTTGGGAAAACTTCACAAGACAAGAAGTGGGATACAAGGAAAGGCTGGAAGTTGCCATTAAGACTCAAGAGTTGCTAACAAAGCAGCTGGAAGTTCTAAAGAAAGCGAACATGTCGGAGCGACAGGCCCTAGCACATGAAGCTTATCGAGAGCTGCCTTCGCAAGAATCGGGGCTCGGACGGACAACTCAGCCTTCGCAGGATCCAATTCCAAGGCAGATCGTCCTCCCTTCGGCTGCAGGTTCAGACCAGGGTGTTGAGGTAGATCCTTCCTTACCTTTGACATGGGAGTTACAAACAGCGGTGTGGCCTCACCGGTTGGTCGGAGTCAAGCTCCCGGTGTACGAGAGGGACAACGGACCCGAAGGAGTTCTTCATCCGTTATGAAACAGCGGTTGAGCCCGCCGGTGGAGGAGATGCAATTAAAGCAAGAGCGTTGCCATTAGCACTGGAAGGCATAGCAAGCACTTGGTACTCTAGGTTGTCGGCACGATCCATCAGCTCTTGGGGGCAGCTAAAAAAGCTTTGTCGGTGCATTTCCATGGATCTCACCGGAAGGAACTAAACAGCGGACACCTAGCCACGTGTTGCCAAAGAGAAGGTGAAACACTCGGCGCAGTTTACTAAGAGGTTTATGCACTTGAATTGTCAAGTGGCGGATGTCCCGAAATCAATTGTTATTGAGTCCGTGGCAAGGGGTCTTCACATCTTTTAAGCCCGAAGAAGGATAAGGGAGAAACGACCGCAAACTCTAGACCATCCGCTACGATACTCGGAAGCTCAAGTAAGGGTCGAGGAAGATATACGGAATGCAACGGCAGGTTGGCGCAACCAATCCGACCGAAGGGGGAGAAGCATTCAGATGAGTTCAGGCTGATGGAAATCAGTAGAAGATGTCAAGGAACTTGTATAATGTAGAGCAAGAATACCCTCGAGCAAGAAAACCACCCTTCGGAACAGTCACAAGGGTCTTCTCGATCGAGCGATCATATAGGAGGAGGTCGCGGCGAGGCCGAGGCAGGAATTTTTTAGGGAACAGGGCACAGGGATTCTTCTGCTATTTTCATGGATTAGGGGCAAATCACACTACCAACAATTGTGAAGAAATCAAGGCAATGTGTGCAGCAAGGCGAAGGGGCAATCCGAAGGCCCTCGCTCGATAATGCATACTAGTCACTACACACCCATCACACCTTCGCAGGCGCTGCCACCACCACCGCCCTTACCATTCCCGATGCCCTATGTTTCACCCCTCTACGCCCTGTCGTACCGGTCGACGCAGCCGGTTCATTACCCACCGATAGCTCGGTTCGAGCAGGCATCATCTGCCTCCCCGGCAGGCCCAACCTCCGAGGCTCATCAATCGGGATCAAGGGTGATGCATCAAGCCCCATTGGCGAGCCAGCCCAGTAAGCCTCGCAGTCAAGGATCTAAGGGGACGATCCTCATGATCACCGGAGGAAATGGCAGGGACTTTCCGTCCAAGAGACAGCAGCAGAGATTACATCGAGCAGGTTTCTCACGTGGTAGCTTGCCCTCCGGTCGGAATCCACAAATGGATGGATGTTCCCGTTGCTTTCTCAGCAGCTGACTTCGGGCCCGTGATTTATCCACATGATGATTCTTTCGTGATGAGAGTCAATATCCATGGCTTCGATGTGCACAAAGTTCGGTTGATGGAGGTAGCTCAGCGAGATGTCTTACTATGGAACACCCTTGAGAAGATGGGATTCACTCGAGCAGATTTGCAACCTTCGTATACCCCCTGCAAGGCTTCGGAGGACAGCCAATTCACCCTATAGGTTGCATCACCCTCAAAGTCTCGTTTTCAGGGCCGAATAGACAAGGGGGAACCGAATCGAGGATATCAAATTTGACGTAGTGGACATGATATATCCATATAACGTGCTGCTAGGTCGAAGGGTCATCAACAAGTTTCTGGCCATTATTCATCATGGTTACCTCCGTATGAAGATGCCGGGACCGGACGGGGTCATCACGGAATATGGGGATCAGGCTGAGGCACGAAGGCTTGAAGTTGACTGTCACACCCAGTCTTAAGGCCAAGACCGAATGCATAGCTATATGTGTGCCGGGATCAATTTATCACACATATAGAGACAATAGTGAAATAACAATATAACCAATGCCATAGTATAACTTATTACATCATCTCAAACGTATCTTTATTACATAACCTGATTAAATGTCTCAAAAGACTAAACTAAACTCAGCGGAAGACTCCATACGCCACAGGCAATCAACCGGGAAACGCACGCCTAGTAGTAGTCTTCATCAATGTAGTTCTTCTCGGCTTCGAGCAGCAGTAGTGTATAGCAACAGGAAATAGAAGAGTGATTACATGTAGTACTCAGCAAGTGTGGGAAATAAATGACATGCAAGCTGAGTAAAAGGAAAGCCGACACGGGGTTTGCAATAGAAGGACCTATACTAGTCAAGTTAATTAAACAACCTATTTACTTTGTGATAAATGAACCAACAGGTTACCCCACCTGTTTACCACCGTAAGCTACCCCACTTACGAGTAAACCACACTACAGATTACCCCATCTGCGGCCAACCTCACTACATGCTACCGCACTTGTAGCTACCTAAGGGTTACTCCACCCAAACCATCCCTCTAGTTCTCGTGAGGATCCAGGCCGTTCGTGACCATGAATACGGCTGTTAATAACAGTTTTCACACTCTGCAGAGGTTGCACAACTTTACCCACGGGTCGGTGATTCCATCACTATTCGGTGACTAAAACCTCCATTATACCAGCACACTTCCTAAGGTGTGAGGCCAAGAGATCACCGCAAGGTCTTTCTAAGGACTTCCCAGCTTGCAGAACGCCCATGCTAAGGTTTCACCGCCGTAGAAGTGACGCATCACCCGGAGGCCCCCTCTTGCATGGTGGCTTCAAGTACTCTGCCTTTCCTCACTCGAATCCCGAAGCTCCCCTTCCTTCATCCTTCCTCGACGCCCGTAGAACCGGGAAGCTACCTTGGTACTAAACCTTACCTACCCATTATCAGCTCCGTGCTTTGTGCGGAAGTCCCGGGTTGCCGCTCCAAGAACCGGTCCTTATGATCCCAAACAGGTACTACCGCAAACCGACGAGTACTACATCTAGTACCTGTGCATACCCGCACCATCATCCACATCCTCCTGTCGGGATCACCTAAGTTCCATGTTGCTAAAAAGCATCCCCAATTCATGATCATTATGTTCAAGTGAATAATTAATCAAGCTTAGCATTTAGTTCAGTTTGAACCCCATTATAAGCAACTAGCAATGACGTACCCATCCTAGCATACTACACCATAACCAAGGCGACAAGGTAGAATATGGAACAGGACATGACACAATTAGGATTCAAATTAAACTGCAATGCATAAAATGTAAATTCAGAAAGTAAGAATGTAGGCGCAATGTGCATCAAGGATACTTGCCTGTCTCCTCTTGCTGCTGCTGCTCAAACTCTAGGTCCTGGAGATTCTCGTACTCTTCCTCGTCTAACGTCACACCGAAAAAGCACACATACATAGTAAATAAGAAAACAGTACACCAAACAATGCCTACTGTCTATGAAAATAGTACCATTCAATACTCGTCACTGCGAACTCGTGAGCGCAAGAATCACCTAAATCGGAGTTACGAGCTAAAAGTTATAAAGGTTTTAAGATCTAGGGTTTAAATTGTAAAACAACAGCTATAGGGACCTACTTGTAATTACTGAAAATTAAAGGGACCTAATTGTAATTATGGAAAAGGTTAGGGACCTAAATGAAAAAGTACGGGACTGAAATGTAATTTAGGAAAAACTTAGGGGTGTTTATGTAAAATTACAGGACCTAAACATAATTATAAAATTACTCGGGGGCTAAAGCGTAAAATTTACATTACTGCACGCCTAACAGGATTAAAACATAAATATAAATTAATCTAGGGTTGATTATGTAAAAGTGGAGGGGTTCTTAATTAATTAGTTAAAACGGCGGGGGTGTATTTGAAAATATGCCAATACCGGTTCGACCTTCTAATCTAGGCCGTCCGAGCCGGATCGGACGGTGGAGATTCGTCCGACGGGGTGGCGGCGGCCGACGGAGGCCGGCGAGCGGCGGCGTCATTGGAGGTCGCCGGAGCTAGGCGGAAAAGGGGCTCGGTGCCCTATTTTTGGTGCGGGAGCACCTTCGGGATGCGGGGAGGGTGGCGGACTCACCGGTGAGGTTGCTTGTGACATCCTCTCCGGGATACCCGGGACTCGGTACAGGGGGACACTCGGTGCAGCGAGTTACAACAGTTCATCATCTCATACAAGCCGGAATATATACTTCATGGTATAATACAACCAGGTTTTCGAAATACAACATTGTACAGCGGAAGCATAATACATTAATGAAGTTTACAGACCTACGAGTCTTGCAGCGGAAACTTGTACTTTACACCAAAAGATCACTAGCGTGATGTACTCGAGCCCGTCGTACATCACGATCATCCTCGCTCAGGACGTCGGGATCTGTTCCCACTTGAGGGAACCACCCTCGGAACACGGCTCCTTTTTCCGGACAGCTACCGTGACGATCGTGGAAGAACAACTCGGTCCTGAAAAACATAACGAACAAACCTTGAGTATTCTAATACTCAGCAAGACCGACCCGTCAACGAGCACGCTAAGGCCGACGCCTAGTATGCAAAGGCTTTCCGGTCGTGGAGTTGACTCTCTTGCGAAAACAGCTCTAACGGTTGATCCTTACTTTCAAGTTTTAGCTCGAGTTAAGTTTGATAGCTAACAAGGTTTTGCAGTCTACAACTACTGCAATCAAGTTTGCAAGAAAAGATCATTTGTGACCAACAATTCTTTCATCTCTCAACCTCATCTTTCAGCTTGATTACTACGATGTGACGAGCTAAACAAGCGGTACTCATTACTGCGAGGGACAGCGATCCGAATCGATTTATACCAGCTGACAAAACCCGACTACACGACGTATACGCATCACACCGATCGTATACGACAACTTTTCCCGCTAGCACCGACAGCAGACTAGCCATTTCCAACTCCCCGGAAGTATGGCGACGCCACGACTATCCTCGTGGTCGACCCATCTCCCTCCCGTGAGACTATCCTCTCACCGACAGCCGGCAAAAGAGAGCCGGCTACGCTACATCTCTCGGGGCGATAGGGTACATCAGCTTGCTGGGCCCATGATACCAGCATGTAGTGCGGTACGTTCAAACTTGTTCAACTAAGCCGACAACGGTACGGTCCTTGACCGACACGGACGGGGCTACCACCTTGCAAGACCTCATCTCCGTCTTGCCCTTTCTCCTACAGGGCCCGTCCGGTCTCAACTTCTTTAACACCCTCATCTCATCATCTTTAGTGTCAACACATAAACGCTTAAAGCCTCCATGCTTTAAGTGCCCTAACTAGCTACCGTTGCCACCTATGAATTAAGCTTAGCCTCTATCGAGCTACCTGTACCAAGTATAGGATAAACAGACGGAAACCTACCATAATGCATCTAGGGTGTCAACCAAAACCCTAGCACCTAATGCACAAGCATAACTGTACTATGTGAAAAAAAATAAAATATTTAAAAACATAGGTAGGATGCACCGGGCTTGCCTGGATTCGAGTCGGAGTCGACTTTCTCGTGCGTTGGTCGACTTCGAAGCTTCCGTCTCCTGCCTCGACCTCGGACGGAAACTCGATCACGCCGGGCCTAGGTCGACCAACAATACGTTGCGACTTACAACCATGCATGCATGAATGGATATGACATGACGTGCAATGATTGTATTAACCAAGATCGTTCATTAGCAATTACTCCTTACTTAAGCTTATTACTTTGCAATTAGTAATTAACAATTAATCGTGTTCGTTAAGCAATAAGTAATAATTGATCATGCTCATTAATTATTGCTTAATCAAGGTCATTAATTAACAATTAATCTCGTTTATTAATTAACCAATACTCATGTTCATTAATTAACCATTAATCATGTGCATTAGTTTAACAATTCATGATTAACCATTAATCAATGATACATAGGGTACTAAATTGGGATCACATGAATGACGGTGTTTATGTTGAATTTTGGAAAACAGTTTTCACAAACACTTTCGTCTGCAGTATCTCTAATTTTTAAAGAAATTTATTTTTCAAAATCAATTAATAATTAACATAAAATAATAGTTTATCTTAAGAAAGGGGATTAATCAAACTATGAAAATATAATTTCTCAAAATAGGTATTTGAATTCATAATCAAATAGAGAATAATTTTATGAGTCTAATGAACTTTGTTTGACATTTTTCTGATTTTTGTGGAATTTTCTATGAATTTTGCAAGTTTGGACAAATCCTGGAAATAAAGAAAAACGTGAATAATAAAAGGGCCTTTGGGCTGATAGGATTGCAGCCCAGTGGGCAAGGCGGCCCACCAGGGCGCGCGGCCCGGACCACGGCCAGGGCGTTGCAACCCTGTCCGCGGTGGCCGGAACCCGGCGGCGGCTCGCCGGCGTTGGGAAAACATCAACTAAGCTCGTCGGACACATGGCTACGGATTCATCTCGACGCTAAGAATAAGATGGTGGAGTGGCAGGGGCGGAACCTCACCGGAAAACAGGCCGGCGGCGACGAGACGGAAACGCGGAGCTCCGGCGACGTCGCGTGCTTGCGGCAGTGCTCCGCTTCTTGAGTTTATTCCTCGGGAAGTTTCGTACGCTCGAGAAGAATACCGGCAAGGACGTTGTCGTCTTTAGGGAAGGCTGCACCAGGTCGTCGATGGTGGAGCAGAACCGGACGGAGCACAACGGCTGGGGAAAAATGGTTTGCCGGCGATCTCATGGGAGAGATGAAACCACAACATGGTCGGGGGAATGAAGCATAGAATCGTGCACTCTATGGATGAAGAATCAAACTTTGAGGCTCACCGTGGAGCACGAATTTTACTGCAGCGCCATGGTGGTCGGTGGTGATGGTTGTCCGGCGAGACCTCAAAATACTCACTGCCCGGTTAACGGTTTGGGATGTGGTTTCTTCCTGGAGCTTGAGAGGATTGAGGCGCGTCTAGGGGTGCCTCTGCCTGGAGCTGAGATGAACTGTAGCAGCAGCGCAACGAAGCTTAGCGGTGGCAGCCATGGCGGTTGTCCTCCGGTGCGAAAATACGAGAGGGAGAGAGACGCACGACTTGCGGCTTTATTGCGGACGACTAGAGGAGTAAGCTACTCGCGTGGCCCGGCGGGGCTGTGTGGCGCAGAGGAGTAAGGGCGCGTGGCCGGAGCTGGCCAGCGCAGCTCGCGGCGACGTCGGTGCGGGAGGAAGAGAGAAAGAAGAAATTGGCACCCGGTCTGTTTTGCCATTTTTGCAAAAACACCCTCCTGCTCTTAATTAATTGAAAAGCATATTTCCAAGGCTCGAAAAATTATGCGAAAATTTAGGGATACATTTGAGAATGTTCTGGATCTTTTTCCTTTTAGGACAAGGTTCAAGTTCCAAATAAATTTCGAATTAAAAAATTCAAGTTGAAATTAAAAAGAGGCGCTTTCATTATTGCTTGTGGACATTTTTACAAAATAAAATAATTTCGGAGCAATTTCATGAACCCTTTATCATTACGTTTGACCACCAGAAATTGTTAAACACAATAATTTACTTTCATTTAAAAGTATTTTTAAGATCTTAATTTAACTTAGGTTAATTTGACATTTCATGTGTATTTCTTAACACAAAATTTAATATTTTTCACCAATGCACAAGATGACATGCTTATGGATGACATGAAATGCACTTTGATTTATTAGGGTTGTTACAGCCCTCCCCTTACAGGAATCTCGTCCCGAGATTCACGATTCGAGCGACTAGATGATGGTACTAACGATCTCTCGGCAATTGATTCGGAGAAACTCTTCTTGCTCCTAAGTAGCTTTCAGCTTACGAGTGATTGCTCCGCTGAATCTTGTAGAACTTGATGGTTCAACGTCGAGTCCCTCGCTCCTTGGTGTCAAGCACTCGATCGAATGTTCATCACACGTCAAATCTGGTCTGTAATCGTTCCACGTTTGCTTGTCGGTATGTCTACCGATGGTTTCGAGCACTTCTTCGATTGAGACCCGTGGAACACATTGTGGATTCTTGATAAGTGTGCTGGCAATCCCAAACGATATGCCACTATTCCACATCTTTCTTGAATTGGAAAAGGTTCGATATACTTGTGGAGCTAACTTTTCTTAAATTGCAAGTCGTTGGGTAGCTTTGATAGGAGATACCCGGAGATAACTTAGTCTCCAGCCTTGAGCACTATTCTCGACGTCCCTTATCCGATTTGATGAGATTTAGCTCTCTTTAGGTTCTGTTGAATGAGGCTTACTTGCTCTTCGGCATCCTTTCATTGGACCCGGTCCAGGATATTATTCTTTCTCCACCTTTAGACCAATTCAATGGCGTGCGACAGCTACGACCATACAGAGCTTGGAACGGTGACATTCCGGCACTTTCTTGGTAGCGGTTGTTATATGAGAATTCTGCTAACGGTAGGCATCTTTCCAAATCCTTGTTGTATGTCAATATACCAACTCGAAGCATATCTTCTAGCCCTTGGTTGATTCTTTACGTCTGTCCATCCGTTTGAGGAGAATAAGCTAAGCTTCAAATCAACCTCGTTCACAATGACTCATATACTGCTCCCAGAATCTGGATACAAACCGAGCTCCTTGATCCGAGATGATGGTCTTTGGTACTCCATGTAGACAGAGAATGCGGCGATGTATAGCTCGCATATTTCTCGGCGGTGTACCGAGTATGTACCGGTATGAAGTGAGCTGCCCTTGGTCAACCTGTCCACTATGACCCACATCAAGTCGTGCTTCCGTGGAGTTAACGGTAAGCCGGTAATGAAATCCATACTAATATCTTCCTGTTTCCATTCGGGATACTCAAAGATGGAAGTGGGCTCTGTTTGCTTCCGATGACCTGCTTTCACTCGTCGAGCGAGTGTTTCACTCACGGACATACCTTGCTATTTCTCATTTCCTTCTTGTCTACCAGAATCTTTCTTCATATCTTGATACATTTTGTTGGTTCCAGGATGAATAGAATACTTAGAGGTGTGTGCTTCATCCATTATCTTCCGGAGAAGTTCCGGGTTCTTAGGCACTCGCTAGCCTATTCTTGATCCAGATCACATCTTCGCTACCTCCTCGAAGACACTTCATTTCACCCTTCTTAATTCGTCTTTTAATGTGACTCATACCAACATCTTTCTTTTGTGTTGCTACCACTTCTTCGCCAAGAGTAGGAATAAGGGACAATTACTCATTACTTCATATGGAAGGATCCGAAGATCGGGCTCGCTAATTTCCTCTTTGGATGCTTCGATCAATAGCTGAACAGTGAGGTTGTTGCAACTAGCTTTCTCGAGCTGGAAGTGGATACTCGGTGCTTAATGGTCACTGCAGTCAAAGGTCGATAATCCACACATAACCTTAATGATTGAGCCTCCTTCTTGACAATAACGTTGGACATTCCCAAGGCGATGTACTTGGGCGAATATGTCGTACAACAACTCTTTCAGTTCTACCCTTAGTTCTGCGGCTCATTGGGTGGCATCCGATACTATCTTCTTGATATCGGTGCAGTTCCGGTTGAAGTTCTCTCTCGAACTCTACTTGTCCGATCAGGTGACAAACCTGGTAAGTCTTCCGGAGAACATCAAGGTATTCGCAAACTGCAGGAATGTCTTCCAAACTTTTACCGGTAGTTTTATAGATCACCGGAAAAATAGCTTGGGAAGAAGTCCACTGAAAACAATCTCGTCCATGAAGAGGAGAGTTCGGATGAGTTGCACAAGCATCTATACCCAGATCTTGCTTTATAACACTTCATCCATCTTAGGCTAAGAATCGCATCCAATCCTTGTCCGCCTATGACTATAAAGGAGGTGGGATAATCCTTACGACCCAACTTCAATGATATCTCCGTAGTACTTTGATCTGCAAGCCTGTTACCCAGGTGATAATATGAGATGTGGATAATCATCTTGCATGACGGAGGGTTATATCTTGGACATATCCTCTTGCTGATGAAGTTGCGGTTTGCTCCCGAGTCAAATAACATAATGGCAGCATGATGGTTGATAGAGAACAATCCAGCTATGACTTGCGACCCTTTCGGAATCTCCTCGGATGTGGTAAAGGTGACACAACCAGTCGTCATCTTATTTTTACTTGCATGATTCTGCTTTGTTGGTGCGACACCTCCTTGAGCCAAGTGTTCAAGACAACCACCGTTATAGCATGGATGATCAGCGGTTTATGGAGTCCGGTATAAGGGACGTATACTCGATAGGTCCGATTGTTGAACCGCTGACTTGGAGAACACCTGTTGTTGATACTGAGGTGGCCGGTAAGAAATGGAATCCGGTGGCTGAGACTCGAACCTCCGATCTGCTGCGAAGTGTAATCTAGATGATACTTAGAAGGTACCTCACTTCCTTGTTCATCGGCTGCTCTCTTCTTAGTCTTCGCTTCTCGATGAGCACGAAGAGCATCCTCCATGAGTATAGCTTCACTTACAACTCATTGATACAAACTCCTCGACCCAAATTTAGAATGTCAAGGTGTTTGTTGTCAATATCTATCACTTTCATACCAGGATCAGGAGTCACGAGATTTATAAGGGGTTGGTGAAAGTCAATGACAAATGAAAGATCTAACTGGAGTGGTTGAGATTAAGAACAACATGGATTGCCAAAGGATGCGACGAGTGCTTTCGTCTATCTTGGTGTTGAAGGAAATATAAGCTTAGGATATTTACAAGGATAATTGCACCGATGAGTTTCCAAGACAATATTCCTCTTTCCGGTTGCGTACTCTATGTTATACGCCATCCGTTCGGAAGAATATTATATTTGGATTCTCTTCTAGTTTTAAAATAGAGTATGCATTTCCATACCGCTCATGTTTGACTTGGAGAAGCGCTCAGGCGAACCGGCACAATTCAAAGGTAAAATGGCAATTTAGAAGTGCAAAACACCCATTTCCAAACTAGCTCTTGGTACAACTTAGTCTAGTCAAAAGGGTGGTGATTATTTCTTCAGTGGAAATCACTCAAGAACTTCAAGGAAGGATAAGTTCATGATGTAATTGAGTAAAAGAAGGAGAATGACTCTCGGACTAGGAATAGTCATCTCATAATACTGGAATTTATCATCCGGAAAGTTCCGTCGAGAGGAAAAGCCCGAACAGAAATCAACATGGCTATTACTGGAGAGGGAAAGAGAACTTTTGGTGGCTACAAGTGGTAGTTAACCGGTCATCTGCTCGGATGAGGCCTAGAGCGATCGAAGTGGCATCGGTGGCTAGCTCCTGGATTCTTCTACCCATACATTTCGTCCTTCTGCTCTTCCTTGGAAAGTTATTTGGCTTGTTCAAGATTCAGTATCTCATCATGTGTCTTTATAAGTTCCACGCCAGTTGTTTAACTATTTCTCTCGGCAGCTGTAAGTTGTTCATCCCAGGATTCAACTATAACACCCATCATACTCGACATCTTTAATCTATCCCTTTAAATCCGTAGCTCTCATATGGGGCTCCATGATAACTACACATGATCGTCCCTGTCTTTGATTGTCTTTGATCATCTGTAGACTAACCCTTAAATTCCCCATTCCATTGCCTCTCGTGCGAGAATTCTTCCCGCCTTCTATTACACTAGCATAAACTTCTTCTAATGTCCTCCATAGGTGTTGACGGTCGTTACGGACCAATTTCGACCGTCAATTAGTCAAATAAATGAGAAGGACTAGGCATGTCTTGCATGCATTTTACTTAGAAATAACCTAGTTCCACGTGTACCTCTAGATTTTTAGTGTGCAGGTGGAAAATGATGAATTCCAGTGCCCCGAGGCGACAAATCAACACTTTTACAAAACTTCCACTTCGCCGCGGGAATCAACTCCAAGATAAAAGGCCAACGACCACGAAATCCAACACAAATAAGGCCTCACGCACCTGGATCAAAGACCAACATCCAAGTGGGGGAGCCAACCGCCAAAGCCCAGCCCAGGAGGGGCCGGTGGCAGCTCGGCCGAACCAACAAAGGCGGTTCGGCCGAACCGTCATGGTGGCCCCCCCGGCCCACTTTTCTCCGGCGGTTTGCCCACCGCCTCCGGAGGTCGGTTCCACGCGCATTAAATGCCACCGACCTACGAAACCGCCTCCAGGAGCCGACCTTTCAAGCCTATATAAGGAGGGGTACCCCCCCTCCTTAACACACACAACAACACAAGGATCATTCTCTCCTCACACTAGAAGTTTAGAGGCTTTCTAGGTAGTGCTAGGCTTAGTAGTGGGCTGCCTCATTGCTCCCAAAGTCTTGTGGAGAATTGGGTATAGCTCTTGTATCCTCTCTTTATGAGACTTGATCATTCATCTATGGAATACTTTCGTTCATATCCTTGTCATGAGCTTTATAGAGTAATCATGATCTTGTTTGATCGTTCATCGTTCGTTCATATAAGTTCGTCGTTCGTTCTTCGTTCTTCATTAATAGAAGATGAACTCATATCGAATGTTCTTCGTTCGTTCATACTTGATCACCGATTACTCCCGATCTTACTTGATTAATTGCCGTTCGTCGCTCATTCTTGAGCGACGAACGCCTTTGCATGACTTAGTGCTAGCTTTGATCCTTTCGTCTAGCTTATGCTAGTTAGGCTAGTGTTCTTATGAATAGGCTTCGGGTTCATCGTCCCGCAAGGGTGCTCTAGATTTACCACCATGTCGGTGCCTCGAGGGATCTAGAGTTGTGGTTAGTGACGCCGGCACGGTGTCGGGGTTATCTACCCACCGTTGAATGTGCTTCGTGTCCCACGGTTTGTAGAGGTAGGTGACAAGAAGTGACAGCCTTGTCATCCAAAGTAATCCTCCACGTTCGGGCATGGCATAGGAGTCTAAAAAGCCGGAGTCGCGAGGCGGACCTCGCGTAAGACGGATCTCCCGATGATGCCTAGGCATTAGACGCTTGCTTGCGCTTGCATGATCTTGGATGTTAGGTAGAAGCTGCGCACTCATATGAATGTTGTATCATTAGGAGTAGTGGTCTCGCTAGTCTAGTTTAGCTTTATCTAGGATCGCCTCTATCCCTTTTATAAGAGAATGCATCGCCTTGGTGTGTGTCACACTATCCTCAACTTATTGCTCCTAACCCCCGCATTGGAATGTGAATACTTCATCATTCTTTTGTAACACCATGAACATAAGTACTCTTATCAACCATGTCTTCCTTTGGGAAAATATAAATACGATACCCTTGAATACTCTCGGGTGAAATGCTACAACGGGTTATCCGTCCGCTTGCGGATATTCATGACCCACCTTATAATACATATCTAGTACTTGTACTCGGATGTGGATTATTTGGTTAAATAGTGCAAGTGACTTAAACCCTTGGCTCTCCCGCGGTCACGTGTTTCTTTCCGCGTGACCTTAAGAGATGCCAACAAGCATTTCCGGCGCCGTTGCTCGGGGAAGACATTGGTTAATAAGAATACAATGAATGTTCATGATTACACTTGATGATGATTTAATCATTGCCCTTGCAGAGCTAACCTTGATCTCGTTTTCTCTCAAAGGTGAAAACAGGATAGTGCATGCGTGGATTCGACTTGCCGGAAAACTTCGTTGATAATCCCGAGGCTCTTGCGAGAAAGACTCGACCTCGCGTCGTTGTCTCTCCTCAAGAACCCACGACAAGCGAGCCCGCATCTTCCGCACCATCAACCTCAACACTCATGGCTGAAAGGACCCTTCGTGACTACTCGCGCCCTCCGTCGCCAATGTGCCCATTGGGCCCAACGTCGACGCCGGTGCTGCAGGACTTGACATCAAGTCCAGCCTCATCACTATGGTGCAAGCCATTCCCTTTGTGGAAAGGCCTCCGAGGACGCCAACTCTCATCTCCAACAGCTTCCTGGAAATATGCAACACATCGCCCACGGCCGGAGCCAACCAAGATGCTATCAAACTCCGCCCGTTTCCCCTATCCCTCCTTGGGAAGGCGAAACAGTGGTTTTATGCCAATCGTGCAAGCATTGACACTTGGAACAAATGTTCCACTGGCGTTCCTCGCCAAGTTTTTCCCGATGGGCAAAACCAATGCCCTTCGTGGAAGAATTGCAAGTTTCCAAGCAAGCGACTAAACGAATCCATGCCCGAGGCATGGGAAAGGCTTCAAGAATACATTCTCGGCCTGCCCTCACCATGGGATGGAGGAATGGCTCATTCTTCAACATTTCTACAACGGGTTGACACCAACAACCCGTGGACATATGGATGCCGCTGCTGGAGGAGCCTTCTTCTCCAAAACTATTGCCCAAGCAAAAGAACTCATAGAGAAGATGGTCTCCAATCAAGGGTGGAGCGATGATCGACTCCAAACACGCGCAAGAGGCGTACACCCCGTCAAGGAGGTGGACATGCCGTCCGCCAAGGTTGACCTCCTCATAAAACGCTTGGACGAACACAACGCAAATGGTGGTGTTCATGCATTGGACTCACACATGACGTGTGAGGAGTGCGGGAACACCGGCCATATGGGGAAGGATTGCCCCCATACCCATGAAGAGGTGTTCTACATGAACAACAACAACGGGTATCGTCCAAACGGAGGACAAGGGTACAACCAAAACCGACCATCATATCAAGGAGGTAACAATTTTTCTGGCTTTAACAATAATCAACCTTCCTTGAAAGATTTGGTTTATGGCCAAGCTAAAATTAACGAATCTATCAACAAAAAGCTTGCTGCCAATGATAAAGTCTTAGAAAACATAATCGCACAAATAGAAGGTTTCTCCTCTCGCTTTCAAAAATCAGCCGAGCTTTAATAAAATGATTGAAACCCAAGTTGCTCAGCCTAGCTGCTCTTATTCCTGGTTCTAATTCGGGAAGATCCCGGGCAACCCGAGTCTTCTTTGGAAAATGTTAATGCGGTTACCACGAGGGGAGGAAAATCCACTCGGGATCCGCCATATCCTAACCATGCAGCAAAGAAGAACAGAACGACCTGGAGGAGGAAAGCCCTTCTATTACCAAAGAAAAAGAAGAAGAACCGAAGCCAAGTGAAGGGAAGAATGGAATTGAATTTCAAGACACAAGCTTTTTGCCATTCCCTCACGTAAACAGGAAGCCAAAGGAGGATGAACAATTTGCTCGATTCGTCGAGACCATCCGAAGGATTCATGTCAACGTGCCATTGTTGGACATGGTGCAGGTGCCCACATATGCACGCTACCTTAAAGACATCCTCAACAACAAGAGGCCACTACCCAACGAGGAAATGGTCAAGCTCACAGAGGAGTGTAGCGCAGCTATACTCAATCGGCTTCCGTAAAAGAAGAAGGACCCCGGCTGCCCCACAATATCATGTTCCATTGGGGCACACCACTTCGACCAGTGCCTTATGTGATCTTGGGGCAAGCGTCGCCGTGATGCCCAAAGAAGTCTTTGATCGTTTGAGCTACACAACCTTGACTCCTACACCAATGAGGTTGCAATTGGCGTACTCTTCGGTCCGCTACCCCGCGGGAATAGCCGAAGACGTGCCGCAAAAATTCGAGGCAACTTCATACCGGTGGACTTTGTGGTGCTTGAGATGGATATCGACAAGAACACGCCCTCATTTTGGGACGTCCCTTCCTCAAGCACCGCAGAACGCCCAAATTGATGTTGGGAATGGAGAAATCCGATTCCACATCAATGGGAAGGAGGAAAAGTTTGAGTTCCAACCAAGAAAAGAACAATGCTCAATGATCAAGATCAAGTATGGGCCAAATCCCTCAAACATCCGTGAAGTTGAAGTGACGCCAAGAAAGACGGATAGTCTCGTCGCCTTTTGGAAGCAACTTGACAAAATTGAGAATCCGTCATGGTACCAACCCAAGAAGCCCGCAACAAGCAAGGCCGGGATTATGGGCCAAGAAGCCAGTCCTTCAAGACACAAAGCCACCTACATCAACAAAGACCAAACAAGTGTGGCAAGTGAAGAAGGTGCAGCCATCTTCATCCTCTTCTCCAGGGAAAGGGCCTGCACCACAAGGATGAAAAGAAATGGAGAAGTCCTCGCTCGCTGCACTTAAAATGGCAAAGCCCCGGTCGACAGGATAAATCGGTATTATCTTTCGATTTCTTTTGATTTTTGTTTTCCACCACATGCATCTCCCTGCATATTCTATTTTATCACAAGATAATTTTCATTTCATTTATTTGGATTTTCCGCCAGCATATTTGATTTTTTTTTTCTCACTCGCCATGCATAGAAAATTTGAAAACCAAAATCCTTTTACGTCCAAATTTTCCTACTTTGTTTGAAACTTTTGGACAACCCTTGTATCCTTATACAAAATCCAAAAACAATTTTTGCATGTTGGAATTTTCTCCAACACTTTTTCTCGAGATTTGATTTTTCGAATAAAGCTGAATTTGAGGCAACTTTCTTTGGATTTCTTGAGCAAAAATTTCGAGGAATATCCGGACGTAGCAACCATGGTCAATGATCATTTGGCCGTTGGGAGCTATGGGCCAAAAGGGGGAGCAAAAGGGACCCACAGCAGGTCGGCCGAACCCACCTCCTTGGTTCGGCCGAACCGCCATGACCGTTGCTCGGTCTGTCCTTTTTCCCAACGGTCATATGCCCCTCCTAACGCTCAAAACGGCTACTTCGTGAGCTATAAGTAGAGGTGGCCTGGCCAGAGCTCTCTCCCCCTCTCACACTATCATTTCCACTCCTCACTCACTTCATTCTCATTACTCTCAAGTTTTCCATTGTCCTCACTTGCTCATTGCCTAAAAGTTCTCGCATAAATCTTTTGCTCTTGGTGTGTCTGTCTAGTTTTTGGTTTGATTTGTTTTTGTTTGGTTTTCTCGAGTTGCGATTTCTTGCTCACATGAACAACCGACGGTGTCGCTAATTTGATTTTTTCCCTCACATGACCCGTTCGGAATTTTTGTTCTTGCATTCTTGCTCTCTTTGTGTGCAGCCATGACCGGTGCCAAGAAGCTGTTCGGGTCAATCAAGAGGTCCTTGAGCTCACGCTCAAGTTCAAGCTCTTTACGTCGAAGCACCCGCGCACGCCCCGTAGTCGAGTCACCGCCAAGTTCACCACCACAAGTCGAGGAAGAAGGGCAAGAGGGCAACATCGAGCATCGTCTCCTCACCGACACCGACCTCGACTTAGTGGGCGAGCACGAGACGCGCACCTACACGCTTCTCCAACACCGTCTCTTTGCTCCTACGCGAGCATTTGACACGGAGCTGCTGCACAAAATAGGTATGGATGCTGAATTTGCTCAAGTATTTAAAGCCTTAGGGTGGACAGATTTTGCTAGTGTAAATGAGCCGGGTTCCCGCTTGCTTACACTTCAGTTTTTATGCACCCTACAAACGGTAGATGAAGGAATTTCTTTTCGGTTTTTCCGTGAATCCTACCGTTTGACTTGGAAAGAACTTAGCACTCTTCTTGGCTTTAATACTCGCTGCAATACCGACTTGGATGGTGCCCTTCCTCGGTTTTCAAAGCATGCTTTTTGGGAAAGGATTACGGGTCTTCCTAGTTGCGTGCGACCTAGAACTAATCACATCCATCATCCTACCTTGCGTTTTATGCACATGTGGATTGCTATCACTCTTTTTCCAAGGAGTGATATTCGAATTGTGCGCGAGGATGAGCTAAAAATTCTTTTTGCTGCGGTCGATAAGATTAAGATTGCTCCCGTGAAAGCCATGATTTGCCAATGGATAGAAAATCTTGGGACGATAGGACCAATTGAATGTACCTCTCTAGTGACACGAATTGCCATGCGGGTGGGAGCTTTACATGATGCTAATGTTGAATACCTTGCTACACCTCGCTCTCTTATAAATAAAGATTATCTTATTCAAGGTCACTCTCTTAAGAATGGTCCGAACGATTCCCTCATATATTATTTTGTGGGATATGCAAACGAGTTTCGGTTACCTAACCCGGACCTTCGTTTGTATACTCTCAAAAATCTAACCATTGAGCTCCAAGAAGCGCAGCGGTCTCGCAGAGTGTATCTTCTCGCAGGGGGCGCACGGATCGGAACAACCATCTACCTCCGAGATGCCCACACCGCACCCCACGACTCATGGCGAGCCGGGGTACAGCCACCCCGGGTTTTCTCCCGGTGGGTACCCAGCCCCGCCACCTCACATGGCCGGGGATCGGCGTGGCAAACTCCGGGATATGGCCCGGGGCTGTTTTCTCCACAACAACAATGGGAGGAACACTCCACCGACTCCGGATCAGCCCAAGGCTACAACTTTGTGCAGGAGATGAACAACCTCTCCTCACAAATGGGAAGACTCCAAACCACGGCGGAAGACACCGAGTATGCGCTCAACCAACACATCTTGCAAACTCATCAATGGCAAGAGCGCACCGACACCCAGCTCACCGCCCTCACCAACATGACGGAGCAACAACGAGCCGATCTTTTGGCTTACTTCCGTCACATGGGGTTCATTCCACCAAACCCATGAGCAAGAACAAGCTTGGGGGGCAGCACCCCCGCTAAGGTATCATGTATCGCAACTTGTATCCTTTATTGTCTCTTGTTTTTGCTTGTTCTTGCCTCTCATATGAAAAACAAAATAAAAATGATAAAACTAAAAAGAACAAAAAGAAGTAGCTTAGTTCCCTTTTATACGCTGCAAGTATGTTGCTAGTCTTTCTATGTTGAGATGATGAATAGTTGCTCTGTTTTATTTCTCTCATGTGCCTAGTCTATAATTTAGAACTCTCCTAGTTTTGAGTTTGGTGGCTAGCAAAACTTGCTTAGAACCTGAAACTTGTGGGCTGCACATGCTTGAGCTGCACCTAAGTTGTTGTGAGATGATGATATGGTAAAAAGAGCTGCTATGATCTTGTCCTAAGTTGAGCTTAAAATCTCCGGAATTCTGTTCCCAAAAATTGCAAAATCTATAAGTTCCCAAGTGATGATAAATTCCTACCAAAGCCATATGCAAATTTCCCTTGAAAACCTTACTCATTTGCTACTTGTTACTTCATTGAGCTTTATCAAAATTGTGTGACCCTAGTGAGATGCTTTTCATACTCTCATGATCAAGATCACGTACACACTCCACCTCATATGCTACACTTCTACACCGGAAGTTAGCAACATGTCATGCCATCCACCCAAAATAAAGACACTCCTCACATTTTATCACCTCTCTTAAAATATCAAAAGAAGGCATGGCTATGCAAAAGAAAAAGAAAATAAGGCTCACAAAAGATGAGCAAGAAAAAGATGCTGCTCTCATTTCGAGCATAGAAAAAGAAAGAAGAAAAGATAGCCATGCCCAAAATCCAAAATAAAAAGAGGTGAAACAAAAAGAGGAGTAGTCAAATACACCACCACCATCATCTTCACACTTGCACATCTTGATCTACGATTGTATGACTTGCTATCTCCATGGATCCACTCTTTTGGTTTCGCAAAAATATGAATGCAAGTATGCCTCATTTCATACCCTACCTTGAGCTCCACAAAAGCCTATTAGATGTAGGATGAGGCAATACACATGCCTTGGTGAGGAATATAAACACCATTAGAGCGATTCGAGAGCATCACTTGTGGAACGTGGTTTTACTTGAAAAAAAAAAAAAAAAAATATTTTTTGAAAACGTCCGGAGAATAAAAAGCAAGACAAGGGAAGAGAAAATAAATGCTCTATACACCGTTCTCTCTCTCAACCGCCCAAGGTAAAGTGAAAAGCACAAAGCCCCATGAGGACTAAGGGGAAGGGTGAGTCACCATTGCCAACTTATTCAACTCAAGGATGAGTATCTTTGTTATACACTTGGTACCTTTGAGAAGTAGGCATTGTAGCAACTCCTGATCAACAACCTAAAGTTCTACTACTTGCTCGGGACGAGCAAGGGGTAAGCTTAGGGGGCTTGTTGACGGTCGTTACGGACCAATTTCGGCCAGTCAATTAGTCAAATAAATGAGAAGGACTAGGCATGTCTTGCATGCATTTTACTTAGAAATAACCTAGTTCCACGTGTACCTCTAGATTTTTAGTGTGCAGGTGGAAAATGATGAATTCCGGGCCCCGAGGCGACAAATCAACACTTTTACAAAACTTCCACTTCGCCGCGGGAATCAACTCCAAGATAAAAGGCCAACGACCACGAAATCCAACACAAATAAGGCCTCACGCACCTGGATCAAAGACCAACATCCGGTGGGGGAGCCAACCGCCAAAGCCCGGCCCGGGAGGGGCCGGTGGCGGTTCGGCCGAACCAACAAGGCGGTTCGGCCGAACCGTCATGGTGGCCCCCCGGCCCACTTTTCTCCGGCGGTTTGCCCACCGCCTCCGGAGGTCGGTTCCACGCGCATTAAATGCCACCGACCTACGAAACCGCCTCCGGGAGCCGACCTTTCAAGCCTATATAAGGAGGGGTACCCCCCTCCTTAACACACACAACAACACAAGGATCATTCTCTCCTCACACTAGAAGTTTAGAGGCTTTCTAGGTAGTGCTAGGCTTAGTAGTGGGCTGCCTCATTGCTCCCAAAGTCTTGTGGAGAATTGGGTATAGCTCTTGTATCCTCTCTTTATGAGACTTGATCATTCATCTATGGAATACTTTCGTTCATATCCTTGTCATGAGCTTTATAGAGTAATCATGATCTTGTTTGATCGTTCATCGTTCGTTCATATAAGTTCGTCGTTCGTTCTTCGTTCTTCATTAATAGAAGATGAACTCATATCGAATGTTCTTCGTTCGTTCATACTTGATCACCGATTACTCCTGATCTTACTTGATTAATTGCCGTTCGTCGCTCATTCTTGAGCGACGAACGCCTTTGCATGACTTAGTGCTAGCTTTGATCCTTTCGTCTAGCTTATGCTAGTTAGGCTAGTGTTCTTATGAATAGGCTTCGGGTTCATCGTCCCGCAAGGGTGCTCTAGATTTACCACCATGTCGGTGCCTCGAGGGATCTAGAGTTGTGGTTAGTGACGCCGGCACGGTGCTTGGGGTTATCTACCCACCGTTGAATGTGCTTCGTGTCCCACGGTTTGTAGAGGTAGGTGACAAGAAGTGACAGCCTTGTCATCCAAAGTAATCCTCCACGTTCGGGCATGGCATAGGAGTCTAAAAAGCCGGAGTCGCGAGGCGGACCTCGCGTAAGACGGATCTCCCGATGATGCCTAGGCATTAGACGCTTGCTTGCGCTTGCATGATCTTGGATGTTAGGTAGAAGCTGCGCACTCATATGAATGTTGTATCATTAGGAGTAGTGGTCTGCTAGTCTAGTTTAGTTTTATCTAGGATCGCCTCTATCCCTTTTATAAGAGAATGCATCGCCTTGGTGTGTGTCACACTATCCTCAACTTATTGCTCCTAACCCCTGCATTGGAATGTGAATACTTCATCATTCTTTTGTAACACCATGAACATAAGTACTCTTATCAACCATGTCTTCCTTTGGGAAAATATAAATACGATACCCTTGAATACTCTCGGGTGAAATGCTACAACGGGTTATCCGTCCGCTTGCGGATATTCATGACCCACCTTATAATACATATCTAGTACTTGTACTTGGATGTGGATTATTTGGTTAAATAGTGCAAGTGACTTAAACCCTTGGCTCTCCCGCGGTCACGTGTTTCTTTCCGCGTGACCTTAAGAGATGCCAACAATAGGGAACTAACTCTACACTACGACACTAAAAAGTATAACCCCAGACTTTTTATTATAGCACTCAATATGACATGATGCATGCTCGGTAAGCATATAAAACTATAACGAATAGTTAGCACTTTCCCCGAACCCGAACATCGAACGAGTTAGTAAAAAGTCTAACTAGTCTACATCCTTATAGGGCTCCGTACTCTCTCGTGTTCTAAACGCGCTAAACGTGTTAAGTTTTGAAAACAAGCTTGTATCGATGAACTGTTGCCTCCGAACCGCTCCGATACCAGCTGTGACATCCCCTCCGGGATACCCGGGACTCGGTACAGGGGGACACTCGGCGCAGCGAGTTACAACAGTTCATCATCTCATACAAGCCGGAATATATACTTCATGGTATAATACAACCAGGTTTTCGAAATACAACATTGTACAGCGGAAGCATAATACATTAATGAAGTTTACAGCCTACGAGTCTTGCAGCGGAAACTTGTACTTTACACCAAAAGATCACTAGCGTGATGTACTCGAGCCCGTCGTACATCACGATCATCCTCGCTCAGGACGTCGGGATCTGTTCCCACTTGAGGGAACCACCCTCGGAACACGGCTCCTTTTTCCGGACAGCTACCGTGACGATCGTGGAAGAACAACTCGGTCCTGAAAAACATAACGAACAAACCTTGAGTATTCTAATACTCAGCAAGATCGACCCGTCAACGAGGCACGCTAAGGCCGACGCCTAGTATGCAAAGGCTTTCCGGCTGTGGAGTTGACTCTCTTGCGAAAACAGCTCTAACGGTTGATCCTTACTTTCAAGTTTTAGCTCGAGTTAAGTTTGATAGCTAACAAGGTTTTGCAGTCTACAACTACTGCAATCAAGTTTGCAAGAAAAGATCATTTGTGACCAACAATTCTTTCATCTCTCAACCTCATCTTTCGAGTTGATTACTACGATGTGACGAGCTAAACAAGCGGTACTCATTACTGCGAGGGACAGCGATCCGAATCGATTTATACCAGCTGGCAAAACCCGACTACACGACGTATACGCATCACACCGATCGTATACGACAACTTTTCCCGCTAGCACCTGACAGCAGACTAGCCATTTCCAACTCCCCGGAAGTATGGCGACGCCACGACTATCCTCGTGGTCGACCCATCTCCCTCCCGTGAGACTATCCTCTCACCGACAGCCGGCAAAAGAGAGCCGGCTACGCTACATCTCCGGGGCGATAGGGTACATCAGCTTGCTGGGCCCATGATACCAGCATGTAGTGCGGTACGTTCAAACTTGTTCAACTAAGCCGACAACGGTACGGTCCTTGACCGACACGGACGGGGCTACCACCTTGCAAGACCTCATCTCCGTCTTGCCCTTTCTCCTACAGGGCCCGTCCGGTCTCAACTTCTTTAACACCCTCATCTCATCATCTTTAGTGTCAACACATAAACGCTTAAAGCCTCCACGCTTTAAGTGCCCTAACTAGCTACCGTTGCCACCTATGAATTAAGCTTAGCCTCTATCGAGCTACCTGTACCAAGTATAGGATAAACAGACGGAAACCTACCATAATGCATCTAGGGTGTCAACCAAAACCCTAACACCTAATGGCACAAGCATAACCGTACTATGTGAAAAAAAAATAAAATATTTAAAAACATAGGTAGGATGCACCGGGCTTGCCTCGGATTCGAGTCGGAGTCAGCTTTCTCGTGCGTTGGTCGACTTCGAAGCTTCCGTCTCCTGCCTCGACCTCGGACGGAAACTCGATCACGCCGGGCCTAGGTCGACCAACAATACGTTGCGACTTACAACCATGCATGCATGAATGGATATGACATGACGTGCAATGATTGTATTAACCAAGATCGTTCATTAGCAATTACTCCTTACTTAAGCTTATTACTTTGCAATTAGTAATTAACAATTAATCATGTTCGTTAAGCAATAAGTAATAATTGATCATGCTCATTAATTATTGCTTAATCAAGGTCATTAATTAACAATTAATCTCGTTTATTAATTAACCAATACTCATGTTCATTAATTAACCATTAATCATGTGCATTAGTTTAACAATTCATGATTAATCATTAATCAATGATACATAGGGTACCAAATTGGGATCACATGAATGACGGTGTTTATGTTGAATTTTGGAAAACAGTTTTCACAAACACTTTCGTCTGCAGTATCTCTAATTTTTAAAGAAATTTATTTTTCAAAATCAATTAATAATTAACATAAAATAATAGTTTATCTTAAGAAAGGGGATTAATCAAACTATGAAAATATAATTTCTCAAAATAGGTATTTGAATTCATAATCAAATAGAGAATAATTTTATGAGTCTAATGAACTTTGTTTGACATTTTTCTGATTTTTGTGGAATTTTCTATGAATTTTGCAAGTTTGGACAAATCCTGGAAATAAAGAAAAACGTGAATAATAAAAGGGCCTTTGGGCTGATAGGATTGCAGCCCAGTGGGCAAGGCGGCCCACCAGGGCGCGCGGCCCGGACCACGGCCAGGGCGTTGCGACCCTGTCCGCGGTGGCCGGAACCCGGCGGCGGCTCGCCGGCGTTGGGAAAACATCAACTAAGCTCGTCGGACACATGGCTACGGATTCATCTCGACGCTAAGAATAAGATGGTGGAGTGGCAGGGGCGGAACCTCACCGGAAAACAGGCCGGCGGCGACGAGACGGAAACGCGGAGCTCCGGCGACGTCGCGTGCTTGCGGCAGTGCTCCGCTTCTTGAGTTTATTCCTCGGGAAGTTTCGTACGCTCGAGAAGAATACCGGCAAGGACGTTGTCGTCTTTAGGGAAGGCTGCACCAGGTCGTCGATGGTGGAGCAGAACCGGACGGAGCACAACGGCTGGGGAAAAATGGTTTGCCGGCGATCTCGTGGGAGAGATGAAACCACAACATGGTCAGGGGAATGAAGCATAGAATCGTGCACTCTATGGATGAAGAATCAAACTTTGAGGCTCACCGTGGAGCACGAATTTTACTGCAGCGCCATGGTGGTCGGTGGTGATGGTTGTCCGGCGAGACCTCAAAATACTCACTGCCCGGTTAACGGTTTGGGATGTGGTTTCTTCCTGGAGCTTGAGAGGATTGAGGCGCGTCTAGGGGTGCCTCTGCCTGGAGCTGAGATGAACTGTAGCAGCAGCGCAACGAAGCTTAGCGGTGGCAGCCATGGCGGTTGTCCTCTCGGTGCGAAAATACGAGAGGGAGAGAGACGCACGACTTGCGGCTTTATTGCGGACGACTAGAGGAGTAAGCTACTGCGTGGCCTGGCGGGGCTGTGTGGCGCAGAGGAGTAAGGGCGCGTGGCCGGAGCTGGCCAGCGCAGCTCGCGGCGACGTCGGTGCGGGAGGAAGAGAGAAAGAAGAAATTGGCACCCGGTCTGTTTTGCCATTTTTGCAAAAACACCCTCCTGCTCTTAATTAATTGAAAAGCATATTTCCAAGGCTCGAAAAATTATGCGAAAATTTAGGGATACATTTGAGAATGTTCTGGATCTTTTTCCTTTTAGGACAAGGTTCAAGTTCCAAATAAATTTCGAATTAAAAAATTCAAGTTGAAATTAAAAAGAGACGCTTTCATTATTGCTTGTGGACATTTTTACAAAATAAAATAATTTCCGAGCAATTTCATAAACCCTTTATCATTACGTTTGACCACCAGAAATTGTTAAACACAATAATTTACTTTCATTTAAAAGTCTTTTTAAGATCTTAATTTAACTTAGGTTAATTTGACATTTCATGTGTATTTCTTAACACAAAATTTAATATTTTTCACCAATGCACAAGATGACATGCTTATGGATGACATGAAATGCACTTTGATTTATTAGGGCTGTTACAGATTGCGCGGCGGCGGGAGAAGGCGGAGGCGGCTCGCGACGGTGACGGGCGAGCGGAGATGCACGGCGGTGTCGCACGGACGACTCGGGCGACGGCTTGGCTCCCAACTTTGCATGCGGCGGCGGTGGGTCGTCGGGAAGAGGGGCACGGGGTCGTTGAGCGACGCGACGACTCCAATCGGCGTTGCGACGGAGCGCGGGCTAGCGGCGGCGATGGCGTGCGGCTAGGGCTGCGGAGGCGGCGATTCTCGGGATGCGGAACTAGCGGGGGTGGCGGCGGCTTATAAACGGGCTCGGGACGTGGCGCGCATGCCAAGGATGGCCGGATCGAGGTGGGATTCGAGCTCCGATCCGGTTCGGGTTGGGGACGGGCTTGCGCGGGCTTGGGAACGGGTCGGCGGGTTTGAGCTGAGTCTGTTGGGTTGAGAGAAGAGAGAAAGAGAGAGAAGAGAGGGTTGGGTCGGGAGAGATTTGGCCCATGGCCAGGGGTTTTTATTTCTTCTTTTTCTTTTCTTCTCTTATTTACTGTCCTTTATTTCTAATTTATTACTTAATGAAAATCTATGCGATTTTGTAAATTAACTTTCGGACAAATAAAACCCTAATGCAAACTATCCAAGCATGCATGCAACACACATTTATTTTATAAATAATAAAATAAATTAAATTTTTGCTAGGAAATAATTACTTAACCTAGGATAATTTCTAGCATCCTAATAAAATAAATTAAGATTTTATTTTATTGCAAATTTTGAAAATCAGGGTGTTACATTGACATGGCTCCAGGACGGCGTCACATCAATGTCATTGAAAAGTGCAAAGGCAAGTCCGGTCTCGTGGAACCGCCCACCGCACCCAAGTATATACCGATGGTACAGCCACGAGAAGGCACGAAGGAGGTCGTGTTGTGCGTTGATCGGCCCGATCGGACTATTTGGATTGGGTGTGGATTGTCCGAGGAGAGGGAAATGGAGCTCCTCCGTTTTCTAAGAAATAATGCCGATGTCTTTGCCTGGTCGTCAAAGGATATTCCGGGAATTGACAAGGTAGTAGCTATGCATAGACTGGATGTGGATCCCAAGGTGAGGCCTATAAAGCAACGCATGAGGGATTGGACAGAGGAGAAGATTGCTATTCTCAAGGCAGAAGTGCAGAAATTGCTAGATGCGGAGGTAGTTCGTCCCATCGACCGAACCACATGGTTGGCCAATCCTGTCCTAGTAAAGAAGCCAAATGGACGAGTAGCGGATGTGCATTGGCTTCACAACTCTTAATAAGTTCTGCCCAGAGGATGACTTCCCACCGGCAAGGATAGATCAAGTAGTCGACACCACGGCTGGGGCTGCATTAATGAGTTTTCCGGATGGTTATTCGGGTTTTCACCAAGTTTGGCTAGCGGCCGAGGATCAGCCCTTGACGGCCTTCCAAATACCGGAGGAACATACTGTTATAACCGAATGCCCTTCGGACTAAAAAATGCCGAAGCCACGTTCTCTCGTACAGTCAAGGCTACCCTCGGTGATCAGCTGAGGCGGAATGCAGCAGCTTACATAGATGACATTGTAATCAAGAGTGTCGTGGAGCAAGATCATGTGAAGGATCTAGCCGAAACCTTTGCGAACCTTTGAAGAGTTGGCATGAAGCTAAACCCAGCTAAGTGTATGTTTGGAGTCAAGGCGGGCAAGTTGCTAGGATACATGGTATCGAAGCCGGCATCAATCCTAACCCAACGAAAATTCAGGCAATTCTGGACATGGAACCTCCGAAGTCCATAAGGGAGTTACAAAGGTTCATCGCCAAACTCGCAGAACGAAGCATGCTGTTTTTTGTAATTCCGAGGTGCCCTCGGGTTTTCAAGTTGACGAGAAGAGCATCAAACGGTCTTCGAGCAGCTCAAAGAATATCCGGTAGAATTGACAACTCTAAAACCACCTCCACCGAAGGCTCAGCTCCTCCTTTATGTTGCAGCAACACCGAAGGCGATCAGTGGAATCCTCGTGTATCGGGCAAAAGAACAGGAAGCAAAACAATTGCCGGTATATTATGTCTCGAAACACTTACCGGAGCCGGTGTGGTTATGGCATCATCAAGAAGCTACCGTATGCTGTCCTTATGGCATCACGCAAGTTACGAAGATACTTTGACGACCATCCTATCCTCGTTCCTACCAAATATCCTTTGAGGGATGCACTAAAATCAGACAAGGCCGCTAGCAAGATATTGAAGTGGGCAGCTGAACTGGGACAAGTATGACTTGACATTCATGGCACGCAAAGCCATTCGATCGGATGTATTAGCACAATTCCTGGTCGAGTGGACTCCCAATGGAAATTCGGAGGCAGAAAGTCGGGATGTGTCACACCCCTATCCCGAAAGATAGTTAAGTGTGGTACGGATCGCCTTGGGAGATGATTGACGAAGCAACCATACGCAGCATCACATTAACAAACATACACGATTTGCAAGGTTACATAATTAAGTCTTGATTACAACATAAAGTTCGAATAAAAGATACATTTGTTTCGAATAAAAGTCTTACATAACCATGATCTTTGTTCGAAATTAGAGTGCGGAAGCGAAATACAACTCGACGATACATAGATAACTTAAATGAACCATGCCGGCCTAGGCCATGGCTCACTCATCAAGGGTCGGAGAGCTAGGAACCCATTCAATGGTCCACTCTTTGGGCTCTTCTCCATCCCAAACCACCTTACCACAACAATCACAAAAACCGGCTTGCGGGAACCCGTAATCAACATGTAGTGGCAAAGCCTCGAGTATCTAACATACTCCGCAAGTCTTACCCGTCAAATTGGCCATCTAAGACCGACTCCTAGATGCATGGGGCTTGACCGGTTTAACTTGGCATTTTTGCATAAATAGCACCTATGCTAATTAGGTTGGCAATTTTTATTACTTAGCCAAATTAATAGGGTGGTTGCATAAAAGAAACTTTAGTGAGCATGCTAACAATACAAGAGTTTGCAACACAATTTGATATCAATATAAAACAGCAAGCTATTCAATCTCCTTCCATTACTACACATTGCGAGCTGCTCGAATCAAGTGGTACTCATTAACCGAGAGGAAACGGCGATAATTATCGAATTATTAATCCTGCAGGAAAGAACCCAAATGCACGACATACGCATCATTTAAGAACACGTATGGCCACCGTTCGCGAGTTCATCGTAAAGTAAAACACGGGGCCACCGACCCCGAGTACACGTCCCCTTGCGACCGTTCAACAACGTGCCCAAGGCTTAACCCATGTACTCTCCAACGGTCCTCAACCCGTGCAACCACCGTGCCATACACATCACCTCCGGGTCGGTGAGATATCCGGCTCACTTTACAACTTACAAGCTACGTAGGTTTACCAATCCCCATAAGAAAGGTATGCAAGTGGTACACAACTCAAACTTGTTCGCGGAGCCACAATGGGGTGTTCTCAATTTTTAACCAAATTCATCATGTTCACATTTAATCATAAGCCATGAGTGAGATCCCCAATCTATCGTTGACTCCATAAACATAGCATAGCAATTCTAACGAGGATATGACACATAAGCGACATAGGACATATAGGAATTTATGCATGTGGATTTCCAATCAACGCCTAAGAACTTAAATGCACACTCATCATCCTTAGTAGTGTGATGAAGGAAGACATTTCAAAATAATAGGAATGCACCGGGGCTTGCCTTGAGAGTGATCGAAGTTAGTACTAGCTTCACAAGCGTTGAGAGTAGCGACGGCTTCTTCCGGCGGAATCAATTCGACGTCGTCACCTAGAGGATGAAATGCATTGCATAAGTAATATGCATACAAGGGTGATGAATAGGGTAATGCATGTGTGCTGGTTGTAAAGATGCCCATGAACATATTAATCACAAGTTTGTTTGCATCAAACCCTAACAAGCATGACATGTCTCTTGTTTTATTTAAGTGGGGTCTAAAGACATGACAAGCATGGTCGTACTAATGTAATGAGTAATGACTTGGTGCATAGACATGAGTGCTGTGGTTAGTGTAGGTTTAGTACTAGCGTTTTAGCAAGTTTTTATAGTGCAATACGAAGAAATCTAAGTTTATGCATTTTGACATCACATGCGATGACGATTCCCTTTTAGAATAGAAATTCGATTTCAAAATTCATATATAGGCGAAATACATAAAACCTTTTGACTAAACCTGCCATGGGGTGCTAAAGGACATAATGAACAGTAGACCTTACATAAACATGCATGAACAGGATTTATAATGACATAAAACCATTTATGTAGGTGCTGAAAATGACCTTTTAGAAATTTAGATCTAGGGTTTGCAAAAATCATTACTTAACATGCTCAAAAATTCACATGGGATTTTCTACATGTGTACAGTACCAAAATGAAATTAATGGCCAAGTTTCATGCAAAAATAATTTATACAGATTTAATTAAAAATTAAATACAGAGAATACAAGAAATGCAATAACTTGAAAAATATGAAATGAAATGCAGATCTTCCAGTGCCAAAAATTCATGTGTTTCAGGGTGAAGACTTTGCCCAAGTGGCTTTTAATTTGGATTTATATTTTTAAAGTTATGGCCTAGTTAAGTTTTTAGGGGTTGACTTTTGTCATTTTTATAAAAATGTGAAAATGACCAGATCTGAGGAGTTCATGTTACTTTTATGAAAGTACAGGTCTTCTAGTTTCCAAAACATTTTAGTTTGCAATTTTTGGACGATTCAAACGCCAGATATGGATTTTTCAAACTCAAACGAAGTTCTGACTTAATTACGAAAATGCCATCGGCCGATTTTTAAAACAGATCGGCGCGCGCTCCGGCGACGGTGGCCGGCGCCGGCGAACTCGCCGCGGCGGCGCTGCACTGGAGCGCATGCTCCGAGACTCGGCGGAAACGATGTACGCGGTGTGGGGAGCACGCCGGTGGGGTCGGCGGGGACCCGCGGTGGCCGGAGAGGCGGTGCGGCGAGCGGCGGCGCTCGGGAGGCTGCGGCGGCGGCGCGCGTGCAGTTCGAGGGATGAGAGAGGGAGGGGTTTGGCCGGAGAGCATCACCTGAGCACGGAGGAGAGCGGCGTGGGGTCAGCTGGAGCAGGGGCGGCCGGAGAGGGGGTCTCGACGGAGAGGTGCCGAGGCCGGCGGCGGTGGCGGTCGGTTTTCTCCGAAATGCCGGCGAGTGGCTGCAGGACAAGGGGAGCTGATCAGGGGGAAAGAAAGGAAGGCTCTTGCGCGCAACTTGGCGAAAGAAACTCGGGCGCGCGACTTGCCTAGGCGAAGCAATCGGCGGCGGCGTTCTCGGCGGCGTCGATGGAGGGCGGCGGCGATTTCCGGCCGTGCGCGAGCTATGGCGGCCGAGGGGAGGAGCTGGTGGTGCGGGGAGGAGCCAAGGGAGCTGGGGCAATTATTTGAGGCGAAAAGGGGGCGATGGGAGCTTGGCCTCCGTGCCATTTTCTAGGCGCGGCCGGACGGGGAGCGGCGGCCGAGCGGGCGCCATTACTCCCGGCGCTCTACCGTTGGCCGGCGGGTACAGAACGGTTGGGAGGTGGCCAGGAGGCTTGCGTGGCGATTAGACGGGGCAGGGCACGCGCGGGGCGGCCGCGGTGGCGCCGGACCGGCGGTCGGTCCGCCATTGCCCACCGGGCAACCGTAGCTCGAGGAGTGTTTTTGAATTTCAATCTACAGTTTGAAACTTCGACAAAAATTCATATTTCTGGGCTTCCAAAAATAAAACCAAAAATATGGGGAGGTTCAGGATGATTCACTTTAATTTTCATCTTTTAGTTTGAAGTTCCAAACTTGCTTCCAAAAATTCATATAAAATTCACAAGTAGCAGTGTTTCAGATTTGAATTTGAATTTTTGGGGTTTCAAAACTTTGTCCAAAAATTTGGCAAAAATGTTGTAAATTCACCTTTTTACATGAGCAATCCAGTGGTGCAAAAATATGTGGGTAGTGTTTTTATAATTTTTGCATTTTGGTTAGGGCTAGGGTTTAGGAGTAGGTTTTTCCTTTTTCCTTCTTATTTTTCTTCTTTTCCTTTGGGTAATTAGCATGAGTACTTCATTAGTGAAGTGATTAGGGTACTAACTACGGGATTAGCCTTAATCGTGACATGGGATGTCACAGCCCTCCCCCTTAAAGAAATTCTCGTCCCGAGAATCGCTACGAATTAAGGAGAGGGAGTGCGAAAAGTTACCGATTTGTGTGACGCGAGGAACTCGGGAAAATTCTTCTCTAGAAAATCCTCTTGTTCCCAAGTTGCTTCTTCTTCGGTGTGGTTACTCCATTGCACTTTATAGAAGGTGATGGTGCGATTGCGAGTTACTCGGTCGCTTTGATCGATAATCCGGACGGGGAATTCGGGGTAGGAGAGATCTTCTTCTAGTTGATCGGTGTCGGAAATGACCACATCTATCGGAGGCTTCAAACATTTCTTGAGTTGAGAGACGTGGAACACATTGTGCACTCGAGCAAGACTTTCCGGTAGTTGCAACCGGTAAGCAACCGCGCTATGCTTTTCCACAATCGGATAGGGTCCGATATAGCGGGGTGCTAACTTTCCTTTAATTCCAAACCGAGATACGCCCTTATTCGGAGAGACACGAAGATAAACGTGATCTCCCTTCTCGAATTCCAAGGGGCGTCTCCTCTTGTTAGCGTAGCTCACTTGACGAGATTGTGCGGCTTTCATGTTGGCTTGAATTTGTCGGACCTTCTCTTCGGCTTGGGTGACAAGATCGGGACCAAAAGTAGTTCTCTCTCCCGCTTCCGACCAATTTAGGGGTGTACGACAAGAGTGACCATACAATGCTTCAAATGGTGACATTCCCGAACTCTCTTGATAGCTATTGTTGTACGAGAATTCGGCGAATGGAAGACAATCATCCCAATTTCCTCTATTTTCCATAGCACATGCTCTCAAGATATCCTCCAAATATTGATTCAATCTTTCGGTTTGTCCATCCGTTTGAGGGTGATATGCGGAGCTTCTAATGAGGGTGGTACCAAGACAAGAATGCAATTGTTCCCAAAAGCGAGATACAAATTGCGGGCCTCGATCGGAAACAATGGTTTTAGGTACTCCATGCAGACACAACACTCTTGAGATGTATAGCTCGGCATACTTCTTGGTATTGTAGGTAGTATGGACGGGGATGAAATGTGCGGACTTAGTTAACCTATCCACAATAACCCAAATTGAATCGTGCTTCTTTGATGTGAGGGGCAATCCAACTATAAAATCCATAGCAATGTCCTCCCACTTCCAAACGGGAATCTTCAATGGGTTCAATAATCCGGCTTTTCTCAAGTGATCGGCTTTCACTCGTTGACAAGTATCACACTCGGCCACATACCGTGCAATCTCACGCTTCATGCGTGTCCACCAAAACTTTTCTCTTAGGCCTCGATACATTTTATTGCTACCGGGGTGTATGGAATATTTAGACAAATGTGCCTCATCCATTATTTTCTTCCGTAATTCCATATCCTTCGGAACAACGAGACGTTGGTTGAACCATAATACACCATTGTCATCTTGTCGAAAACATGTAGCTTCGTCTTTCTCAATCTTTTGCCGAATAAATTCCATACCTTCGTCCTTCTTTTGCGCCTCAATAATTTCCTCACGAAGGGTAGGAATGAGAGCTAGATTATATAGCGAACCATAGGGAATGACTCGAAGACTCGGTTCACTAGAATCTGAAATTTCCGAGTTTTCCATAGAACAACCGGTAATATGATTGCATTGATCCTTGCGACTCAAAGCGTCGGCAACCACGTTAGCTTTACCCGGATGGTAATGGATTTCCAACTCATAATCCTTGATTAATTCCAACCATCTACGTTGCCTCATATTCAACTCTTGTTGGGTGAAGATATATTTGAGACTCTTATGATCGGTGTAGAGATTGACAAGATTTCCAAGTAGATAATGCCTCCAAGTTTTCAAAGCAAGGACAACCGAGGCTAGCTCCAAATCATGAGTGGGGTAATGTTGTTCATGCTTGCGAAGTTGACGAGAAGCATAAGCAATGACACGACCTTCTTGCATTAACACACATCCTAGACCGGTGCCGGACGCATCACAATACACGTCAAACGGCTTGGTGATGTCGGCTTGTGCTAACACCGGAGCGGATGTCAAATGCTTCTTGAGAGTTTGGAAGGCTTCTTCACATTCACGGCTCCATTTAAACTTAGCATCTTTCTCCAACAATTTTGTCATGGGCTTGGCTATGCTTGAAAAATTGGGAATGAATTTCCGATAGTAGCCGGCAAGACCTAGAAAACTCCGGATTTGTCTCACCGACCTTGGGGATTTCCGGACAAGCACGTCTTCCACTTTACTTGGGTCAACGGCGACACCTTCCGCGGAAATGATGTGACCCAAGAAAGGCACTTGCTTCAACCAAAATTCACATTTGCTAAACTTGGCATACAATTGATGATCACGAAGCCGTTGGAGAACAATGCGAAGGTGTTCGGCATGCTCTTCTTCGGACTTCGAATAAATAAGAATGTCGTCAATGAAGACCACGACAAACTTATCCAACTCGGGCATAAATACCGAATTCATCAAGTACATAAAATGAGCCGGGGCATTCGTGAGCCCAAAAGACATGACGAGATACTCAAAGAGACCATACCGCGTAGAGAATGCGGTTTTTGGAATATCTTCGGCTCGGATCTCGATTTGATGGTAACCGGATCGGAGATCAATCTTAGAGAAAACCTTAGCACCAACTAATTGATCAAAGAGAATATCAATCCGAGGGAGCGGGTATTTATTTTTGATAGTCACCGCATTGAGAGGTCGGTAATCCACACATAGACGTAGCGTCTTGTCTTTCTTCTTCACAAAGAGAGCGGGACATCCCCACGGAGATGAACTAGGGCGAATATATCCTTTATCCATAAGCTCACTCAATTGCTCTTTTAAGATTGCTAGCTCATTGGGAGCCATCTTGTACGGCCTACGGGAAATTGGTGCCGCACCGGGTTGGAGCTCAATTTTAAACTCGACATCCCGATCGGGTGGCATGCCCGGTAAGTCATCCGGAAAAACATCGGGAAACTCACATACCACGGGAATATCCTCAATCCGTTTTCCTCAAGATGGTAGATTTTTGAAGTGGAGGATTTTGGGTGGGGCAATCGGAGAATAGATGAACCATGGAGTGGGGAGTTTAGGTGAACTTCACGAGAATCGATATGTAAAACGGCCCTGTGGAGTTTCATCCACCTCATACCTAGAATTATATCTATTCCTTGCCCACACAAAACTATGAGAGAAGAGGGGTATATTTTTCTTTCTAGGTGTAGTGGGACTTGCCTCAACTCTAGGTTTGTTTTTATTTTTCCACCGGGTGATGTGATGATATAGGGAATATCCAAAACGGTAGGAGTGAGTTGTAGGGTTTTTGCACATGCTTGACTAATGAAATCATGAGTTGCACCTGAATCAAAAAGAACCAAAGTGGAGTGGTTGTTGACCGAAAACATACCCGAAAGTACCGGTTCTCCCGCTTGAATCTCTTCGGCCGTGGTATAGTTGACTCGGCCATTCTTAGCATTTGGAGTGGAGGATTGATTGCGGTTCCCATTTCCATTATTCCCATTGCGGTTTTGATTGTTGTTGCCGCTTCCGGAACCATTGTTGTTGTTGTTGCCCGGGTTGCGTGTCGGAACACGGCAATCCTTTGCGAAATGACCCGGACGTCCACAATTAAAGCACGGACCTTGCGGACCGGGCCTAGCACCTTGGTATTGCTGCTGTGGAGGGCGGAACGAGGTAGTATGCTGCTGAATTCCACCATGGGAGTGGTGGTGTTGCTGCGGCACAAACCGACGTGAGCCTCCCGTCGGCGGCAATGCGGCCCGAAACTTCGTCCGGTCGGGGAAGTGATAGCTAGCTTGTACTTGGGCGGAGCGGAGCCGGATGGATTTCCTACGGCACGCTTCCTCTTCTTATCCTCTTGGTGAGCACGGATAGCATCTTCTTGCACAATTGCGGCACTCATTAAGTCATTGAACGTGCCGGTAGTGACTTGAGCCAAGCGATCTTGTAACCTTGGGCTTAGTCCCGAGCGAAAGCAATCCTTCTTCTTGTCATCCGTGTCGGCATGGTAGGATGCATATTGAGCCAAGTAGTTGAACTTCCGTGCATACTCTTGCACGGTTTCCGGCACCTTGCTTCAAACTAAGGAACTCTTGCAACTTGCGCTTCATGAGACCGGCGGGAATGTGATGCGCGCGAAATGCGGTGCAAAAGTCCGGCCAGTTCACTTGAGTACCGGCGGGAAGTGCGGCGGTGAAACTTGCCCACCATGCACTAGCGGAACCACGAAGTTGTTGAGCCGCAAAGAGAACCTTTTGCTCCGATGTGCAATTTAGGAGAGCAAACTTCGACTCAATGATGCGGAGGAAATTATCCGCCTCCAACGGATCGGTAGTAGCTTCACCAAACTTGGGCGGCTGAGTGGCCCAAAAGTCGGCATAGGTGGAATTCCTCGGCCCTTGGGGTGGCGGTCCTTGGCCTTGTCCTTGGTTGGTTTGACTTGCAAAGAACAAGCGGAACATCTCGTTTTGGTTGGACACGAGTTGTTCCAACGGCGTGAGAGGTGGAGGGTTAGGGAGTTGCTCTTCCCTCGCACCATGCCCACTTCCGGAAGCTTCACCACGGCGGGTATTCACCATCTGTCATGCATGAAAAATTTTTCTCACGTTAGCTCATTAGGCCAAGAGCTAAAATAGCAAGAAAACATGACATTGGGCATAAGGGACCAAAAATTTCAGATTGCATGTATGAAGAAAATATTGATGAAATAAGCATAATGCATTGGTAACACACATATTCCATAGATTCTAACATAGTAGCAACATGATAGAAATTTTTGATACACGGGAAACCACGAATCCGATACAACACGGTCTTAGGTTACATCACATGTGACCCACAAACAAACACAAATCTCGGAGAGCTTAATTAACAATACGCGGATCGTTTTCCGTACACGGTTACATGCCTCACGAGATTACAAATCCTACACACATAGAGCTATGACCACCGGTCGTGACAACTACTCGTCGTCATCGCCGTAGTAGTCGGCGTCATCCCTCATGGGAGAGGGTGGTGCTCCGTCCTCAACGTCGGAAACATCCTCGCCATCGCTCATCTCCACATCCTCCTCGGGTGGGATGATCTCAAGTGGCTCGGGAGGTCCGCCATTAAGGATGGCGTGCAGGGCGTTGTTGGCGGCTTGGAGATGCTCAATGGTAGCGTTGTTATGCGCTATGGTCGCTCGGGCGTTCTGGAGGTCTCCCTCCAAAGCATCCCTAGCGCCCCGAGTCTCCAAGAGAGTAACATCCAACTCATCCTTCTCCTCGAGAAGGGCATCCACCTGGCCGGAGAGGACGTAGTTCTCCTCATTCGCGGCGGCGAGCTGGGCATCACGCTCATCAAGCGTGGCCTGCAGAGCGGCGGCTCCATTGCCCTCAAGGGCAAGGTGGGCGTCGTGGAGCTGCTCGAAGAAGTTCCAACGCTCCGTCTCGCTATACTCGAGCTGCGTACGGAGGGTGTCCACCTCGGTAGTGCGCTCGGCTAGCTCGGCGGTGCGGGCAGCAAGCTCGGCGTCGCGAGCGGCGAGCTCGGCGTCGCGAGTGGTAAGCTCGGCGTCGCGGGTGGCGAGGGTGGCCTGCAGGGCAGCACGCTCCTGCTCCAACTCGAGCACCCGCCTCGCGAGGTTCTCACGGTCCAACATGAGCTTGCCGGGGGCCATCTGTCGGAGAATTTTGAAACATAAGTCAAAACTCAAGATCCAACAACAAAACATGCTAAATAAGTAACGCATGAATGATGGAATGGCACCAACTTAGCAAAAGAAAGCAACAAACTTTTCGCCCAATCCTAACACGGTTCCATTTTTTCTGGACAGATTTGACACGTTACGGAAACTCGATAATTACTCCTGTTTCTGGGCAGAATCAAACTTTTAGTTTGTTACAAAAGTTTTAGACCAATTCTTAAGCTTTCCAACGCATCCTAGAACAGCTCAATCCGACTTGTCGTTTGAAAGTTACGCACGATCTACGACAGGGACAGAACCGGAGCACATTCTGAAAATTTCCAGAACAGCTCTCTGTAATGGGCAATTCTAGCTACGTTCCAGATTTTTACAAGACCCGAGACTAGGAGATTGTTGTAGTGCATAATACAAGCTTTCCAGAAAGTCCTCATTTGCCTTATTTGGATAAGTAACTTGAAAGTTATGCTCATTTTCACGGGAGTTAAGAAATCTGCCACGTTTTCGTTTCCGGTTTTCAAACTTTTGTGAGAATGAGGCTAGGTGATCAAATTTTTGGATTGTTTCATTTAGATAAGTTCACATGTACATGTTTGACATGATGAGATGATATGCAAGGATGATGGATGCTCAATATGTCGTTCCGTACGTCCTCACAAAATTAAAAGACCGCGCCCGCCGATACGAATATCGGACAAGCGCATCGGTGGCACACACACACCTCTCACACGATACTACACGAGCTAAAACGTTGTTATGTACCTGCAAGAGATGGATTCCAGAAACATTACATCAAATTCAAAAGAAACAAGCCAAAAATAAATCCATGTCACCTCGCCTCACATGGAGAGCTCTCGAATAAGAGTGTATTCGAGTCACACCAATAATATCATGCGAAAATTTGACAACACTCAATCACATACCTTTGCTCAAGCCGTAGTTGCAAAATATTTAACAATCATAACACGGGGTTAGTTTTGCCACCATTCTATATAGTCCTTATATCGGCCTTTCTATCTAGACTCGTGCCTCACCGTGACTCAAAAACGGGTTTTAAGATTTTTAGAATGAGTGTTAGCGTGACGCAAATCCCAAGTCGGCTCGATACCACGTGTCACACCCCTATCCCGAAAGATAGTTAAGTGTGGTACGGATCGCCTTGGGAGATGATTGACGAAGCAACCATACGCAGCATCACATTAACAAACATACACGATTTGCAAGGTTACATAATTAAGTCTTGATTACAACATAAAGTTCGAATAAAAGATACATTTGTTTCGAATAAAAGTCTTACATAACCATGATCTTTGTTCGAAATTAGAGTGCGGAAGCGAAATACAACTCGACGATACATAGATAACTTAAATGAACCATGCCGGCCTAGGCCATGGCTCACTCATCAAGGGTCGGAGAGCTAGGAACCCATTCAATGGTCCACTCTTTGGGCTCTTCTCCATCCCAAACCACCTTACCACAACAATCACAAAAACCGGCTTGCGGGAACCTGTAATCAACATGTAGTGGCAAAGCCTCGAGTATCTAACATACTCCGCAAGTCTTACCCGTCAAATTGGCCATCTAAGACCGACTCCTAGATGCATGGGGCTTGACCGGTTTAACTTGGCATTTTTGCATAAATAGCACCTATGCTAATTAGGTTGGCAATTTTTATTACTTAGCCAAATTAATAGGGTGGTTGCATAAAAGAAACTTTAGTGAGCATGCTAACAATACAAGAGTTTGCAACACAATTTGATATCAATATAAAACAGCAAGCTATTCAATCTCCTTCCATTACTACACATTGCGAGCTGCTCGAATCAAGTGGTACTCATTAACCGAGAGGAAACGGCGATAATTATCGAATTATTAATCCTGCAGGAAAGAACCCAAATGCACGACATACGCATCATTTAAGAACACGTATGGCCACCGTTCGCGAGTTCATCGTAAAGTAAAACACGGGGCCACCGACCCCGAGTACACGTCCCCTTGCGACCGTTCAACAACGTGCCCAAGGCTTAACCCATGTACTCTCCAACGGTCCTCAACCCGTGCAACCACCGTGCCATACACATCACCTCCGGGTCGGTGAGATATCCGGCTCACTTTACAACTTACAAGCTACGTAGGTTTACCAATCCCCATAAGAAAGGTATGCAAGTGGTACACAACTCAAACTTGTTCGCGGAGCCACAATGGGGTGTTCTCAATTTTTAACCAAATTCATCATGTTCACATTTAATCATAAGCCATGAGTGAGATCCCCAATCTATCGTTGACTCCATAAACATAGCATAGCAATTCTAACGAGGATATGACACATAAGCGACATAGGACATATAGGAATTTATGCATGTGGATTTCCAATCAACGCCTAAGAACTTAAATGCACACTCATCATCCTTAGTAGTGTGATGAAGGAAGACATTTCAAAATAATAGGAATGCACCGGGGCTTGCCTTGAGAGTGATCGAAGTTAGTACTAGCTTCACAAGCGTTGAGAGTAGCGACGGCTTCTTCCGGCGGAATCAATTCGACGTCGTCACCTAGAGGATGAAATGCATTGCATAAGTAATATGCATACAAGGGTGATGAATAGGGTAATGCATGTGTGCTGGTTGTAAAGATGCCCATGAACATATTAATCACAAGTTTGTTTGCATCAAACCCTAACAAGCATGACATGTCTCTTGTTTTATTTAAGTGGGGTCTAAAGACATGACAAGCATGGTCGTACTAATGTAATGAGTAATGACTTGGTGCATAGACATGAGTGCTGTGGTTAGTGTAGGTTTAGTACTAGCGTTTTAGCAAGTTTTTATAGTGCAATACGAAGAAATCTAAGTTTATGCATTTTGACATCACATGCGATGACGATTCCCTTTTAGAATAGAAATTCGATTTCAAAATTCATATATAGGCGAAATACATAAAACCTTTTGACTAAACCTGCCATGGGGTGCTAAAGGACATAATGAACAGTAGACCTTACATAAACATGCATGAACAGGATTTATAATGACATAAAACCATTTATGTAGGTGCTGAAAATGACCTTTTAGAAATTTAGATCTAGGGTTTGCAAAAATCATTACTTAACATGCTCAAAAATTCACATGGGATTTTCTACATGTGTACAGTACCAAAATGAAATTAATGGCCAAGTTTCATGCAAAAATAATTTATACAGATTTAATTAAAAATTAAATACAGAGAATACAAGAAATGCAATAACTTGAAAAATATGAAATGAAATGCAGATCTTCCAGTGCCAAAAATTCATGTGTGTCAGGGTGAAGACTTTGCCCAAGTGGCTTTTAATTTGGATTTATATTTTTAAAGTTATGGCCTAGTTAAGTTTTTAGGGGTTGACTTTTGTCATTTTTATAAAAATGTGAAAATGACCAGATCTGAGGAGTTCATGTTACTTTTATGAAAGTACAGGTCTTCTAGTTTCCAAAACATTTTAGTTTGCAATTTTTGGACGATTCAAACGCCAGATATGGATTTTTCAAACTCAAACGAAGTTCTGACTTAATTACGAAAATGCCATCGGCCGATTTTTAAAACAGATCGGCGCGCGCTCCGGCGACGGTGGCCGGCGCCGGCGAACTCGCCGCGGCGGCGCTGCACTGGAGCGCATGCTCCGAGACTCGGCGGAAACGATGTACGCGGTGTGGGGAGCACGCCGGTGGGGTCGGCGGGACCCGCGGTGGCCGGAGAGGCGGTGCGGCGAGCGGCGGCGCTCGGGAGGCTGCGGCGGCGGCGCGCGTGCAGTTCGAGGGATGAGAGAGGGAGGGGTTTGGCCGGAGAGCATCACCTGAGCACGGAGGAGAGCGGCGTGGGGTCAGCTGGAGCAGGGGCGGCCGGAGAGGGGGTCTCGACGGAGAGGTGCCGAGGCCGGCGGCGGTGGCGGTCGGTTTTCTCCGAAATGCCGGCGAGTGGCTGCAGGACAAGGGGAGCTGATCAGGGGGAAAGAAAGGAAGGCTCTTGCGCGCAACTTGGCGAAAGAAACTCGGGCGCGCGACTTGCCTAGGCGAAGCAATCGGCGGCGGCGTTCTCGGCGGCGTCGATGGAGGGCGGCGGCGATTTCCGGCCGTGCGCGAGCTATGGCGGCCGAGGGGAGGAGCTGGTGGTGCGGGGAGGAGCCAAGGGAGCTGGGGCAATTATTTGAGGCGAAAAGGGGGCGATGGGAGCTTGGCCTCCGTGCCATTTTCTAGGCGCGGCCGGACGGGGAGCGGCGGCCGGAGCGGGCGCCATTACTCCCGGCGCTCTACTGTTGGCCGGCGGGTACAGAACGGTTGGGAGGTGGCCAGGAGGCTTGCGTGGCGATTAGACGGGGCAGGGCACGCGCGGGGCGGCCGCGGTGGCGCCGGACCGGCGGTCGGTCCGCCATTGCCCACCGGGCAACCGTAGCTCGAGGAGTGTTTTTGAATTTCAATCTACAGTTTGAAACTTCGACAAAAATTCATATTTCTGGGCTTCCAAAAATAAAACCAAAAATATGGGGAGGTTCAGGATGATTCACTTTAATTTTCATCTTTTAGTTTGAAGTTCCAAACTTGCTTCCAAAAATTCATATAAAATTCACAAGTAGCAGTGTTTCAGATTTGAATTTGAATTTTTGGGGTTTCAAAACTTTGTCCAAAAATTTGGCAAAAATGTTGTAAATTCACCTTTTTACATGAGCAATCCAGTGGTGCAAAAATATGTGGGTAGTGTTTTTATAATTTTTGCATTTTGGTTAGGGCTAGGGTTTAGGAGTAGGTTTTTCCTTTTTCCTTCTTATTTTTCTTCTTTTCCTTTGGGTAATTAGCATGAGTACTTCATTAGTGAAGTGATTAGGGTACTAACTACGGGATTAGCCTTAATCGTGACATGGGATGTCACAGGATGCCCCGGAGGACCCAATTTAGACTGTTTATACAGATGGCGCATGGGGAGTCTCCGTCGCAGGATGTGGTGCGATCATAACATCTCCTAGTGGCCGGACACTAAGATACTCCGCCAAATTAGCTTTCCAAACCACAAACAATGCTGCTGAATACGAAGGCATCCTCTTGGGACTAAGGCAAGCTAGAATACTGGAGGCTCAAAGAGTGATCATATATTGTGATCTGCCGGTTGGCAATAGAACAGATTATCAAAAGGGTACAGGACACTCGGATCCGGAGATGGCTTCGTATGCTCGAAGGTCGAGAGAGATGGATAAGTTCTTTGCAGGGTTTGAAGTTGTGACACCCCGCGTCACAAATTCGTAATCACACTGTACTAATGAAGGATTTGCATGTGCAAAAATATTAATCAATGAGCCATTTCACATAAAATAATATATTAGGGTTTTATTAGGGTTTTTATTGCCCAAAACCCTAGCTATTGAGATCACCAAAATTTCCCATGATAGTAACCACATATTTTTACATATTCTGGTAGGGAACATCAAATCAAGATTTTAGGGCATTTTTCCTGAATTTTTGGAGTGGCACAAATTCCTAGAAAAATCCAAACTAGGTTTAAAACAGAACCTGTACATGAATTTTTATAAATTTTTACAAGCCAAATTTGAACTTTTGTCTATAACAAAAGTTGCTCCTCATAATACACTAAATCCCCATAAATTTTGGTTTGCAAAAATTCCAAGCAAATTAAATTCTATGGACAAAATCAGAACCAGTGATTCAGTGGCAAAATTGTGAATTTGGGGAATATCCCTTGAACAGAGCTTGGCACGATGGCCGGAGCCACTCGCCAGCGGCGCTGCCGCTGGCGCCCATGCCGCGTTAGGCAGCGCCCGTCCTCGCAGCGCTGTGCAAACCCACGCGTCGTCCATCGCCGTTTCCCTTCGCTCGGAAGCCGACAACCCCGGCCGTCGATGGCGAGGAGCATTTTCGCCATGGCCGCCGCCCCTAGGTTTTCCCCGTGCGCCGCCCCTCTCCTCACCCGCAGCTCCCTCATTCGTGCGCACGCGCTTCGCAGAGTCCCTGCGCAGCTCCAGCTCCAAGCCCCAGCCTTGTCTTCTTCCCGCTAGCTCCAATTGACAAAAAATCGGAGAAGAGCTCCCGTCATCGCCATTAACACCGGCGAGCTCGATTAAGTCAGGTGAGCTCATGCCGCGTGCTCGCCTCTGGAAGGTGCCCAAGAGCCCGGGACCTCCCTCTTGCTTCCCGGGTCGAGTGGAGCAAGGACGGTGAAGGAATTTCCTTTCTTCTCCGCCGCCGGTCACCGTGCCCCGCCACCCCGTCGATGCCGGCCATCTCCAGCACTCCTCTTCTTGCACCGACCCCACGCCGCGCTTCTCCGTGAGCAGGTGAAGCTCTCCGCCTTGACCCCTCCCTCTTCCGTGCCGTGGTGAGCATAAGCCACCACGCCGGAGTGTTCCTCTGCCGCCATCACCGTCGCGGGCTATGCCCCGTTGCTCCTCCCGCCTTGCCACCTCCACCAATGAGTGCGCCGTCGCAAACTAGGCACAGGCGGCCAAGCTCAGCCCCTACGCAGTCCCCCTAGCACGTCGCCGGCGAGCCTCCCCTTCGCGCCCAACACTTAGCGAAATTTTGAATTCGCGCGAGTCTGTGAAATTTCCTTGGATTTCAAGCATTTTGAAAATTGCAGAACTTTAATTCTAGAGCTCGGATTTGAACGATTCAAGATGTTTTGGAATGTTTGAAACGTGTACTTCAAAATGAATCGCATGAACACATATGTTTATATGACAAAAATGAAAGTTTGAGCAACATCAAAATTGCTATCACGACCACGCAGTTTAACAGGATTGAATTTTGAAAATTGCGTAACTTTCATATCCTGGATCCAAAATACTTGAACAAACACTTGTTGGAAAGTAGAGAATGTGTACTTTGCCATAGTAGCATAATCCAAGTACTTTCTGTGGGAAAAATAAAAGATCCAAGTACTTTAAAGTGCTAATCCGTTAAGGGCCATGACAACTTTGCATTTTGAAAATTCAATAACTTTTGATATACAAATCCAAATGAGGCAATTGAACATCCGTTGTGATCCTTGGAAAACGTACTTTACACGACCCTGCTTGGTTCACCCAAGTTCTATAGCAAAAATTTGAATTTAAGGCTCCTTTAGAATGCCTCACGTTAAGGCTGAAACCAGACTTAACCAAGGCAAAATTTTGAAACCAACTAAATTCAAATTTGAACCTTCTCTTTCTTCTGGCATGATTAAGCATTATTGCACATATTATTGATACATTTGAGCATGTCATAATAATGTTTGTATTTTTGGGCAAGTACAGTCATATATTATGTAAGTTAATCATAGAAAATCCACATAAAATGTTAATTGCTTAAGGTGCTCAATGTATAAAGAAATAATAAAACTCCCCCTAAGAAAATATTGTGTCAACCTATTGTATAATGATTAGTCATAAGAGTCATAACATTGATATAGGTTAAGATGTGCTCGAAAATAAAATTTTCCAAATCATGTCTATTAATATTTTGTTAGGTGCACAATTGTAGTATGGCAGCCACCTAATCATGTGGTTGTTTCATTTTTCTCATGTCAACAATCAATCCTGCCCTACCTTCTTGATCACAAATTAAACATGTACATTTATGCTAAATAATGATTGTTACTTCTAATTAGAAGGTTGTCCCCATGAAATAACCCACATGTCTCATCATCATAACAAATCATCTCATCCTATGAGCATATTTATTTTATACAAACATTTCATTGCATCTTGTTATTGAGAAAGTTCCATGAGCTATGTAATTATGATTTCGCTCATGCTCATGCACTGCATTTGCATTCATATAGGAACCCCGACTGGAACCGAAGATCAAGGAGGGCACCAGCTAGAAGTGAGCGAGTTCGAGTCCGCTAACTACGAACCCAACCAAGGCAAGCCCCGAAGCATAATCCTATGTTTTTAAATTTCTATTTTATTTCACTTAAGTCTATGTATGTATTGTGCATTTACGTTCAGGAGTTGATCGGAACCTAGTTGCATTAAATCCCTGTTCCCGTGGTTTTTGGGTAGGTATAATCCTGATCGCTAGATGCTATGCTTAATAAATTCACCGGTAGCAACACCGAGTCATTTGGAGATCACCCGGTCTAGGGATGAAATATGGTTACTGTCACATGAATAAATTGGAGACCGTACGGGAAAGTGCATGTGTAGGATGCAGTGACAAGGTTGGCCCTTGTGCGCCATAGCCCCGTATGTGTCGGTCAAGGACCGTTCGTTGTGACTCCGCGAGCAAGTATTGAGTTGTGTACCAAATGCATACCTTCGTATGGGAGTTGGTAAACTGATGTAACTCGAGAGCCGTAGTGTTGGACGGTCTATCCACCCTTTGTGCAAAGTGTTGGTCACGGTGGATGCACGGGTTTGTGAGTAGAAGGACGGTGTGTTATTACCCTTGGTCCCGACGCTACTGTGGTTGCATGTGGAATGCACACTCGGAGGGCGGACCCGGCTCATATCTATGATAATCTTGTGAAAGGTGGTCATACATGTTCTTAAATGATGCGTATGTCGTGCTTTTGGGTTTCCCTGCAGGGTGTAAATCGATATATATCGCCGTCCCTCGCGGTCATGAGTACCACTTGTCTCGAGCAGATTGCTTCGTAGTAATAAAGAGAAGATGAAATGAAGCTTGCTGTTTTTATAGAAATAAATTATGTATTGCAACCATGTTTGTTAGAATTGCTCACTAAATTTATGATTATGTTTCCACCCTTTTAAATTGGCTAAAATATGAAAGGTTTAAACTATATGGTGCTGTTTTCGCAAATTTCAGCAAGCCAAGTCAAGCCCCCTGCATGCTAGTGTCGGTTCTTAGAACCATTTTTTACGGGTAAGCCTTGCGGAGTATATTAGATACTCAGGGTTTGCGTTTAAATTCATTTTCAGGAATCCCGCAGCCCGATTACTGTGATTGCTGCGGGAAGTTTGTGTATCAAGGTGAGGAACCTCAGGAGTGGACCGTGGAGTGGATTCCCACTTCACCGAATCAAGAGTGAGGCCACGCCATATGGGCTGGTGTGGTTCTCCTATCTAAGTGTATATATGTATCGTCGAGATGTCTACGCTTCCGCACAATGTTCATTAAGTAATGTAAACTCGACAATTGCACTCTATGGTATTGTATTCAGTGTTATGGATTGTAATAACTGCTTTATCAAATGTAAAAGTTGCTACTCGCACACTTTATATGATTATGTAATTGGTGAATGTATCTTTAATGTATGTGCCATGTACGTTCGCTTCCTCGAATGTCTCCCGATATGATCCTGTTCGACAATCCCTATTGCTTTGCAAGGTAGGGGTGTCACAGCTGGTATCGGAGCCGTATCGGGATATGCCGTGCATTAAGGATCGTTCTAAAAATCACCAACACGTTTACACGGTGAGGAACGACCTAGAAAGCCCAATTAAGGTCTATAATAGAAGTAGTTGTGGCAAACTAACCCTGGGTTATGCTTGTTTAAATTTTGCAACTACGGCCCAGCTCAGGTATGTTTGTAATTTAAATTAGCGCTCCGTGCCCGCGGAAGTAATAATACGGGACAATGTTGGCTCGTGGCAATCCACGGGGCGGTTCTTTCTATGAACCATTACTATGTGAAGATTTATGGTACTGTGGAAATTTTTCATAGTTTCTTTTAATTTGATGTAATGTTTCTGAAATGGTCTTCTGCAGGTACGCTAATCGCGAACCATAGATCGTGTAGTTCCCGTGTTGAGATCGTGTGTGTTGCCACAAAAAGCGAGTGGTCGGTTATATATGCCGATCACGCCCTTTTGTTTTGGAAAGGACGTAGGTCAAACGACATTCCATGTCATCATTCATGCCATGCATAACATTTGCATAATACCTTTAATTAGGAATGATAAAAAGATGATCATGAAGAGCTCACAAGAATTTCGACACGACACGTGCAAGTAATCTGAAATTGGGCAGAAAAGTTCACCCGATCGGTACCGAAATCCCTAACCGATTGTCGATTTCACGAAAACGGTCGTAACTTTCAAACCGTTCACCCAAACGAAATGATCAAACACAATCTGGAAAGCTTACGATACATGCCATCGCACTGTCATAAAAGTCAGAATAAAAGAGGAGTGGAAATAAGTTAAAATTGCCCTACCCGAACATCCTGGTAAAAGGTTGCCAGAATTGTGCCGAATCGCCGGGTTGGCAGATTCGGGTGCCTCACGAAAATCGCGATAACTTTTGCGTTAATTATCAAAATGGAGTGATCTACCCTATTCTAGAAAGCTCGTAATATGCCCCACATTTCCTCTAGTATGAAGTTGGTCAGGACAATTAGGTAAGGTAGTCAAAGATGCAAAAACAGAGAGCTACTTTTATGTTCCCGGCATTTCCAGAAACCCTGGCAGAAAACGGTAGAGCCGGAAATCGCCGTAACTTTTGATCCGCTTAAAATTTTTACGTATTTTAGGATGCGTTGGAAAGCTTAGGAATTTCTCCAACTTCTGGTTAGAAGTTTTGGTAATTTTTACTGTTCAAACAGAGACAAAAATGGTTGATAACAGAGGCAGTTTCAAGAACCGTTTTACGTTGGGAACGTTTTAGTTTCTGTTATTTCACCGTTGTGTTTAATTACATTATATTGGCTCTTTTAATACTTTAATGTTAATAACGTTGCTGCTTAAAATGTATTTCTAATCATGATCTATAGATGGACGCGAGACAGCTCATGGCCGAAAGGAACCAGTTGAGGTTTGAGGTGGAAGATCTCACTGATCGGCCTACGGACGTCTCCGACGACTACTACCTAGCCAAAGATGAAAACAAATAGCTGACTGCCCGTATCGCTGAGTTGAAAAAGGACAACGCTGCTCTGACTGCAAGTCTCAAGGAAGTGCAGGATGACCTCCTCTTCAGCGATAATCTGCGTGTTGTCGCGGATCGGGCAAAGGACCGAGCTGAGCAGGAGAAAGTGGAACATGAGCAGATGGCCACTTTTTGTGATGAGGAACGGATTGAGGCGCTAAACGAGCTGAATGCAGCTAAGACGGCTATTGCTCAGAAGGACGAGACCATTCACTCCCAGCAGGCGACAATACAGTTCCTCACGGACAGCTCGAGACCGCCCGGACTAACATGAATCAGTTGTTTACGGAGATAGGAAATCTCCAGCACCAGTTGGCAAAGTTACAGCAGCACCACCAGGCAGTGCTGGCAGCCCACTGGAACCTGCTGCAGCCACCACCACCGGCGAACAACGGGAATGACGCCGCTAGCGATGCTTCCGACGTCAACAACCCGGAAGATACTGATAGCGATGCCAAGACTGATGGATAACGTTAGGAAAAAGTTGTAAAATTAATGTTAGTGTACTAAGAACTGAAACTAGTGGCTTGTACATACGTAAGAACATCGGGGTCGCTGTATTTTGTGTAGATATGACAGCCTAGGAGGAACGGTTAAATAACTAGTCATGGAAAAACCTGGGTGTGTAACCCGCACGCTAGAAAGTGTTAATATCGCGCGCTTTTGTGTACAAATGGGTTGCAAATCAAAATTTATGGACCACTAAGTTTATGTTTAATAAACCTACGCTTTCATTCCGTCATTTTCAGCTCCTAATGAAAATTTTCCTCTATGGATACATTCTGAAATTTCTTGTTCAAATCGTGTCCTTTAATTATTATCATTGTCTAAGGCTCCGAAATGCTGAGACTAATGGTATGATTAAATTGTGTGACAGATGGTGAACACTCGTCGCACGGTAGATCCTTCGAAGAGGGTGCTTCATCGCAGCCACCTAATCCGCCACCGATGACTGCTGTCGAACAGCTCGTTCATAATCAGAACGAGATGTTTCGGCTGTTCCTGGCAAGCTAGAACAATAATGCCCAGGTAGCAGCGCCTCCACCGCAGCCCCGTCCCACTTCCTATGGGGATTTCTGGGCGACCCAACCGCCATCATTCTCTGAAGCAAAGAACCCCCGGAAGCAGATAATTTTCTGCGTATTGTGGAGTCCAAGTTTGCTCTCCCGAACTGCACCGAGCACCAGAAGACTCTGTTTGCAGCACAGCAGCTCCGTGGGTCGGCTAGTGCGTGGTGGGCAAACTACACCGCTGCACTCCCCGCGGATCACCAGGTGCTTTGGCCGGAATTCTCTGTAGCCTTCCGGGCACACCACATCCCTGACGGTGCCATGAGAAGGAAGCTTCAGGAATTTGTCGACCTGAAGCAAGGCTCTAACACTGTGCAAGAGTACGCTCGAAAGTTCAACTACCTTGCTCAGTATGCCTCTTATCACGCTGATATCGACGCAAAGAAGCGTGAGTGCTTCCGGAAGGGCCTGAATCCGAAGCTGCAAGACCGTCTTGCTCTCTTGAATGGCACATTCAGTGAACTGGTCGGTGCCGCTATTGTTCAAGAGGACGCTATTCGCGTCAATCAGGATGACAAGAAGAGGAAGCGCACCGCCAGAAGTTCATCCGGTGCGCCATCTCACAAATTCAAGCTTGCAGTGACCAGCCCCAATGGTCAGAAATTTCATGTCCCAGTGCCTCCAATGGGTGGGCAACGCACTACCTTCCAGCAGCCTTATCGTGCGCCCCACAATTCCTATCAGCACCGTGGTCACCAGCATTCCTCGCAGCAGCACAACCAGAGTGCCGGACCATCCCCGCCGCATCCGTGCTTTAATTGCAGCGGTGTTGGTCATTTCATCAGAGAGTGCCCACATCCTCGTCGCAACAACGGCAACAATAGTGGGAATAATCAAAACCCGCACAACCGCGGTAATAATGGTAATAATAATAACCACGGCAACAACAACAACAGCCACAACAAAACCCCCACCAAGACTGGCCGTGTGAACTTTTCCACGGTCGAAGATGTGCAAGCCGGAGAACCAGTCCTCTCGGGTATGTTTTCCATCGCCGAACATCCCGCCTTCGTTCTTTTTGATTCCGGCGCCACACATGATTTTATTAGTCAAGCATGTGTGGATAAATTGCATCTGTCATCTGCCATTTTGCCAAATCCATACACTATTACATCTCCCGATGGCATCATTCACACAAACCGTGAAGTAAGAAACGTCCCTCTTGATCTTGCTGGAAATACATACCTCTCACCACTCATTATTTTAGGAGGTCAAGGAATAGATGTGATACTAGGAATGAAATGGATGAAACGACATAAAGCTGTCCTGCACATAGATACTCGAGAAGTGCATTTAAATTCACCTCAATACGGCCCATCGGTTTTATCCTTGCCATGTCCAACAATTTCTAGAACTCAAATTCAGCACCTAGAAGCGAAGGAATTAGAGGACATACCGGTAGCGTGTGAGTTTCCCGATGTATTCCCGGATGATTTGTCGGGCATGCCACCGGATCGGTAAGTAGAATTTAAAATTAAACTTCAACCTGGTACCGCACCGATATCTAGAAGACCCTATAAAATGGCTCCAAATGAATTAGCTGAACTTAAAGAACAACTCAACGACCTTATGGACAAGGGGTACATTCGCCCAAGTGCTTCACCTTAGGGCTATCCCGCTCTATTTGTGAAAAAGAAAGATAAATCATTAAGGTTGTGTGTCGATTATCGACCCCTCAATGCTAAATAATGATTGTTACTTCTAATTAGAAGGTTGTCCGCATGAAATAACCCACATGTCTCATCATCATAACAAATCATCTCATCCTATGAGCATGTTTATTTTATACAAACATTTCATTGCATCTTGTTATTGAGAAAGTTCCATGAGCTATGTAATTATGATTTCGCTCATGCTCATGCACTCGCATTTGCATTCATATAGGAACCCCGACTGGAACTAAAGATCAAGGAGGGCACCAGCTGGAAGTGAGCGAGTTCGAGTGTGCTAACCGTGAACCCAACCAAAGCAAGCCCCGGAGCATAATCCTATGTTTTTAAATTTCTTTTTTATTTCATTTAAGTCTATGAATGTATTGTGCATTTACGTTCAGGAGTTGATAGGAACCTAGTTGCATTAAATCCCTGTTCCCGTGGTTTTTGGGTAGGTATAATCCTGATCGCTAGATGCTATGCTTAATAAATTCAACGGTAGCAACACCGAGTGATTTGGAGATCACCCGGTCTAGGGATGGAATATGGTTACTCTCACATGAATAAATTTCAGACCGTACGGGGAAGTGCATGTGTAGGATGCGGTGACAAGGTTGGCCCTTGTGCGCCATAGCCCCGTATGTGTCGGTCAAGGACCGTTCGTTGTGACTCCGCGAGCAAGTATTGAGTTGTGTACCAAATGCATACCTTCGTATGGGAGTTGGTAAACTGATGTAACTCGAGAGTCATAGTGTTGGACGGTCTCTCCACTCTTTGTGCAAAGTGTTGGTCACGGTGGATGCACGGGTTTGTGAGTAGACGGACGGTGTGTTATTACCCTTGGACCCGACGCTACTGTGGTTGCATGTGGAATGCACACTCGGAGGGCGGACCGGCTCATATCTATGATAATCTTGTGAAAGGTGGCCATACGTGTTCTTAAATGATGCGTATGTCGTGCATTTCGGTTTCCCCTGCAGGGTGTAAATCGATATATATCACCGTCCCTCGTGGTGATGAGTACCACTTCTCTCGAGCAGATTGCTTCGTAGTAATAAAGAGAAGATGAAATGAAGCTTGCTGTTTTTATAGAAATAAATTATGTATTACAACCATGTTTGTTAGAAATGCTCACTAAATTTTTGATTATGTTTCCACCCTTTTAAATTGGCTAAAACATGAAAGGTTTAAACTATATGGTGCTGTTTTCGCAAATTTCAGCAAGCCAAGTCAAGCCCCCTGCATGCTAGTGTCGGTTCTTAGAACCATTTTTGACGGGTAAGCCTTGCGGAGTATATGAGATACTCGGGGTTTGTGTTTAAATTCATTTTCAGGAATCCCGTAGCCCGATTACTGTGATTGCGGTGGGAAGTTTGTTGTCAAGGTGAGGAACCTCGAGGAGTGGACCGTGAAGTGGATTCCCGCTTCACCGAATCAAGAGTGAGGCCACGCCATATGGGCTGATGTGGTTCTCCTATCTAAGTGTATATATGTATCGTCGAGATGTCTACGCTTCCGCACAATGTTCATTCGAGTGATGTAAACTCGACAATTGCACTCTATGGTATTGTATTCAAAGTTATGGATTGTAATAACTACTTTATCAAATGTAAAAGTTGCTACTCGCACACTTTATATGATTATGTAATTGGTGAATGTATCTTTAATGTATATGCCATGTACGTTCGCTTCCTCGAATGTCTCCCGATATGATCCTGTTCGACAATCCCTCTTGCTTTGCAAGGTAGGGGTGTCACGAAGTTAGAAACATTCGAAGAACAGAGAACAAGGAAGCCGACTTGCTTGCAAAGGCAGCCTCCGGACGGGGCCCTCTTCGATCAGATGTGTTGCACAAAACACTTCACCATGCAGCCACTTCTAATAACCAAGTTGAGAGAGATATGGCATTGGCTTCGGAGGATTGGCGAGCCCCGGTTCGAGCATATATTGAGAAGCGTTATGTACCGGATAGCAGGTTGGAGGAGCAACGTCCGCAGCACGGATCTAGGGGCTACCTTCCGATAGAAGGAGTGTTGTACAAGGGGGAGTTTGTGCCCCATTGCTGAAATGTCTCGATCAGCCCGAAGGAATACAGCTCTTACGAGAAATTCATGAGGGATCTTGTTCTTCTCATTTGGCCCCAAGGGCCCCGGTCGCAAAGGCCTTCGGGCAAGGGTTCTATTAGCCAACGGCCATAAGGGATGCGAGAGGATCCGGTGCGAGTATGCTCGGGATGTCAATGGATGGGGCAACGGTCTCACCTACCAGCCACCACTTTACGACCAATACCTCCGGTTTGGCCGCTAGCAAGATGGGGAATCAACATTGTCGGGGAATGGCCAGCAGCACCGGGGGCTTTCGATTTGCTGTGGTGGCAGTAGAGTACTTTTCAAAATGGGTCGAAGCTGAGCCGTTGGTACAAATCACAGCTAGAAATGTGTGAAAGTTCTTCCGACGGAATGTGGGCTGCCGCTTCGGAGTGCCTGTGGAGCTTACGGTGGATAATGGCAAGCAGTTAGAAGGGTGGAGTTTTAGGAGTATTGCCTTAGTATCGGCGTCAAGAAGTGTGAAATCTCGGTGACCAATCCAAGGGCAAAAGGGGCTGTTGAGCGGATGAATGGCAATGTGTTCACAGCAATTTTGAAGGCTCTTGTCGGCCTCCCCAAAGGGAAATGGGCGGAGGTGTTGCCCAATGTCCTATGGTCAATCGGAACAACGGCCACAAGACCAACCGGGTTCTCACCCTTTCGGCTGCTGTACGGAGTTGAGGCTGTGACCTCCAAGGAAATTCAAGCTGGCTCCTTCCGCACCACAAGACCCTTGGCGAATGATGAGGATGTTTCCAAGGACCTCTTGGAGGAAACCCGTCTTCGAGCTGTTGCCAATCTGCACAAATATATCTCGTCCATGGAGAAATCATAAAACACCAAAGTGCACCCGGGGAATTTCAACCCGGGGACCTTGTCTTGAGGCGGAACCCGATGCATGTTACCAAGCTGGACACCAAGTGGTTGGGACCCTTCGTGGTCGACAAATCCATTCGTCAAGGAGCCTATCATCTGCTCGAACTTGATGGAACTCCCATACCACACACCTTCAATGCCGATGCTCTCAAGAAATTCTACATCCGATGCTCCTTCGAAACCGATGGTAGTTTTTTGGTTAAGTCTCTTTTTTGGTAAGGCCTTTTCTCGGTTGTGTACCATGCCTTCGAGCATGATGCGAATTTTAAGCTTAAGGTACATTGCTTTCGCTCCCTATGCATGAGCACGATCGTTTAAGAATTTTGTGTTACAAGGCGGGTCCTATGCACAAGTGCTTTAGGTCTAGGGGCTGTAGTCTAAGGGTCTTCGGTTGGCGATCGTTAAGTGTCGAGTCTTGTGTGTCGTGCAAGGGCGGTCAAGCATGTAAATATTCTCTATCAATTAAAAAATGTTGTGACCAACTTGTTTCGTTAGGGCAACTACGGCTCAATACCTTGGAAAGATGAATCCAAGAAGTCTAAGATTGGAAACCCCAACTTAGAACCCGAAGCACTAGAAAACCCCCATGACTTCGATGGTAGGCAACTACGGCCTAATGCCTCAGGAAAAGTAGCACCGAGAAGGCTAAGCATGGAAACCCCATCTTATATACCCAAAATGCGCTCAAAATATGAAAACAGCTGTTTATTCCCAATATAACAGAGAGAAGGGCCCGAAGGCCCCTTCATGATTTACATTTCTATATTGCATTTAGATTCTAAGTATATGCGTTCAGCCTCCGGTTCTTCAAGCTCCCTCTTGCGCCGAGCTAGGTCAGCAGCAATGGCAGCTCGACCATCGGCCGAGGATGCACGAGCCCGAAGGGCCTCGGCATCCACCGGAGTAGAGTCGCTATCGCTTGAAACATAGATAGGCTCCGTTTTAACGATCACTTTCGGCGGTTGCCCCAAGGAGGCCCGGAGGCGCTCGCGCCTAGCATGCCGAGTAGCATGTTCCTCCGGGGTGATCTTGGGAAACGCAGCCTTGATGCGACCATTGCGTTCGTTGACGAAGGCTGCAAATTCGCTAAGCGTCCCCTCCGAGTTATCCCGCTTCCACCTGCGTAGCTGAGTCCCGCTCACCCAAAATGGACCAGGGGCTTCGGAATCCCCGGGGATAAGCAGCCGGTGAGGCCTAGCATCTTCGATAATAGATTCCTCTCGGAATTTTGGGTGTATCTTCGGAGCCGGAGAATACCTAACAAAACAAGTTGTGCAAACTTGATAATATATTAACATAAATCCCGGGTACAATAGGCAGCTTCGGAGCGCTAGACGCTTACGAAGACGATTACATAGAAACTACTAAACTACCAAAAGGCTAAGAAGTGCTAAAGTAAAAAGTCAAACCTGAGGCCACGAAGAAGGGCTTCCGGTTTGAGGACCCTCGCCTTCGGTGGCGGCCTTAGGGACGGTTCCAAGCATCGGTACAGCCCACAACCCCTTCGTCTATAGCAGTGTGGGAAGGCCTAGCCTTTGTCGCAGATGCCGGTAGCAGGGTCCAGCTCGGCGTTCGTCGCTTCCAAGGCAGCGGCACGGGCAACCCCTAGCCCCGAAGGCCCCCGAACTCCCGGCCAAAATATCGATCTGCGATGGACACATCGGCCTTGGCGCCCTTGAAGGCAGCATAGTCTTCCCCGCACATTTCACGAGTTCTCGAGCGCCCGCTTAACTTGCCGGGAGGGAAGGAACCGATGGCCTTCACCACCCGAAACGCGGCCGTCCAAGCCACGCGAGCACGGTGATGGCCCCACCGGATCGAAGCAGCCTTAGCGGCGGCAATCCCGGAGGACATCCACTGGAGGCTTGCGAGGCCATCACCTCGCTCATGAGTTGGCTCCGGGCAAAGCGAAGACAAGCAAATCCCGAAACCGGTTCATGAGCTCCCGGTTCCTCATGCCAAGGGATTCCGTCGCTAACATGCTTTGGTGGGCTATCTCCAGAGCCTCGGCTTGTGTCTTGATGGTGGCCTCGGCATCGAAGAGCGCTCGCCTCGGCTAATCGATCCTCCACTCTTGAGTCACCGCGTGTTCCAAAGAGGCCTTATGCAGCTCTTCGTGTTCGTGCAGCAACTTGGTATTTAGACTGCTCTTGTGCAAGAGCATCATCGGAGTCGCGAAGGCGTCTGCTCAGGTCGGTAACCTCCATGATGGGGTTACCCTTTGATAAGTAACGAGCAAGCAGCACCCCCTGTTAATACAAATCAAGAAGTCTCGGAGCAATTTTAACTTGGTTTTGGCAAAAGTAAAGCGTAAACTAAAAATACCTTCATGGTTACGTGGGACAAGCTTCTAATAAGCTCCTTCCCGTCTACCTCCTACTGATCGTTGTCCACCTGGCACAAGTCCAGACATGCGGCCGGTGTACTCGAGGCCCTTGTAAGAAGAAGCCCCATCTTTGAAATCTACGGGCTTCAAGAATGAGCCTATGTTATGAGGAGCTATCCCACCAGGGAGCACCCCCATGAAGCCCTTGCCACCCCCTTGGCCTGGTGCACCATCTTCGGATGTGCCCTCTCCGCTGCCGGAGAGATGTGCCCGAGTAGCCCCCCCCTTCGTCGTCTGTTTGAATGACATCTCGTTCCCGGCTGGTACCAAGGGCTAGGGGCTGAGCCGAAGGCGAGGGTCCGTGGACATCTTCGACGGGTATGGGGCTGTTCACCTCCTCCGCCTCCGGTTGAATCTACTCATCTCGAACGGGGCTTTCTTCGGAGGAGGAGGAGGAGTTGGGGAAATTGAAGTTCGAACCCCTACTCCAAACCCTATACCGGGGGCCGTAGTAGACCCTGCTGCCTCGCCGGCTGTATCGTAGCCTCGAGGAGGTCGTTGACATCACAGCCGGAGATGCATCCCGGGCGGGGAATTCGAAGGTCCGTTGTTGCGCACTTCGCCTTCGTCTTCGTCATCAGCCTCGTCGGCGTCCGTTTCATGCACGATGGGAAGGACAGCCGGAGAGCGCTTGATCTTCACACGCTTAACTCTACGCTTGGGGGCTGTCGTTCACGAAGGACCCCGCACATCCCCGGAGGCGCTCGATCGCCTCTCGGAGAACCGTCCCCTGCTTCTTCGTCGCTGTCCTCATCGTCGGACGGCACAAGAGGAGCAAAACTTCTACGCTTCCCCCTTCCCCCTTCGGAGTAACCGCGTGAGCGAGTAAAACAGCCTCCGGGTGTTTCAAAACATACACCCGGTTCGGACGGCTGGTTTGCCCGCACGCCTCCATGCGAGCTTGCTCGGCAATTTTCACCCCGCCGAGGAGGTAGTTAGATCGCTCCTTGATCTCTTCGAGGGTCGGGTCCGCAAAGCATTTCATTAGTCGGTAGCGGTTGGCAAAATGCAATGCAAGGATGAATTATAACGAAGAGCCCTTCGAGCACCGACTCGGAAGTAAGCTAAGGTTGAAGTTTAAAGACTTTCCTGCTGCGTCAAGTGTAAAAATGGAGCCCTAGTCTTGGCGAAGAGGCATAATTTCGGCAGTGAAGAACGCTTCGCACAAGTCCCTCATAGATGCCTTCCGGGCAATCCTTTGCAGCAAGTCGATGCGCCGTTGGACTATGGCGTCCACGGCAACCTCCGGGAGACCGATGTTGCTAATCTCCGTTCGAAAGGAGTGAAGGTTGCGGTTGGGGTCTCGCTCCTAATAAAACCACTTCGGGAACATGGTCTTGCCCCAATGTTTCTTGTAAGCCTTGGCGGGCACAAGGTGCTCCATGCCGTCGCGGGGCCGAAGCATAACGCACATGACGCTTAGCCACATGTGCTCGCCCAGCGGGCTGTTCGGCGGCCGGTGAGTGGCTTGGTGCGTTGCGGCGAAGGCCTAAGCGCAAGGCTGCGCTCCTTCCATCCGCAAAGCCCACTCGAAGATGGACAGCCGGATCATGGTGTTGAGGGTGATCCGTTGAATCTCCAGCCCGAAGAGATCCAACACCTCACCCCGTTGACGCCGGTTTTTTGACCAAGGGACCCATTGTCGGCGACTACAGGTCAAAGAAGGCCGGTGGGCGTAAGGCCGACGGCCGCTTGAGCGAGTAAAGGGGACTTCCCTTCCGGGAATCGTGCGCGGACGCTAACGGAAGAGCACAACATTAATGGGCCCGGCACACGTTGTAAAATTAGAAATAATAGTTTAGTTTTGGAAAAGGGATCCTAGTCGGTTAGGAAATCGGCCCGAAGAGGGTCCGAATAGGATTCTTTTTGCCGAGTATAAATACATACTCGGATGTAACATGTAAACTCGATTCACATCCAATACAACTTTCGGCGCATCGCCAAACCCTAATTTCCTGTCAAGTCTTTACTGTTTTCGCGCGGGATCTTCGGGCTCCGGTCGACGACACGTTGGCTTGATAAGGTAATTATGTTGTCTAATTCTCGGCGCATTGTTCGTAATTAGATGGCTTAATTGCAAGTTATCCGGCGACCGAATCTGTTTTCGATCGGTATAGTGAGTATCGGCCGGGATGAGTCAAGTTGACCTCGGTCCGGGCTCGTGGTGGAGGTAGTTTGACTTGTCCCGCCTCCCCGTTCCAGCCTTTGCTTACGACGCCGATTGGCTCGGATTTGGTCGTTCGAGTCACGATAGCCGCTATGAGAATTCTTCTACATCTTGGCCGATTCGACCGTGCAGATTCAGCTTGACGTGTCCCGTGTTTGCCTTTGCGATAGTTGACTTGTCCTAGGCACATGCAGCCGATTGGCTAGGGTGTAGACTTACTTTCATAGTTAAGATGTTTATGATTGTGCTTGTCCCGAATCGGCCGGGAGTGCGCGGCCGTTAGATCTCGGTCCGACCGCGTGCCATCGCTTGACTTGTCCCGTTGGAGCGACCGGTCGATTTGGGATCTGCGTGGTTGTATTCGTCTTATCGTTCTTTCGGAGTGTTTAGCCGATTGCTTATCACGTTCATTAAGCTGTTTTATGTTCAATCAATGCTAAATCTGTTAAAACCGCTTTTGAACCCGAACCATTAGTATGATTTATCCGGCCATCACTATACATTCGGATAGATCTAAATAATTTATCGATATAATCAATAACAGAAATCGGCCACATACCCAATCGGCCGATTCACGGATTTGATTGATGATTAAACTATCCTCTTGCTATCAACTAAGTATATCCTATTTAGAATTGCTTTGTTTACATTTTACTCGATAATACATCTCTCGCAAAGTCTTAATGATTTGATCGTTTACCGACGAAATCGGCTGCTAGTCACCGATCGCATGTTATAGCATCGGCCGATTTCGTATCGTTTGTATCACAGTTCGTTCGCCTGGCATTTAATATATAAATGGATGGGCCGTGCTGTTCTCTCGTTCATGGCCGATTTTGTCTATCTTACGCCGTGATCGGCCATGGCTGCACATCGGTCTATCCGGGCCGATGACCTGGAAATTTTACACCTTTTATTGTCTTTGTTGGTTTGCAGGAAAACCATCCGGCACGCACCAGCGCACACGAACATTGGCGAGCTGAGCCGATCCGTTGGGAGCACAGGACTCTGCATCAGCCGGGGTTTCGGTGAACTCTCCGGACGATGGTGTGTCGGCGACTTTTGACGTCAACACACTTTTTGGCACGCCCGTGGGACAAAGATCAAGATGTCATACATACAAGCTGTCGGGGAGGATGGAACACCAATGGTCGATACCGAGAATCGGCCGATTTTGGTTCCAGTTCCTCTCAGGACGGATGGTAAAGGGCATGGAGAAGTTTCTGATGATAATGGAGTTTCGGCCTCGGGGAAAGATGACGACGTAACAAAAGCTGCAGTACCAAGAATACCTGGCCGAAGCAATGAAGAAGTACTTTCAGGCCCCGACAGGTGACACGTGGCAGGGTGGCCACAAAAGGGGACTTTCCTCGGATATCGCATCCGGAAGAACTAGACCAAATCAAAGCTCGGAGACTGCCGGATGCCAACCAACTCGGTGATATGGTCAACACGTCCGTTCATCGTGCCTTAATTAATCAATCAGTGCGTATTGACCAACACCATTGGGAATTTGATAAAGGACACAATTGATGGCAGGCTGTTCATCGAAGGGTATTCTCGGACCTGCATACACGCAGCCTTCCGGCACTCCCGTACGGTCGAGTCGTGGAATTAGCCTTCGTAACACCACACCACAAGTAGGGTTTCAGCCCCGTACGGCATGCCACCTCACCTATGGACTCGGCAAAGACAATGCAAATGCAAGTACCAGGCAACCCAGCCAGTGCAAGGAGGGTGATAGTGATCCCAAGAAGTCGGTAACAGAGGAAAGCGACAGACAAGATGTACAACAGCCGACTTCCGAGTTAGGGGCAGCAGCCAATGTGACAACGGTCCCGCAGATAGCACAAAGCAGCCCAATTTCTTCTACGTACCAAATACCGGCCCGAGTAGAATTGAGAACTCACCCACTATAGTGCGGCCGATATCCGGCATTCCACAGCCTAACCGTATCGGCCGGGGAACACGGATTCATGACTCGGACGGCCGATTCAATCAGCCGTGAATTATGGGGTTGCTCCGCGTACATCGTTCCCGCCGCCGGCACCGGGATTTCCGGGAGTGGCCAGCTAATACATCCAACCGGGGACAGCCCAACACCGCTTACATGACAGGGGCCGGATCGGCAGCTGCTGGACCCAATGATATGAATAGCCTCATGGCTAAAATCGCCGATATGATGAAGGATCGGCTCGATTTGAAGCCCAAAGAAAAGAGTGCATTATATCGGCGACCTTACCCCGATCGGATGGATTCCGTGGCTTTACCCAATAAGTATAAAATTCCTGAGTTTTCCAAGTTTTCTGGGCAAGATAACACATCAACTATGGAGCATATCAGCTCGATATGACGCACAGCTTGGTGAGGCATCTACCCAGGAGGCTTTGAGGGTTAGGCTATTCCCACCGTCGTTGTCCGGATCAGCTTTTTCATGGTTTGCTTCATTGCCGCCTGGTTCTATTCGTAGTTGGGCTGATTTGGAGAAAAGGTTTCACTCGTACTTCTTCACGGGCATTACCGAGCTTAGTTTGTCCGATTTAATGGCGGTGAAACAGAAATCGTGGGAATCGGTGACCGATTATATACAGCGGTTCAGGACTCTAAGAGGACGATGTTATAATCTGAATCCGACAGAGCAACAATTGGCCGAGATTGCTTACGCAGGGCTATTCTCCAACATCAAAGAAAAGTTTACCCCACATGAGTTTGATGGGCTGGCACAGCTAACACGCAGGGCAATCGGCCAGGAAGAAAATCTCCAGCTCACCAGGAATCGGCGGTATCGGTAGCTTATGCTGATTTCGACAAGTGAAGGTGATGAGGAGGGAGTTAATGCAGCTTGAATGGACTAATAACAAACGGCCGATATTCTCTCCGCATGTGAATCCCAAGGAGAGAAAATATGATTTTGATTTATCCAAGGCCGATGAGATATTTGATCAGCCATCGCGGGAAAAGAAAATCCAGCTTTCCCCTCATCACAAGATTCCTACGCCGGAGGAGTTGAAGAAAATGGCTAAATGGTGCAAGTGGCATGGGAATTCACATCATAACACCGTTGATTGTTATGCTATGAGGGATGAGATCCGGAAGGCGCTTGACAGTGGGATATTGCGAGCAGCTGATGTGAAGAAGAAGATGAAAGTTGATGGGCATCCTTTCCCTGCTAATACGATGTGCATCAATACTATCGGCGGTGGATCGGCTGGTTTCATACGCCGATATGAGAAGAAGAGGGAAAGGGAAGAAAGAGACCAGATGGCACATGAACAGGAATTTATTGGTCAAAATCAGCAAGACAGGCAAGGTGTAGTCCGCCGAGAAGATTTTGACCCACACTGGGATTGTCCTTTCTTTCAGCATCGTTGGGACCGAAACATGAAGCTTCCATCTATCGAGAACTGTCCGGAGTGTGCTGGCCGGGAAGAGTATCGTGATGTCGGGTCGTCAAGTTACCAAGGACGGCCGATTGATCGCAACTATGACTCTCAACAATCGGCCCCCGTAAGAGCAATCGGCTACGATCACGTATACGAGGAACGAAGATACGTAGTGCCAAGGAGAACCTTCGTCCACGATCGGCCGGGGCCAATCAATGATGAAGAAGAGTTCGATTACCAATACCATGAAGACTCGAGAGGTGATCGGACCGAGAGCGAGGGTCGGTGGTGCCCCGCTGGTTTGTTCAAGCAAAACCCAAAAGAGGAGGCTTCAAAGAATGCGTTGTCGGGAAATCAAGGGTAGACGGCATTACAGTAGATGACCAAGATGATGAGCCAAAGCCCAAGAAGCAATGGAGGCCGAAAGTGCAGTCTCAGTGGTCCAGGCTGAAGCCACAGTGAATATGATGTCATTGATGCCCGGGATTGTCGGATCGGACGATGAAAATTCGGTCGAAGAAGAACCAGCTTGGGGAGACTTCGGAGATTCTCGTGGACACCGGAATCAGCGGTGTTTGATAAGCCGGTCAACTCGATCATTTGCATCTCAAGGCATTATACATTAGCGGCTATGTCAATGGGTCGCCGATGAGGAAAATGTTGGTCGACGGAGGAGCAGCGGTTAATGTCATGCCAATTACTACATACCGCAAACTCGGGAAGACGCCGGAAGAAATGATGAGGGCCAATCCGACGCTCAAGGATTACAAGTGGGAGAAGCCAAGATGTGCGTGGGGCCGCAATAATGGAGATCACCGTGGGCAGCAAAACCATACCCACCACTTTTTTCATCATCGACGGGAAAGGTGCGTACACCACTTTATTGGGGAGAGACCGGATTCATGCCAATTGTTGCATCCCATCAACTATGCACCAGTTGTTTGATTCAATGGGTCGGCAACAAGGTCGAAATCGTGCGGGCCGATAAGTCTCGTAACCGTTGCAATCGCCGATTTCGAGTTTACCGGTCTAGAGAACTTGCCTTGTTTATCGGGCACGTATTGGGATGCGGAAGCCATAAACATCACGTATGACGGAGTTATTGTGACCGGGGGTCGGTACCCCCGGCTGCTCCGATGGGCCCCACAGAGAATTGACTGGACAATCGGCCGATCGGTATACACACCGAAGACATGGTAGGTCGGCCGATTGATGAAACGAAGACGGGAAATTAGGCCACGGTTTTGTGTCGGCCGACGAGTTAGAAGAAGTAGATATAGGGGATGGAGACAAACCTCGGCCGACATATGTTAGCAAGAAATTGTGTAAGGAAGTAAGAGATGAATTAGTGGCCTTATTGAAAGAATTTAAAGATTGTTTTGCTTGGGATTATAGCGAGATGCCTGGACTCACCCGATCGATTGTTGAACATCGGTTGCCCACTAAACCCGGATATCGACCATATAAGCTGTGGGGCTCGGAAGATTGACCCTAGGTATTATGAAGCCGTCAAAGAAGAGATTATTAGATTGTATGAAGCCGAGCTTCATCGGACCATGCCGATATGCGGAATGGGTTTCTAGTATTGTACCGGTGGAGAAGAAAAATGGAAAGATGCGGGTCTGCATTGACTTCAGAAATTTGAATAAGGCAACTCCGAAAGATGAGTATCCAATGCCAAACGCTGATTTGTTGGTTGATGCAGCCGCCGGCAACAAAATTTTGAGCTTTATGGATGGAAATGCTGGGTATAATCAGATTTTTATGGCCGAGGAGGATATATCGAAGACGGCATTCGGATGCCCCGGAGCGTTGGGACCGTATGAGTGGGTTGTCATGACCTTCGGACTAAAAAATGCTGGTGCTACATATCGTAGGGCCATGAATTTTATATATCATGATTTGATCGGTCGATTGGTGGAAATTTACATTGATGATGTCATGGTGAAATCAAGATCGATTGGGAGTCATGTGGCTGATCTCGTAGAAGTGTTGAAGAGGACAAGACAATACGGCCTAAAGATGAACCCGCTCAAGTGTGCGTTTGGCGTCTCAACTGGACAATTTCTCGGGGTTTATTGTGCATGAAAAGGGAATTGAAGTCGGCCCTAAGAGTATTGATTCTATCGTAAAGTTGGAACCGCCGACGAACAAGACGAAGCTCCAGTCCCCGATCGGCAAGATTAATTTTATCAGAGCGATTTATCTCAAACTTGTCCGGCCGACTTGATGTGTTTACGCCATTGTTGAAGCTCAAGGCCAATCAAGAGTTTCGGTGGGAGCCGATCCATCAAAAGGCTTTAGAAGATATCAAGAAGTATTTGGTGTCCCCACCGGTAATGGTTCCGCCAAAGTCGTGCACGCCCTTTAAGTTATATTTATCGGCCGATGACAGGTGCATCGGCTCAGCATTGACTCAAGAACAGGAGGGAAAAGAGCGAGTCATATTTTATCTCAGCCGCAAACCGATTGATGCAGAAACACGGTATCCGTAAGTCGAAAGGTTATGTCTCTCGTCTCGTATTTTTCATGCACAAAATTAAGGCATTATCTCGTTGGCGTAAGAGTGTACCGTCGTTTGCCAGGCCGATGTCGTAAAGTATATGCTATCGGCTCCGGTCCCCAAAGGCCGGTTGGGCAAATGGATGTTGGCAATTGCGGAGTTTGATTTAGGCTATGAATCGGCCAAAGCAGTAAAAGCACAAGTATTGGCTGATCTAGTAGTGCAGCACGGTGAACACTCGGCCAGGTATGTTGAACCAGTGCCATGGACGGTGTTCTTTGATGGTTCGATTTGCAAGGAAGGAAGTGGAATCGGCTTGGTTGTTGTGTCGCCTCGGGGGCAGTATGTGGATACTCTATTACAGTAGAGGCGTACACCAACAACCAAATCGAATATGAGGCAGTGTTAAAAGGATTGGAATTACTCATCGATGCCGGGGCTGATTTTGTGGAAATTTTCGGAGATTCCTTGTTGATTGTGAGTCACCGGCCGATGAGTATGAGTGTAAAGATGAAATATTGTTGCAATATCATGGAAAGTGTCGAAGTTAATGAAAAGGTTCAAGTGTGTTAAAGTCAGCCATATACCAAGAGAGCAGAATTTTGAAGCAAATAACTTGGCTCAGCTAGCATCCGGATATCGGCTCGCCGAAAACAGCTTAGAGATAGCCGATATTGAAGAAGCCGATTGGCGTACGGAAATTCGAAATTTTTTGAGCAATCCATCCCAATCTACAAATAAGAAGATAAGATATAAAGCTTTGAAGTATGTTCTGTTGGATGATCAACTATTTTTCAAGACAATTGATGGGGTGCTTCTCAAGTGTATTGATGACACCGAGGCAAAAGTGGTGATGAGCGAAGTACATGATGGAATTTGCGGAACGCATCAATCGGCCCATAAGATGAAGTGGTTGCTAAGGCGAGCTGGTTATTACCGGCCGACAATGTTGGCCGATTGTTTCAAATATTATAAAAGTTGCCAAGATTGTCGAAATTTGGACCTATACGTAGAGCGCTCGCGTCGGCTATGAATCCGGTAATCAAACCTTGGCCGTTCGTAGGCTCGGGCCATGGATATGATTGGCCGGATAAATCCAGCATCAAGCAAAGGACATCAATACATATTGGTAGCTACAGATTACTTCACAAAGTGGGTTGAAGCGGCACCCTATCGTAAAGTTTCGACGGCCGTCGTGGTAACGTTTGTTAAGGAGCATATTATTTATAGATTTGGAATTCCGGAGACAATCACAACAGATCAAGGATCAGTATTCACGTCGGACGAATTTCAAACTTTTGCTCGATGAGATGGGAATTAAGTTAATTAATTCGTCACCATATTATGCCCAAGCCAATGGACAAGTCGAAGCGGCGAATAAGAGTCTCGATTAAGTTAATCAAGCGGAAAATACAAGAGTATCCTCGTAAGTGGCATATGAAATTGATGGACGCTTTGTGGGCTTATCGTATGTCACGGCATGGAGCCATGCAAGTTACGCCGTATCGCTTGGTATATGGGCACGAAGCCGCACCGCCATGGGAGACAGCTATCGGCTCCGTAAGGATTGAGTTGCAACAAAAACTTTCGGCCGATCAAGTACTACGGATTGATGATGGATGAATTAGAAGATGTGGTACAAAATCGGCTGGATGCATTAGAGAAAATAGAGCAGAATAAAGCAAGGGTCGCCCGTCATTATGATAAGAAGGTTGTGCAGAAACAGCTTTAAAGAGGGCGATTTGGTCCGGAAGCTTAGGATGCCGATCGGAGTAAAGGACAATCGGTTTGGTAAATGGTCGCCTAATTGGGAGGGACCTTATTTGATTAGCCGATCGGCACCGGGTAATGCATATATTTTGAAAGAATTAGAAGGGGAAGAATTCGGTCGAGCACTTAATGGAAAGTATTTGAAGCAAGTATTATCCTAGTATTTGGATTAACTCATAGTGTTCGGCCTAAAAGGACTACAGCCGATGTCGATGCACATCGCTTGAGACGGCCGATACCGAGAGTATCGCCCTTAGCCCAAAAAATACAAAAGCAAAATAGAGGAAGTCATTGATAAATTAGCCGATGTTAGAACATCGCTTTCAAGATGGCCGATATGATTATATATCGCCCTTAGTGCAAAAAAATGTTTACGACCAAAATTTTGTTGGAGATCCTATTACAATCAAGCATAATTGACGGCCTCAGCCGCGGACGTAAAATCTTGGACGGCAGATAATGCGCGGGCCAAGCATAGAGTCGAGATTGGCCATGACCAAGAGGTCATCCTCGATCGGGCCGACATTAGCCTCGCGCCGCAGCCGACCATCTTCTCGGCCGTTTGAATTGCTTCGGCCGTCGTCTCTCGTTGAGCCGCCACATCGGCCGACAACTGTACAATTGTAGCTTCCAAGGCCGCCGCCGCCTCCTCCTTGAGAGCCGCCGTTGCTCTCAAATCGGCAATCTCCCGGTTGATTGCCTGCAGCTCATCCCGCCGATTTGAGAGTTGCTCTTGCATCTCTTGGGTCTTCCGGGCCTCCTCCTCGAGCGCTTGATGGAGTTCTCGGCGAGCAACGCCGCTTGCCGCTGCTCCGCGTGGCGAGCCGTACGCCGCCGGGCACGAGCAAAGTCCATTTGCCAGCACTCCATATACGCCACACGGTGCGGAGCGTCGCGCACATCCTCCGGGAGCTCTGTCCGAACCTCCAAGTACCGGGCCCTTATGGGGTGGGCGTCGGCCACCAGCAGCCAACCGAAGAGGCCTCGAGCCTCGCGCGCGATTTCGTTCACGGTGGTAAGACCGGAAGCGGATACCAAGATCGGCGCAGACGAGGGAAGCCGAGCGCCCGGAATACCAAGGAAGATAAAGTGAAGTTAATAATCGAAGCAAATCAAGAAAATAAAAGGGAGATAGTAAAAACAAACCTCGCGAAGCATCGATGCGGAGCGGCCGGACGTCTATCGGCTGCGCCATTGAACCCACAGGTTCATTTGCCCCAATCAACTCTCGGCCAGCCCGATTCTTCTTCGCCGCCGACATCTTCGGGGCAGCATCGTGCACACGGCCAGCCTTGCTCGATATCGGCGGGCTCCTCGGTAGATTCATTGGCAGCAAGTGCCTACAGGAGAAGCCGCGGGCGGTTCCCGGCCGATTGGTTCTTCGTCGACAACGGTGTCCTTAGGAGAAACCGCGGGTGACACGCGGTCCGCCGGTTCAACTTCGCCGGCGACCTCGAAGACGCAGCCGATCCAAGCGAGTTGAGCTCTCTCGCAAGGTTTGGATCGGCCCGGCTTGGTACAACCGCCGGTCCCGGAGCTACGGGGATCGGCCTTTCGGTGTCGGCGTCCCGGCCCGGGAGGAGTTGATAGGCGGATCGGCCTATCGTGCGTCGGTGTCCGGGCCCGAGGAGGAAGAACCGCCGATTCCCGCGAAGAACTCATGGTTAGACCGTGTAAAGTAAAGAGGGAATCGGCGATTATGCAATAACAACCCGACGCGGCGGAGATGGTTCGCTCGAAGTAATCCGGCTCGGACGGGAGCGCAGGTCGCTTTAGCAGCCGCGCGATGGCGCTTCGGGGCTTGAATCGGCCTTGCGGCCGGTGCATTAGCCTTCCTCTTCTCGATTGCGGCCGTTTTAGTCTTGGCCTTGCGGGCAGCTGGTGCCCTCGAAGCATTGCCCCAAAGGCTTGGGCAGGAGTACGATCCGTGAAGCCGATGTTTGGAGCAATTGGGCTCGGCATCATGTACGCAATCGACCGACCACCGATACTCCGGGTCGGCGGCTCCTCCGTGTCCGATCGAAAAGGGAAATATACAAAGGTGAACATTAAGAGTGGCCAATTTCATCTACAAAATCGGCTTTATGGAAATAAATCGGCTACACATACCTCGGCAAAGGCCTCGCTCAGGACTAAGCCGGAGAAGAATGAGGCGGTGTTCCGCCGCGGAGGTGCCGGTTCCACTCGCCCCACCAGCCGGTCGAAGAGGCGGGTGCTCCGGGCGCCGGGGAGAATCCGGCCAAGTCGCCGCTGGCGACATCGGCGGTGAGGCCGACGAGCCAATTCCATTGAATGGCGTTGTCGACGCGTAGCCCGCGCTTTTATTTTCCCCACATAGAAGAGGTCGGGGGCAACCGGCCGAAGCCGAATTGACGAGCCGCCACCGACGGGTGGTAGAACTCGTAGGAGCAAAGCGCCTTGCCCCCGGCAGCGAGTCCCGTCGGCAGCAGACAGGGGCGGAGGCAGGTGGTGAAGATTTTGACCGCCTCCCCGTCGGCCGTTGGGAAGGTGGGGTCGATCGTAAAGGGAGTATCATACCCCTTCTCGAAAAATCAATGTACGGATACCAATCCGTACTTTCATTGTTGAGGCCCTTGTAAAGGGCGGCGAACCAATATGCCAGGGTGTTATCCGACATGGCTGCCCCCGGCGCCGTGGATAGCGCTTCGCCGAAGGAGATACACCGGCCGAATCGGGGTGTGGCCGATTCTCGCGTGGTTGCCGGGGAAGGTGAGGACACCGAGGTCCAGCTCGATGGCCTTGGTGGTGTGAAGGGACAACCACATCCGGATAAACCACCAAGGGCCACCCAGGTTCTTGACGGATCGGCCAAAACGCAACTCCACCGAAACCCGGTGAAGAAGGAAGTACGCCGACCCCGTAAGATATTTGCCCATAGGAAGGGCATAGCCGTCGGCCAATCTATCGGCTATCGGCAGTAGTTGTTTGTGGGGCTCACGCCGACCCCACAAAAGAAAAAGTGGTCAAGCCACATGTTGAGAAAGGCGACGTGCTCGCGGCGATCGACCGAGCCGTGCCCCTTGTTATAGGTCCGGATATAGACCTTCCAACCCCCGGTTTCTTTGGGATTGATCCGGTGGGTGGACTTGATGCGGATGGCGTTTGGAGTGGCCTCCGCCGTGATATTTAAATCGGCCAACATGACCGTGTCTAGAAGGGTCATGGTAGCCGGGCCGTGCCCGAACATGAAGCAGCTCAGTGGCATCCGACCGTGAGATAGGAAGCGGCCGCCAAGCAAAGGTTCGTTTTTGTGGTGGTCGGCCGTAGAAAGTTTTATGGCATGGGCAATGCCGATATCGGCCCAAACTTGCCGATAAGCGGCCGATACCCGGTTATACCAATCCCTCCACCCCGCAACAGGAGTCGGCCATGACCTAAAGCTACCGGACCAATCGGCCGGTAAAGGAGATTGTTGCCGAAACGGGACCCGGTTCGTTTCGGCACGTATAAGATCCGTGGGGTCCGGATCGCCCATGGGGCCCAAGAAAAAATGGGTCGGGATGTTCGATGGGATGACGATTTGGTTCCGGATCTCCTAAAAACGAAGAATAAAACTAAAATGAGAAACAAAACGGAAAGAAGATAGATCGTGAAAATGAACAAGAACAAGAACACGAAGAAGATTGCAAAGGTAGAAAAGAGGGATGCCCGAATGTACATTACCTCCGGAACGGCGTTGGTGGTGGCGACGACTGGGCCGGCGGCGGCGGCTGCAGCAGCAATGACGGTGGGATTCATGATCGCCGGAGAAGAGAAAGCGACGGCGGCGCGGTGAGAAGTTGAAAAGGCTCGAAAAGGGGCGAAGGACGCTAGAGCAGAGGAAGATGAAAGCTAAAGGAGAAGAAACAGATGGGAAATGACCGGGGGTGACCTTGGCTTTTATGGAGAGGTGACGGGCAAGAAAACCGGCGCAATAAAAAAGGATAAATCAGTCCGACGCATGCGTTGCATACCCCGCACCGGGGGACATGTGTTGACGCCGGTTTTTTGACCAAGGGACCCATTGTCGCCGACTACAGTGTCAAAGAAGGCCGGTGGGCGTAAGGTCGACGGCCGCTTGAGCGAGTAAAGGGGACTTCCTTCCGGGAATCGTGCGCGGACGCTAACGTAAGAGCACAACATTAATGGGCCCGGCACACGTTGTAAAATTAGAAATAATAGTTTAGTTTTGGAAAAGGGATCCTAGTCGGTTAGGAAATCGGCCTCGAAGAGGGTCCGAATAGGATTCTTTTTGCCGAGTATAAATACATACTCGTATGTAACATGTAAACTCGATTCACATCCAATACAACTTTCTGCGCATCGCCAAACCCTAATTTCCCGTCAAGTCTTTACCGTTTTCGCGGGGATCTTCGGGGCTCCGGTCGACGACACGTTGGCTTGATAAGGTAATTATGTTGTCTAATTCTCGGCGCATTGTTCGTAATTAGATGGCTTAATTGCTAGTTATCCGGCGACCGAATCTGTTTTCGATCGGTATAGTGAGTATCGGCCGGATGAGTCAAGTTGACCTGGTCCGGGCTCGTGGTGGAGGTAGTTTGACTTGTCCCGCCTCCCCGTTCCAGCCTTTGCTTACGACGCCGATTGGCTCGCATTTGGTCGTTCGAGTCACGTAGCCGCTATGAGAATTCTTCTACATCTTGGCCGATTCGACCGTGCAGATTCAGCTTGACGTGTCCCGTGTTTGCCTTTGCGATAGTTGACTTGTCCTAGGCACATGCAGCCGATTGGCTAGGGTGTAGACTTACTTTCATAGTTAAGATGTTTATGATTGTGCTTGTCCCGAATCGGCCGGGAGTGCGCGGCCGTTAGACTCGGTCCAGCCGCGTGCCATCGCTTGACTTGTCCCGTTGGAGCGATCGGTCGATTTGGGATCTGCGTGGTTGTATTCGTCTTACTCGTTCTTTCGGAGTGTTTAGCCGATTGCTTATCACGTTCATTAAGTCGTTTTATGTTCAATCAATGCTAAATCTGTTAAAACCGCTTTTGAACCCGAACCATTAGTATGATTTATCCGCCATCACTATACATTCGGATAGATCTAAATAATTTATCGATATAATCAATAACGTAAATCGGCCACATACCCAATCGGCCGATTCACGGATTTGATTGATGATTAAACTATCCTCTTGCTATCAACTAAGTATATCCTATTTAGAATTGCTTTGTTTACATTTTACTCGATAATACATCTCTCGCAAAGTCTTAATGATTTGATCGTTTACCGACGAAATCGGCTGCTAGTCACCGATCGCATGTTATAGCATCGGCCGATTTCGTATCGTTTGTATCACAGCTTCGTTCGCTCGGCATTTAATATATAAATGGATGGGCCGTGCTGTTCTCTCGTTCATGGCCGATTTTGTCTATCTTACGCCGTGATCGGCCATGGCTGCACATCGGTCTATCCGGGCCGATGACCTGGAAATTTTACACCTTTTATTGTCTTTGTTGGTTTGCAGGAAAACCATCCGGCACGCACCAGCGCACACGAACATTGGCGAGCTGAGCCAGTCCGTTGGGAGCACAGGACTCGCATCACTGGGGTTTCGGTGAACTCTCCGGACGATGGTGTGTCGGCGACTTTTGACGTCAACACACCCATGAACCGAGAGCACGGAAATCGAAGGCCGTCTTCGAGCAGCTTGGTGAAGATGATGAGGCGACCTGGCGGACTACCGGAGTTGTCACCTCCGACGGGGAATATGGGCACGCTCCCGAACGAAGCACCCGTGGGGCTCTCGGCCGGTAAGAAGAATAAAGAATTAATTAAAGAATTTGATGTTAAGATTAAAAATTTACCTTGAATTTCTTTCCGGAGTTTGATGATCTCTTGTCGGCGTTCCTCCATCATCCGATGAGTATTCAGCAGATTTACTTCCCTCTTTAGTAGATCATTCTCCTTGGACTTCAGATCGGCGGTCCGAGATTCAAGTTCGACCAACCGCTCTTGATTCCGATGAAGCTCTTCCTCCGGACGAGCTATGATTGCACTCTTGGTCTCGTAATTTTTAAGAAGAACCTAGAAGATAGAAGAAACAAAGAGTCGGGTTATAATGTGAAGAAATTAAGAAAGGACTAGAAGAGGCGAGCGGACATACCCGGCCGATTCGGAGAAATTCTTTAGAGCCTCCTCCTCTTGAAGGGAATCCCATTGAGCCGTAGCCGTGAATTTCCCGGCTCCACTCGTGCTGTCGACTTCCACGTCTCCTACAACCATCCCGGCAAGTCTAGGTCCCCCCGGACCTTTACGTCTCATCCTAGCCCGGCGGGAATTTCCTCGACCTGCACCGGTCCCAACGGGAGTTCAGGTGCAGCCTGGAATAAAGTGGCTTGTGGTGGGAAGTCGCTTACAAATGTGTCATCGACATCAATGCCGACCCGTTCTTCGACCACTTGGGAGGATGGTTCTACTGTAAGAGGCAGCAGGGATTTCCTTTGCCGATGCTGCACTCTTGACTTCGTAAGCCTTTTCGATGATGGGGGTTGAAGGAGCAGAGATCGAGGAAACGCCACCAGTCGTGGCAGGGGTAGAAGGTTTGTTTGTCGGCAAGCTAGCTATACTAGGTAGGAGATTGGAAGGAATTCTGCGGAAGATTTGCATACATTACAAGACTTGGATGAAAATAACTAAGAATGTATGAGTGTTGCAGTAAGACTTACGAAGTGGCCTTTTTGAAGTCAAAGGAGGTCTAGCTCTTCTTTGGGGGTCGTTGAGTATCCCCGCTTGAACTCTCTGCACTCCTTTTGCCACCGGTTAGACTTGCGGCGCGGGGACGGGTCCTCCCGTAGCACTCCCTAAAGAACCGGTCCGAGTGCCATACCGGGACTTCTTGGTAATGTTTGCAAGAGAATCTGTTAATTGGGAGGCTTCCTGGTACCCCCAATAGCAGCTTCAAATGTGGCAAGAGCGGCGTGACGATCTCTCTCGACGGCCTCCTCTTCTTTCCGCTGGTCTTCAAGTTTTTGCGCTTCCGTACGAGTGTCACCCGGTACGAAAGCATGAGTTGCTGTTGATTTGCCTATGGTCAATGCAGTAGTACGTTTTCTTGTGCTTGGGGCTTGGACAATCTTTCCGGACTTAGAGATCTTTGGAGCTACCCCGGTCGGCAAAGAAATTGACCGGTCCGGCACCCCTTGAGTCGAGTGGGGAGTCGGACCGGCTTGGACAGCAAGAGGAGCGGTATTGGACTCGTAATCTTCTCCCCGGTGTCGTTGGGGGAAGTGGGGGATGACTCCTATACTTGTCCATTTTCTGCATTCGATAAAAAATATATGAATAATGAAATTATGATCAAGAATACTGAAACTCAAGAAGAAGGAGAATACTTACAGGATCTCGAGGATTTGACATACTGAATGCCGGACCCACCCTCCGACATCCTGATAAATCTTGTGCAGGCTGGAGCATCTTCTTTATACGTTTATTTAACCGATCTACATCGGGAAGAGGTGTTCCATCCAATGGATTCGCGACATCTTCATTGAAAGACCATGCTGGATGCTCTTGCCTTTTCAATGGCTGAACTTCGCGGACGATAAAACTCCAAAGGACAGTCTCGGCGGTGACGCCTTTGACTTCCTTCGGATGTTTTATGCTTGCTAGGAGAGCCCGGACTTCTTCATCTCCTTTAAGTTTGTCCTTGGCGTCTTTTGAAGACAAATCTTTGGCCACTTTGGCTCGAAAGGGGGAAGAGCGGGCTGGGGGTTGTCGCGAATAAACCACCCGTTTTTCCGGAAAGACAAGCTTTTATTCAAGGACAGGGAGAAGTACTCATCAGTATTCCAACATTGAATTCCAACCCCACCAACTGCAGCCTGGCGGTCCGATGAGGGAAGCGGGCGGATTTGGAAAAGATACTTGGAAAAGCTTAAAATGGGGACGGATTCCCAGGAAAGCTTCACAAAGGTGAATGAAAAACGCGATCTAAAGAATGGAATTTGGGTTTAGATTTACTAACTCCCATCCGTAGAAAAAAGCAATCCTCTAAAAAAAGGAGCAGCAAGGAAGATCAAGGCCACGAAGGAAGAAAGATTTGAAGACAAACTATTGGGAATCTTCTATTCCCCATGGAATTTGGCCAGGAGTGGGGGCACTCCAATTCAGGATGGGTTGCGGGGGAAGATGTCCATCGAGAACTGCCTCATTAAGAGATGTGTCGGTAATCTTGCTACTGCCCAAATCTTGTATGCCAAAGGGAAGTTGATCTGCGGGGAACGAGAAGATGAGGAAGCGGGATTGGATGCAGCTTTCTTCTTGCCCATCTTAAGGGATGGAAAAGGGAAATCGGAGATTGGTTTATGCGAAAAGAAAAGGATATGCTCGCGATGTCCGAAGAACAAGGATGAATGATGGGCTCATGTGGAGCTTCGAGAATGTGTTTGACCTAGGTCGACCCTTCGTTTCTTTTATAGGTACCCGAGCTAGGCTCGGGGCTGCAAAGTTATTGGGCCGTTTTTTATGGCCCATAGAATTTAGCATTAAAGATTTATGGCTTAATTGTGCAATTATGACCTAACGGTAGTAAGGATAAATCAACATGATTATTACAATCATAAGAGATTTTTTGTGAATAAAAAAGCGGCTCTGAAAAGTGAAATTTTCAGATACTGAATTAATATAGTGCCAAATTTAATTATTTGGCAGTATATAAGAGTTAGATCGAAGATAATTTGGATCTTGCCTAACTCAATTTTAATGGATGCCTTAGGTCGTGGGTGTTAATCATCCGGCTGATTATAGGCCTTGGAGACTCGAGTCGATGTGAGAATATAGGGAATAAACTGGTCCGATCAACCAGGATTTTGATACTTAGTTAAAATTAACTTAGTAAATTAAAGTTGAGACTGATTTAAGCGATCTGTTATATGCGGCATGACTGGTTCGATCGAGTCCGAAAAATAAGTTCTTGGCAGAGATTGCTGAGTGAAATGTGATTTGATGGAAAATAATAAAGCATAGTCTCTCAAGAAAGACTCTTGCTTTATTTGCGATCCTCAAATGATACAAGAGTCGGGAGCTATACCTAATTAGGTGCACCTTGACCGGTGCACCGTGTTCAAGAGCGGTATGCGAGAGATCTCGCGAAGTGGAAAATAATGGAAATTGAAAGGAGCGATGCATATCGAAGGAAATAATGAAGAATCGAATAATGGACTCTTGCATTATTTGAAAGGAATTCAAATGATTCAAGAGTCGGGGCTATACCCAATTGGGTGCACCTAATCGGTGCACCTCATGTTCTAAGCGCAGTCTATGATAAATGCAGGGAATATACAGAAATTTTGCATACCCAATTGGGTGGTGTCGAGTCTTAATCTCGGCATTAGAACTACCCGGTCCCTCACGAGCATGGAATTCGATGGTGCAACACACGTAACACACAAGAACACGAGATTTTAGACAGGTTCGAGCCTCTCGATTGAGAGTAATACCCTACGTCCCGTATGTTATGTATTGCCTTTAGTAGATTGCTAATTGCGAGTTGTCGTAGTGTAGGAACTTGTCCTAACTTGTGAGAACTTGTCGAACTTGTGCTTCTTGGGGTCCCCGCCTCTGCCTTATATGTCCGGAGAGGCAAGATTACATGTACAATCCTAGTCGGATACAATATCTACATACTTAGAAAATCTATCTCTAAGCTTCCTTATCAATTCGGAGTCCTACTCGGTCGGTCTTGTACTTTCCTTAAGAATTAATCCAGTCTTGTTGTCCACATTTGTTTCCATACCGGTCTTATGGAACCTGCTGGAATCCTATGCCGGTCGGACACCACTCGTGGGCCCGCCCCACCGGTCTTATGTCTTCTATACGTCACCATGTCCTTGATAAATCATTCTTCCGATCAATGTATACCCGTAAGGTAAGTCTACGACAGCAGCCCCGAGTAATTTTTGATTCGACATTGAATAAGACTCGACCAGTCTTCCGCATGTTGGTCCGATTCCAATGTTAAATTAAAAAGAACTCCAACCTTCTCGCAATACTTCTTCTTTCTTCAAGACGCTTTAAAAAGCCAAAAAATTGGTACTTTATCCTCCATACCACCTAATTATGTGCAAAAACAAAAGTATTTTCCTTCTAGTGCGCCGGTTAGGTGCACCCAATTGGGTATAGCCCCCGTCTCTTGGATCATTTGAACTCCTTTTAAATAATGCAAGAGTCCACTAGTTGATTCTTCATTATTTCCTTCAATATGCAATTTCTACAGACCGGTACATCGAGCGGAGCCGAGACCTAGTTTCTAGTCCATTGTATCTCGTAAAAACAATTTAAGAAGTACATAAATGTGCTCATATGTAAATAAATACTCCAATGTTTTATTTACTGCAAATCTCAAATTATTTCCAGATTTTTTACCGGTATTTATATGCTTTCCTTACTTCAATATATAAGATTTTCTCCTTTCGCGCAAACTGCAGCGGTCCAGATTAATCATTATATGCCTAATGTAATTTCAACTTTAATAACCGGTCACTCCAACTTCAAAAAACTTAAATTTTACTATCCTGTTTCAACCAATCAAGTCTATAACCAAGCAACGATGGATAATTCAACACAAACCAACTATGACATAACCACCGACTCTAATCAGCATTAGGTCTAGCACATAGCGGCGGTCTACATAACAAAATCGTGCCGTATAGAAAAAATGATCGGTCTTAGAACTCAGGATCACAAATTATTAACCGACCGCTCTTAAATAGCAGCCCCGTGGCATGATATATTAATTCAAAATTAAGATTCCAAGATAAATAAAACCATGCGAGATAGGCAAAGATTGACATATTTCATATTATCAAAAAGCTATCATGAGCATCGCATTATATAAGTTTAAACACAAAAACTTAAGTGTAAAAGCGACTTAGCTGGTTTATTGGGCGTAGCTCCCGAGCCCGGCCGAAGATGATGAAGCCAGTCAACGAGTGGTTTGGCGATCGTGTTCAGCTCAAGACAACATCTCCGTGCAGCGAGCAACGCTTAAAATCGAATTTGACGACCGATGTAGATGGTTGAAGGCGACATAATCGATCAAATCGAAGATCAGCAGCCGCGCTAATGCTCAAGACCGCGTCCGAGCAGCGAGCGACGCTCCAAGTTGGAGTTGACGACCGATGAAAGCTGTTGAAGACGGCGCGATCGGTCGAAACCGAGGATTAGCAGCCGCGCTAATGCTCAAGACCGCGTTCGAGCAGCAGTGGCGCTCCAAGTTGAAGTTGACGACCGATGAAAGCTGTTGAAGAAGGCGCGATCGGTCGAAACCGAAGATTAGTAGTCGCGCTAATGCTCAAGACCGCGTCCGAGCAGCAGCGACGCTCCAAGTTGAAGTTGACGACCGATGAAAGCTGTTGAAGACGGCACGATCGGTCAAAATTGAAGATTAGCAGCCGCGCTAATGCTCAAGACCGCGTCCGAGCAGCAGCGGCGCTCCAAGTTGAAGTTGACGACCGATGAAAGCCGTTGAAGACGGCGCGATCGGTCGAAATCGATGATTAGCAGCCGCGCTAATGCTCAAGATCGCGTTCGAGCAGCAGCGGCGCTCCAAGTTGAAGTTGACGACCGACGAAAGCTGTTGAAATTATCATCGTGGCGTCGGTCATTGCTCGGCGGCATCGATCTTCGTCGTCGAAGACGGCGATCATCGCATCGGTCGCCGTCGTCGTCGCGGCGGGAGTCGTCATCCTACACCGGTCATCGCTCCACGACACCGGTCGTCATTACACGAGGCAGCGGTCGTCGTCCCGTGACACCGCTCGCCGTTGTCGTCGCGGCGGTGATCGTCGTCCTGCGACACGGCTCGTCGTCGTCGTCGTGCCGATGATCGTTGTCTCGCACCGGTCATCGCTCCGTGACATCGATCGTCGTCGTCGTCGTTGCGGTGGCGATCGTCGCCTCTGCGACACCGCTCGTCGTCGTCGCCGCGGCGACGATCGTCGTCCTGCACCGGTCATCCCTACGCGACACTAGTCGTCGTCGCCGTTGCGGCGGCGATCGTCGCTCCGCAACACCGCTCGTCGTCGCCGTCGTGGCGACGATCGTCGTCCCGCACCGGTCATCACTCCGCGACACCGGTCGTCGTCATCGTCGTCGCGGTGGCGATCGTCGTTCTGCGACACCGCTCGTCGTCGTCGTCGCGGTGACGATCGTCGTCCCGCACCGGTCATCATTTCGCGACACCGGTCGTCTTCGTAGAACGAAGTCGAGAGACCCGAAGTAGATCTTGAAGCTTGTAACGAAGTCGAAGTCAAAAGTAGAAGCCATCGAATTCTCCAAAAACTCGCCGGGACCCCTTCCCGGCGCGCCGGATGTCGATTCTTAATCTCGGCATTAGAACTACCCGGTCCCTCACGAGCATTGAATTCGATGGTGCAACACACGGAACACACAAGAACACGAGATTTTAGACAAGTTCGGGCCTCTCGATTGAGAGTAATACCCTATGTCCTGTATGTTATGTATTGCCTTTAGTAGATTACTAATTGCGAGTTGTCGAGTGTAGGAACTTGTCCTAACTTGTGAGAACTTGTGAGAACTTGTGCTTCTTGGGGTCCCCGCCTCTGCCTTATATGTCCGAAGAGGCAAGGTTACATGTACAATCCTAGTCGGATACAATATCTACATACTTAGAAAATCTATCTCTAAGCTTCCTTATCAATTCGTAGTCCTACTCGGTCGGTCTTGTACTTTCCTTAAGGATGAATCCAGTCTTGTTGTCCATATTTGTTTTCATACCGGTCTTATGGAACCTTCCGGAATCCTATACCGGTCGGACACCACTCGTAGGCCCGCCCCACCGGTCTTATGTCTTCTATACATCAGCATGTCCTTGATAAATCATTCTTCCGATCAATGTATACCCGTAAGGTAAGTCTACGACAGGTGGTATGAAAGAAAAAATGCTGAATTTTTTAGCTTCTTTGAAGTCGTCTGGAACAGAAAAGAAGTATTGCAGAAGATTGGAGTTCTTTTTAATTTTATCATGGAATCGGACCAACATGCGGAAGACTAGTCGGTCTTATTCAAGGTTAAATAAAAAATTACTCGGGGTTACTTGTCGTATACTTACCTTACAGGTATACGAGATGATAAAGGAATAGATGATTAGAGATACGGTGACAAATCAATGAAGATTGGACTAGCGAAGAGGGCCCACGGAGTGGTTACCGACCAGTATGGAATAACATAAGATTCCATATATCGGTATGGAGAATAACGCGGGCGTCAAGACCGACGTATGATGACTTGAGCGATAAGTAAAAGAACAGTTTGTAATCTGTTACGACTCTAAATTAACAAGGAAAGTTTAGAGATAGAGCTCCCGGATATGTAATCCATGTAATCGAGTAGGACTTCGCATGTAACCCTAGCTCCCCGGATATATAAGGCGGAGTAGGGACCCCCAAAAGCTCTCTAACATCCGGCAATTAGCAATTTGCTAAAGGCAATACATAACACAAAGGACGTAGGGTATTACTCTCCATCAAGAGGCCCGAACCTGTCTAAAATCGCGCGTTCTTGTGTGTTCCGTGTGTTGCACCATCGAATTCCACGCTCGTGAGGGACCGGGTAGTACTAGTGCCGGGATTAAGATTCGACACTAAGTCTCTCGGAACCCCGATCTCGAAGGGTCACCAGTATCCTTCGAAGGCGGGCAGGTAGTCGCTTTCCTTTAGGTCAAGGGAACCCTTTTAGTTGGGCTAGCTGTGGCTTTCGAGGTTGGTCTACGGACCGCTGTGCGTCACCCCTTACTCTTTCTTTTTCTCTTTTCGGTAGCGTCCTTCGATCCAATTGTAATCGGCTTTGTTGGTGATAATAAAGTGCTTATCTTGGTTGTTTCAAATAGTGCAGGATGAAGAACCTTCGAAGATGGCTAGGCGCCTCCGGACAGTCCCGAAAAGGGGCCAGGGGGGGTGTAAGGTGGAGATCCTTCTAGATCACGGTTTCGGTCCTACCGAAGGTGGAGCTCACCCGTGAGGGGCTACTGTTGGGGAGAAGATCACCACCTTACCCTAATGGGCCGGCCCGGAGGAAATAGGGCCAGCAAGGCCATGGAAGAACCGCCTCACATGCCTGGTGGCCCAAAGGAGAAGCACATGGAAGGGAGTACTTGGCCCAACCAGGGCCCAATAAGGCCATGAAGAGGCAATTCAGCCCATGAGAGCTAGTCATGTGGGCATAAGTGTAATTTAAAGAGGCTGATGGTGACCATTAGGGTTGAGAGAGTATGGGGTCGTAAATACTCTCTCAACCCATCACATCAGCAGATTGGAATCCTCTTGTAATATCACCGTAATAGAAATGAGAGTCTTCGTATGGGGTCCTTCGTGATTCCTCCTAGCCTCCAAAATACCCTGTCCCTTCGTAGTTTTCTTGTTCGTTCTTATTAGGCCTAGCCCAAGGGCCTCTGTAGTCCCGAAGCCCATGTTGGCATCTCTTAAGGTCACGCGGAAAGAAACACGTGACCGCGGGAGAGCCAAGGGTTTAAGTCACTTGCACTATTTAACCAAATAATCCACATCCAAGTACAAGTACTAGATATGTATTATAAGGTGGGTCATGAATATCCGCAAGCGGACGGATAACCCGTTGTAGCATTTCACCCGAGAGTATTCAAGGGTATCGTATTTATATTTTCCCAAAGGAAGACATGGTTGATAAGAGTACTTATGTTCATGGTGTTACAAAAGAATGATGAAGTATTCACATTCCAATGCAGGGGTTAGGAGCAATAAGTTGAGGATAGTGTGACACACACCAAGGCGATGCATTCTCTTATAAAAGGGATAGAGGCGATCCTAGATAAAGCTAAACTAGACTAGCAGACCACTACTCCTAATGATACAACATTCATATGAGTGCGCAGCTTCTACCTAACATCCAAGATCATGCAAGCGCAAGCAAGCGTCTAATGCCTAGGCATCATCGGGAGATCCGTCTTACGCGAGGTCCGCCTCGCGACTCCGGCTTTTTAGACTCCTATGCCATGCCCGAACGTGGAGGATTACTTTGGATGACAAGGCTGTCACTTCTTGTCACCTACCTCTACAAACCGTGGGACACGAAGCACATTCAACGGTGGGTAGATAACCCCAGCACCGTGCCGGCGTCACTAACCACAACTCTAGATCCCTCGAGGCACCGACATGGTGGTAAATCTAGAGCACCCTTGCGGGACGATGAACCCGAAGCCTATTCATAAGAACACTAGCCTAACTAGCATAAGCTAGACGAAAGGATCAAAGCTAGCACTAAGTCATGTAAAGGCGTTCGTCGCTCAAGAATGAGCGACGAACGGCAATTAATCAAGTAAGATCAGGAGTAATCGGTGATCAAGTATGAACGAACGAAGAACATTCGATATGAGTTCATCTTCTATTAATGAAGAACGAAGAACGAACGACGAACTTATATGAACGAACGATGAACGATCAAACAAGATCATGATTACTCTATAAAGCTCATGACAAGGATATGAACGAAAGTATTCCATAGATGAATGATCAAGTCTCATAAAGAGAGGATACAAGAGCTATACCCAATTCTCCACAAGACTTTGGGAGCAATGAGGCAGCCCACTACTAAGCCTAGCACTACCTAGAAAGCCTCTAAACTTCTAGTGTGAGGAGAGAATGATCCTTGTGTTGTTGTGTGTGTTAAGGAGGGGGGTACCCCTCCTTATATAGGCTTGAAAGGTCGGCTCCTGGAGGCGGTTTCGTAGGTCGGTGGCATTTAATGCGCGTGGAACCGACCTCCGGAGGCGGTGGGCAAACCGCCGAGAAAAGTGGGCCAGGGGGCCACCATGACGGTTCGGCCGAACCGCCTTGTTGGTTCGGCCGAACTGCCACCGGCCCCTCCCGGGCCGGGCTTTGGCGGTTGGCTCCCCCACCGGATGTTGGTCTTTGATCCAGGTGCGTGAGGCCTTATTTGTGTTGGATTTCGTGGTCGTTGGCCTTTTATCTTGGAGTTGATTCCCGCGGCGAAGTGGAAGTTTTGTAAAAGTGTTGATTTGTCGCCTCGGGGCCCGGAATTCATCATTTTCCACCTGCACACTAAAAATCTAGAGGTACACGTGGAACTAGGTTATTTCTAAGTAAAATGCATGCAAGACATGCCTAGTCCTTCTCATTTATTTGACTAATTGACGGTCGAAATTGGTCCGTAACGACCGTCAACAAGCCCCCCAAGCTTACCCCTTGCTCGTCCCGAGCAAGTAGTAGAACTTTAGGTTGTTGATCAGGAGTTGCTACAATGCCTACTTCTCAAAGGTACCAAGTGTATAACAAAGATACTCATCCTTGAGTTGAATAAGTTGGCAATGGTGACTCACCCTTCCCCTTAGTCCTCATGGGGCTTTGTGCTTTTCACTTTACCTTGGGCGGTTGAGAGAGAGAACGGTGTATAGAGCATTTATTTTCTCTTCCCTTGTCTTGCTTTTTATTCTCCGGACGTTTTCAAAAAATATTTTTTTTTTTTTTTTTTTTTTCAAGTAAAACCACGTTCCACAAGTGATGCTCTCGAATCGCTCTAATGGTGTTTATATTCCTCACCAAGGCATGTGTATTGCCTCATCCTACATCTAATAGGCTTTTGTGGAGCTCAAGGTAGGGTATGAAATGAGGCATACTTGCATTCATATTTTTGCGAAACCAAAAGAGTGGATCCATGGAGATAGCAAGTCATACAATCGTAGATCAAGATGTGCAAGTGTGAAGATGATGGTGGTGGTGTATTTGACTACTCCTCTTTTTGTTTCACCTCTTTTTATTTTGGATTTTGGGCATGGCTATCTTTTCTTCTTTCTTTTTCTATGCTCGAAATGAGAGCAGCATCTTTTTCTTGCTCATCTTTTGTGAGCCTTATTTTCTTTTTCTTTTGCATAGCCATGCCTTCTTTTGATATTTTAAGAGAGGTGATAAAATGTGAGGAGTGTCTTTATTTTGGGTGGATGGCATGACATGTTGCTAACTTCCGGTGTAGAAGTGTAGCATATGAGGTGGAGTGTGTACGTGATCTTGATCATGAGAGTATGAAAAGCATCTCACTAGGGTCACACAATTTTGATAAAGCTCAATGAAGTAACAAGTAGCAAATGAGTAAGGTTTTCAAGGGAAATTTGCATATGGCTTTGGTAGGAATTTATCATCACTTGGGAACTTATAGATTTTGCAATTTTTGGGAACAGAATTCCGGAGATTTTAAGCTCAACTTAGGACAAGATCATAGCAGCTCTTTTTACCATATCATCATCTCACAACAACTTAGGTGCAGCTCAAGCATGTGCAGCCCACAAGTTTCAGGTTCTAAGCAAGTTTTGCTAGCCACCAAACTCAAAACTAGGAGAGTTCTAAATTATAGACTAGGCACATGAGAGAAATAAAACAGAGCAACTATTCATCATCTCAACATAGAAAGACTAGCAACATACTTGCAGCGTATAAAAGGGAACTAAGCTACTTCTTTTTGTTCTTTTTAGTTTTATCATTTTTATTTTGTTTTTCATATGAGAGGCAAGAACAAGCAAAAACAAGAGACAATAAAGGATACAAGTTGCGATACATGATACCTTAGCGGGGGTGCTGCCCCCCCAAGCTTGTTCTTGCTCATGGGTTTGGTGGAATGAACCCCATGTGACGGAAGTAAGCCAAAAGATCGGCTCGTTGTTGCTCCGTTATGTTGGTGAGGGCGGTGAGCTGGGTGTCGGTGCGCTCTTGCCATTGATGAGTTTGCAAGATGTGTTGGTTGAGCGCATACTCGGTGTCTTCCGCCGTGGTTTGGAGTCTTCCCATTTGTGAGGAGAGGTTGTTCATCTCCTGCACAAAGTTGTAGCCTTGGGCTGATCCGGAGTCGGTGGAGTGTTCCTCCCATTGTTGTTGTGGAGAAAACAGCCCCGGGCCATATCCCGGAGTTTGCCACGCCGATCCCCCGGCCATGTGAGGTGGCGGGGCTGGGTACCCACCGGGAGAAAACCCGGGGTGGCTGTACCCCGGCTCGCCATGAGTCGGGGGTGCGGTGTGGGCATCTCGGAGGTAGATGGTTGTTCTGATCTGTGCGCCCCCTGCGAGAAGATACACTCCTGCGAGACCGCTGCGCTTCTTGGAGCTCAATGGTTAGATTTTTGAGAGTATACAAACGAAGGTCCGGGTTAGGTAACCGAAACTCGTTTGCATATCCCACAAAATAATATATGAGGGAATCGTTCGGACCATTCTTAAGAGAGTGACCTTGAATAAGATAATCTTTATTTATAAGAGAGCGAGGTGTAGCAAGGTATTCAACATTAGCATCATGTAAAGCTCCCACCCGCATGGCAATTCGTGTCACTAGAGAGGTACATTCAATTGGTCCTATCGTCCCAAGATTTTCTATCCATTGGCAAATCATGGCTTTCACGGGAGCAATCTTAATCTTATCGACCGCAGCAAAAAGAATTTTTAGCTCATCCTCGCAAGCACAATTCGAATATCACTCCTTGGAAAAAGAGTGATAGCAATCCACATGTGCATAAAACGCAAGGTAGGATGATGGATGTGATTAGTTCTAGGTCGCACGCAACTAGGAAGACCCGTAATCCTTTCCCAAAAAGCATGCTTTGAAAACTGAGGAAGGGCACCATCCAAGTCGGTATTGCAGCGAGTATTAAAGCCAAGAAGAGTGCTAAGTTCTTTCCAAGTCAAACGGTAGGATTCACGGAAAAACCGAAAAGAAATTCCTTCATCTACCGTTTGTAGGGTGCATAAAAACTGAAGTGTAAGCAAGCGGGAACCCGGCTCATTTACACTAGCAAAATCTGTCCACCCTAAGGCTTTAAATACTTGAGCAAATTCAGCATCCATACCTATTTTGTGCAGCAGCTCCGTGTCAAATGCTCGCGTAGGAGCAAAGAGACGGTGTTGGAGAAGCGTGTAGGTGCGCGTCTCGTGCTCGCCCACTAAGTCGAGGTCGGTGTCGGTGAGGAGACGATGCTCGATGTTGCCCTCTTGCCCTTCTTCCTCGACTTGTGGTGGTGAACTTGGCGGTGACTCGACTACGGGGCGTGCGCGGGTGCTTCGACGTAAAGAGCTTGAACTTGAGCGTGAGCTCAAGGACCTCTTGATTGACCCGAACAGCTTCTTGGCACCGGTCATGGCTGCACACAAAGAGAGCAAGAATGCAAGAACAAAAATTCCGAACGGGTCATGTGAGGGAAAAAATCAAATTAGCGACACCGTCGGTTGTTCATGTGAGCAAGAAATCGCAACTCGAGAAAAACCAAACAAAAACAAATCAAACCAAAAACTAGACAAGCACACCAAGAGCAAAAGATTTATGCAGAACTTTTAGGCAATGAGCAAGTGAGGACAATGGAAAACTTGAGAGTAATGAGAATGAAGTGAGTGAGGAGTGGAAATGATAGTGTGAGAGGGGGAGAGAGCTCCGGCCAGGCCACTTATAGCTCACGAAGTAGCCGTTTTTGAGCGTTAGGAGGGGCATATGACCGTTGGGAAAAAGGACAGACCGAGCAACGGTCATGGCAGTTCGGCCGAACCAAGGAGGTGGGTTCGGCCGACCTGCTGTGGGTCCCTTTTGCTCCCCCTTTTGGCCCATAGCTCCCAACGGCCAAATGATCATTGACCATGGTTGCTACGTCCAGATATTCCTCAGAAATTTTTGCTCAAGAAATCCAAAGAAAGTTGCCTCAAATTCAGCTTTATTCGAAAAATCAAATCTCGAGAAAAAGTGTTGGAGAAAATTCCAACATGCAAAAATTGTTTTTGGATTTTGTATAAGGATACAAGGGTTGTCCAAAAGTTTCAAACAAAGTAGGAAAATTTGGACGTAAAAGGATTTTGGTTTTCAAATTTTCTATGCATGGCGAGTGAGAAAAAAAAAAATCAAATATGCTGGCGGAAAATCCAAATAAATGAAATGAAAATTATCTTGTGATAAAATAGAATATGCAGGGAGATGCATGTGGTGGAAAACAAAAATCAAAAGAAATCGAAAGATAATACCGATTTATCCTGTCGACCAGGGCTTTGCCATTTTAAGTCCGGCGAGCGAGGACTTCTCCATTTCTTTTCATCCTTGTGGTGCAGGCCCTTTCCCTGGAGAAGAGGATGAAGATGGCTGCACCTTCTTCACTTGCCACACTTGTTTGGTCTTTGTTGATGTAGGTGGCTTTGTGTCTTGAAGGACTGGCTTCTTGGCCCATAATCCCGGCCTTGCTGTTGCAGGCTTCTTGGGTTGGTACCATGACGGATTCTCAATTTTGTCAAGTTGCTTCCAAAAGGCGACGAGACTATCCGTCTTTCTTGGCGTCACTTCAACTTCACGGATGTTTGAGGGATTTGGCCCATACTTGATCTTGATCATTGAGCATTGTTCTTTTCTTGGTTGGAACTCAAACTTTTCCTCCTTCCCATTGATGTGGAATCGGATTTCTCCATTCCCAACATCAATTTGGGCGTTTATGGTGCTCGAGGAAGGGACGTCCCAAAATGAGGGGCGTGTTCTTGTCGATATCCATCTCAAGCACCACAAAGTCCACCGGTATGAAGTTGCCTCGAATTTTTACCGGCACGTCTTCGGCTATTCCCGCGGGGTAGCGGACCGAAGAGTCTGCCAATTGCAACCTCATTGGTGTAGGAGTCAAGGTTGTGTAGCTCAAACGATCAAAGACTTCTTTGGGCATCACGCCGACGCTTGCCCCAAGATCACATAAGGCCTGGTCGAAGTGGTGTGCCCCAATGGAACATGATATTGTGGGGCAGCCAGGGTCCTTCTTCTTTCTCGAAGCCGATTGAGTATAGCTGCGCTACACTCCTCTCGTGAGCTTGACCATTTCCTCGTTGGGTAGTGGCCTCTTGTTGTTGAGGATGTCTTTAAGGTAGCGTGCATATGTGGGCACCTGCACCATGTCCAACAATGGCACGTTGACATGAATCCTTCGGATGGTCTCGACGAATCGAGCAAATTGTTCATCCTCCTTTGGCTTCCTGTTTCGTGAGGGAATGGCAAAAAGCTTGTGTCTTGAAATTCAATTCCATTCTTCCCTTCACTTGGCTTCGGTTCTTCTTCTTTTTCTTTGGTAATAGAAGGGCTTTCCTCCTCCAGGTCGTTCCTGTTCTTCTTTGCTGCATGGTTAGGATATGGCGGATCCCGAGTGGATTTTCCTCCCTCGTGGTAACCGCATTAACATTTTCCAAAGAAGACTCGGGTTGCCCCGGATCTTCCTGCAATTAGAACCAGGAATAAGAGCAGCTAGCTGAGCAACTTGGGTTTCAATCATTTTATTAAAGCTCAGCTGATTTTTGAAAGCAGAGGAGAAACCTTCTATTTGTGCAGTTATGTTTTCTAAGACTTTATCATTGGCAGCAAGCTTTTTGTTGATAGATTCGTTAATTTTAGCTTGGCCATAAACCAAATCTTTCAAGGAAGGTTGATTATTGTTAAAGCCAGAAAAATTGTTACCTCCTTGATATGATGGTCGGTTTTGGTTGTACCCTTGTCCTCCGTTTGGACGATACCCGTTGTTGTTGTTCATGTAGAACACCTCTTCATGGGTATGGGGGCAATCCTTCCCCATATGGCCGGTGTTCCCGCACTCCTCACACGTCATGTGTGAGTCCAATGCATGAACACCACCATTTGCGTTGTGTTCGTCCAAGCGTTTTATGAGGAGGTCAACCTTGGCGGACAAGCATGTCCACCTCCTTGACAGGGTGTACGCCTCTTGCGCGTGTTTGGAGTCGATCATCGCTCCACCCTTGATTGGAGACCATCTTCTCTATGAGTTCTTTTGCTTGGGCAATAGTTTTGGAGAAGAAGGCTCCTCCAGCAGCGGCATCCATATGTCCACGGGTTGTTGGTGTCAACCCGTTGTAGAAATGTTGAAGAATGAGCCATTCCTCCATCCCATGGTGAGGGCAGGCCGAATGTATTCTTGAAGCCTTTCCCATGCCTCGGGCATGGATTCGTTTGTCGCTTGCTCGGAAACTTGCAATTCTTCCACGAAGGGCATTGGTTTTGCCCATCGGGAAAAACTTGGCGAGGAACGCCGTGGAACATTTGTTCCAAGTGTCAATGCTTGCACGATTGGCATAAAACCACCTGTTTCGCCTTCCCAAGGAGGGATAGGGGAAACAGGCGGAGTTTGATAGCATCTTGGTTGGCTCCGGCCGTGGCTGATGTGTTGCATATTTCCAGGAACTGTTGGAGATGAGAGTTGGCGTCCTCGGAGGCCTTTCCACAAAAGGGAATGGCTTGCACCATAGTGATGAGGCTGGACTTGATGTCAAGTCCTGCAGCACCAGCGTCGACGTTGGGCCCAATGGGCACATTGGCGACGGAGGGCGCAGAGTAGTCACGAAGGGTCCTTTCAGCCATGAGTGTTGAGGTTGATGGTGCGGAAGATGCGGGCTCGCTTGTCGTGGGTTCTTGAGGAGAGACAACGACGCGAGGTCGAGTCTTTCTCGCAAGAGCCTCGGGATTATCAACGAAGTTTTCCGGCAAGTCGAATCCACGCATGCACTATCCTGTTTTCACCTTTGAGAGAAAACAGATCAAGGTTAGCCTGCAAGGGCAATGATTAAATCATCATCAAGTGTAATCATGAACATTCATTGTATTCTTATTAACCAATGTCTTCCCGGCAACGGCGCCAGAAATGCTTGTTGGCATCTCTTAAGGTCACGCGGAAAGAAACACGTGACCGCGGGAGAGCCAAGGGTTTAAGTCACTTGCACTATTTAACCAAATAATCCACATCCAGTACAAGTACTAGATATGTATTATAAGGTGGGTCATGAATATCCGCAAGCGGACGGATAACCCGTTGTAGCATTTCACCCGAGAGTATTCAAGGGTATCGTATTTATATTTTCCCAAAGGAAGACATGGTTGATAAGAGTACTTATGTTCATGGTGTTACAAAAGAATGATGAAGTATTCACATTCCAATGCAGGGGTTAGGAGCAATAAGTTGAGGATAGTGTGACACACACCAAGGCGATGCATTCTCTTATAAAAGGGATAGAGGCGATCCTAGATAAAGCTAAACTAGACTAGCAGACCACTACTCCTAATGATACAACATTCATATGAGTGCGCAGCTTCTACCTAACATCCAAGATCATGCAAGCGCAAGCAAGCGTCTAATGCCTAGGCATCATCGGGAGATCCGTCTTACGCGAGGTCCGCCTCGCGACTCCGGCTTTTTAGACTCCTATGCCATGCCCGAACGTGGAGGATTACTTTGGATGACAAGGCTGTCACTTCTTGTCACCTACCTCTACAAACCGTGGGACACGAAGCACATTCAACGGTGGGTAGATAACCCCAAGCACCGTGCCGGCGTCACTAACCACAACTCTAGATCCCTCGAGGCACCGACATGGTGGTAAATCTAGAGCACCCTTGCGGGACGATGAACCCGAAGCCTATTCATAAGAACACTAGCCTAACTAGCATAAGCTAGACGAAAGGATCAAAGCTAGCACTAAGTCATGCAAAGGCGTTCGTCGCTCAAGAATGAGCGACGAACGGCAATTAATCAAGTAAGATCAGGAGTAATCGGTGATCAAGTATGAACGAACGAAGAACATTCGATATGAGTTCATCTTCTATTAATGAAGAACGAAGAACGAACGACGAACTTATATGAACGAACGATGAACGATCAAACAAGATCATGATTACTCTATAAAGCTCATGACAAGGATATGAACGAAAGTATTCCATAGATGAATGATCAAGTCTCATAAAGAGAGGATACAAGAGCTATACCCAATTCTCCACAAGACTTTGGGAGCAATGAGGCAGCCCACTACTAAGCCTAGCACTACCTAGAAAGCCTCTAAACTTCTAGTGTGAGGAGAGAATGATCCTTGTGTTGTTGTGTGTGTTAAGGAGGGGGGTACCCCTCCTTATATAGGCTTGAAAGGTCGGCTCCCGGAGGCGGTTTCGTAGGTCGGTGGCATTTAATGCGCGTGGAACCGACCTCCGGAGGCGGTGGGCAAACCGCCGGAGAAAAGTGGGCCAGGGGGCCACCATGACGGTTCGGCCGAACCGCCTTGTTGGTTCGGCCGAACCGCCACCGGCCCCTCCCGGGCTGGGCTTTGGCGGTTGGCTCCCCCACCGGATGTTGGTCTTTGATCCAGGTGCGTGAGGCCTTATTTGTGTTGGATTTCGTGGTCGTTGGCCTTTTATCTTGGAGTTGATTCCCGCGGCGAAGTGGAAGTTTTGTAAAAGTGTTGATTTGTCGCCTCGGGGCCTGGAATTCATCATTTTCCACCTGCACACTAAAAATCTAGAGGTACACGTGGAACTAGGTTATTTCTAAGTAAAATGCATGCAAGACATGCCTAGTCCTTCTCATTTATTTGACTAATTGACGGTCGAAATTGGTCCGTAACGACCGTCAACAGCCCATTGTCACTCTTCGAGACATTCTTGGGCTGGCCCAATCCTTGTTGATTGTGGCCTTCGTAACCACAACGTCGTGCATTTGGGTTTCTCCTGCAGGATGTAAATCGATATATATCGCCGTCCCTCGCGGTGATGAGTACCACTTGTCTCGAGCAGATTACATCGTAGTAACAAAGTGAATATGATGAATAAGCTTGCTGATTTTGAAGAATTACTTCATGTGTTGCAACCATGTTTTGTTAGAAATGCTCACTAAATTTATATTCGTGTTCCAACCCTTTTAAATTGGCTAAAACATGAAATTTCAGAAAAACATAGGCGCTGTTTTTGGCGTTTTCAGCAAGCCCGGTCAAGCCCCCTGCATATTAGAATCGGTTCTTAGAACCATTTTTGACGGGTAAGCCTTGCGGAGTATATTAGATACTCAGGGTTTGCGTTTAAATTAATTTCAGGAGTCCCGCAGCCCGATTACTGTGATTGCTGCGGGAAGTTTGTGTGGCAAGGTGAGGAGCCCCAGGAGTGGACCGTGGAATGGATTCCATCTTCAGTAAACCAAGAGTGAGGCCATGTCATATGGGCTGATATGGTCTCCTATTAAGTTGTATATATTTATCATCGATGTGTTACGCTTCCGCACATTGTATATTAAAGTAATGTAAATCAGAATTTGAACTTCAAGTGGTATTGTAATCTGAATTCAGAACTCATTGTTTGTAATAACTTGAATATCATATGTAAAATTTGCTACCTACGCACTTAATTATGTTATGTAAATTGTGAATGTAGCGTTGATGTATGTGCAATGTACGTTCGCTTCGTCGAATGTCTCCCGATATGATCCTGTGCGACAATCCCTCTTGCTTTGCAAGGTAGGGGTGTCACAGGTGGTATCGGAGCCGTATCGAGATATGCTGTACATTAATGATCGTTCTAAAAAATCGCAAACACGCTTTTTCGGTGCGGAACGACCTAGAAAGCCCAATTAAGGTCTATACTAGAAAGTAGCAGTGGCAAACTAACCCTGGGTTATGCTTGTTTAAATTTTGCAACTACGGCTCAGCTCAGGTATGTTTGCAATTTAAATTAGCGCTCCGTGCCCATGAAATTAATAATACGGGACAATGTTGGCTCGTGGCAATCCACGAGGCGGTTCTATCCATGGACCGTTACTATGTGAATTATGGTAGAACTATGATTCTTTTCATAGTTTCTTTTGAATTTGATGTAATGTTTTTGAAATGAGCTTCTACAGGTACGCTAATCACGAACCATAGATCATGTAGTTTTCATGTGGAGATCGTGTGTGTGTTGCCACAAAAACGAGTGGTCGGTTATATATACTGGTCACACTCTTTTTATTTTTGAAAGGACGTAGGTCAAACGACATTTCATGTCATGATTCATGCCATTCATAGCATTTGCACATTACACATGGTCAAAAACCATCAAAATATTGATCCTAATCAACTCACAAGATTTTCGAATCAACGAACGCAAGAAAACGTGAAATCGGGCTGTAAAAACACCCCTGTCGACACTCAAAACCCCACCCGATTGTTAAATTCACGAAAACGGTCATAACTTTTGGTCGCTGATCTAAACGGAACGATCGACCCCAATCCGGAAAGCTCATGACATGTGCTATCACCTTGTAAACAAAATCAGGATGAAAAAGGAGTCTAAATAAGCTAAAATGGCCTTACCCTAAACCCTAGCAAGGTTGCCAGATTGGCAGATTTTGGGTGTTTCACCAAAATTGCCGAAACTTTTGCGTTACTTATCCAAATTGAGTGATCTACCCCATTCTGGAAAGCTTGTGTTATGCCCCACAACTTCCCTAGTATCAAGTTGGTCAGAAAAATTCGTTAAGGTGGTCAAATAGGCGAAAATAGAGAGCAAGTTGAGTTGCCGAGTTGCCAGAACCCTGGCAGAACCCGGTGGAGTCGGAAATCGTCGTAACTTTTGATCCGCTTAAGATTTTTACGTGTTTTAGGATGAGTTGGAAAGCTTATAAAGTTCACTAGCCTGTGTTTAAGGTTTTTGGTAATTTTTACTGTTCACACAGAGGCGAAAAAATGCTAGTTCTAGAGCCTGTTTTTGAGTACCGGTTTCCTGTTGTAAGGTCTAGTTCTTTCAGTTTCTGCACCGTTCTTCTTATTTATATTATGTTAGCTCCTTTGGCACCCCATTATTAATAGCTCTTCTATTTAATGTGTTTCTAATCATGGCCTATAGATGGATGTGAGACAGCTTGTGGGCGAAAGGAACAAGTTGAGGTCGGAAGTGGAGGACCTCACCGATCGGCTCACCGATGTCTCCGACGACTACTACCTGGCCAAGGATGAGAACAAGAAGCAGACCGCCCGTGTTTCTGAGTTGGAGAAGGAGAACACTGCTCTTACGGCACGTCTCAAGGAAGTGCAGGATGATCTCCTCTTCAGCGACAACTTGCGTGTTGTCGCGGACCGTGCCAAGGATCGGGCTGAACATGAAAAAGTGGAGCATGAGCAGATGGCCACTTTCTGCGATGAGGAAAGGATTGAGGCCATAAACGAGTTGAATGCCGCTCAGAAGCCTATCACTCGGAAGGATGAGACCATTCAATCGCAGCAGGCTACCATGCAGTTCCTCCACGGGCAGCTCAAGACCGCCCAAACCAACATGAATCAGCTGTTCACGGAGATAGGAAATCTCTAGCACCAGTTGGCGCAACTACAACAGCAACACCAAGTGTTGCTTGCGGCTCATTGGAACTTGCTGCAGCCACCACTGCAGGAGGACAACGGGAATGACGCCCCTAGCGATGCTTCCGACATCAACGATCCGTATGTGAACTCGGATACCGACAGCGACGCCTAGGCTTATGGATAGCTCTAGGGAGAAACTTGTAAATTAAGTTCAGTATACTATAACTGAACCAAGTGGCTTGTACGCACTTAAGAACGTCATGGTCGCTGTATTTTGTGTGAATATGGCGGCATAGGAGGCATGGGATAAATAGCTAGCAAGTAAAAATCGAAAATGTGTAACCCGCGCGTCGAACGTGTTAATACTTCGCGCTTTTGTTGTACAAATGGGTTACCATCGTAGTATATGAAAGACCAAGTTTATGTTTAATAAACTTATTCTTTTAACAAGTCATTTCACGCTTCATATGAAAATTTCCTCCTACGAATGCAATCTGATTTTTCCGTCCATATCGTGTCCCTTAATTATTATCATATGTCTATGGCTCCAGAATGCTGAGGCTAATGATATGATTAATTGTGTGACAGATGGTGAACACTCGTCGCACGGTGGATCCTTCTAGAGAGGGTGGTTCGTCACAGCCACCTCCCCCACCGCCGCTAAATGCTGTGGTGCAACTCGTTCATAATCAGAACGAGATGTTCCGGTTGTTCATGGCCAGTCCGAACAACCATGCTCAGGCACCAGCTCCTCTACCACAGCCCCGCCCCACTTCTTATGTGGATTTCTAGGCAACCCAGCCGCCATCCTTCGCGGAGGCAAAGGACCCCCTAGAAGCAGATAATTTTCTGCGCATTGTAGAGTCCAAATTCGCTCTCTTTAACTGCCCCGAGCACCAGAAAACTCTTTTTGCAGCACAACAACTCCGTGGGTCGGTGAGTGCTTGGTGGGCCAATTACACCTCTGCACTTCCCGTGGATCATCAAGTGCTATGGCCGGAATTTTTAGCAGCCTTTCGTGCACACCACATCCCTGATGGTGTGATGAAAAGAAAGCTTCAGGAATATGTTGACCTGAAGCAAGGCTCTAGCATTGTGCAAGAGTATACTCGGAAATTCAACTATCTTGCCCAATATGCTTCTTATCACGCCGACATCGATGAGAAGAAGCATGAGTGCTTCCGGAAAGGTCTGAATCCAAAGCTGCAAGACCGTCTCGCTCTCTTGAACGGCACATTCAGTGAATTAGTCGGTGCTACCATTGTCCAAGAGGACGCCATTCATGTCAACCAAGATGGGAAGAAAAGGAAGCGCACCAGCTGGAAATTCATCCCGTGCGCCACCTCATTAATTTAAGATTACACCGACCAGCCCTACCGGTCAGAAATTTCATGTCCCGAGTGCCACAAATGGGTGGGCAGCGCACCACATTTCAGCAGCCTTATCGCGCTCCCCAGAGTTCACATCAGTACCGTGGGCACAACCATCCCTTGCAGCAGCAATACCAAAGTGCCAAGCCTTCCCCGTAGCAGCCGTGTTTTAATTGCGGTGGTGTCGGTCATTTTATCGGAGAGTACCCGCATCCTCGCCACAACAACAGCAATAATGGTGGGAATAATCACAACCAGCACAACCATGACAACAATGGGAACATTAATAACCGTGGCAACAACAACAACAACCACAACAAAACCCCCTCTAAGAATGGTCGTGTAAATTTCACTACGGTCAAAGATGTGCAAGCCGGAGAACCAGTCCTCTTGGGTATGTTTTCCATTGCTGAACATCCCGCTTTCGTTCTTTTTTATTCCGGTGCCCCTCATGATTTTATTAGTCAAGCATGTGTCGATAAATTGCATCTATCATCTACTACCTTGCAAATTCCATACACTATCACATCTCCCGGTGGCATAATTCGTACAAATCGCGAAGTAAGAAATGTCCCTCTTGAATTTGCCGGGAATGTATACCACTCGCCACTCATTATTTTAGGAGGCCAAGGAATCGATGTTATATTAGGCATGAAGTGGATGAAACACCATAAGTCTGCCCTACACATAGACACTCATGAAGTATATTTAAATTCACCTCTCTACGGCCCATCGGTCCTCTCTTTACCCTGTCCAAAAATTTCTAAGATTCAAAGTCAGCACCTCGAGACAAGGAAATTAGAGGACATTCCCGATGTATTCCCGGAGGACTTGCCGGGCATGCCATCTAATCGGGAAGTTGAATTTAAAATTGAACTTCAGCCCGGTATCTGCACCAATCTCTAGAAGACCATATAAGATGGCTCGAATGAATTAGCAGAACTTAAAGAGCAGCTCAAAGACCTTGGATAAGGGTACATTCACCCAAGTTCATCACCTTGGGGCTGCCCCGCTCTTTTCGTGAAAAAGAAAGATAAATCATTAAGGTTGTGTGTCGACTATCGACCACTCAATGCGGTAATCATCAAAAATAAATATCCCCTCCCACGAATTGATATGTTGTTCGATCAATTAGTTGATGCGAGGGTTTTCTCTAAAATTGATCTTCGCTCTGGCTATCACCAAATTAAAATTTGGCCGGAGGATATTCCTAAAACCGCTTTCTCTACGAGATATGGACTTTTTGAATATCTCGTGTCACCCGAGTTTTAAGAACAAAACTGAATGCATAACTATGTGTGTGCTAGGATCAATTTCTCACACACATAGAGACAAAAGTGAAGTAACAGTAAAAACCATGTTATTATAACATCATAAAGTAAATTACAATACCCGAATTATTACATGCCTCACAAGGCAAAAACACAACGCAGTGGCACGCCATCACACCACAGGCAGATCAACCGGGGAGTCGCAAGCCTAGAAGTAGTCCTCGTCGAAGAAGTCCAAATCTTTATCATCCGAGCAGCAGGTATATGTAGCAAAAATAGGAAAGTAGCACACGTGAGTACATAACGTACTCAGCAAGTGGGGGAAAATTATGACATGCAAGCTTATAGAAGGAAAGGCTAACATAAAGTTTATTGCATAGAAAGCACCTATGTGTAAGTTCATTTTCTTTAAAACAACCTATTTACTAAGTTAACACACCAACGAGGTTACCCCACCTGTTGGACAAGTACGAGTTACCCCACCTGTACAAACACCTTGGGTTACACCACCCAAAAACCACTACAGAGTTACCACACCTGTAGTAACCTACGGGTTACACCACTCGAATCTGGTTACCCCACCAGAACCAACCCAGCCCCTCTAGTCCATGTGAAAGGTCCATGCCGCTCGTGACCGTGAGCACGGCTGTTATAACAGTTTTACACTCTACGGAGGTTGCACAACTTTACCCACAGGTTGGTGATTCCATCACTATTCGGTGACTAAAGTCTCCATGTTGCCAAAACACTTCCGTAGGTGTAAGGCCAAGAGATCACCACATGGTCTTTCAAAGATCTCCCCGGTTTGCAAAATGCCCACGCTAAGGTTTCACCGCTGCGGAAGTACACCCTTCCTACGTGAAGCCCCCTCCGGCGCCGTGGCTTGAAGTACACCCTTCCTCACCCAAATCCGGAAGTACACCCTTCCTTCATCCTTCCTCGACGCCCGTACAACCGGGAAGTGGTCTCTTACTTAACCAAGCCTACCCATATCAGCCCTGTGCTTTGTGCTCTTGTCATGGTTACGCGTTCCACGAACCGGTCCTTAGAATCCCAAACAGGCACGACCACAACCAAATGGTACTATACCAAGTACCCGTGCATACCCGCACCATCATCAACATCCTCCTGTTGGGATTACCTAAGTTCCATGTTGCTAAAAAGAGATTAACCCATGATGATTAAGTTAAAGTGATAATTAGTCAAATTTATTAGTCAAGTTATTTTCCCAAAATTTAGCCAAGCTAAGCATGACCTACCCTCAACTAGTTAACTACACCCAAAACAGGTGACAAAGAAAGGATCACAACAAGTTCTAGTAAACCCTAACATAGGATTCAAATTAGACAAGCATGCATGAATTTAAATTCAGATAAATAGAGGAAATAAGAGCAATGTGCATCAAGGACACTTGCCTCTATCCGCGTGCTGCTGCTCAGATTCTTCACACTGAAAGTCTTGGAAACTCTCCATCGGCTCGCCATCTATACGATCGTTACATCGGAAAACCAAACAAAATAACAAACATAAGAAAAATAGTACAATAAACAGAGTAAAGACAATACGATGATGCAATGGTTGAAAAGGTTTCGTCGCTATGAGAATTTTGATTCAAAAATCGATTAAAATGGAGCTACGGTTTGAAAGATATACTGGTTTAAAGGTTCTAGGGGCTAGATTTAAATTAAAACTAAATTCCAGGGGCTAGCAGGTAAAATTAATACACTGGTAGGGCTGCAGGCTGATTTCGGAAATTGGAAGGGGCTAAAGTGCAAAGTGCACAGGAAAAGATTTTCTGTGAATCATTATTATTTTTTAAAACCAGAAAAACCTGTGCAAAGTGCCCAGGAGAATGCGCCGGTCCACTAGTCCACAGTGGATCAGGCAGCGCAGACAGTGGCGCCGCCGCGCGGGTTGGTCGGAAAACGGACGTGCGTGGGCTCACATGTCTAGAAGCTCGTCGCGGTAGTGTGGAAAACGATAGCGGAGTATGTTGCGCTCACCTTGTGGGTCATGCTGGTCACAGAAGGGCGTGGATGTGGCTGACAGTGGATGGAGGCGGTGGTGGTCGTCGAGTTCGTCGACAACATGATGAACACGTTCCTGAGAGTTGGGGAAAATGGCTGCGGCGGCGATTGGATAGTCGGCATGGGTTGTGGCTTCGATCTGGGGTGAGGCTCAGTGCTGCGGTGCGGTTTTTATAGAAAAAAAGGGAGGGGAAACGAGCTGGGTGAGCTCATCGGAAAGCAATTTCTGGTGCGCCACTACTGCACAATTGCACGCGTTACAACGCTTGGATTTGACCATGTAGATGGAATGGCGCGGGGTGCAGGGAGCAGAAGCGACAACGCCTACTGCGGCGGTTCCAGCGCTAGCGCTTGGGCGTGAGTTAGACGAAAGGTGCCGTGCGCTGGGCTGCGGTTTGGCCTTCTTGCTAGGCCAAGTGCATGGCCGGGCCTTCAGCCTGGTGCGTTGTTTGCACTGGTAGGCTTGACCGGTTTGCATGACAAGGGAAAGAAAATGGTCCGAAGGGGAAATGGAAAATAGAGAAAAGAAAACAAATTGACCCATCGAGGGAAATTAAACAAAGCATTTAATTTAATTTCTAAATAAATTCGTATGTGCCTTGGTAAATAAAGTAAAAATTCTGGTTAAAGAAAATATTGAGAAACCCCTTCAGGAAAACAAAAAAAAAATTGAAATATGTAATTCTTTATTTATTATTTGAAAGATAAAATAAATCCTTTTTATAGTCATTTAAACTAAAACCTTTATACAACTTAAAACAAAAATTAAATCCTACCACTTTTCAAGATTAAATTAATTCCTTTGGTATTAAAACATATCTTAAAATGTTTGAATTTAAATTAATTAATTTTTTTTTAAAAGCTCACATCCCGAAATAAGAAATTTTGGGTGTTATATCTCGTAAGGTCTTTTGGATCGACAAATGTCCCGGCCTATTTCATGTACCTCATGAACTCGGTATTCATGCCGGAATTGGACAAGTTTATGGTGGTATTCATCGATGATATCCTAATTTATTCCAAGTCGGAGGAAGAACATGCTGAACACCTCCGCATTGTGCTTTAGTGACTACAGGATCATCAACTTTATGCAAAATTCAGCAAGTGTGAATTTTGGCTAGATCAAGTTCCATTCTTGGGTCACATTATTTCAACAGAGAGAATTTCAGTTGACCCTAGTAAAGTTGATGAAGTGCTAAATTGGAAGACTTCTAGGACCGTCAAGCACATCCGTAGTTTTCTTGGACTTGCCGGATATTACCGAAAATTCATTCCAAATTTTTCTATCATCTCCAAGCCCATGTCAAAATTATTGGAGAATGATTCTACATTTAAATAGAGTCCTGAATGTGAGAATGCATTACAAACCCTCAAGAAGCATTTAACCATCGCTGCGGTTTTAGCTCAACCTCGACAGCACCAGCCGTTCGACGTATATTGTGATGCGTCCGGCATAGGATTGGGTTGTGTTCTTATGCAAGAAGGTCGAGTTATTGCCTATGCATCCCGTCAGCTCCGCAAACATGAAAAACATTATCCACTCATGATCTAGAATTAGCATCGGTGGTTCTTGTTCTCAAAACTTGGAGATATTATCTTCTAGGAAATCTTGGGCATCTCTACACCAATCGCAAAAGTCTCAAATATATTTTCACTCAGCAAGAAGTGAATATGAGGCAAAGAAGGTTGCTGGAATTAATAAAAGATTATGAATTGGAAATTCATTATCATCCCGGAAAGGCTAATGTCGTTGCTGATGCAATAAGCCGCAAACACCAATGCAATCAATTAGAAATCTGCTCGATAGAAAATGTCGGCAAATCTAAAAATGAAAATAATCCGTGCCTTCACATTATTCCTTATGATGCTTTGCACAATTTTGCTCTTGTTCCTACTCTCCGAGAAGAAATTGTTGAAGCTCAGAAAAAGGATGAGGGTATGGAACACATCCGGCAGAATTTGGGTACGGAAATAGCTCGAGTGTTTTCGTCAAGATGATAATGGAGTTTTATGGTTCAACAACCGGCTTGTTGTTTCAAAGGATATGGAACTACGGAAGAAAATTCTTGACGAAGCACACTTGTCTAAATATTCCATACACCAAGGTAGTAATAAAATGTACCGTGGATTGAGAGAAAAATTTTGGTGGGCTCGCATGAAGTGAGAAGTGGCTCGTTATGTTGCCGAATGTGACACTTGCCAACGAGTCAAGGCTGATTATCTAAAGAAAGCAGGCCTATTGCACCCATTAAAAATTCCCGCTTGGAAATGGGAGGACATAGCAATGGATTTTGTTGTTGGATTACCACTCACATCCAAGAAACATGATTCTATATGGGTAATCGTCGATAGATTGACAAAATCAGCACACTTTATTCCAGTCCACACCACCTACAATGCTAAAAAGTATGATGAATTGTATATTGCCTGTGTGCTATGTTTGCACGGTGTGCTAAAGACTATTATTTCAGATCGAGGTCCGCAATTTATTTCTCGATTTTGGGAACAATTGCATGCTAGTCTTGGTACTACCTTCATCCGAAGCTCTGCATATCACCCGCAAACCGACGGACAATCGGAAAGGTTTATTCAATATTTGGAGGATATGTTGAGAGCGTGTGCTTTAACACAAAAGGGAAATTAGGATGATCAATTGCCTTTCATTGAGTTTTCCTACAACAATAGTTATCAAGAAAGTTCCGGAGTTACTCCCTTTGAGGCCCTGTACGTACATTCTTGCCTTACGCCTTTAAATTGGTCCGAGTCGGGCGAAAGAAAAATATTTGGTCCTGATCTTGTTGAGCAAGCCGAGGAAAAAGTGAGGGAAATACAAGCTAATATTAAGGCTGCTCAATCCCGCCAATAAGTTATGCAAATAAAAGGAGACGCCCGTTGGAATTCGAAGTAAATGATCATGTCTACCTCCGTGTCTCTCCGAATAAGGGTCTGTCACGTTTTGGCATAAAAGGAAAACTTGCTCCACGGTATATTGGACCATATCCGATTGTGGAGAAGTTTAGCCCCGTGGCATACCGTTTGCAATTGCCAGAAAATTTAGAACGTGTGCACAATGTGTTTCACATATCTCAGCTCAAGAAATGTCTAAATCCACCCATCAATGTTATCATCTTCGACACCGAGCAATTGCAAAAGGATCTCTCTTATCCTGAAACTCCCGTCCGAATTCTCGATCAAAAGGGTCGTGTTACTCGCAACCGCACTATCACCTTCTATAAAGTGCAATGGACTAAGCATACTGAGGATGAGGCCACTTGGGAACAAGAGGAATTTTTGAACAATCATTTTCCCAAGTTCCTCGCTCACCACACACCCCCTAAATCGCTATTTCACCGATTTTAATCTCGGGACGAGATTTCTTTAGGGGGGAGGGGGGCTGTGACATCCCGTGTTACAAGTTGGCATTTGCAGTGTGCTAAATATCAATTTCCATGTGCAAAACCTCATTAGAATTAATTCTCACATAAAATAATAAACTAGGGTTGAATTAGGGTTTCTTTGGGCTCAAAACCCCCAGCTCTCAAAAATCTTGTTGATCTTCCATGGTAGTACCTCCATGTTTTTTCATATTCTGGTAGTACACATCAAAAGATGAATTTAGGACATTTTTTCCCAAATTTTTAGGTTCGCACATTGTCCTAGAAAAATCACCTAAGATCAGAAAACAACATCTATTCTTGAATTTTTATAAATTTTTGCAAGCTGCTGGACTCGGTGGGAAAACGTGTGGGCAGGGACGTCGAGTGGGGCGGCTGGCAATGGCGGCCGGAGGGGGACGCCTTAAGGGGCGGCGATCAACGACGGACATTCCCGCTTTGATTCAACGCTACCTAGGTGATCGTCGACGTGTGGGGCGACGCTATGCAGGAGGACGGCGGACGCCCTGGTCGGCATGGGCACCAACACAGATGCAGAGGCTGCCGGTGGCCCTGCTGCCTGTTCAAGCCATGTTCATCAAGTTTCC